>JBBJLR010000001.1:24781358-24791757 GCA_037577145.1 Brachypetersius gabonensis
AGAGAGAGAGAGAGAGAGAGAGAGAGAGAGAGAGAGAGAGAGAGAGAGAGAGAGAGAGAGAGAGAAAGAGAGAGAGGAAAGGAGAGATGAGGAGATAGTGGAAAGGAGAGAAAGTGATGAGAGAAAGATGAACAAGATGCATGGGGAAAGAGAGAGAGACAGAAGATTGAAAGCAGAGAAAGAAAGAGAGCGAGAGAGAGAGAGATGTATAGTATAAACTGTGGGTCTGGGTTGTTGGGTTGGGTGGGGTTGGGGGTTCTCTGTGTTAATCTGGCTGCGTAATGAGAGTTTAAGGGTCCGCGTTTCTGATGAATTCAGGGATTGGACTTAAACTGCTTTCATTTTGTTCACTGGACTTTAATCTCCTAACCCTGCTGTCTTAATCAAAACTGGGAGCAGGATTATAATCCGTCCGCCGGATTAGAGGAGGTGACCTTGACCTGCAACACATCTGCTTCCTCCAATCAGCTGCAGCCGTGTAGCACCCAATAATCACACTCTCATTGTGTCTCTCTGCGCATGTATGTGTGTGTTAAAATCTCTCTTCTCCCACAAGATTGATAGAGAGAGAGAGAGAGAGAGAGACAGACAGACAGACTGAATGAAGATCTAGAGGCTAGCCATTAAAGGCAACTAAAAAAGGCTCTAGTTTAAGCGATAGTACCAACAAAAATCACAAAATGTTTTAGCACTAATGCAATGAGGCTAATGTGGCTAAAAACGAGCTGAACACAGTTTGTTTCCTGACTAGCTAACAGGCTACTAGACTTCTCTGTTAATAATCCAATCTGTCGATGCACTGAAGGCCTTGTTGGTTTTGTTCAGCCTGGAGAGAGCTAATGATAGCCGTCGTGGCAGAAAAACACACTGATGAAAGGGATTGGCCTGTTTAAAATGCAGCCGGAGTGGACCGACCCCATTCAGCACACGCACACACACACACACACACACACACACACACACACACACACACACTCACACACATACACGGGTCAGATACACGGCGGCTTTAGCATCACTGTATAAGCGGGATGAGGGAGGGCCTTCTGAATGAACGCTGGCTCAGTTTAAAACGGTTTGATGATGGAAATCAGTCACCCGAGAACAGCAGTAGCTTCAAACACAAACCATGATGGCTTTTAACAGAAACAGCCTTCCAAGAAGGAACAGGAAAAGAATAGATTTATTCTAGATTAAAGAAATGAAAGCAACCCATCATTATTATTGTTGTTGTTATTATTATTGTCAGAATCAGATTTAGAAAACGTTATTGATCCCAGAGGACTTTGCTTACTATTATTCCTACATATATAACACCATTGAACACTGGGAACGTTTTTAGCTGTTAAAGGGCCCATATCCTATATTTCCACTTATATCAACTTATTTTACTCCATAAACTTATAAAAATAATGTTTGAAAACTATTTCTACATGACCATTTCCTGATCTCTCTTGACCTGTAGAAATTAAACAGGCTGTTTTGTGCCTTTAAGGCTGATAAATGTAACTGGGCTCTGTTCTGATTGGATGCCTTATATGCTTTATTCACAGTCTAGGCTGAATCACGGCTTATTACTTCGGCTGAAGTTATAGGTGGATTACGTTTTATGGCATTACATAAACAGCAAATGCAAAATGGCTATTGTTCCCTTGCATGGTTTGTGAAGTGGAGAGTGTTGACATACTACATGACGCTCTTATTTTAAGGAGGACAGATCTGATATGATCCCAATAATTGATCCAATTTATTTGTTGTGTGAGCTTTATTTGGCATTCTTCCACCACAGCACAGCTAATGAAAAGTTGAACTTTTGTTGTATTGCGTTTGTTGTATTCATGCCTTCCGCAGGGCTGCAGTTTGTCGTTTCTTTGATTAAATGACTAGAAAAAATCTCTTTTAGATGATTTATCTTGATGGTGTGAGGAACATTTAAAAACGTGCAATTGCTTTGTGGTGGACTTTTAAAGTTTTTAATTTTGTTAGCTGGAATACAAAAGGCAGAAAGGCAATGTTCCTGGTTGGAGGCCGAATATCTGTCAACTTCTGTCTTCTTGGGGCAGCTGGTGGCCTAGTGGTTAAGGCATTCGCCCTGTGATCAGGTTCGAGTCCCAAGACCACTAGGCACCTCTGAGGTACCCTGAGCAAGGTACTGTCCCCACACACTGCTCCCCGGGCGCCGTGTTCATGGCTGCCCCCTGCTTCACTTGGTGAATGGGTTAAATGCAGAGGAATGCAGTGCCGTTCACACTGTGTGCAGTGGTGTGTTCACGTATGACCAAATGATCACTTTCACTTCACTTCTAATCATTACAGTGAATAGCCTCAAATCAGAAATGAAAGCTAAAGATCTAGACATCACCTTAGGTTGGCTCTTTTCTATGTATTTCAGTATTTGATTTTGTTTGACTGAGGTACACATATGTATTAACGATCCTATATCTCAGTGGCTAGGCAGCAGTCCGGACTGGGTGACACCAAAGTCATTCCCAATGGTGGGGTTTTGTGTGATTGTAGTACATATATTAAGTTGTGAATTTTGTAAATCCACATTCTGAGACTCAAGGATACAATGCTACTGAATACTGCACCGCAAAAAACATCTGAGACTCTAGGCTTTGGCTGGAATACCCTTTAAACTGCCTTTAAGACAATACAGAAGAAAAAAATCAGAAAAACCTTAACATTAGGAGCTCCTGATCTGTAAGGCATATACTCCTTCTAACTATGGACACACTGTCCTCTTGTGGCCATTTAGGTGAAGCACAATTTCTTCATTCATTTGTGGCCATGAGTGTACAAACAGGGACTTGAATTCGGCCCATATATGCATAAAAGTTTATTCCCTGATCAAAAGTAGTGCATTAAATCAAAAGGTTGTTATGATGTCAAGGCACTTCATTCACCTCAGCTCAGCCCAGTTCTTATCTCCCCTCGACTCCAAAGTACATCTGGAATATCTCGGCGCAGCCTCGCTCACTGAGGAACTGGAAGAGCTGACCAAGGTCCATGTGGTTTCCTCTGCTACCATGAGGGTCGAAAACGGCCTCCTCAAACCCAGAGAACTTGCACAGAGAATTCACACAGTCAGGCGAGTCCAGAGGAACATCCTCCCTGTGCCGAATCATGATCCTCTTCCACGTCAACACCTTCACCCTGAAGGTCATCACAGACAACGGTCACATTTGCAGCTAATGCAGATTTGAATAACTCCTCCTAGCAAGACAATCTTATTAAATAACGTATTATTATAAAAAAATATAATGTTGAAACACTATAAGCTGCACATCAGAACTAATTTTAAGATGATTTGTTCACTATTTATTTTTTTGGGGGGAACATCTGTCAATCATAAATAATATGATAAGACACAGGGCATCCAGGATATGACATTTGTAAGAGCTTCATATTAGAATTTTTTTTGGAGCATCAAACGGGATTTTCATTTTATTGGGACTTTTCTTTGCATATAATTTTTTTATTACTTTGTTTTGGATAAATCATATTAGAACTACATTCTGGTTATTAATTGCATTAAAAATTCTTTTCGTTTCTTAATTTTATTAGGATGTCACTCTGGATAATATTTTATAAGAACTTTATCCTGGATAATTTTATTAGAACATTATTCTGAACCTTAATTTTATTAGAACTTCATTTTGGTTATTAATTTAATTAGAACTTCATTCTGGATGTTTATGTCTTTAGAACCTTGTTCTGGACATTAATTTTATTAGAACTTCATTCTGGATGTTAACGTCTTTATTCTGGATGCTAATTTCTTGCTGAAGACTAATAAAGTTTTGTGAAGCTGTAGAAGTAGAAACAGCCCATACCGGGCCCAGAACTCCTCAGTGGCGGGCTGCCGGCCCTCCACACACACCATCCCTGGCTTCCCCGGCATGCTGAAGCCGGACAGGTCCAGCTCCTTCGCCCACTCCAGAATGTTCTTCCTCTTGCTCTTGTTGTAGATGTGGTGGCTGTAGATCCATAGCCTGCTGAACACTTCCCTGGATGGAGCTGCGGGCGGCTCTTTCTTGTCCCCCGGCAGCGTCCCGCTGAGGTACCTGTGTGTGTGTTCCTTCAGCCAGTCTACAGCAGACAGCAAACACACACATCTGTCACAGCTCTCTCGCAGGTAGGAGTTCAGGTCGGAGATGAGTTGTGTGTGTTGGGCCCGGTTCAGCTCGGCACACCTACAGGGAGACCAAAACACACACACACACTGTGTTTAAAGCATGATGAGGGTGTACAACGTTTAAAAAAAACAAATAATAGGCAATTTCTATCTAATATTGTGAAAAACGATATAGTTTATACAACAATAATAACAATTTAATAGCACTTTATAGTTTAAACCAGGCAATATAATTCAACATCAAACCAGGGTATAACTACAAATAACTATAAATAATAATTATTAAATACCTGACTCCAATCTCAGGCAACACTTTTGGGTAGTCCAGTGGGTAAGAGCAGGTCAGAGTAACCTCCACCTGTGTAAAAACAAGAATATCAGTGGGATAAGTCTAGTGCATCAGTAATTATGGGTCAGTTTCCCAGAGCACCCATGGAGTACCCTTTCCTTTTCAATGGATATCTACTCCCAGCGCTACATAATCCTGTACTAACATTAATCCCTGTCTGGGAAACCAACCGAATGGATTTAGTCTAAAACTATGGTATTAACCTAGTCTACCAGGACATATGAGATTAGTCTAGTCTCTCAGTAATTACTATATTTGTCTAGTCTATTAGTAAATATGAGATTAGTCTATCAGCAATTATGGTATTAGTCTAGTCTATTAGTAATTACGGTATACATCTAATCTATCAGTAACTATGAGATTAGTCTAGTCTCTCAGTAATTACGGTATTAGTCTAGTCTATTAGTGAATATGAGATCAATCTAGTCTATCAGTAACTACTGGGTACGTTTATTCAATAACTATGGGATTAGTCTGTTTAGGAGTATCTACGAGATTCGTTTACTCCATCAGTAAATATGGGATTAACCTAGTCTGCCAGTATCTATAGGATTATTGTGGCCTGTCAACACCTAAGGAATTAATTAATTCAGTCAGTAACTATGGGATTCGTCTGGTCTAAGAGTATCTATGAAATCAGTAGGCTGTAGAAAAAAAATGTCACTGAGTGCAGTCACCCCATTGACTGTGGATGTGTCTGTGTTGATTCTTATAGAGAACTGAGGTCTGGTGCTGGGTGGTGCCGGAGCTGTTCCCTCCACATAAGCCCTGAGTTCATCAAAAGCCAGCTGGTCCACTACCAACTCCTCCTGGCTTGGAAACATGCTGGTCAGGAGCTCTATTTCAGCAAGCTGAGCCTCTGCTTCTTCAGGACATGCCATGCTGCTCTTTCATTCAGTGAAAACCAGAGGTGCTCAGACTGGACACACAGACACAGGGCTGCAGATCAGAAAATAAAGAATGTACAACCTGCTTCATACAGTAAAGCCACGTGTCACAGTTTAGGAAAAACACAGGTATGAACCTGTACAGAACAAAAACAGAATTCTTTACATTATATAAATAAAGTCTATACATGAAGTAAAAAACAGACCTAGTTGATCCACGACGGATTCAAAAGCCAACAAAATACGTTTCATTCCATTTGTTGTTAAAGAAAGGCAGTTGAGAGAAGGCAGCGACAGCTAACCTGACTTTTCTTTTCCAAAACGAGAGAATTTTGTCAGTAAAACTAACACAAACTAAAAAAAATTGTTGAAACACATACAAATGTGAAAGACATACAAATAACGTTGTTAAAATAAATATCCATTTGCCAGAAGACGAGCACATCGCACCACTACACTTTTATTTTGACTTTTGTTTTGGTGTCTGTGGCTGCTAACGCATGTCAAAATAGAAGCTCCGTATGGCAAACAGAAGTGTACAAGTGGATGATATACTTTAGAAATCTTGCAAAGTATGTTCTTATACAACGTGTATAGGTTTTCAAATCTAAACAGTGCATTCTATGGGCACGATATAGGCCTAGAAATAATTAACTTTTCGACCAAACAGAAAGAGCAAAATATGGGATGAAACCAAAGTCCACTACATTATATTGTAATGGGACACACCTGTTTGTCGGGGTTTGGAATAGTAAAGGTCAGTCTTAATGCTTCAGTTTGACATTTTTGACAATGCCATGCTTCCAACTTCGGGAACACAATTTGGGGAAGAGCCTTTTCAACGTAGAAAATGTTTGGATGAGTTCAGTGTGAAAGAACTCAACACCATCCAACACCTTTGGGATGAACTGGAAAGGAGATTGCGAGGCAGACCTTCTTATCCAACATTAGTTCCTGACCTAATAAATTATCTACAGAATCTATGGGCTCATATTCTGTAGATATCCAAAATCTTGTGGAACATCTTCCAAGAGTGGAAGCTGCAAAGGGGAGACTAACTCCATATTAAAGTCTTTGTATTTGAATGCAAAGCCATGCAAGTCCCTGTTGGTGCAATGGGCAGGCGTCCCAATACTTTTGTTAATGTAGCGTGTGTCTGAACAAAACCTTTATTTTGACATACCGAGTTCCTCCACCGTCAGTACAGGGAGCCACCGTGTTCAGCATGTTAGCAGCAGCTGGACCTGGACTCCCAATTAATCTCAGAGAAGATGGCTTCAGATAGCTTTGTGTTAAAGGATTTTATGTGTTTTCGTCTCTCCTCGAACAGGAGAGCCCCTGTTTTGGTACTTTAAGCACCAAAGACTAGAGAAACAGTGTTACTTTCACTTTCTGCAGCTAAAACTGGGTGAGTTATCATCACAGTAGCTGTTCAGCTAATGGCTAGGTTTCCTAACGGTTCCTTTAGGGTTTGTGGCGATGTGCTGGTGTTTTTGGCGATGTAGAGTACTTTAATTGTAGACCGCGGTGTTATGTTTTTAGCCTGGAGCACTGTGTCAGTCCCGTTCATCTGGTTCTTCTGTCCCTCACAGTTTTAGCTGTAGCTCAGCTGATTCAGCAGAAGCTCCTGAGGATAAATGTGGTGTGTTCCTGTAGGGAAAACACTGAGAACTGTGGTACAGGGGGGCAAAACAGGAGTAATGACACATGGCAACATAAAAATCGTTCTTCAATAGATTAACATGACTAAAACAAAAAGTGCTGCTTCAACAGTTGTATTAGAAGATGAAATAGTGAGTACTAAAACTGTAGTTGTACTTTCTAGCCCACTAAAAGTGCTTTTGTCAGGAATGTAGCTAGATGCGGCTAGATGATTGTTTATAAAAAGTAATTCATTGAAATCTATTCTCCGGACCCAGGTTAGACACCCAGCGCAATGGGCAAAAGGCGAGGAAAAGACAGAAGTCCAGGTGGAGAAAACTCAGGTATGTAACCTCAAGTCTTCTCAGACATGAACATTTGGTTTCCTTAAATGCGATGTGGGCTTTATTGTACATCTTGTGTTGTTTCAGGTGCTACCTGCATTCATATCCGTAAAGGGATAGACCGCACTTTGTTAAAGAAGTTTGACCTGGACAAGCACTGGAATGCTTGCCAAATGTGTGAAGAGGAGGAGCGCAGTAACAGAGACACTCAGCCGGAAAGCGAGGCAGATCAGGAGCTGCCGGCAGTGTGGATGTGTCTGAAATGTGGACACAGAGTAAGCCTTCATTTTTGTCCAGTGTGTGCTATGGAATACATGAGGAAATGCTTCACGGTAAAGATCCTCCTGTGGTTGCCGCAGATCATTAGAGTCAAAGAAGGTCCAAATGTGTCCAAAAGTCTCTGTTTGTTCCACCACAAAAGTAGTCCCAGTAGCTTGGAGTAAAGTGACCAATTTTTGTTGCAGCAACATTTAGCAATGGCACAATTATTAGAGGTGGGGAATGCTGTTATATAACATGACATTTATTTCTGTGTTTCTGTGATCTGTTCAGGGCTGTGGGAGATTCTCAGAAAAGCAGCACGCCATCAAACACTACGAAACGCCGCGGTCGGAGACGCACTGCTTAGTGCTCAGTCTGGACTCCTGGAGTGTGTGGTAAGAGCAGCAGTGACTGTAAGATGGGTGTTAACATTTGTGTCTGCAAACATCTGTATTTATGAGGTTCTGCTGCTGTGGTTTGGTACGACTTTTGTGTTAAACAGCAACCTCTAATGGAGAATTGTCAAATAAATCAAGGTACATGTGCTTTGCATTTACAAAAAATAGACTTTTCTGTTATGGGTTCCACTGTGCTAAACTGTGAAGTGTTACATTTTTATAATATATAATAGAGCTGCGCAATATATCGCAAATTTACCGTCATCGCGATATCAACATGCACACTATACATATCGTGAAAGACTGACTGAACTGCAATAAATGGTGTTCTTCCAAAGCTCTTCACCCAGTGCCACAGAGAAGAGGGCAAAAAAATCACTGTGCTGCTGTTATAGATTGTTCCTTTCGCTATTTTTTCTTGCTAAGAACTTACTATAATTTAAATTATATTTACATTTATTTAAGATTTAAAATTATTAAAAAAAAATTCAACAATGTTCAATGGCTCAAATGTTTTATGGGAGGCATTAAATCCTCTGTTTAAATAAATTCGTTAAAAAAAAAAACATATTGGAATGGAAATATTGCATTTCATTTTTTTCAGCATAGACTAGTCAGCGTCTGGAGTCTCTGTTACCAGCAAAACCAAAGCAGAAAAACAGTAACACTATAAAAGTAACGTTTTTACTCACTTATCGCATGTGATATCACCATCGTAACACTCGACTACATTATCGCATATCGCATGGTTTCCTAATATCTTGCTGCCCTAATATATAAGTAAAAAGAAAAGTAGCTCTTCTATGGCCAAATGGCCGTTAACAACCTCAGCAGTCTTTGATCAGTAACAAACTGAATTAAAAGTAGCATTCTAAAAGTAATTAGTGGTATTAGGCTCTAAGGGCCCATTTCTTTTAATACATTTTATTTTTCCACTTGTTAAATTGGATATTTGTGTGGTACCAGAAAAAGACATAACTAATGCTCTGACAGGCTGCACTGAACTGCTCATTCAAAAAGCAGCCCGAACTGAAACCCCTCTTCCGTGTAAGGAGGCATGGCTAAACAGTAAGGGGACAGGGCCACACTGCTGTAGATTGAATGATATGTTTGGACACGCTGATTTTCTTGGCATCACAAACAGTTCATTCTAAATTAGCTGTTTCACTGAGCGTAACTTCCATATGTGGTCTGGGGGTGTGTGTAGTATGTTTTGACAATTGAAGGGCCCTTTAAAATAGGACTAATCATGTTGTTTCTGCGCAGAGTGCCATCATTTCAGTGCTGATGTTTAACTGCAAGTTTGATTGATGGATTTTCCTCTGGTCAGTGCAGATATAAAGTGTTTGTCAGTGTGCTGAAAGAGTATATTTTGTGGTTTTTTTCTGAAGGTGTTACATCTGTGATGATGATGTCCACTACTCCAGCACAGGGCAGCTGGCTCAGCTGGTCTCTAGCATCAAGAAACAAGCAGGCTCCAGTCACAAGACCTCCACTAGAAGTATGTGTTGGGGTGCTCCAGGTTTTACCCCTTGATGTCTGGTGTAGTCACAAGCATTTGCCACCTTCAGCCCAATTGGCTGGATCTTGCTCTGGCTGTCACGCAGCTGCTGTGGCTGGTTGAGGCCCCCCCAGACAATGCTTGTGACTCCATCAGACATACCGCAGAAACATAATTGAAGAGGCTCATGACTCTGCTCTTTTGAAATACACGTAGAATTTTTTTAGGCTTCATGAAGCTGCCAAGAGTGGTTTGACCTGAGAAGAAAGTTAGGTTTTCAATATAAAAGCCCCTGTGCAGACACATGAATGTATATCACATTGTTATCATGAAGATAGAGTATTTTATTGTTCCATGTTTATTACTGGTCTGAGTTACAACCAACAAGTTACAACATTACAACCAATAACAAAACAATTAAAACAATGAAGTATATAGCCAACTCTCTTATAGTATAAGCACAAAAATCAAGACAAACAGCTAAATCAAGTCTACAAAAACACTCCCAGTGAGGTATGGAGGACAGAATGGATGTCCTAGATCTGCACCCTGTGGAATTTCAGGGACTGGCTTCAGAACTGACCGTAATTACATCACGTTACTATGAACTTACTATGACAAGAACACTGTCTTGCCACAGCCTTATAATGGAAGCCAATGGGCACTCGCTGCATTCCATCTGGAAATGTTTATATGAGCACTTTAGAATGCTCTTCATTCAAATATTTATTAATGTACATCTGCGTAATCATTTGGTATTGTTTTTCATGCCCGATCACCATAAAATGAAAGTGAAAGTGGGATGGTGGTGGCCTAGTGGTAGGATACTTGCCTCCGGACCAAAAGATCACAGGTTCGAATCCTACCTCCAGCACCACCA
>JBBJLR010000001.1:24810825-24825545 GCA_037577145.1 Brachypetersius gabonensis
AGCATTTTCTCTACTTGAACGTCCTCTTAGATGTAGGTTGTATACACCGCCTACGCATACGCAACACACACACACACACACACACACACACACACAAATATACTTAGACACATCAAAGATGCTTTATTGAGTGTGTGTGTGTGTGTGTGTGGGCAGATGTATTGTATTTTAAATCACACATCTTCAGAAAGGTTGGAAAACATGGATCTCCATCATGAAGGTATGTTTTATAATGAGGAAACACCTTTGCCTTTGTATTTGAAACACTAAAGGTCTGAAAGACTTTATTCAGTTAATTGGAGTTTTGGGTTTGGTTTAACAAGTTATGCCGTCAGGGTCATAGTCTCAAGCCTAGATGCAAATCCTAGACTAATCCACTGCCACTGCAACTTAGTCCAAAACTAGTTCAAGAAACTGGACCTGGACATGATGCGACAGCTCAGGTCTAATAATTACATAAATTAGGCAATTTCAAGAAAGATGCTGAAACATTCACAGCACTTACTAAACCATTTACAGATACTGAATAATTCATAACGGATACTGCATTATTAAAAGCGGACACTTAAAATTCAGAGCAGATGCTGAATTGCACATGGCACAAACTGTTCTAGAGGGGATACGGGTTGATTCATAGCAGTTACTGAGTAATTCTTATAGGATACTGAATAGTTTAAATTGAACACCGAATCATTCATTGTGGATACTGAACAATTCATATAAGTGAGTGAAAGATTCATTATAGATTCACAATAATTCACTGAATTGTTCATTGCAATTAATGAATAATGTATAGTAGAACCTGAGTAATTTGTAGTAGATACTAAAAATAAATTCATAGCAAATATTCTCCCAAAACACTTTAATTACATTTTAAACTCACTTTAATGCATTACCCATTAAGAAAATGTAAAGGTAAACCCGTATTCGCCCCCTAATTTAATTTACAGTAATAAAAATACAGGGTTTTAAGAAGGACAAAACGAAAATCAAGAGAAACCCTGAAACGATCTACGGGAGAGATTCTGATCAGCCGCTGCCACAGATGCCTTAAGTGGCAGCAGCAAAGAAAAATAAATAATCAGAATCAGAAAACTTTATTGATCCCGGAGGAAATTGCTTAAAACCGGGTCGCTACCGCTAGCTGCGTTAGCACTAGCAGTGTGCAGTGAGCCAAAACAAAGACATGTACACAAAAAAATAATAGAAATAATGCTCTCTACCCATATGTTTAGACAAGGCACAGCCTACTAATACTAAATACTGGGGAAAAAAAGCTTAAAACACTAAAACATGAAGACAAGACATGGAGCAGTCAAAAAATGCTGCAGCAAGCTCGCGCCTGCGCTACATAACGTTCTCTGGCTACTTTCAAACCTCCCACCTCTAAGTACAGCCGTATTTTACCACCTCAAGATGCACTTTCTTTATTTGTGACCCGATCTGCCAGAATGAGACGGAAGTCGGCGTTCTAATTATTGAGATACGGGCTGATTATGTTGAAAAACATCAAAAATATCGAGTTTTCTTTTTTGGTCTTATATGAAAGGTCTTCAAAATTAATCTCTCAAAGTTTCATCATAGAAATAATTGCGAAAACGTATTTAAATGGCTATTTAAGCTGAGTTGTAGCTTTCAAATCTTACAAAAGAATGTCTAAAATAAGTGCTGTTTTGGTCTATCCTCTGAAACATCACGATCTCAGCTGTCCAAGTATGGCATTAAAACGTCAATCCCTGATATTTTTAAACCTATCAAAATGCTTAAATCATATAGACAAAACCTTTTTAGTTGCCAATAGGAAGCCCTGTTCACAGCCATGTGTCCGCCTACCCCTCGACAGATTAGCAGTGTTCTGTGTAGCCTAATGCTAGCGTTTTTTTCAGAATATACTTCCTTACAAAATCGGGTGTAAAGTTTGTATTTTGGGTCAACATGATCGAAGTTGTTTAGAGTGAAGTGTGTCGTGTTGTGTGATTGCTGTTTGGTATAATGTCATTGTCAAAATAATGTAAAATAAGTAAAGCTTAAACTCAGTAGACGTCTCCAATTTGCGCTCTGCGGCTGGCCAGCAAGACTGAATCAATTTGGTCAATGAGTTCTTTGTTTCTGGTGATGTGTCTTCAGTCTGATTGAATGTAATTTTAAATGCCTGTAGTAAAATTTTGTTTTTGAATACTGGGTGCATCTCTTTAAATGCTATAGATTGTTATGATTGTTTTCTCAGTTGGAAAATGGTGCTGTGCTACCATAATTCAAACGATTGTGACCTGACAACCGTTTAAGATACAGCTTTGACCAAGATATCATTTTAAAGCTTATTTTCTCATCTTTTCAATGATCAAAACAATCAATTTTGAATTTTGGGTCACTGTGACTCATTTAGCCAGATCATGTCACATTTATACTATTATATTTTTCTTGATCATTTAGAAATAAAATGCATTTGCATTTTGTGGAGATTTCTGCATTCTATTTTCAGTTGGGTTCTCAGAAAAAATCTGCATTAGACTGAATCCGTGTCTGCTGATCAGCATAAAGGTGGGGGGTTACTGTACTGAATAATTAACAGTGGATGCTGACAATGCCAGGTAGACACTGAATATTTTATAATGGATAAAAATAATTTATAGTAGATGCTGTAGAAAAATTTTATACAGAACATACGTGGATACGGAATTGTTTATTTTTCACTCACTGGGTCACAGACAGGGCTGTTGTCATTGATGTCAGTTACCAGCACCTCCACAGTCGCCGTGGCCACGTGGAGTCCGTCGGTTGCCGTGACGTTGATGAGGTAATGCTCCTGCTCCTCTCTGTCTAGCGGGCGTTTGACGTATAGTTTCCACTCACTCTGAACCAAACCCAGCGCAAACACACCCCCATGATTTCCACCTATGCACACATTGGCACATACACAAATACAAATGCACACATGTGCAAACACACACACACACACACACACACACACACACACACACACACACACACACAAACACACACACACACACACACAAACACACAAACACAATTAAAATCACTATTCTGTATAAAATTCCATTTATCTGAACCATAAAAACAAAACTGAGAAAAACTTTAGCTGTAAAAAGACAGTAAAATACTACCAAATACACTCTTAGTTAATAACCTCTGCAAGCATTTTGTTTTCAGTTCAATCATCAGAAATGTAAGGTCAAATTAAGACCAAACTCTAACAATCTTCAAGAGTAAATTAACCAAGAAACACAAAACTTTACACAGACAGATAGAGAGACAGACAAAGAGAGAAAGTTATATTTTAGAAGCTGTGTTATTAGTCCCCAGCTGTGTTAAATTTCACAGTTTATTTAGATGAATAGGTACTAGTGTGTGTGTGTGTGTGTGTGTGTGTGTGTCTTTTCCTTTAGAATAATATGAGCAGAGTAATTGCACACTTATCAAAGATGAATATTTTTGATTACAGTGTTTCAAATTTAATTAATTATTTTAGCTAATTTCTCAGTCTCTCTCTCTCTCTCTCTCTCTCTCTCTCCTCCTGACAGTAATGTTCTCTTTAATCGTGATTCTGTGCCATCCAGTCACAAGTTGCCATCACCTTTCAACTTCTTCTACCTTCTACATAGCAGGTACGCACACACTCATGTGCGCACACACACACAGACACAGACAGACACACACACACACACACACACACTGATACACTCCCTGTAATAACAGGATGTGTTGTCTAATAATACAAGCACTCAACAACTGATAAAATAAATGATCCTTTTTAACTCTTGAGAGTGACTGATTCTCAGGAACTGATTCGGATTCACATTCAGATTTACATTTAAATTCAGATTTAGATGGAGGATTTTAGATGGATTCACTTTTAGATTTACATTTAGATACATTTACAAAAAGATCTGTGTTTAAAAAAGGCTCATTTTCAGTCTAAGCTTTTCCTCGAGGAACATATTCCAAATTGAGCTTTAAAACACTCTCTTAATCAGGGTTACAGTCATTTATTTAGTCTGCGCATCTGTGTGTGTGTGTGTGTGTGTGAGATGCTAACACAAACAAAATTGGCAACAGTGCGTGAAAATCACCCAGAGTGGGCGATTTTCACCCAGAATGCACTGGGCCCTCTCTAAAGCATTCTCTGTCCTGTGAGGGATAAAGAGTCTTAAGATGACTGTGTATGTGTGTGTGTGTGTGTGTGTGTGTGTGTGTGTGTGTGAGGAGTCTATTACAAGCTGTTTGACCTTTAAGTTTGCCTGAAACATAGAGAGAGAGACACAGAGAAATAAGACAAAGAAAGAAAGAGATTGTATACTTTGCAGAATTCACAGAACTTCAGTGTAAATGTGTTTAATTTATTTATCGTGCATTATAAGCTATATCTGTGTGTGTGTGTGTGTGTGTGTGTGTGCGCGTGTCTGTGCGTCAGCTTATTATAGAATGATGCTTGTGTGACAGTCACTGCTGTTTTACTTTATGATTACAGAACTGAAGCCGAGCCTTAATATAAACTCATTCTCAGTCAAAGCATGTGTGTGTGTGTGTGTGTGTGTGTGTGTGTGTGTGTGTGTGTATGTGTGTGTGTATGTGTGTGTGGTATCTCATAAATTATAAAATGTGGCGGTTCCCTAATGCAACGTTATGAATTTCTAAACAGCTGATATACAAGCATGCACCTGAGTATACGTGCAGTGGTGTATGTGGAGCGTGTGTATGAGTGTTTTAGCTCTATACCACCAGGGAAGACACTCTGCGACAGTCTTACTAAAGCTGAAAGTGTGTCTAGCACACAGCTGGCTTCTGCAACAGGACCAGTTTGCCTAACATTAGACAAACCTTCTGTTGTTTACATCTTCATGCGGTTTACGTAGTTTATGTTGTTTCCAGTAGACGATAAACAAAACCAACATCCTGTCTTTTTTTATACCAGCCTGTAATAAAGCTGGTATAAAAAAGAGATCTCATTCCAGCAGTCATAGGCAGTGCTTTGCTCTGCTTACAAAGACATGTAAAAAGGTCTATCCTGCTACCAGGAATGAGAACTTAATAAAACTGGTATCATCCCATAATGAGAAAAAATTAGATATTTTTTATTACACACCCACAGAAATGCCAAACTTTATTTTAAACTCACCTGTGATGTGGTACGTAACCTGACGGTTGCCAGGGGAGCTGTCATCATCCCGCGTGTTCAGCACAGCCACCACTTCACCCGGTGCGTCACTCTCACGGACACTGCCATAGTAACGCGGCTGAAGGAACTCAGGCATGTTGTCGTTGGAGTCACCCACGGCTACGGTAACTGTCGTTGATGATGACAGGCTGTTGGGGTCACCAAGGTCATATGCCCAGACAACAAGACTGTGGGCAGGGCTGTGTTCATGGTCTAGTCCCTTCAGTGTCGATATCCAACCAGAACTGCTGTCAATTGTAAAGTAACTCCCCTCCTTCATGTCCTCACTGCCTGACCCAAGCAGTCCAGGTGGAGCGAGGCTGTATGTCACCTGTCCATTGGCTGCCCAATCAGGGTCCATTGCTCGCACCTGGAGCACCCTGGTACCGGCAGGAAGTCCCTCGCTGACGGAGGCCTCATATGCATCAGATTCGAAGGCTGGTTTATTGTCGTTGACATCAAGGACTTTCACTTCCACGTCCACCGCAGAGACTGCATCTACAAGTCCCTGCTGGAGTGTGGCAGCCACCTTAAAACGGAACACCGATGTTCGCTCTCGGTCCAGCGGCTTGTCAAGTTTTATCATTCCGCTTGTCCTGTCCACCACAAACACTCCATCACTGTTGGCAACAGGGATCTGACCAATCACAGCTGAGAAACTGACCGGTAGTGAGGTCTGGCTTACTGCGGTCTGCAGGTGTACTGCTCCAAGCATGGAACCTATAGGAGTGTCCTCAAGCACAGTGAAAGAGAAGTGTGGTTGACTGAAGACAGGTAAGTGTGCATCGACTGAGAGGACATGGACATACACGGATGCAAGCGTATGCCGAACAGGGACACCACTATCTGAGGCTTTTACAAAGAAGGACAGCACTGACCCTCGCAGGGGGCTAAAGTTGCCTTTAGTGACTACCCAGCCACTGTCAGAGTCAATGTCCAGCAGTTCTGTTACCTGCAGACTGGCTTCGCTGTATAGGCTGTAGCTGATCTGTCCATTGATCCCCTGATCAGCATCCCATGCTTCCACCTGGGTCACTAGTGATCCAGGTTCTACATCTGATCGGACACTAGCACGGTACTCAGAGGCGTCAAACAGAGGTGCATTATCATTTTCGTCCAACAGGGTGACCCGGATGCTACAATAGCCCGCTCTGCCTCCTGTGTCCACTGCAGCCACAGACAATATGACTTCACTTTGCTCCTCACGGTCCAACCTCTCCAAAGTCATGATTTGACCATTGCTGTCAATGCTAAACAAGTCCCGAGCTGTATCTGAGAGCAGAACATAGTGCACCTCCCCTAAAGGCTCAGGATCTGCATCCTGTGCCCTGATCATGATGACTTTTGACCCTGCCGGCATATTTTCACGTACCTCTGCTTCATACATGGGCAGAGTGAATTGGGGAGCATGTAGATTAGCCCGCTCCACACGGACATGAACCTGCGCTGTGCTTGTGAAGACACCATCTGAAACACTAACATTCAGGCTAAAAGTGGAAGGCATGCGCTGTGTTCGCCGCTGGCCACTTAGTGTAAGAACACCAGAAGTGGCATCTAGCTCAAATAACATCCTCTCATTTCCAGACACCAGACCATAGCGAAGCCGATCTGTGTCAGATCGATCTGCATCAGATGCCTGGACACATGTAACAAAGTGACCTCTGGGTGCAAGCTCATTGATAGAGGCCTCATATAACAGTTGGTTGAAGACCGGAGCATTGTCGTTTGTGTCCATCACCTGGACTATCACGTGTACCTCACTGCTCAAGGATGGGAAACCACTGTCAGTTGCTTTGACTATAAAAATGTAACGTTGGACAGTCTCATGGTCAAGGGATCGAGCAGTTAGTATCAGGCCGCTGCTGCTGTCAATGTGAAAGTGGTCTGTACTGTTACTGCGGTCAGGGATGATCTGGTATCTCACTGCTGCGTTCTTCTCCGAGTCAGTATCCAATGCTTGCACCTGTAAAGCAGGAGTGCCAATCATGGCTGCTTCCGAGATCTCTGCTTTATATACCGGTTGTTCAAAAACCGGTGCATTGTCATTCACGTCTAAAATAATAACCTCAACGTCCACTTCTGCACGTGCGCCTGTGAGGCAGTCTGTTGCTCTGACAATGAGTCTGTGAACTGGATTGGTCTCATAGTCCAGCGGAGCTGTAATGCTGATGACTCCAGTGTCAAAGCCAATGGAGAAGAGAGTACCAGGGTCTCCATGTGTGATGGTGTAGAGGACACTCTGTCCTTCTGGACTGCTAGCATTAATTCCCAGAATTGGCGTGAGTACTTGCATGTCCTCACTCACCTTTACAGAGTAGAATGGTCGGTTAAAAACAGGCATTGCACGATTCACTACAGTAACAGGGAGGGTAACAGATGATGAAAGAGGTGGTGTGCCACCATCACGAGCAAACACTAGAACCTGGTATTCCACACTGGATAGGTCTGCTTCAAAGGCTCGACGCAACCTCAGTTCCCCACTGATGCGGTCCATCTCAAAGTGTCCCAACTCATCCTGTAGAAAGTAGCTGACTTCTCCATTTGGTCCTTTGTCTCTGTCCACTGCTGTAACACGAAATATGGATGATCCAGGTTGTGCCTCAACTTGCACAGCTGCATAATATGGAAGTCCGACAAATACAGGGGCATTGTCATTAACGTCTGTGACTTGTACACGGACAAGTGCCCGGGCAACCCTTAATCTGTCCTCTTCTCGACCAGCCTGCACTAGAAGCCCGTACTCCTGCTTTTCCTCCCGGTCTAAAGGTACTCCTACTGTCTCAATAGCACCAGATGTGGAGCGAATTCTGAACTTCCCACCGGCATTCAGCAGGCTGTAACGTAGGGGTTCATTCAATCTATTACCTAGTGCCGTAACTACAGCTACTGTTGTCACATTGCCATTGTTTTCCTCAATGTTAGCATTGTAGACAGTATGTGTGAAGGCCAATCCACTGTCCAGTGCCTCACGGACCAGAACAGTCACCAGAGCTGTGCTAGAGAAGCGACCATCTGATACACGGACATTAAAACGGAAACGGTCTTTAACGAAGGTGCTATTTCGAACCGTTAGCAGTCCAGTGTCCACTTCCATAGCAAAGTGCTCCAAAGAGCCATCGGTCAGGGAGTAGACCAGATCGGATTGGCCATTACTGTCTGGATCATATGCAGAAACTCTCAAGGCCTCCACGCCTTCATAAGTTGGCAGCAAGAGAACAGCCTCATAGGAATCCTGAGAGAACTGTGGCGGGCTGTCGTTGATGTCTTGAATCTGGACAGTGACTTCCACCGGATGCTCAGCTGACAGCTGGGGTCGCCCACTATCCCTCACACTTACATGGAACCGGAATGTAGGTGTGGTTTCATGGTCCAGTTGTGCTATGGTCCTGATGGAGCCAGTTCCTGCATCTACAGCAAAAAAGCGCCTGGCAGTTTCTTCCTGGATCTGGTACACCAGAAGGGCATTGTGGTTTCGGTCAGCATCCGTTGCTTGAATGACCAGTGGCTCACCTGCTTCACTAAGGACCACACTGTTCAACCCTGCACCTTCACTGATGGTGCCCTGATACTGCAGCTGTTGGAAAACTGGTGCATTGTCGTTCTGGTCAAGCACAGCAACAGTTACTGTGGCATTGGAAGACTGTCCAGCCATATTGCTAGCTGTGACCGTCAGTATGTATGAGGAAACCATCTCAAAGTCTAGTGCCTTTTGTGTTGTAATCACACCACTGTACTGGTTGATGCGGAATGTCCGGCCACCATTGCCGTGGCGAATGTCATAGGTCAGCGTAGACAGACTGAGGGCATTCACTGTAGTTACAGAGGTCCCGATGGCCACTCCCTCTGCAACCTCGGCTTGGTACTCAGTTTGGGGGAATTTGGGGGGTGCGTTGTCAGAGAGGGTGACTGTGATGCGGACTACAGCATTGGCAGACAAAGCAGGAGATCCATTATCCACAGCTTTGACTGTTAATACGTAGTGACCAATATTGGACAAGTCCAGTTCCTGGGCCACAGAGATTATTCCCAAAACAGGATCAATCCGGAAGGTATTCCCAGAGTTTCCTATGAAACAGTAAGATAGATGTTTAGCTAGTAGAATGTTATATTTTTGTAGACTGCTGTTTGTATGTGGATGTATACATAGTTATGTATATGTGTGTGTGTGTGTGTGTGTGTGTGTGTGTGTGTGTGTGTGTGTGTGTGTGTGTGTGTGTTTATCACATTGTTGAGAACAAATAGTACCCTTGACAATATTGTGGGGACTAGCTTCTTTTCCCAAATTAGAAAAGTAATGTTACGATTAAAGCACAGCATCTACATGAAAACATAAAAACACCTCACAAAGTCATGAACAAGCAAGAATGAGTGATTACCTGAGTCTATACTATAGCTGATTTGAGCATTCTGGCCCTTGTCTTTATCCAAAGCAGTCACTGTGAGAACTGCAGATCCCAGAGCCACTGATTCATACACTTGCCCATCATACATCGCCATGGTGAACTGTGGGCTGTGATCATTCACATCTTCTACGCCAATGAGCACACGAGCCAGACTCCGTCTGTATGGGAACTCTTGATCTTTCACCTAAGAGAGCAAGAGAGGGAAAAGGGAAAAAAATACATACTGGTTGAGGAAGATAGCTAAACAAACAAACACACACACACACACACACACACACACACACAAATCAGGGCCAGACAGTAGAGATAACATCTCTCGGTGGATTACAATAACACATTTCATCTGTTTCGCGGGCTGCCAGAATATCTGAGCACTTATTAGAGACGGTATTCGCACACAGTTGGGCACACACACACACACACAAGCCCACAAGCGCCTTTCATCTGGGGAGTGCTGAAACAGAGAGTGAGTGTGATCAGATCGATAATTAGATTGCAGCGCCGGGAAACAGGTGGAGATGACATTAAAAACACGCACTGCCTGCCAAAGCTCACGCACCACAGCCACCAATCATCAACTCCCATCAGACCAGAGAGAAAAAGAGAGAGAAAGAGAGAGAGAGAGAGAGAGAAAGAGAGCAAGATAAAGAAAGAGAGAGATAGAGAGAGAGAGACGCAGCCAGAAAAAGAGCAAGGCCAAGAGAGTAGCAGAGACAAACAGACATGGACAGGCGAGAATAGAAAGAAAGGAGATACAAAGAGTGACAGTAAGAGCGAAAGAGAGAGACACAGAGAGAGAGAGAGGACATGAGAAGCTATTTTTTTAGATTTACCCTGGCTGAACCCAAGACAAACGTCTTTCATCACCAAACTTTTATAACCATTTCCCTACAGTCTACCACAGCACACAGCATGACACCCAATAACCCCCCAGGTTCGGCTTTGCTAAGATGGATCTTATCTTAAAGTGCAAATCAACAACGGGCCGCGGGACAGCATCTTACACCAGGACGAAAGGTCTAAACACGTTTTATTTTTGCACTCATGAGGGCACTGTGACTCAGGTTTATTTGTGGGGGATTTCAGACAGAGCCGGTAGACCAAGTGTTTTTTTTTTTTTTACTTCATTTTTTTCTGGAGGCAACCCCACTAAAAAGTAGGCTTCCCTCTCTGACAGTTGGCTGAACGTGTGCTGGTATTTGCAGTGGTATCAGAGCTAATCCTCCACCGCAGTGTGTTCTGATCTCCAAGGGATGGGGGGAGTGGTATAAGCTCCTTGAGATCCTGCGGCACATTCTGCAACAAAACGGCTTTGCTGTATCCGACACACAGGAGTCATGAAGGTCAGCAGCATTAGGGAAAGTGCAGAGGTTCCTGCTGTCTGGGTGCTTGCTCAGAGGTGGCATTCTTAGTGAAGCTCACCTGGTCACACCTGTGTGACCATGGAAGTGATCATGCGGTGTTTCAATACCATGACAATGCCATCTGTTATGATATTGCTGAGACTGTAGTGCAGCAGTTACCGTAACAGTGTTTTCGGTACAGTGCTGGTTACCTGGGTGTATCCGTTACCATATCATCAAGGCTGCAGAGCTACAGTTACCATGACAACAGGACATTCTTGCCATTGCAATATCTAGACCACAATGGATGCCACAACAGTGGGTGACTGTGTTACTTCAGCGTTAAGACTACAGCAGTTACCCTGACAATGCATCTGTATCTGTTACTATAAGAGATTATGCCACGATGCTGTTGTATCATACGCTGCTACTATGATACCACAGTTACCATGACAACAAGGGACTGTGCTTTTCTTTTCAATACCGAGGCTGTAAAGGTTGCTATTTCAGTGCAGGTGTTGTTATGGCTGGTGCGGTTACCATGACAGAGAGGACGTGTTGGTTGCGGCTCTCATGGTCAAGACGGCGGACGGTATAAATGATGCCAGTGTTTGGGTCAATGCGGAACAGGCGCATGCTGCTGGGGTCCACGCTGCCCAGAATACTGAAGGTCAGGCGGTGGCGCTCGTCACGGTCCGACGCCAAAACCTGCAGCACCTCTGTGTCTGGGGGCGTGTCCTCTGCCATGGTGATGTCATAGGTAGGTTGTGAGAACACGGGGGCGTTATCATTGTTGTCCAGAATGATGATGTGGACCTGGCAAAGAACACATACACAGATTTTAGATAACATTAAAATTTCAACCAAGAAAATCACATATCAACTAAACAAGATAAAGCAATAGGAATGAACTGTTGTTCTATTAATAATAAAATCTATAATTATATTGCATAAAACTCTCTACAAATATTGGCACCCCTGATAAAGATGTGCATAAAGCCTTTTTTTGTAAATAATGCAACATCACAATGAAAAATAAATCCTCAGATCAGCCCATCCTTCTAAACTGGATAGAAGAGTATAAAAAGAAAAAGGTCAGAGAAGCTACCACTAGGCCTGTGGCAACACTTGACGCAGTTACAGGAATTTACAGAAAATAGTCATTGTGTGCATGTGACAACAGTATCACAGCTGCTCCACAAATGTGGCTTGAATGTGAGGATTGCAAGAGAAAGGTGTCTCCTCACGAAAGGCCACATTAAGTCTAGAATGAGCTCTGCCAATGAGGCTAAGTGGGAGAAGGTGTTATGATCAGATGAGACCAAACTCAAACAATCTGGCCTCAACACCAAATGGGACACCTGGTGGAAAGCCAAAATGGCACGTCATCCAAAGGACACGTATGTACATACAGTAAAGCACGCAGCAGGTCTTCTCCTGTTTCCCTGCAGCAGGAACTGGGGCACTTGCCAGAATTGAAGGAAAAATGGATAGGGCAAAATACCATCAAATTCTTCAGAGGAACCTTCTGCCCTCTGCCAGAAAACTGTCAATGAATAGAAGGTTCCCTTTCACCATGACAACGACCCGAATCGTACAAGAAAACTGACCATGCAGTGGCTAAAACAGCATGACCCAGACTTAAACCCTCATGAAAATCTGTGGAATGATTTAAAGGTTGGAGTCCACCAACGGTCAGCATCCATTCAGAGAGCGCTTGACCAGTTCTGTAAGAAGATGAGGTGAATGATGCCCAGCATAGATGTGAAGTGGTAAGAGAACTATCCCAGCAGTCTAAAGGCAGCAATAAAAGCAAAAGGTGGTTCTGCGAAGTACTGACCCAGGGTGATCCTTTAGTCTTCTAAGTGACTGTGTTTTTTTATATTTGTTTTTTTCCTGTTGCTATCATATATTTTACTTGGAAGTTGTATTGAGTAAATACAGCTAGACAAATTGTTCTCTATGCATGTCTTCATTTCATGATTCAAAGCAACGTGGATTTTGTTTAATACAATATACATACATCCATGCTATTACATATATAATTGTTTAAAATACAATAACCATAAAAAAAGGAGTCAGAGATCGCAGATTTCAGTAGATTTGTTTTTATATTTGCGTGAGTTTGCCATATGTAAGAACATGCTGCTTGCACACGTGTGTGTGTGTGTGTGTGTGTGTGTGTGTGTGTGTGAGAGAGAGTTTTAAGATGAAACCCTGCTGGCTGTTCTAATTATAAAGCAAACAGATTTCCGTCTCTCTCTTCTCCTGACGGCAACACGTTGAGCCCCATCTGCGTTTGATGCTTTCCGATCTTTTTAGGTGTAAAATGAGTTATTTCTATGTGTGTGTGTGTGTGCATGTGTGTGTGTGCCCATGTTCTGAAATAGTACGAGGTCCCACTGTCAAATGTTCAGCATGCTGCAAGAATAAACAGAGTGGTCGCTCTTTCTTCCATCCTCTTTCAGATGGACCGATTGCCCACTCTGCGCTCTGACCTTGACTACCAGGCTAGCATGTAAAGTGGTCAGTAACCATAGCGACACACTTATTAATCCTATAGGACCTTGAAAAGTGGCGTGGCCAATCAAAACATTGACAGATCTCATCAATCAAATACCGAACCTCCACATCAATCCCTCACAAATAAAGAGCATATGTGTTCACACCCCCCCGACCACTATCAGGTGGATGTTTCTGATAAAGTGGCCAGTGAGTGGAAGCACAAGGTGGGTGTTTCCAGTGAAGTAGCCAGTGAGCCTGAGATACATATGAGAGTGTGTGAGTGTGTGTGTGTGTGCATGTACCTGTGTATAAGCCACATTGGTGCCGTCAGTCACTTCCAGTGTGAGGTTGTAGAAGGATCTCTGCTCGGCGTCCAATGGCTTAGCAATGATGATAGTGCCAACACCTTTCTCCACATCAAACACACTCTCATCATCGCCACCTTACAGAGGGAGGAGACAGCATTACACACACATTTATGTTCACACAAACATCACACACACTCTTCATCAGTATCTACCAGAAATAGCAATGTACCCCCCACAATACACACACACACACACACACACACACACACATACACACAGATACACAGACATATTTGTCACTGACTGGACGAGAAAGAGGGACTGGTGTTTTACAAGCACACACAAACTAGGACTAGAAATATTCAGCAGAACCAGACAGGCCTGACCCTTGAGGTCAGGTTCAGATGTCACTTCTTAAATGTGGCACTGGGGTTGGGGTCAAATGGGGTGCTCACAGCCCATCCCCCACTGAAAATTCCTCTCCTAACTTTGTTCTTCCTTCCTTTCATAACCTGTTTAATCTGCAAACTGTAGTGTGTAAAAAAAGGGACAGACCTGTGTTTGTGCTTCCTCTCCGAACCCACCAGTGAAGCTCTACACGTCCTCCAAGTGTTTATATGGAATGTTGATGATAACAGTGGCACTAATCTGAACTAACCAGCTTTCTTTGGGGACTATTTTGCCTCAGGATGCCCTGCATGGATGGGTTTTGTTTTAGAAACAGCTTCTCATGACTTCTCATAAAATAAGTTTCTCACATCAAAGCCACTCTGTCTACATCTCAAACACTTTATAAAGGGAGGATTTGGGGCAGTTTGTGGAACTGCCCTTTAAAGTTAGTTGGCTCATTGATGTGAGTGAGGCTAAACTGGTCTTAAACAAATCTGTGTGTGATTTTAATGGTGTCATTTTAAACACACACACACACACACACACACACACACACACACACACACACACACACACACACACACACACACACACA
>JBBJLR010000001.1:24837618-24849455 GCA_037577145.1 Brachypetersius gabonensis
GTAGCGGCTGTCCATCTATATTTGATGCTTCATTACAGCATAAAAGACTTCAGCTGTATAACTCTGGCTCCTAGTGGCTGGACCTCGTGGCGCAACGGTAGCGCGTCTGACTCCAGATCAGAAGGTTGCGTGTTCAAATCACGTCGGGGTCAACTGTTTTAATTAAATTTTTATTTTACTTGGCCTCTATTTACTTAAATTTACAGGATGCAAAAAAAAGTATCTGCAGTACTGCACAAGAAGCCTGGGGGACTGAGATTGTTTTATTTAAAGCTGTTTATCTGGGTAGTTTGTGTTTCTATTAGAAATATGTTTTTTGGTTCTACAAATTTTCCATTATTTTCCTTTTATTGCTAATATATACAAGGCGTTCTCGGGTTATGACACAGTTCCGTGACTTTTTAGTCAGATGTTTCTAGTGTACTAAAGTATATTTCATACGTTTCAAGTGCTTTTATTGACAATTACATCCAGTTTATGCAATCAGTCAAGCTTTGCAGAGCTGGACCTTTTTTTCCAAGACCGCCGCAATTCGCCCGGGCATGCCGTCAATCAACTTCTGAGCCAAATCCTGACTGACCTGTTTTTGCATAATCGGGTCATTTTGTGGCAGGACAATCATAAAAACTGGGGCAACAAACTTTGTGAAAATTATGTTATATGATTAGCTGAAGCTCTGTATTGCTTTACTGAGCACCGTAGCTCAGTGCAGTGGTTGTGTGGCTATAGCTAAGAAAGAGGATATTTATACTAACGCTTCTGAGGTCAAAAATATGGAACCCATCATGTTTTGAACCGAAAAGTGCTGCACAGTATAATACTGTGACTGTACCACACCTCACCCTTGTATTTATGACGTGGATTTAATTAGATGAAAGTGCACAATTCTAAATCATTGGTTTGAAAAGGTAAGAGTACCTGCCTTAAAATGTACCTCAATGCTCCAGTCAGGTGACAAGATAAAGGTAGTGCTCTGATCCTTTTCTCTCAGAGCTAGCATTAACTTTTTCAGAGCCTTGATCATGCCTGACCCTGTAGCTGGGTCACTGGTTGTCCTTCCTCTGAGCACTTTTTGTAGGTACTGACCATTGTATACCAGGAACAACCCACAAGACCTGCAGTTTTGGAGATGTTTTGACCCAGTCGTCATATACAAAGAAATAAAGAGGAGTAAGAAATTCATTAGATTTAGGAGTTTTAATACCAGATTTCAACTTCATATACAAACTTGATATTGTAATGTCTTTTGCCACTTTACCAGTCTCAGGCATTACTGTGTAACCGTGTTAAATGCACACATACTCCGAAATAAAAACACATGCGATGGAAGTTTTGTAAACCGCTTAAAAAGAAAAGCAATATTAAGAAACCGGCCATCTCCCGCTGTGCATCTCAATATCCACTGTTATTCTGCTGTACTCAGAAAGGCAAGAGAGTCCTCTAGGAACGCAGGCAGGAGCTTTCAGTGTACTTACCTAGACTGAAGTAGAAGTTTCTTTTTTTCTTTGAAATAGTGTTATTTACGGTCTTGTACTCAACTGTTATGACACACACACACACACACTAATGAGAGACAACAGCCCCCTTTTCCAGAACACCATCATATTCATTTCCAAAGCAAAGTGGATGGTTTTGGCCCAGGCAGCAGTTTTTACTCTGCTAAAACTCACAAAAACGCTACAACTTACACTAATTCAATTGGTCCGCTGCATTTCCCATGTTAACAGTAAAGACTGGTGTGAATTGGCCTGCGCAGCGCTACAACCGTATGCAAATAAACCAAACGAATGTAATAACACCTAAACATAAAAAAAAGAAAATACAAAAATACAAATCACATACTTTAATTCAGGGGAAACAACACTGATCACCTTCTTGTAGGAGCAGGTAGGAAGGTTAACGGGTATATAAACCAGAGAAAGAGAGTGCTTCAGTAGTTTAGCTTGTCCTGAAAGTAGAACAGAGACTGGGGAAAAATGCCTCTAGCAGGTGTCCTTCACAGAACAGGTCAAACTGGCAAAGCTCTGGCTGAGCTAATGTTTTGAAGGCCTTTTTTGGCCCAGTTCACATTTGGCGTTAACATGTGTGTGGGCTGGTCCAACCATAAGACAACCTCTGTGGACAAGCTGGTTACACCTGGCATTTTAATGTCTCCAGTGATCACATGATCAGATTTCTTGCATAAGGTTCTGGGCACATTAACGGTCACTCAGAGAGCAGATTTTCTGGCTAATGCAACATCACTGATACAGATGGTGTTTCGTGACTGTCCAGGTCGTATCAAGACGCTTTAGGGTTCACACTACAGATGAAATGTGGTCATATGCGTAACTGACTACCTCCACTTGTGGTTAACTGATGTTAGAGAAGCACTGGATCAGGTGCTTCTGAACGTATCACCACAGATGCATTTTATCATCAGGTACGTTAACATAGTTGAAATCTAAACCTAAAACCTTCAGGCCAATTAATTATTTTGACACTCTGCAGTGAAAGAAAAGCCACATTGGCCCTTTGTGGACACCCTCGCTGTAACGGTTTTATGGTAAAAATATAAGTTAGCCAGCTAGCTTAGCGAATCCCCCCCTCCTGGAAAACCTAACAAATGGGCTTGATTCAGACAGCTTGAGTGTGCAAAATCTTGCGAGAGGCATAGCAGGTGAGAGGATTGGCGGCCCACTAGGTTGCTACAATAGATGCGTTACAGTGATGAGCATCTCTTCTTAAGCTTTAAATTACAGTTCTGCACATTTTAGAATACTGGAGATAACTTCGAGAGCTTAGCAAGGACTGCCCATTTTGCTCCATCCTTTCACCACACCTAACCTGACAGTACAATAGCATGTGTTTATTAAAACAGGACATTAGCGTTCCTGGACACAAAGCTCTTCAGAATGTGCTTGTTCAATATTGGAACACTCCCCCCTCCCCCAGAGATCCTAGCTGTCTGAAGAAATGCACTTAGGCTAACTCTCAGTTCAAGCTAGATGCCAGTGCACTTAAATCGAATCCCACTCGTTGGTCTTGTCACGTAGGGAGCGCAAGCGTACAGCAACATCGAATCTTCAGACTCCCTACGCTTTGCAAACATTCAATGCAACTGTCACTATGTACAATATAGGATCTTCATATATTAATTATTTGAGTTCATCATTTCAATACATTTAGTCCTCTGCCTTTATAGAGTATTCTGAATATGTACAATATAAATTACTACAGTTTCAATGATAAAATAAATAAATATGATACATATATGATGGCCGTGGCATTGTGTCTTTTGCAGTGTTTTTTTTCCTCTTTTTCCCGCAGGGGCGAGTTGGGGATTATTCTTTAAAGGTGGCAGAAGGAATGTGTGAGTCTTCTTGCTGCTCTGCAGTCCAAAGACAGTGGGGCGGTAGCCCAGAGATGGGAGATAGGTCGTCTACACTTGTATGGTTTGTATCAATGTCCTTGGACGTGTTGGTAATCTCCCAAGAAACTGGTTTGTCTGTGTATCTGAGTGTGTGGAGAAAAGTATGTGACACAGGTCTAGAGTGAAGGGGGTAAAAGGTCTAGAGCGAAACCAGCTCCGCTGCCCGCTATACCACCGTCCCACTCGGAGAGTTCCCATTCTGTGTAGATAAAGGTTGAGAGGGATGCTGGACAAAACAAGGAGAGAAAGAGACATTCATGATGTTAGTTTCAGCGGTAGGTCATTAAAAAGTCCCCAAAAACTGACAGCAATTTTATGAAACAGTCATTTTCCCTGATCTTGCCAAAGGTCAAAGCGTCTGATAATAAACACTATGTGACCTTACCTGCTAGTAGCAGTCCACCTAGACACATAAAGCTTCTGTAATTTTACGAAACATTAAAGACAAAAGCTGGACTAGAAAAATTACAACAAAATAATCCTCCATTTTGGTGCAGTTAACAAGCTGGCTGACTAGCCTGCCATGAACAAAACAACTTGAGTAAAAATAACCAGATAATTATATAATCAAAAAACAGTCATGCTTAAACCCTGCTAACATATGCATTTTCTCTATGTTGGAACTTCAGCGCTGCTAAGTGAAGTGCCCATTCAAAGCAGCAGCACCACTGATTAAAGACTTTCACATGTGACCAAAGTGGTCATGTTCATTTATCCTCAACTGCAGCTCAATGTATGCATTTTCTACTTTAAAAATGATTTTAGCCCTGTGTTGTTGAGGTAATTTGGATATATAATTCTATGAAATGTAATATTAAACACTTTTGTAAAAATCTAATTATGATACCTTTTTTTCTGCCATTAGCACTATGTGAGGACTTACCGCTTTCCCCGGTCGTGCCCAAGTACAGATAAGCCCCTCTTGGCATGCTGTTATGATGCAGTCATCCATGAAGACGAGAACTGTGAGCCTCTCGTGGGCGATCTTCTTGCACACTAGCGGCTCCAGTAGTGGCACTTCGTTCATCCGCGGGCACAGCGTCGTTCCCAGCACCTTTGACGCATCAAGACGGTTGCTACGTGGCGCTACATTGATCTTATCATTGCTCTTGCTGATGTTTCCAAGGCTGTGGTAGCGCTTGTGCTCCTTCTCTCCTCCGACACCAGATTTTTCTGATTTGCGTTCCTGCAGGGACAGTGTTGCAAAGCGTCCAATGCTAAACGGGGTGCTTCCTCCTCCACTACCGCTCCCTCCTGTCCCTCCGCTCTCTGTTGCCCCTTGGCCTTTGGAGGTGTTGGCAACAGCAGGGTGAGGGAGGGAGTTGGAGCGAGAGAGCGAGCGAGGTAGAGGCAACGGCAGCGTTGGGGGCTGATGGGGGTTTGAGGGGTGATGGTGACCTTCAACCCCTCCACTTCCACTCGTGCTGTTCATCCCTCCGCTGACAGAAGGTGGCATGTTGGGGCCGAAGGTGTTCGTGAGGGCACGGGAAAGTGGCAGTCGTGGATAAAGAACATCATCCGTAAGATCCCACAGGCAGAACTGCGTATCCTGTCCGACTGATCCGAAACGATAGGACACGGACGGAGTGCCTTTGGAGCTATGGCGGGAAAGGCGTGAGAGCGTGCTGCTAGTGCGCACACGTCCAAAGTTTAGTGGGCCCTGGTGGAGATCTTCTTCACTGCCGCTCAGTTCCATCGGTTCCTCTTCCTCTAGGCTGGTGGTAAAGGGGTCAAAAGCCACCACGTTGACCCATGACTTGTGGCCATGACCTCGCGCCACCACACGGCTTTCTGAAAAAGACCAAACGGTGACCAGGTCGTCCTCACCTCCCGTAGCCAGATACTTCCCGTCAGGGCTCCAGGAGACACAGAGCAAGCCACCAAAATAACTCTTCATGACGCCCTGCAGCTCCATCGAGTCAAAATGGAAGACACGGAGGCAGCCGTCCTGGCCCACGCAAGCTACATGCACACCGTCAGGTGAAAATGCAAACTCATTTAGCCCACCCTCTCCCACGGCCCAGCGCAGTAAGGGGTTACGAGGCGTCTTGGTCTTGCAGGCATACACAGCAAACCCCTCACCCTGCCGAAGCAGTGAGTACTGTGGCGCTGTCGTACCACATGGATGCTCCACGTTGTAGAGGTAGAGGTGGCCACTAGCATGGGAAGCCAGGAACAGGTTCTCCGATTTGGGCAGCCACTTTAGACATGTCACTTTCGTTTTGTCAATTAACCTCTGGAAAGCAAAAGGAAGGATAAATGGACAAACCTTAAGATGACCTTCAGTCCTGGTCCCGGAGTACCCCTGCCTGGCTCCAATCTAACAACCCAGCTATGACTAAGACCTCCAAGCTCTTCCTGACATAGATGTGTGGATGCACACCAAAAAGTACAGGGCAGGGTTACTCTGGGACCAGGGCTGGGTATTACTGCTTTAAGATTTAACCAGATTTCTGTCTTGCTCACAGTCTGTCAGTATTGTCATCATTTAACATGAAAAGCACCAAGACAGCTCACCTTCTCATGGATTAAAGGGGGGTGGGGGATTTGGTTCAGTATGTTCACTTAAAAGATCGCAAACGACAAAACACTACTTCCCACTGTCATTCCTCTGTTAACAGCAAGAAAACAGACTCAAAAACTCCTGTTATTTATTTATTTTTTAACGGAGCATAAGCTCTCGCAGCACTGGCAAAACCGGAGCCCCTGTCCTGAATATCGAGCTTCGGAGTTTTGGCTTCTTTATCTATTTAAGAGATGGGTTTTCTCCACTGTTTTCCGACCTGTTTTAGCTACTATTAGCGAATGACACCCTTCATGACACACTACTGACTTCCAATCTTAGAACTTCCGTTCTATTCCGATCTTTTTTAAAAATGTAAAATATACTACTACTAGCCTATTATTGTGCCCTATCATTATTATTATTATTACTATTATAGGATGCGCCAGGCAACAAGAAGCCCTTTTGCAGATCTCGTCTGTTTTGGGACTTTAAAAGCCTTTGAGACTGATGTGGCACTAAATGCTGGGGAATTATTTTCTCTTACTATGAAGTTTGTATCTTAAACAAGTGTCAGGAAACAGCTCGCAGCCAGTAGACTACTCCGCAGCCGTCACTGTTTAAGAGAACTGCCGAAACCATAATGTTTATTTTTATTTTTAGGAATAATAATGAAATCGTAATTAAACCAAAGAAAAAAATTTGTCTGCCGAAGCTTGATCAGCTCCACCCCCTCGTTCCCCATTTCTTCCCTTCGGATCTGCATCAATCTCATTATTAACCTTTAGTGCCCTCAGTTCACAGAAATCTGTCGTAGCGACGGAGAACTTTAATCCATGCCTTCCATAGCAGCATCTGGTATTCTTTATTCGACAACTGTTTATATGATTAACCCCTACAATGTGTGTATTTATGGCATCATTAGGTAAGATATTTTCAAACTTCCTTACATGAATTATTCTCTAATGAGTTTTTATCATATTGAGAAGCTTACTGCAATATGTGCGCCATCCACACCAAGAGTGTCACCATCATGCCTGAAGATATTCAGCTGGCCCACCGTATCCTCGGAGAGTTCACTTAAACTAACTGTGCTTAAGGTCCCCAATACTTCAGTTATCACACACAAGGTTCTTGCCATAGACATCTTTAAAGGAACTAACCTGTAGCCCTTTGACATATTGTGATGAAAAGGGCTCTATAAATAAAATGCATTATTTTTATTATTATTATATGTTTTATAACACTACTGTTTAAAGTTTGTGAGGTTTTACATATCGAATAGTCATAGTTCATTTTATGAGCCTTTTCTTATCATTTAGTTCCCCTTACACACCCATACACAAACACACACACCTCTTCGTTGAAGAGTTTGCTGGTCTCCTTCTTGATGGGGTCCAAATACTGCACCTGGCCGGCAGAAAAGCCCACGATGAGAGCCACACTGTCCGCTGTAGCTGAATACTGATTGAAGTCATGGCAGGTGGGTTGTGTTCCCTTGTATATACGCTTATCTATTGGCTTACTAAGGTCCACTGCCTAGAGAAAGAAACAGAGAGCGGGGCATCAAATAAGAGCCAAATATGAAATAAACACAGCATCATATAAATATGGGTCTGAGAGAAATCATCGAAGATGAAAAACACCTTCAATAAGCCTAAAAAATTCAAATATATATATATATGACAGGGTTAAGTATATGACTTCCAGGAATTCATGACTTAAAGGTCAAGTAAAGCTTTCATTCTCCAGTAGATGTTCAAACCTGGACCACTGGCCTCATGATAAAGTATATTTTTGTCAGGTAGCTTTAAGAGCTGGGTGTAACTGACAGGTGTTGTGCTGTTACAGTGAGTGTAGACCCAGACCAGTGTGTTTGCAGTGAATAGTAAAACCAAAACTGATTAATAATATTCTATACTGTCAGTGTACTAGGATATGTTAAGCATTACATTATATTAGCCAGACACTATTTTATTCAGCTGTGTGACAGCAATAATATTAACCCCTCACTTTACAATTTCGGTAATTTATTATTTATTGCTATTTGGAGGTCATGTCTCTCTAACCCTGCTACAAACACATCTAGATACAGAAAAGTTTCTGACTTAAACACGTTAAAATGAAAAATAGTGAAATAAGTCGGTCCACCTCTTATCAAGCCAACTGACATCTTAGCAAGATAGACACCTAGCTAGCCAGACACGCTAGTCTGCTACTTGTACATACGCCAGGTTATGAAAATGTTCATATTTATCACAAATAAGACCATATGCCCTTTAACTTGAACAAAATCAGATATGTGGGCCAGTTATGTTATCCCTGCACCTGTCTTTGCAAATCCATTTTATCTAGATTATGCTGAAAATAAAGCAAGACAATGCTAAGCTAAAGAGCTAAGCTAACATAGACCTATGTTTAAAACGTATTTTCATGGAGAAGCAGCAGACATTATATGTAATTTGGTTTTCTTTGAGAGGAGAATTTATTATAAATAATTTTGTGGGTTACTTTGAGTGCGAGTTAATGGTTAAGCCAACAACCTTTTAGAAGCTTATTGTAAGCTAAAACGACATGCTAGTGCTAGTGTTCTCGGAGGCTTGTCTTTTCATGCACCCTCTCGACTTTTTTCCAGATGTGTAGAGGAGGACCATTTCGAAACCCGACAATAGTAAAACCATTTTATTAGTCAATAAAATGGTTTTAATTCAGACTTGTAAACTTGGGACATCCTCATTCATCAACACATACATCTCACTTATGGCTTAACCGCTTACTTATGCCTTAAACTGGACATTGAGATAAAAGTGGTACTGCTGCTATATTTGTTTAATATGGTCTCCGTTTCCATGTGTAAAATGTTTAATGAGTATAAAGATTTCCCTCTCCTTGTCTGTCTCCCACCACACCTTTTTGATGTTGGTGTACGTGTAGAAGTAAAGTTCCCTGCCGATGTTGAAGCAGACCCTCTCGGACTCCTCGCTCGGGTCCTCTGGCTGGAGTTTGACCATAGAGACCCGGACTGGAGGCAGGAACCCGCCAGGAGAGGAGCTGCCCCCGGCGCCGGCTCCAGCTCCGGAGGCACCGGCTCCGGTACCTCCAGCCCCTGGGCCCTGCACCAGCCCCACGCCTGCCACGGAGCCTGGAGCCCCAGGGGCCGCGACCGAGCCAGCCGCTGCGGGGGCCCGGGGTAATCCGCCTCTCTGCTGGGAGTCCGACAGCGTCAGAAGCTTGTAGAAACCCTCCCTGGTCCTGAACTGGGACTTGATCTCATTGATATCCTTCAGAGCGCCTCCATCGCCGGCCATCTTTAGCGCAGGGAAACGCCGAGCGCCCGAGCTGGGAACCGCGGAGCGAGCAGACTACAGGCAGGAGCGGGGCATCGGGGGCTGCAGGGCGGATCCGGCGGACACGGAGAGCCGCAGCCGGACGCATTTGGGTCCCGGTCGGTGGTAGGAGCTACAAAAAAGGACAGAAAAGCAAGAAAACACCCAGAGGCGCGTGGCCGTTCATCCCCCCAGCGAAAACAGAGCCGGCCCAAACGCAGCCATGATGTCATGTGAGCGTGTGTGCGCTTGCCATACACCCCATCCTCTCCAAATCCTACCATCCTATCAGAACACACCCCATCATCCCATTAGAACACACCCCACCATTCCATTCAGAACACATCCCATCATCCCATCCGAACACATACCACCATAACATTAGAACACAGCCCACCATCTCATTCAGAACACTTCCCACCATCCTATCAGAACACATCCCACCATCCCATTAGAACACACCCCACCATCCCATTAGAACACATCCCATTAGAACACATCACGTCAGAAAACACCCCACCATCCTATTCAGAAAACACCTCACCACACCATTAGAACATATCCCTTCAGAACACACCCCACCATTCCATTCAAAACACATCCCATCAAAACACACTCCACCAACCCCATCAGAACACATCCCACATCACATCAGAACACAGTCCACCATCCCATCCACTCCACATCTCACCATCCCATCAAAACCATCCCACCATCCCATCCTTTCCACATTCAACCATCCCATCATCTCCACATCTCACCATCCCATTCAGAACACATTCCACGTAATACTAGGACACCTGATTTTCAGTGTTTAAACTAGACCTTTTACTGCTTCCAACTTTGTGAACACAGTTTAGGGAAGTGCATAAAAGCAAGGTCCATAAAGAAACCTCAACCACATCCAACATCTTTGTAATGAACTGGAACTGAGATTGTAAGCTAGGCCTTCTCTTTCAACCTCAGTGCCTGACCTAGTAAATGCTCCACAGAATGAATTGGCTTAAATTCCCACAGAAATACTCCAAAAAGGCTTCCTAGAAGAATGATAGCTGTTATACTTTTGTTCATGTAGTGTATACTGACTCCTTAAGATGGCATTTTCCATCCATTTTCAAAATCCCTACATAAGTGATTAAGAAGTAAACAGGGAAGTTCGGAGTGGGTTTCATGTGAATCGTTCCGTTCTAGAGAACAGCCAGAATTGTTCACAGTGGTGGTGAATGGAACCAAGGTCTTATATGTTCCATTATTAGCTGAACTCTATTATGGAATTATATTATGAAGAAGGAAAATCAGATTGTTTGAAATATTATAAACTAAACAGAAAATGATAATTCAATGCAAGAATGCACTCAACAATAATGTACAACATTAGTTTATTATCGTTATAAAACACATCGTCGTCCCAAACTCGTCTCAGGAAATTTGGAACTGACACTGATTGACAGCTCCTTTGGTCACTTTTTAAAGTAAGGTCTTCATTTCACTAATGAAAGTGGGTCACTCTTTGGCACAGAACATATTTGCTTAGGTGGGTTGATCCATTGTTGTGAGCAGCGTTCAGCATGCAAAGACATGCCTGCCATGTCAGAAGCAACCACTAAGAAATTCGTTCATGCCACTGGACATAGGGTGCCAGGTTAAAGGGAAAGTGTGGTAAAAAAATCAAATTTGCACAGTTTTCCCTCTTACCCCAAATGCGGTCGAGATTCTCCCTAGAAACAAAAGTACAGAAAACTTACCTAATATTTTTATGTCACAGTTAACACATCAATACACCATTTAACACTGTTGAATGTATTTTCTTTACACTGTTGAATGCAATGCAAATCAACCAGCAGCAAACTAAGAAAAGCAGTAGCAAAGGTCCGCTTTTCCAATTTGAGCCTCCCCGTAACAAGAATCCACTATGTGGATATATAGTACACGCGTGATATATATCACTCATTCTGTATAGAACACTCTTGTTAGCAACATTAGCTTTGTAGCTTCTCTGCATTTTGCATGTCAGGTACCAAACAGGTCTTAATCAATCGACTTCATGTGGGGTGAGGGGGAAACTGTGTAAACATGATTTTCACCTGTCGATACACTACACCAGGCCTATTCAACTAGCGGCCCGGGGGCCGGATCCGGCCCTTTTGAATTTTTTTATGGCCCGCCATACTGTCAGGAAATCAGTGAGTGATTCGTGTGATATAATATAGCCCTGCACTACACATTCATTCACAGTGAACTCTATTTGGACCATACTTAGACTGTCATGCTAATTTCTCATTAGCACTGACAGTTTTACAAGTGGAAGTGGGTTGGAGGGGTGGATATTTCAGTTTTTATGTGTTAGTCCCTGGACCAGTCATGATGGCACTGGTCTATAGTTTTCTGTCCTTCAGATGAGCTTTGGCTTCAGCTCAGGTGAACAGATGCTGACTTTTGCTGCACAGTCCACCATCCAGTAGCACACATACACTGAAGATGTACAAACACACGTAGGTCCAAGCGGAAAAATTTAAAAGTGGGTACACACACACACACACACACACACACACACACACACACACACACACACACACACACACACACACACACACAC
>JBBJLR010000001.1:24871082-24884410 GCA_037577145.1 Brachypetersius gabonensis
GCAAATGTATGCCAGATGTAGCTAGAAAGATATATAGACAGATGTGTATGTATTTTTTTGCTGATTTATTACTTTCGGTTGCTTTCTGTGTGGATGAATATGATCATTCAATCTGGTTTTCTCTTGAAAGAAGGGGGTAAGAATAATAATAATAACGTAGGTTTTCAAATGCGCTCACTCAGGAAGGGCTTTTATTTTACGAACATAATATACAGCACAAAAAATGAAGAATGTAGAGAGTAAACACGGGTCTCACCTCCAGCGAGGGCGATCAGGAGCGTGGTGAGCAGCTGCAGCATCCCGGAGAAGAGAGCAGGCCTCGGTGGAGAGGAGACCCTCAGACCCTCGGACAAATAGGAGGAGGCCCGGGCAGGAGGAGGAGGAGGCTCTGGTTAGACCCGAAAAGCTCAACCCTTCAGTGTACGTTCAGCACGCGGCACTGTGGTGCACTGAGATCTTCTGGCGCGAGGAAAGGACAGCGAGGGGGCCGAGTAGAGACAGTGGAGCTGACCCCTGAGAGCTGGTGCTGAAACTCTAAAGGGGCGTGCCTTGGAGACGAGGGGCGGAACCTGTGATGTAACAAGAATCCAGTATACACTACATGGCCAAAAGTATTGGGACGCCTGACCATTACTCCAACCTGGACTTTAATGGCGTTGCATTTAAATGTATACCCTTCAATATGTAGCTGCCCCATCATTAGAGCTATCACAGATTCCACTCTTCCTGGAAGGCTTTCCTCAAGAATTTGGGGGAATTTGTGCCAATTCATTCTGTAGAAAGCATTTATGAGGTCAGGCTTTGATGTTAAGGCGAGTAGGCCTGGCTCTCAATCTCCGTTCCAGTTCCCAAAGGTGTTGGATGGAGTTGAGGTAAGGGCTCTGTGCTTTGTGGAGTGGGGCACTGTCATGCAGCAACATAACTTTGTCCACAAATTGTCCACGATGTCAGAAGAGTGGCATTGTCCAGAATGTCCTGGTATGTTAAAGATTGTCCTTCACTGGAAGTAATGAGCCCAGCCCAAACACTGAAAACAGGTGAGGCCAATTGTTTTGTCAAGATAATGTATTTAATACCCCAATCCCAATGTACAAAACGAAGGCTAAATGTTAAAGACTAACATGGACTAAGCCATGGAGACAGTGATTTCCCAAAAAAGGCGAGGCATCTGAAACACTAAGCACCACATCTTGGCTCCAAAATGTTTGGTTTTGACCAATTAATCCAATAAACCAGTGACACAGACCAGTACCTGTTCATCAAAGGAACAGTCATGCGAAAAGCCAAATCTAGTGTCTCACCTGATGACACATGTAGTTATTCAGAGGAAACAAGTCTGGGCATCTAATGTTGCTCCTTTAGTTTAGAACTGGAACTATGTGGCTAATGTCACCAACACTAGAAGTCAAATCACCCAAATCTTTGTCCCCAAAACTTCACTCAATCCGCATCAAGTCATTAAGATGAAGCCGAATTTGGACGTGGTTTAGGACTATTTTGTGAATAGCAGGTGGAGTTCAAAAGTTGCTGCTTGTAGCGCCATCCAGTGTGATAAGTTTTGAGAGGCCTAAAATGATTCCGTTCTTATGTGTTCCAACAATGTAAGTCTCATATCTCCAGTTCAATACCAACATTTGGACAATAAACATGTCTTGGCTGATCAACATCTTGGGTCAGTGTGAGAGTTTTGCTGAAATGCTTCGAAACATATGAAGATAAAACAATGTTATTAATATTTCAATTACACTGAACAAAAATATAAACGCAACACTTTTGTTTCTGCTCCCATGGGCTGAACTTATTGTAGGCAGTCTAAGGCACACCTGTGTCTAATCAGCACCTTGATATGCCACACCTGTGAGGTGGGATGGATTATCTCAGCAAAGGAGAAGTGCTCACAAACAGAGATTTGTGAACAATATTTTAGAGTAATGGGTCTTTTGTGTATGTAGAAAATGTTTCAAATCTGAGTTCAGCTCATGAAAAATGGGAGCAAAAACAAAAGTGTTGCGTTTATATATTTGTTCAGCGTATGAAACATCAACCTAAACCAACTAGGCCTCGCCAACATTTTAGTCCAGATTTAGGCCTAATCTGGAAAAATCAAAGTAAAAATTAATTCTCCAGTTTCATGATAAACTGGTCTTGCTCATTTTAAAATCAGAGAGTGGCTCATTCTTCTTCCTAATGATGTTTGTGGTTAACCCGAAGTAGGACTTCAGGCCAGACTACAGGTACATGCTACATCTACCTAGATAACAGAAAAATGATCTGACTGAATAATTTCCCATTGGGCACATCTTTTGGAAAAGAGGGAGTGAGCTCCAGGATCACATGACATAACCACATCTCAAGTTTTTCTTTGTACATTTCATTTATTATTTTCTCCTCGGTTCATTTTAAGGTGCAAAAACAATCCATTTTCAGTGAGCTGTTTTTATGACTATTCAATTGCATCTGCCTCCCAAGTCACCCTGAGCCTTCCCCAAACTGTCCATAAGCACGGTGTTGGCCAAAATGTCTTGATATGCTGAAGCATTAAGCTTGCCCTTCACTGGAAGTAAGGGACTTGCCCTAACCCTGGAATAGTCCAATACTTTTTTCCATTTAGTGTATCATAAAGGTAACAAAAGTAGGCATTCATTGGGAGGTAGAAGTTGGTAAACGGTTGTGTAGAAACTACTTCAGGTAGATAAACTGGCAAAGTGGACTTTAGGGCAAACAAAAAAAAAGAGAAAATTTTAGGATATGGGCCTTTTAAGGCAGATGTGTGAGCGAGGAGGGGAAAAGCAGAAAAGAAGACAACAGAGACATTCAGTAAATAAGGTTTTACTAGATAAACAGACCAGGCTCTGCAGAGAATAAAAAGCAAACAGAGACCATCCCCGTTTCCTCCTTTCTCTCTGACACAGTGGCTTTTTAAGACTCAAGCTCAATGCACGTTTTACGATTCATAACCATACTGGACTGACTGTACCATCAGAGGATAATAGGAGAAACCAACCCTCCCTCCCTACCCAAAAAATCAAAACAAAACAAAAGAATATATATAAAGCACCTTTCATGTTGTGATTCATAAAATCTCTCAACTGGCCTCTCTCGCGGCAGGGAGGGAGGGGTCTAGGGATGATCGTTCCAATTGGCCAGGTTTGCCTTCCAAACTTTTTCTGAGGTGGAACATGACAGTTAGTGGCTGAAGTGGGCAGGCCTGGTGGCATCCCCTCCAGGAAAGGGGCAGAGAGGGAAAAAAAGGGGGGGGGGGGGGAACGGACGAGTCCAGCTCTACCTTTCCAAAAAAAAATAAATAAAATAAACAAATATAAACCTACAGCCCCCAGAATTCCCCCGTGTAAAAATTTGAGGGTGTGAGGAATACACCAGCTCCCTCAACCTCACCTCTACCTAAGCATCTGTAGCGTCCTGGGATTCCTCAAAAAGAGGAACACAAACTTTACACACTTATAATGAGAGCTAATGGGCAGCCAATGAATTGAGTGCATGTCTTAATATTTTTCTTCAAATATATATATTTTTAAAACTTCCAATGACTCATCAGTACATGTTTGCTAACTGGAAAATTTGTTCTTTCAGAAACAAGACTAATTTCACAGAGGGAAGAATGTGTTGTTTTAAGTGTAGTGGTGTTAATGGAGTTTACAAAGGCTCCATCTGATCACCATGGATACCAGGAAACATTAGTGTGGCAATCCTCATACAATAAAACAAAGAAAGTAAATGGGCCATTTGGGGGCAGCTTGAGAAGCACTGCCTTAGGAAACCTGGATTAAATTGTACTCCAGTGTCAGAAAACCAGATAAAGCCTTTTGAGCACAGCTTTGGAAAGACATTCTCTCAGTCTGGTGACCACCAGAACTCTGACTGGCTTCAAAACTACTATGAAGTATATTAAGCAATGTATCTGCTTAACTTGGCAACTGCCCATTGGGTTCTATTATAAGCAAGAAAGTGGTTTTCATGTTTTCGATGCAGAGAAACCATCTGCATCACTCAGCTGCTGACCACGGAGGCGGCAGATGGAGGAGAGGTTGAAAAAGGCCTGAGTGTCCCTTTAAGAGTCCCACAAGTGCATCTCTGCTTCATAGCAACCCTGAAAACGTATAAATGCTGAATAAAGACTCTTTTTGGTCTCCCCGAAGGTCCACCTATACCTGAATATTTACAGAGATTCACATCAGCCCGACTTCTGCGTGGGTCGTAAACTGCGATGAGTATAACCGCTGTAGTGACCGTTGGCTTGGAAATGCAAGTGCTAAGAAATTGTGGGTACCTTACACATAGCACAGTATGTGCAACATAACAGTGATAACAATGAGTGTAATGTTCATATATGAAGGTATATGGGGCATTAATTCATACATACTTTTGAAGTTCAGTCATAAGACTGTAAGACACTCTGACAAAAACTGAAATGTCACAGGGTAGCTGCATGTGAACTGCTGGATCAGTGGAAGTGGTCACTATTAGTTTTGCTATCAACTGTCCACCAGGTTCATCAACTCTACCCCAACCACCCACTACTGAATGTTCAAGAACACCCCACCCCCCCCCACCCCCAAAAAAAAGGAATGTCAGAGTTTGTTCCTTGGGAGAAAAAAAGATGTCCAAAACCCCCAAACTCTTCCCCACCCACCCACAAAATTCTCCCACCTCCCCAGAGATTCTTCATCACAGAACAACACTTAATGAAGATGCTGGTAACAAAACTCATCATCAACGAACAGCCAGTGACGATGCGATCGTGGCATCAGAAGTGTATGTGTTGCCCTTAAGTTAAAAAAAATGCCAACGGAAATCACAAAGTGCCCAAAAGCTTCTCATGCAGCGTGTCAGTAAGGAGGGGCAGGAAGTGTGTGGGAGCGTGTGAACGTTAATCAGGGACTGTCCTGTCTGTGTGAACTGTTGGATGAATTAAACGACAGCCTACAAGCCCTTAAAAAACAGCGCCAACCTTTCGCTCTCGTTTCAGATTCACACAGAACACTGCACTTGCTTCCTTCCACTTAAACGTGTCTACTTAAATAGCCAACCACTGCAGCGAACAATTAACCACTGCAGCCAACAACCACTGCAGCCAACAACCACTGCAGCTAACGGAAGCGGGTTGTCGTCAGCTGGCTTGTTATTTTTGTCCACTCTTAGAAACATTAGTATCTTTGCCAAGCTGTCCTTTTAGCCTCTCTAGATAACGTTGCTTACAATAAAAGCAAGTCATCAACAAGCATACTATTCTGATTCCTTTTTATTCATTATTTACATTAGCATGTTTTGTTATGCCGCTTTTATCCCCCAGGGTCAGATAATGTTTCTAGACATTAATGAAAGCCAGTAGCTCACAATTAGCATAGATAGCATTCGTTACTAAGAGAAACAATGGCCTGTCTGGCTAAGTGACTACTTTATGAACCAGAGTCAATAGCATCATTTATACAGCATGTAAGCTAGAGGCTGCAAGTAGTAAGTCTTTTTAACAACATTAACTTGTGTCTATTACCTTTTATCCATTTATTTAGTAAAATTAGAATGTTTGGCAGAGTTCTTCCTTTAACCCCAGGGGCAAGTTTGTAATGCTAATGTAGACAATGAATACAAGGTAGCAGCCCTTGTTTAATGAGATATTTTAATGGTGCTTGCGGCCCAGTCATTTGTTGATTAGCAACATTAGCATGTCTGAACATGGTATTCCTTTAATCTTGAGCTAATGTTGCCAATAACTTTTAGAATCTAGTACCACTTGTTAGTGTTTTCATAACAACTAACTGTAGGCAGTCTGCTTACACTTATTAGCAACACGGATGTCTGGTTGGGCTATTTTTTAACCCTCCTGGTCAAGTTATTACAGCTAATGTTTCTAAAAATTAATGACTGATAAATAGCATTACGCTATTTTAAGGAAGTTTACTGGAGTGAATTGGGATTTTTTTGGCTAAGCTATTTCTTTAACCACCCAAATCCAGTCAATGGCAATGTAAACAAAGAATGAAAGATAATTAGAAAAAAAGGTACATTAATGGATATTCACTTTCTTTACAATAACAACATTAGTACACATTTCAAAAGGGGCCGAGACAGAAAGGAAGGAACAAGGAGAAGAGGCAAAAAGAAGTTGCGTGAAGAGTTTAGGAAGGTTGACTTCGTCCTCTGTGTGAATGTGAGCGAGAGTGCATCAGTCTGGCTGTTTGAGGCAGTTCTACAGGAGGGCACCGAGCAGTTTCAGCACACTAAGCCTCCTTTCTCCCCTCATATAATAGTCATCTGTACTCCATTTATAATAAACTTAGTTAAGTATAATAAAGTAGAAAAATATCAAGAGAACATATACACAGTTTTTGTCATTTCTTTCTGTTTTCTTGTAGTGACTTTTGTTGCTTTGCTTAATTTGTCTGTCTGTCTTTTTAGCATTATGTATGATCTGGGGGCCATGGGCACCGAACATATGACTCAAGTGAAGTGTGAGAATGCAAAATTCCTTTCCATTGCTTTTTATTTTCATATTGTTGATGTTCTGTCCATTCCATCTGGGGGAAAAAAAGAGAGACGGACAGAGAGAGAGCGAGAGAGAGAGAGAGTGTGTGTTAAGTGCGTGGTAGTCAGAAGAAATGTCTGCGAGCCCAAGTTATGCTCTGTCTCATAAAAAGACGAACATAGGCTCATTAATAATAAGCAATCTGTAACTCAAATAAAAACTGGGGCTGTATTAAACGAACAAGATTTTTCAAAGCCTATTTTGGTGGTAACAATAATCATTAATAAAAACATAGGATAACAGAAAATCCATTTAAATAGACACCATTTTCCTCTATAGAAAGTTTCATTCACCTCAGGACTCCTAGCTACCTGAAGTGCTCTTAGTTCTCTTTAATTGAGAACTTAGGCGTTCATGCTCTGGTATGAAGTGTAATTGTGGATTAAAAGTGAAGCTGACCATAACAGTTTAAAAATATAGCTAAACTCAAACTCCTGTGTAATGCTGTGATATTTAGCTGGGTCCACCCTGTTGCTGACATTGGCATGATTTCAATAATAAAGTGTGCAGTGAACTAGGTGTTTTTTTGTATCTCTGTAACACTCTGTATTTATCAAGAGTTAGGATAAGGTAAATTAACTCAGAAAACATCTTTCTGTAATGACTAAGGGTCATCACAGGGTGTTTCCTAACCAAAATGTGACTATAAAAATGGACTATAAAATGTATGAAAAGTAATTGTTTTTACCCCCTAAGGCGTGCTCCGTCATACTGAGGCACAGTGACTCCAGCGTAGGGTTAATTTCCAGATCCGTCCCCGGAACCTGGCATTCTATGAAAGGGAGACAAAAGCAAACCAGTCGTGAAGAAAAAAGAAAGCAAGTGTGTTTGTACCTGGTTTTGGAAAAGCTGAGGTGGGGAGTGTTTGTAGTATTTGTTATTTCATATAATCATACATCGTATACCATAATACCATCCATTAAAAAGCTATTTTGAATATATATATATATACACACAGATCTGGAACAAAATAAAAGACAACTGCAATTCATTTTTAAATCAGCATCTCTATGAGTATGACAACCATTCCATGCCAGTGTCTTAAATTCCTACACAAACACCTCATTCTGCTTTATGAGGTACTGATAAGTGATCACCTGCATCACATCTTTTTTAATGTGGAAAAGTATAAAATAACACTGCTGCAGCCAACACTCTCCTTTTGCAATGTAACCAGTCGGATGGAAAAACACTACTACAAGTACCTCAACGTGAAGAGATTTGAACTCTTTGAATTATTTTCTGTAAACACTGCATCAGTTATTTTGATGTCATTTTCTTTACAATTATGCTTTAAACATTTTTGCAGTTGTCTCTTATTTTTAACAAAAGGAAGTTATTAAATAAATAGTATGCTATAACTACAATTAATACTAAACACTAATTACTATAACTAATATAAGTTCTGTCATCAAGATTATCACAACTTAAAATGTGTGTATGTGTACCTGGTTGCTGAAACAGAAGCATGGTTTGCGGGGACGTATGTACGGGTAGAGAGTGTGTTCTCTGTACTGAGCTGCGACTCTGGCTGGGCATGCTGTTGCTGCCTCCAGGGTTACCAAACCACAGGTTCTGAAACATGAAACACATTTCAACTACAAACAGCACCGAATTATAGAGTTCATAGTTATACCTGTGTTGCTGACCTTACTCTGCAAGAAATCATACAAGATCATATAATAAAATGATCTAACCTGTCTGCCCTGTCCCGTGAGTGCGGCAGGGTTGGCAAGTGTGTGCCGCGGCGAGGCTCCGGTGATGGTCCCAGGGGTCATGAGACTGATGCGGCTGGGGGGCAGCGCCCCGCGCGGGGGGATAGAGAACTGCCTCTGCCCCCGACGGCTCAGACCTCCGCTCACAGAACCCGCTGTGGGCAGAGAGTTAGAGCCGTACGCCCACCTAGAGTCAGAGGATTTCATATTGTCAATATGATATGATTACAACTTTATATTATAAACGTAATAGAGAACAACAAACACAAATAAAAAAGACAAGAAATAAAGAAAAAACAGCACAGACAAAAGAAAACAGATGCAAAAGAAAAAGCTAACAGTCCAACTGTACTTCTGCACATTAAATCGTGTACACGCAATCATATTTTCCATCCAATAGGTTTGTTTATTTAGGAGGCTGGCACATTGTTACAGAATTAGAATGAGACTCTAAAGAGAAACTCTAAAACTAGAGAGAAAGGAAGAAATAAGACTTAGACAGACCCTTTCTGTCGGTACATCGGCATGTCCAGCATGGCTTTTCGTGGGAACAGACGGAGTAACTTCAACATCTGCTGTTTCCACGAGGCCAAACGCTTCTTCTGCGTTTCTGTGAAAGCCTGCAAGACGCCATCATACACACATTTATTTCAAATAAATTATAACTTTTCTTTAACTTTAACATTCAGCTCATTTTTCCCCCCTCACCTCATGTGTTAGACACTTCTCTATGAGCTGTAGGTAGCAGCTGATGTTCTCCTCATCTGGCCTGGACACCAGCAGCTGAGTACACACTGGGAAAAAACACAAACTTATAAAAATACATGTGAAAATATTACATATAATACAAAAGAGTGACACAAAGTGCTCTGTAATTTTTATTAACGAAAAGTCAAATTTGTCAAAAAAATAAAAAGTATTATTTTTACTAAACAATATCGTCATCATCATCATAGTTTAATACTCCAAGCTGATCATTGATATTGTCCCATACACAGCAACGCAAGGAATGCAAGTATAAAGAGTAAGATTAACGTCTAATGTGATATTTGAATGTGTGGTATACTAAGTGACATGTTATATTCATTACTTCTGGCAGCTAATTATTTCACATCATAGCAATCTGGTCTCATCATGAAGAAACAGCACCATCGTGTGGATTAAAAAAGAAGAGCACAGTCCGTAATCTTTTATGTTAAAGGATCTAACACAACTAAATTATCCTTATTGGAAAATCTGTGTCTCATATTGTGTTTCTTTTTACTGCTATTAAATGAATGCTACCTTTCCCCATCACTCGAGTGAACTGTCCCGGGATATCTCCTTCTGAAATTGGTGCCGCCGACGACTCTCCATCACATGGCGGAGGATTATGTGTTTGGAAAACCTCCACAGACGTGTCCTTCTCTTCAACAGAATTGGCTGCTTTATCAGCGGTTGTGGCTCCAGGCTCTGCCTCCCTCTGGGCAGTAGTGGGGGGGGTGTAAGCTTTGATGGGCGTAATGATGATCTGCTGCAGCTCCTGCAGAGCGTTACGAACATTCCCACCTTCCAAAATGTCCTAGGAGAAATGAAATTCAACTTGATTCAATTGAGATTGTACAGCATTTGCGATTGCACAAAAAAAAGGGCCTGACAGTCACGCAGTTGCATAGTATGGATAATAAACTGGAAATTGGCACTACAGCTATTTGCAATCCTTGGAATATAATACACATAATATAATACAAAATACAATGAGAAACCAATAATGGCCTGTCTGGCATTTTTGCGACAAAAAAAGTTCACATATACACCATTTATCAAAATACCCACAGAAACTCAACTGGAGTTCTGATTGGTCAAGATGCTCCAAAATAAACAAAAAGCTCCACTCTGACTGCTTGGCTGCTACATTGGCCAGGCCATGATGTCATGATAACTGATAGCAAAAGAGGTATCATGCAATCCTGACAGGAAATTGAGTGTAAGAGGTGTCTCACCTTTTCAAGAGATTTGAGTACACACTGTCTTTCTCTCAGCTTCTGAATGCTCAACGCTATCTTATGCCGAGCGCCTTTAGTCACATTCTGCAAGGGAGAAAACATAACCCACTTTAAATGTGAAAACAGAGAGAAATAACTGGAGATCTCTAAAAACACACTGAAAAACCTAGCAAAATATTTCAAAACAATGCCATAATGTCTTATTAAGAAATGTATTTCATTCCAAGAGCGCCCGCATATAGCAAAAAAAACGCAATGGTGTGCTGTGGTTAAAAAAAAAAAAAAGACTGTCTAAAAATGCCTATTTTTAAAGCGTAAACCCTAAATATTTCCCCAAATATGCTCTGAAAACACTGTAATTTCATTTTAAACTTGGCTTAATACATTATCCTTAAAGAAAATGTAAAAGATAAACCCATATTTGTAATGTACAGTTTACACTGAACTCCCACAGTGCTAGAACATAAAATACCAATGTTACCCCTGTACGTGTGTATATTGTATTTACTGTGCTTATACCCCTATAAGCATGGGAAATACAATAATAAATTATTTAATTTACTGTAAAAATACAGGGCTTCTAGGTACAGTAGTATTTCACCATCCCAAGGCACGCTTCCTTTGTTTCTCTCTCCACAGTAACAAAACATTTATAGTTATTTTTTATATGGAAATGAATTTAGCTGAATTTACATTAATATTTATGTTTCAAAATTAGTAAATTACATTTTTCTTAATTTTGCACTAATTATATATTGCCACAAAAAAAGCTGCAACGTCCTGGCCTCGCCCTCATGCTGGGTTGTTTATGTTTGGGCGCATTCTTAGAAATCCACCACGAGGGGGTAGGGCGCACGAGACCCGTACGCCACAAAAGCACAAAAAATACATTTAATACATTTAGAGGATACCTGCAGTTTCCGCGTTAGTGCGGGGATTTCAGCGAACAATTATTAGTTTGGTTTTCAAAACAAATCCGCGATGGACCAAAACGACGACTGCTGATACACGTTAAAGTGGGGTTTTACTGTACTACTGCCAAGTACCATCATATATGAACAGAGCCTTAAAATGCACCAAAAGGTTATGGTATTGCTTGCATGTTAGATGAAGCTGACCTGTGACTCCAGATGCTGTTCAGTAAGGATCATCATCTCCTCATAGCTCATCTGTGAGAAAAGTGATGCGTATTTGTGCAGGCGGAGACTCTTCAACCACGTTGGCACGTCTAGCACACACAAACAAACTCATGTTAAGACAAAAAAAAAATTAGATATAATAATAGTAACCAACAATACTTCACCCACCAACCGCACCCATCACAGAGAGAAAATACTCAGCTAGCTCAAAGATCTTCCTTCACTCTGCATTTCACTTGCAAATGTGCCATGGTACAGAAAGATAATGTTTTATTACTTCCTATTCACATTCGCCACCCTTTTTTTTTAATTATTTTGGCTTACACTCAAGCATAAAAATATGTGTGTGTGTACAATAATTAGCACTTAGCACTAAGAATACAGACACCATTTAAAGACTTATAGTAAAGGGAAATGTATCCCACTGCTCTCAAACCTTTCATGCCGCTCCCGTCTTCCTGGAAGGTGTTGCGTGTGTTGGTCTGTTCTTCCGTCTGTTCGCTGCCCGATGACGCTACGCTTCCCTGTGGTGACAGAGGGGCGTGTTCTGCCCCTCCAACACCTTGACGCCCACCCACATCATCCTGGCTCAGCCAATCAGAACCACAGACAGGTTGGCTGGCAGGAATGAGGGACATGGAGCGCTTCAAAGGGCTTGGCTGCACCTGACCAGGGTGGCCTAAGGAATCAAATATTTGACAACCTCAGTCACAGCTTCTTTCACAAAGCTTCACAAAAGCTCCAGAGTAAAGGCTGGTCAACAACAACCTCTCATACTTCTATTAGCTTACATCATTATAACACTTGCAATCAACCCTAACAACAATTTAAGTGATAATCTATATCTAATGCCTAGCTTTAAATTTAAGCTTAGTTCTCCAGTACGACATATACCTTATACCAACAGATCTGTTCCTCAAAAGAGAATTTTAAAACTGATAATTAACCTGCTAGAGAAACTCCTAGTTTAGTAAATTCAAGGTGATAGTCATGCTACATTTGTGTTAGGGCTGATTTGGGCAGTTAGAGCCTGTATTTACTATTATACTATGATTTTACAAAACACACACTAATAGGGGATCCTTTAAATTAAAACTGACAAAGAGTTGTACCTTATTGCCAGCACCCAGGTCAAATCCCTCAGTGTTTGCTATACTGTAATTTGAAATTTGCCACACTACACACTTAAGAGTGAAAACTCTGTATACATGCATATAGCTGATGGCATGACTATCGGTTTATTGTCCAGATTGTTTGTTTACTCCAAACAAATTATTATCAACATTACAAACCTGTGCTGTTGTTGATGGTTATGGGTGAAGGTATTCCACCCGTGCCAGGGAAAGCCATGTGACCGTTTTGTCCAGCGGGCGAGCTGCAGGTTGAAGGGGGTTTATCGTGCCAGCCATGCGCCTCCAGAGACTCAGTGGCGCCAGGCCACTCGTCCGAGCCCTGCCGAGCGTGGTGGTATGGTCCATGTGACGCTGGGCGGGACGACAAATGCTCCTCTAGGTGGTTGAGCCAGAGAGCGAGGTTGTTGCGGTCATCCAGCGTGGTGGCCGGGTGAATTAGAGCATATGAGAGCAACTGGCGGCTTTCTTCCACAAACAGGCTGCTCTCAATGGTGTGGCTAAGCACCTTCTGCAGCAGGTTCATGTACTCACACTTTGCCTCGCTGTTCCGTGGCTGCAGCAGGGGCAAGTGAGAGAGCAGCAGAGATACAGCTTTCTCCTTCGGCTCCTGCTGCCACTGACTGACTATGGCTAGAAGGAGTGGTGTTAAAGAACAGAGTGAGATTTCAGTCACGTAAAGAAACAAAGCAACAGCACAGGTGTGTGTGTGTGTGTGTGTAAATAAATATATATATATATATACACTGCTCACAAAAATTAAAGGAACACTTTTTTTTATTGGGCCTGGCATGAAATCAATTAAACCTGTCTGA
>JBBJLR010000001.1:24904198-24917859 GCA_037577145.1 Brachypetersius gabonensis
ATTACATTTCTGAGACAGTAATATTGAAAGGTAAGGGATTACTTTTAAATGACTAACAAGTAATCTGTAATGTATTAAAGTTTGGAAGTAACTTGCACAACACTGATGATGATGAGGGAGTAAACTACAAAGGTAGTTCAGCAAAGGTGTCCCTTCCACTAGTCCAATCCTGCATCATCCATTTGACAATGCCAGTTTAGTTTGAACAAATTAATGCTGCAAAAACACGTAGTACTGCCTTACCCCGAGCTTTAGTATTTGATATTAGAAACAGTATCAGAAGAGTAAAAGGCCTGATTAGTGGGATCCTGCTGTATTATTTACACTGTGCAAAATACTTTCAGCTGCTTGTGTAGGTATGAAAGCTGTCGAATATAGTCATATATGTTAGTCATATATGTTATGACTAGAAATCATCTTACAGCTCTTCAGGCATGTAGTCCATTTCCTCTTCTACATCTCTCTTACGCTTGCGGAGTGTGTCCTCGTTGGGCAAGAAGTATGCCACAAACTGATTTCCTTCTTCATCCATCATTCCCCTACAGAGAGAAACAGAAGGTCAGCAGCACATCAGCTAAGACTTACCAGTGATTACAGGTACAATAACTTAAACGTTTAAGAGAACAACCTGTCTTTGGAATTTGTTCACAGCTACTTTTCAATTAAAAAGGGACCACATCATGGAAAAATGAATGTATGAAAAATCAAAAGTATGTAAACACTGTTCAAATTTTACAACAACCCTTCCTCTGTCCATATACAAACACTAAGCTGTAAAAACAGCACAGCTATGCAAAGATCCAGAAGGTCTTGGTCCTCCAATTCAGAGCAACAACAACATACAGTATTTCAAACCATGCAGCTGAAACTACTACATCATTTTTCATAAAAGTTTTGTTCCTCTGAGGGTGTAGCATTTCAAGCCCACTGTGATTAGATACAGTAAGTCTATAATTAGTTTTCTCCTTTGGTACACAATTCCATATCAGAGTTACAACAGTGATCGGATCTGTGTTGGATTTAGGATCGGATTTTAATATTTACATTTAAAACAGGAGAAAATTGACTTAGGCCAAAAACAAGCTTATAACACATTAATTCCTTAATGAGAGGACATCAACGTTTCCAGTTAATGTCTGCATTCATCCAAGTCAGGAGTCACATGATTTTCATTGGGCAGCCTACATAAGGAGAAGGGAAAGACTGCAAACACACACACACACACACACCTGATCATGGCCTGGGACATCATATCTACCGCAGCCGAGCCTGACACATCTTTAGGAGCAGGGTCAGAGTCGAAGATAACCTGAGCACAAGGGTTTATCCACATCTAGAGAGGGAAGAGAAAGACAGCCAGAGAGAGACACAAAAGACAAAATAAATATAAAAAAATATAAAAATTCTAATAGTCGCATACATAATCAAAAACAAGTGCAAACTCTGGTATGCAAGATGTAGTCTGAGCTTGTGTGCTACCTTAAAGTCAGGGAAGACAGGCAGCACCTCCACAGGTGTAACTCTTGGTTTGCTGTAGTGTTGGGTAATCTGGAGAGAAAGAGTAAACATGACTACGATGAAGTCACTTCTTCGAGGATCATTTGTTCAAACAACCATTAGACATTATTTAAAAACTAGTTTTACGCTCCGTTGTGGGCTTAGCTACTTCCATGACAGATTAACAAACAGATAAACAGATAGATGGATAGATAGATGGATAGACAGATATATAACTGTACACATTACTAAAACTGAAGTTATCAATTGTTAATTAATAACAATTTTTAATTCTCACCTACTCACAAAATCATGCAGCCCTTATTAACAGCACTTACTGAACTCTTTATATTAATAACAGAGTAATAAGCCTAGGTTTCAAGTGACTAAGGCAACTCTGATGTTAGCGAGTTATGATAGAAAATTCGCTTGATCCTACTGGTACAATGAATGTTGTGCATATATGAAAAACACAACATTACTCCTGTTTTTAAACACTGACAGCAAAACAAAAATTAAAAAGTGTCTGTTGATGAATGTAATTAACTATATAATTAAAAGACTTCCAAGCAGTTTTTTGTCTGAAGTGCCACTGTCCTCATACTCACATTTTTCTGGGCATCCTCAAAGGTTTTTTCAATAGCGGCGATCTGACTGTCTCTGTCCTTGTAGATCTCTTCTTCTGTGAACTGCTGCTTGACTGACACACCAATCCTATACACACACAACAAAACGAATCCTATGGCAATATACAAAGCAGTGACTGCTGTGAATGGGCATGTGTGTGGGAGAGGGAGAAAGAGGGACAGACTGAGTGCATGTTATAGGGTTCCAAATCGTCCTACTTACTTGACCTCCACTTTATCATTGGAGACACCGTATCTGTTGAACTCCGTTGAGATGTACTCTGTCTTCCTCATCCATGGGACCACCTTAGCATGCTGCTGTGACCTGCAAACACACACACACATTTACACACAAAACTCTGAAACACACTATACAGTATTGCCAAAATTATTTTCTCATCTGCCTTTACACGTATATGAGCTTAAGTGACATTCCATTCTTAATCCATAGAATTTAATATGATGTCGGCCCACACTTTGCAGCTATAACAGCTTCAACTCTTTTGGGAGGTCAAAAGATTTGTGATGTCACACAGTGATGTTGGACAAGAAGGCCTGACTCGCAGTCTCCGCTCTAATTCAGGATTCTTCCACATGAAACTCGCTCATCCATGTCTTTATGCACCTTGCTTTGTGAACTGGTGCACAGTCTTGTTGAAACAGGAACAGGAATTCACATACTCTTGGATTCTACACGGTGTGTATTAATTATGCACTTACTGTTCGGGTCTATCCGGTATGTGTCAGGATTGATGAGGTCAATAGTAACCCCCAGATCTGGCTCTGTAAGCAGTTCAGGTTTATGCTGTTTCTCCAGTGACGTGCTGGTGCACAGTCTTGTTGGAACAGGAAGTGGCCAGATTCGTCCATCAGATTGAAGGAGAAGCGTGATTCATCACTCCAAAGAACGCTCCTCCACTGCTCTAGAGTCCAGCAGTGGCACGATTTACACCACTGCATTCAATGTTTTTTATTGGTCTTGGTGATGTATGGCTTAGATGCAGCGGCTCGGCCATGGAAACCCATTCCATGAAGCTCTCTAAACTGTTCTTGAGCTAATCTGAAGGTCACATGAAGTTTGGAGGTCTATAGCGATTGACTCTGCAGAAAGTCAGCAACCTCTGAGCCCAATGTTCCTCAGCATCCGCTCCCCATACTCCATCAGTTTACGTGGCCTACCACTTTGTGGCCGAGTTGCTGTTGTTCCCAGTTGCTTCCACTTAGTTATAATACCACTGACAGTTGGCTGTGAAATATTTAGTGGCGAGGAAATTTCACGACTGGACAGTACCATGCTGAACTCCTGAGAGCAAACCATTCTTTTCACACATTTTGGTAGAAGCGGCCTGCATGCCCAAGTTATACATCTGTGGCCATGGAAGTGATAGGAACACGATGGGTGAGTGAATACTTTTGGCAATATAGTGTATGAGTGAATATGAGAGTTGGCTTATATTCAAAAGGAATTTTTTAAGTAACCTGACCTTTTAAGCAAGCCACATATTATTCATAGTGATTACTGAATAATTTGATGGCTAATGTGCAAATTCATAGTGGTTACAGGACAAATAGCAGACTTAGAAAATTTCATAGCGGTTACAGTATAATTTACAGTGAGCACTATATTCACAGTGGTTACTGTAAAATTCATGATGGATGCAGAATACTAATAGTAGATCCCAAATAATTCATAGTGATTGATTAATAATACAAAGTAGATACTGAATAATTCATAGCGGTGACTAGAAAACTTGCTATGGTTCCTAAATAATCCATTGTAGTTACAAAATAAATTGACAGTGGGCACAGAAATAACTCATACAACCACAATAACTGCTGCATATTGGTACAGTGACCATTAAATGCTCTCTGTAACAACTCCAGCGTCACCCTGTGATGCCGAAACAAAAACCCTGCTTTAGGGATGACCTCTAACCTCTTGGAGCTGGAGGGAGCCTGGATGTCTTCTTCCAGAAGCTTCTCATCTGCAGGGTCCAGGATAACTGAACGAAAAAACAGTGAACCACATTACAGCAAAATTCTTCTCAAAACTCCAAGTAGACAAACATCACTGAAAGTTTACAGCTTACTGCTTGGGTCCGTGCAGCATGTATTCAGTATGTATTACATATGGGATTATATTCAGTGTGTATTGAGTATGTACGTATTGTTGAGGTATTACTTAAGTATATTATGGAGTATGTATTAAGTAGTATTTATATAAGTATGTATTAAGTATGTACTTACTGTCATGGTATGTATTAATCTACTAATTACTGGAGTCAACATGGTATTAAGTATGTGCTTACTGTTGTAATCTATGCAGGGTGTAATAAGTAATAAATAATACTTCTGGGGCCTATACAGTACATATTAAGAATGGACTTGCTGTTGAGGTCTACACAACACCAATATGCTTAAAGTGTTTATGCAGTATGCAGTATGTACTAAGTAGTAGTTACTCTTGGGGTCTATATGGTATGTATTGGGTACTTACTGTTAGATCTATGTGTTCTTAATTCACATACTCGGATTCTACACGGTGTGTATTAATTATGCACTTACTGTTGGGGTCTATGCGGTATGTGTCTGGGTTGATGAGGTCAATAGTAACCCCCAGATCTGGCTCTGTAAGCAGTTCATGCTTATGCTGTTTCTCCAGTGACGTGGCCTTATACTGCACAAACCTGCAAAAGAAAGAAAAAAATCAGTACTGAAATGCTTAAATAAAAATTGCCACACTGTGTGGAAGAAAAGCCAGGAACTTAAGGTCATGCATTTAGACTATCAATCACCACTGCATTCTGTAATCATAGCAGTATAGCAACATAAAAAAACCCACAAAATTAACGATTAAAAGAACTGATAACACCAATTAATGAAAACTACGGCTGATTGTGTACAAAACTAGAGACCACTCCACTAATTGTGTAAAAGTGTGCCCACTACACTAATGTTTTGCTTATTTTGATAGTTTTAAGTAAACCATACTGTGCACTACACCATGTCCACAAGTATGCTCCACCTTAATAAAGAGCTTAAAGAAGATGCACTTTTAAAGAAGAGTTTTTTTTTAGTGTTGATACATTAGCCTTGTGGATCCAATTCAAAATTAAATGAATAAAATTTGGACTTTAAACACATCTTGCTTGACTGTGGAAAACCAAATCTGAACAATTTCTGCCATACCTGTGCTGGTCAAAAGGGTACGTGATGAACTTTGGGTCAAATGGAATATCAGGGAGGCTGTTGCAGTATTTGACACGGCACACAACGCCAGACCTTAAGAAAAGAAGAACAGCACAATCTACATTCAATATTCTACCGTTTAAAAGTGGTTAATATTTCAGTACTGATACTTTCTACTCATGCTAAATATTGAGAGAGACCATGGATACAGTACCTTTCAGGTATTGCTCTGTGTGAAGAACTCCTACTGAAAACACACACACACACCATGAATAGACACGCAAAAAATCACAAAATATGGTTTCATAATGGTTTCTTTCTATATTATAGACATTTTATAGTTTTAATTTTCCTTTAATCTTATAATATACTTTTTACCCATTTTTGTTCTTTTACATTGTTTCTTTTTACATAAACTGCTCTTTTGGCACTTTAAGCAAAATAATAAGCTATTATTACTTTCCATGGGTATTGCATGTGGTGTTAATAAATGAATACACAAACACTAATGTTTTTATTTTTATTTGGAGCTCATGAGGAGATCATTTGGCCTTTTTTTTGTGACGCTCCAATTGATCGGCCGATAATCACATTTTATAACTCAATCGGTACTCGTTAAACTTGGCCGATCTTAGGAACTGATCACAATTGATGACGTCGATGTGTGAGAGCGTACACGACGAGTGGGGACGTAAATGTTTTGGCGCAGCAGTTATGTCATCGCCGGTGTGGAATTACTACGACGTTTCAAGAAACAATGAAAAATTTTCTATTTGCCGTTTATGTTCCAAATAAATCTCACGTGGAGGCGCATTGTCCAAAACATTCAATACAACATTTAATTCAGTATTACTTAATCTGAAAAGTTAATGGTGATCAGAGAGCTCACATATCATTTATATAAACTTGAAGCATCAGAATCGGCATTGGTATTGGTATCGGCCGATCACCATGACAAAAAATCAGTACTTGGTATCGGTGGCAAAAATCCTGATCGGAGCATCCCTAGCTTTTTTATATAAAACACTTGTATTTTACGTAACTGGAGACAAACTTCATTCTGGGACTTTAAGTTGAAAACATCAAGTCAGGAAGCTAAATTTCAACTTGTTTGAAGGCTGAGGGGGTTATTTAAGAACATAGGAGTGATACTGATACTGGAACTCTGTTAGGGGTTGGCATTAGTCATCACCACCACACATACTCTACAATGTACAATAAAAACATTCAATTTTATACCAACTATATGAAAAGCTACTGTACATTTTTAAACTATACATGCTTTAATGTCAAAACAAAGTTTATTACGTTCCAGACTTTGAGAGTTAATTAAGTAACTACGATTTGTATTGATTTTTAAACTGTTGTTTATTAGCATTAGCCACACACCACCACACGTACTAAACTTACAAGCAAATTATTCAATCGCACACCAAATATATGAACAAGTACTGTTTATTTCACAAATCTACATGCTTTAAGGTCAGAACATCAAACCTGGATGCTGAATTTCAAAAACTCTGAAGGCTGGGAGAGTTATTTAAGTAACTAGCGTTAGCCATCATAGCTGCATATAATTGCTATTGACAACATAAAGTCGAAATATTCACCGAATTTTACACCAAATGTATGAATCATTACGGTTCGATTGAAATATCTACGTGCAAAGACCCTTTGCTAACTACACCGTGTTTCTATAAACGTGTGTTTTTGGGTGAATTCTCATTGGCGAGGTGCTGCTCTCTGTTAGCCCCTCACCTGTGTCCGTCCTCCCGCTGTGCCTGGGTCTGAATCGTCGGTGCCATAGCAGCCAAAAAAATATTTTCTTTTAAATTTTTTAGTAAAAACAAAAGTCTTCCTCGGTGTCCAGATAAAGCCAAATAAAAAACGAAATATAGTTCTGTTTGTGTCTGTTTGGGGTTCCTCTGCAACACACGCTCATGCAGGACCCCTCCTCCTAAGTGTAGGTGGCCGCTGAGGTACAGAAACACATGCCTGAATCCTAAAAAAATATATACTTTTTGCTGGAGTTTGTATGATATTTGTTTTTTGTAATTTTTGTAGCGATGGGCGATATTTATCAATTTATATTTTATTGGGACGCCTGATTAATACACCAACAGAGACCTTACTCACATTGCATTCAAGTAAGATATTTTAACCAACTCCATGTTAAAGAATGCAATATCAATATTGTATTAGAATGCAATCATTGTTGGGGTCTATGTTGGTGTAATGGTCAGGCGTCTCAATACTTTTGCTCATGTAGTATAACTATATGCCATTATAGACAATGTGACATTTAATGGAGTCAGTGGATGGGGATATTTTTTGACCATAAGCATAGCACAGATACATTCAGTTTATTGCTAACAGCCTTTATTTGCATTGTTAGTTAAGTGAAGTAAAAGTGACCATTCTGTCATACATGAACACACCACAGCACACAGTGTGAACAGCACGAAATTCAACCTCTGCATTTAACCCATTCACCAAGTGAAGCATGGGGCAGCCAGGAACACAGCGGAGCAGTGTGTGGGGGCAGTACCTTGCTCAGGGTACCTCAGTGGTGCCTAGCAGTCTTGGGAACTGAAGCCACAACTTCCTGATCGCAGGGTGAATGCTCCAACCACTAAGCTACCAGCTGCCCCACTTCTCATATTAAAGTGGAATTCCACTTTTAGAAATTTCCCCATAATTCAGTGATACGATTTAAATAGTCATTTAGAGTGTATTTGGCATGAAATGGTTCATTTGGAGACTCAGGATTTTTCACAGAAGTGGTGAATGGAACCAGACATCTCTAACACAAATATTCTTTGTACCATACAATTCCAGCCATGACAATGCAAACTTCCCACTTGTGGGACTAATAAAGGTTTATCTGATTAATTTATTAGCAAACCCAACTGACACATGTGTTGCTTATATGGAATGTTGACAATGATGAATGAGAAGCAAATCTAAACTAAATCAGTTTTTTTAAAAATCTATTTTGTCTTATGATGCCCAGCCTGTTCCCTTTCTCCATGAATGAGTTTAGTTTTGGCTAAATGCTTTTCAACACTCTGGCATCTTGAAAACTTAATTATATAATAAAACAGCAACTCCTCAGTATAACCTTACAGCTAGTTTTGAACAAAGCAGGAAAATAAGTAGACAATTCATTGTCAAACGTTGGTTTATTGTTTAGAAAACAATGACAAAAAGTGATTCAAATCTGGTAGGAACAAAAGTCAGCAATAGTGCATATATTTTCACAACCATGTATGAGTGACAATCAGAAACTGCACAGCCTTATTACAAAAACATCATCAAGAATCACTTGGTAGGTTTAAACAATTAAGTTTCCTTCTTTTGGGGTGAATGTGTCTCAGAGCAACTGATGTGTTTACACAGAGTGATTAGATCTAAATCTGGTTTAAACGCATCTCGAGTGTGTTTATACTTGCATACCTACCAGGTGTAAACAGAGACTTAAAAAATACATAATTGTAAGGAGGTATATGTTACCCCAGATCTGCCCTTACTAAAGCAATGCTTTTCTTTAGCAATAATCAACCAGGGTTTTTGTGTGCATCTCTGCTAAAACCAGTCTGTAGAACTTCTTTGAGGCTGGAATGTCTAGTTTTGGACTCAATCTGGATAATCAGCAACATACTGCTCCCTAATTCATCTTAGACTCTTGGGCAGCTTTGGGTGTCTGTGGTTAAACCTCTATTGTGTTCCATGGTCTCAACTGTTCCATTAATTAGAGGTTGGAATCTGCAAATTAGGTCTTTGATCTATCACTATGCAACAAACCCCATTATGATCAATCACAGCTCCGAACGAGTTTCTGTGGATGTTTTATTAATCAAGGCGTCCACATGATTTGATAAAAGAAAAATTACATTGTTCTAAATGATGTAAATCTTAAACCATGTAATGTTGCTGACACTGATGCATTTGTAAATGAAGGCACGGCATAGGTAACAACACAATATGGTATTTCATTTTAATATAACTCCAATGTAACTTAAAAATACAGTGTACCTGGTCATTTTTAAGGCCTCGCTTCAAACTGTTCCGAGGTGGAAATGTGTTTCAAAGTGAATGAAAGTCTTCAGCATTACTGATGAGCCAATTTCAGTAAAATACCATCAACTATAAAGTGATAGTCACTTCATAGCAGATGGTAATAAGTGTTACAACTGAATTCCTAGTTTTTTCTAGAATTCCTAGGATTTTTTTCTACATTCTTGCATAATTAAAAGCATACAATGTAAAAATAGTAGCCCAGAGTGGGTTTAGTTTGAGACATCCCATACAGAATTGTCCAATGGTGGTGAATGGTACCAGACGTCTGCCTCTAAAAAGCTTCCGCACAGAAAGTTATTTCATGAAATGGTTATGAAAGTTCTCCATGATGCCTGAGACGTTCTTTCACAAGAGTTTTTAGAACCGTTCGGCCCAAAACTAAACCCATTCATAGTGAAGGAGTACATGCAGGGCATTGTGAGGCAAAATACTGCCCAAAGAAAACTGACATTATTTTACAATCATCAACACTCCCTATAAACACTTAAGACACAGGGAGCTTCACTGGGGGTCAGTAAATATGTCTGAGACATCTAGTTCGATTCACACAGTGCTGGTTAGTTTCTCTTCGACTAAGCATCTCACACCAAACCCACTCTCAGTGACTTGATCTCAATTCTTGGGATTATTCTAAAACTAAAAAAATAAATAAATAAAAAACTAGTGAAATTTTCATTTTAAAAGTTACACAGAGGACTGCATAAATGATGGGACTATACTGTCACTACAAGTCATTTTATTAAGTTACTCAACTGTAATCTGCAAGTATAACAAATCAACAGCTCTTATCTTTTATATAGATGTCTTACGAAACAACCGCCCCGATTTGAGAACCCGCCAGAAAGGAAAAACGTCACCCCCAAAGACATGGTCAATTTCTGAGAGGACCAAGAAACAAACATTTAGGCAGTTCCCATTTTAATACCAAGATAGATTCTACATTCACCGTGTCTGCCTGCGTTTTTCCGGAAACCTCCACAAGCTCAGCGCAAACTCTCCCTTTTCAGCTATGGGCAACCTTAAAGACACATTATGCCCAGTGCAGGTTGATAAAAGAAAACGGGAGAAGTGGACAAGAAGCCAATTTTCACCCCCATCACGCAGCTCTCTCCACTGTCTGTAATGTTTTGGTCTGTTGGTCGATGATGCCACCTCATCCTCAGGTCTGGGCGTGTTCAGAACGTTCCACTCTAACAGTGCAGAAAAAAGTTATTATAGGAACCTTAAAGTCTACTCAAAGTTTATGTGGATCATACACCAAAACCGCTGTAATTTTAATTTTTACATTATTTTTTTACTAGTTTAAAAGGCTGTTATTGTTACAGTGGATCTCTGTCCAAAACTGAAAAGCCAAAACCGATACTTGATGTACCATTCAACATCTCACCTCTGGAGATCTTTAAAAAGCTCTTGAAGTTTCACCTAATTTCCAAGGCCTTTGGTCTTTTGACTTACTCATTTATGTAAAGTGACCTAAGGTGCTTTGAAATCCACTAAATGAATAAATCTAAGTTATTATTATTATTATTATACCCAGGGCAGTATTTCACAAAGTTAGCCAGATAACAGTAGCCTAAGCTCAAGGAGATGTCATCAAATACTTTACCAGAAGGCAAATTCTCTTACATTATCCAGCTTTACAGATAAACTCCATTTCCTGAAATATCGAAAGTCCAATCATGGACTGTTTTAGACACTGGCTTTAGACATTTGCTTTTCTCTGAAACTACCTGCTGCAGTCTGGAGTTATGTATGGACAATACCAATATAAATCAGTCTAGCACAACTACACAAGTGACAAATAAGACACAAATAAACAGCTTGCATATAATGTATAAAAACAATTACTACCTGCTCAGCATGTACAATATCTGACCAGGATCATCCACAAACACCCTGTAAAAGAGACAGCAAAAAAAATACTGTGGATCTATAGCTTAACACTATGCAATGTGTCACTGAAATGTACATGTAACAAAGCAACAAAAGTCATAAGAAAACCTGAAATCTATTAGAGACTAAGGGACACCCCTAGAGATGGGTGTGTGATGATTCAGGCATGCTGTTAGCACTATGATAATTGGTGGTATGTAAGCTTCTATTAAGACATCAAATATGCCTACAACTGAAGTAAGGGGGGAAAAGTGTGTGAATTTAATTATATACTGAAACAAAGCCAAACTTTACACATAATGTCATATATTGTGAAATGCAGGGAGATTCTCGTGGGGGTGAGTCAGTCTGGCACTCACCCGTCACCCCAATGATAGAAGGCTCGATCCTGATAAAACAGACAGAGGAAAAGCCACACGCTGATGGTTTCCACCCAGAACACAACGAACAGCAGCCACACAGAGGACAGCAGGAGCTCACACACCATCCTTGTATCTGAAGAATGATAAAAGGTGTCAGACCATCTAAGAGAGGGAAATTCTTATTCAAAGTCAGATTGTCCTGGACTACATGTAGACAGGACTAGAAAAGTCTTTTATAATCTCTCGCAAATGTTTTAGTTTGGTCTATTTAGCTTCTCCCCACTAGCTAATGCTGATTTTTCCCTGCAAACCTCCATCTCTTGTGGTGGTATGTTAGCCCTGACATTTTAGTCTCAAAATGTAGTATCTCGAAAAAATGACATGGAAAGGAGTTATTCATTTTTTATTACATCAGTGTAGCCTAAGGATAAAATATTCTTTCAAGATACTATTATTTTTTTGAGGGTGAATTCTTAAAGATCATATTCATACTCTATTTCTAATCACCAAGTTAATATCTGAAAAAAAGGAATAAAAGTCCATAATTCTAGATAAACGGAGGGCCGTGATCCAGCAGGTTTTGGTTATTTCTCTGCTCAGAAACACGCGGTTCACTTCACCAGATAACTGTCAGGTTTAATGAATGAGTTTGAGGAGGGGATCTAACTCACCATCTAGCTGTGCTGGACTCGGGGGTTTGAGACCCCTGTTCTAGATGCTAAAGGGGAAAAGGTCATTTTTGCTAAAAAGCTGTTATTATTTACTTTCTTAAAATAAAGAATCGCCTTATTCCTGGAAGAATGTACACAGACAATCTAAAATAACGAAACAAAATTAGAGGAGATTCAAAACAGTTCAGTCCTTTCCCAGCCCTATTTACACACCAGGACAGTCAGAGTAACGTTTCTTTTTTTATTCTTCTTTATTTAAAGAAAATCTACCCATCCAATCCTCATATTTTTACAGACCAGTTTATTAATCCAGCTCCACCTCAACACAACAAACTTACCGCCTTGTTGTGCTGCACAGCCTCCTTCCCACAGAAACCCTCGGCTGTCAGTCTGTTTCGAGTGAAAACCCGAAAGAAACACTTTGTGATTGAATAAATCTTGGTTTAAGGGCCGTGACTTTGTTTACTCTTTAGAGCCGCGTCAGCCTCGGCTTCAGCTGCTAATCTGCTAAATGAAAACACTTCTGAAAGAAATTATGATCACCAAATATAAAATCAGTGAAACACCAGCCTGTAGAGGCAGTAACGAACGTCAACACCCAAAACCTGGTCAATATAAACAACAAAACGTGGAAAAAAATTATAATTTAACCTGTTAGCGTGTTAGCAGCTGGAACCTGATGGTGGAAAAACCCAAACAGCGGAAGTTCAGTTTCACAAATAAAAGTCATGTAGGAACTTTTTCAGCAGAACAAAACACTCTAGACTTTTTAAAGTCTTAAAGTACTGTGATATCAAAAATAATGTTGTTGAACTAATTATTATATGAAACGTAAAATATAGAATTGATTAGAATAGAATGCTATATAATTCAATATAATACAATAGTACAAAATAGAATAGAACATAGTATAATATAATTTAATTTAACATAGCTGCTGTGGACTGGCAGTGAGGATAAAACCCCGTGACCTTAGTGAGGATACGATTAGAGAAAATAAACTGATGAAGGAATGTCATGTAATATAATACAATCTAATATAATATAGTTATCTGCAAGCACTAACCTTACTGTGTGTTTCTTAAACTGACCCTTGTTCCCTTTCTAGTCAGCTATTAAAGTGAGTGACCTCATCAGGTCATAAAGAGTACTAGATTTACCGGAATGTTAAGCCATGTTATAAACCCCTGGAAACGTGGAGACCAACATATTATATATTATATTATTTTTCTTATAAATATGTACATATGTATATGCACACAGAACCATACGCGCGCACGCGCACACACACACACACACACACACACACACACACACACACACACACACACACACACACACAC
>JBBJLR010000001.1:24917959-24929754 GCA_037577145.1 Brachypetersius gabonensis
CTCTCTCTCTCTCTCTCTCTCTCTCTCTCTCTCTCTCTCTCTCTCTCTCCCTCTCTCTCCCCCTCTCTCTCTCTCTCCCTCTCCCTCCCTCCCACGTCTGTTTTTCTCTGTTTCTGTCTCTCTGTCTCCTCCTTCGTCTCTGTCTTTGTCTCTTTCTCTCACCTGTCCTTCTTTACACTTTCACCTCCAAGCCCAGGCCATGGTGCCCTTTTTTCTGTTTTTTTTTTTTTTTTTCCTGCTCCCTCATGTTCCAGTGGCATGGACGTAGCAGGATGGAAGCAGCACTGTACTTTTCCTTATCTGCAGATTTTATGGGCACAGCTTTTGCATTTTTTTTAATATGACCTTCTGTGTGTGTGTTTATATGCAATTAGATATGTGCAGCTCTTTTTTAACACGGCAGCTGGTGGTCTGGTGGTTAGGGAGTTGTCCCTGTAATCAGAAGGTAATGGGTTCGAATCAAGGTACCCTTGTGCAAGGTACCGTCCCCACGCACTGCTCCCTAGGCACTGTCTTCCTGACTGCCCGCTGCTTCACTTGGTGAATGAGAGAGAGAGAAATGTGCTGTGGTGTGTTCAGGCGTGAATATAAGGGCCATTTTACATTTTCCTAGTTTGACCTTTTGACTTCCCTGTAACACTTTGTGATGTTTGCCAGCATGAATGAACAGACATGACAGAATTAGCAGTTAGGGTTCTCCAACTGTGCTGATGTTGTCTGCTTTGTTGGTGGCAGTTTGAGGTGATGTGCGGGGACTGTATGTGACTTTAGGGGGCATCAGCATAATGGTCCTTTCGGTCAGGCCCTGTGAAAAGAAAGGCTTTTTGGTTTCACTCCGGCGGCTGCCTCTTGAGGCCATGATTTCTTGACAGAAATCATGGGCAGATTTTCTCTGTGTTGTTTAATCAAATATGTAGTAGTGTTCTCCTCCGTGTTGAGGCAGAGGATGCACAGCTGCCCTTCACCCTCCCAGAGAATCAGTGTGTGATTTTCTGTTAAGTTGATAGGACCTGCCTCCTGATCATTGTCCATTCTTCAATCCAGTTCTCATTAACTGCATTCACCTTGCAGCTGGCATCTGAAGAGAATAGTCAGGCCTGCGTATTTGAGCAGAGAGGCGCTGATTTGTTGTAAATCCAGAGCGAGGTTTACTGTAGATTGACAAAGCAGACTGATGTAAGCAGAGGAATTCCCCTCTGTGTTTTCCGGGGATGCCTCTTCTGTGATATTTCTGAGTTTTTTTCATTTATTTTGAATGTGAAAGCTCAGAAATTGCTAGGGAAGCCCCTTGTGTTTTTAGCCATCGCCCACACACCTCTACGGGGTTTTGACTACTAGCAAGTCCAGATGGCAGTATTACACGCGTGTGTGCCTTTCTGCCGACATTGCTCATTTAAAGTGACAGTAGTGATTTATAGTTGTTGTAGAAGTAGTAGTAATAGTAATAATAGTAATAACAAAGGGCTTGATCTTTCATGACTAGGTCTTAGCGCACCTGTGTTAATGTTTAAAAATTTGCTAAGTTAATAGATAATACAGTATACACTATTATTCACTACATCAAAAAATGCCTCCTAGCCACTGCTCTCTTATTAATTATAAAATAAACTATAAAAAAATACATGAATTAGGAAAAATACAAAAGGGGGGCCAAGTTTTACAGTCATAATACTATATTTGGGCCATGGTGCGATATTGCCATTTTTCTGTTTCCTCAAGAAAAGGAAAATGTCATAAAATAATAGTACGTTTACAGTGTCTATTAGTCGTACATGAATACGGCACATTTACATTACATTTATGGCATTTGGCTAATGCTCTTATCCAGAGCAACGTACAGTACATCAGTGCTCAAGTAGTCCACAACTTTCTTAAAACTGTAAACGGCTTAAATCGACGTCAACTATTCAACCGAGATACTGCAGATTCTGTGCACCTGTACAACATCTGTTAAATAATACCTAACCAACACCTGCCAAACAATACCAGAACATCATAAGCCATAGAGAAGTCAAGAGAAGAGAAAGAATTTTTTTTTAAATAGTAAGCCGTAGAATACAAGAGGTAATTAGTCGCAGAGGTGCTCTTTGAAGAGGTGTGTCTTCAGGTGGTGCTTGAAGACTGCGAAGGACTCTGCAGATCTGATCTGAAGAGGGAGTTCATTTCACCACTTTGGGGGCAAGACTGAGACTGACACATGTTTCCCTCTTCTTTTGAGCAGCGGAGGCTCAAGACGAGCCATACTTGCAGCCCTGAGAGGACAAGAAGTGACATGTTGTTTGACCAATGTTATGTATGGGGGTGCAAGTCCAGTTTTGGCCTTGAAAGCAAGTGTTAAGGATTTGAACTTAACACGAGCAGCTACGGGGAGCCAGTGGAGGTTCCTTAGTAAAGGTGTGGTGTGAGTAAACTGTGTGGTGTGAGGAACGTTGAACACTAACCTGACAGCTGTGCTCTGAATCAGCTGAAGCGGTTTGGTTACCTTCTGTGTCTTGCCATACTACCGGTCTACTCCGGTCTTCGAAGTAGGACTAGAACCATTGCCAGATTGTGCCTGAGATGCCGAGGTCGGAGAAATTGGTGTGGAGGATCTAGTGGTTGACTGTCAAAAGCAGCAGATCAACAGAGGACAGGTTGGCTGATCTAGCCGCATGAAGTTCTTTTGAGACAGCAAGGAGAGCTGTTTCAGTGGAGTGAACTGCCTTGAACCTGGACTGTTGGTGTTCCAGGAACCTATTTAGGCAGAGAAAATAGTTGATTTGCACGTTCAAAGACCTTGGAAAGGAAGGAGAGAAGAGAGACCGGTCTGAAACTGTTGACATCTGAAGGGTCCAGTGATGGTTTCTTAAGAATTGGCGTGACCACAGCAGACTTGAACGCAGATGGGACGTGCCCCACCATCAAGGAACCGCTGATTACATAGGTGATGTGCAGCACAGCACATCATACCATGTGAACAATGTGTAATTGTTTCTCTGCATTTAACCCATTCAACCAGTGAAGCAACAGGCAGCCGGGAACACAGTGCCCGGGGAGCAGTGTGTCGGGATGGTACCTTGTTTAAGGGTACCTTAGTGGTGCCACTGGCAGTCCTGGGATTCGACCCCACGGGCAAGTCCTTAACCACCAGATCACCTCCTACTCCACATTAATAATCAGTGCTGTTGTATCAATTATAATCTTGCGCTGAAACATATTGGGATGCTACACTGCATTGTAGTTGTACAGTGTCAGAAACCACATAAGCGAGTCTATTAGAGATGACCTAATACCTCGGCACCGTTAGAGGCGAGTATGATGATTTAGGCCAGCGCTAATTGGTGTACATAAGCCTCTGTTACGTGTTGGCTACATTAGCTCCTGGTGCATTACTAAAGAAGCATGACCCATGTCTTGGCTGACTGGGCTGTCTGAGCATGTGTGCTCATGACCTTTTCTTACAAAACACACCAACACATCTGTCGCTTCCTGATAAATGTGGGATGACAGGTGGGTCGCTAAGACGCTCAGAAAGCCGATTTAGAAAGGGCTGGGTGACACACCAGGACACGTTAGCTAATGAGGGTCATAGCGCTGGCGCTGTGCTCAACAATAACGGGCCCTTAATGGTTCTTGACTTCCATGTCGCGATCTAGAAAGAACTTTCACTTGGGCCAGTTCATGTCGGAGCTTTTTCAGGCTTCAGAGCTTCTACAGACATGTTTTAAAGAACCATCAATTAAAAGTTTCTTCTGAAGAAGGCAGTTATTCTATGGCATCGCTCTAGAAGTTCCTTTTTGGCTCCTTTTGCCACCATTATTTGGCACTATTAATTTTTTTTGGGGGTGGGCAGTATTGGTTAGAAAATGTTAGGTTTGGTTCCTTTCTTCTCCTCAGTGGAACTTTAACTTCAGGTTTGTTCCAGTGCCTTACTTAATCCATTAATGATTAATGATCCTTATCTGAATGTTACATGTCCTTTGGTCCATGTTTTATTTTTTGATTTTCAAACTAACCAGTTGGTCAAAGAGATCCGATTTCTCATTTTAGTTGTATGGTAATCTTTTGACAAAATAGTGAAAAAATTATATTTCTGGCTGTGAATAAAAGTATTAAAATGAATAATTAGTCAGGTGGAGCCTTTTATGTATTAATTGTAGATGTAACTATAGAAATACTTTTTATGTAACCCATACTTTGGCCATTCTTTCTTTCTTTACTGATTGTGACTGGACATCAATTAGCTAAGGGCTGATTTGCAAAGCTGAGTGTTGGCCTTCTTTCAGGAGAGGCTTGGAACTGGTTAAGACAACCCAGTGGTAATGAATTGATGATTTGTGTATATGTCAATGTTGTTGTTTTTGGAACAAATAGTCACGTCCTGCTTAGACAGGTAGCTTTAGATGGTAGAATGCGTATTTTCAGTGGTGAAATTTTCTCAACCTGAAGAGAGTGCATCCCTGTGCAACCGCGAATTGGCGTGATCAGAGACATACAGTTGATTTATCACTATATTAATAAAATTAATGCTTAATTTGCTTAAAGGGGACATATGCATAAATCATTTTTTGCATCATTTTGTATTTTCATTTGGGTCTCTACAAAAATATCCATCCATTTTTTGTAAGTCAATTGAAACATTTTGGTGTCAGGAGTCATATGCTTCTATGAGCCATTTAGATGGCTCCCATATCCTGACGCCAGGATAAGCAAATTTGCATAGCTCCTCATCTGTCGAGCACCCACCCACTAGATTAGTTGAAGATCCACCATTTTTGTCTGCTGGTTTTATGAGCACACATAAGATGGAGAGCGCTATGGCTATAGGCAAAGGCAAGTCACACATGAAGTGTTGTGTTCATCAAGCCATTTTCATGTGTGGTAAATGTGCAGGGGAAGCATGGGATGGGTGGGGCGTGGCTAGCACAACTTATTTTCCATAACCGTGAACATTTGAAAGGGACCGAAACTGTCAAGAATTAAGGTGATGAGATTTACATTTACATTTACGGCATTTATCAGACGCTTTTATCCAAAGCGACTTCCATTCTCTACCTACAGGGGACAGTCTCCCTGGAGCAACTTGGGGTTAAGGGTCTTGCTCAGGGACCCAGTGGTGGTGCTGGAGGTAGGATTCGAATCTGTGACTTTTTGGTCCGGAGGCAAGTATCCTACCACTAGGCCACCACCACCACCAGATCTCTTCATATGAGAGTGATTTTGTGCAAAGAACTTCATGAACATGTTTTGTATAGCCCATAGACCTATTATAACTGGTTTAAAAAGAGGTATAATATGTCCCTTTTAAATGTGCATCACTTAATATTTAATAAGTTAATATTTAGTTAATATATTGATTCATGTTTGTGGGTTGTAATTTCTTTTGAGCAGCCCAGGTTTATTTAGTCTATGAGGAACATTATGAAAGTTTCTAAATTTTTAAACTCTATTGTTTAGAAACAAATAGTCACCTTCATTTGCAATTCCATTTTTCCAGCACACGCTCTATTATTACTCTTCCAGCTTTCATCGCTTCCAACGAAAATATCAAAGTACAGGAATTTTTGAATGTCCCTCGTATTAATGTTCACCCAGTCATGGGCACGTTGAACTGAGGGAGTTAATCATCCAAACACCACCTGCCTTCTGATTGGTTGAACACATGATGTCTGCTGGATTCATTTTGCGTAGAATCCAGTCAATCCAATGTGGCAGTCCCACCAATTGGGCTGGATGGCGATATTGCCATGTTGGTACGATGGTTGCTTCAGAGAACCCGCTACGCTTAATAGCTGTTAAATGGAAACATAGCACTTTGTTTTGTATTTGTAATTATTCTTTTAAATTTTTAATTCTCCTTTATTCTGTTACTTCACATCAGAGTTAGAAAATATGATGTCCTGATGAACTGTGGCTCGTGTGCGCGCTTGTGTGTTATCGGCCGTCTCTGCTCTCTGCCAGCTGGTGATGTTTTTATAGGGCCGCTGTTCAGCTCCACTTATTTTGGGTCCATTTGCATTTGCCAAGGACTCCATGTACTCCAGATGAACAAGGTGGTTGGGATTCCATTCACATTTAGTGTAATCATGTGTGTGTGTGTGTGTGTCCAGATGTTGGCCTCTGTGCACACAGAAGTAAAGTGACTGGAGAGGTGCCAGTGCCAATAATAGCCCAACTGTGGTTTAAAATATCACTGAGGAAAACACACACACGAGCACACACACACACACGCAGTGAGCCAGCATTACTGCAGATGCTGCTCTCTGCGTAATTTTCTCTGCCTTGTGCGTGTATGGAGACACGTAACTGCCGCCATAAAGGTGAGATGTTTTTGTCTAATCACTCCCACCGCACTGACCCTTGTGTCTCATCCTTATGGCTCTCTGCATGGTCTGTGCTCTCTGAAAGAATAAAACTAAAAGGGCTTTCAGGGTGTTTAAATTGTGGACATGCAGAAGGAAGCTTATAAAAGCTGCACTGATCTGCATTGTATTACTCTCACGGCCTTCTAGGCCTCCGTATTAGCACTAATGAGGTGAGCTTAAAAAACAAATAATGCACGTCTAGGACGTCTTGGCTTGCGCTGTCATTGTGCGATTGCAAGTTTGTTCCCCGGTGATACCACAGCCCTCTGTAGGTGGGCCTAACTGTCTGTCCCAGTTAGCCTTCTCTTCCAATCTCAGCGCTAATAGAAGCCCTGTGATGAACTTTTTTTTCTACTGTTTTAAAGAGATACTGTAGTCTGAGTAGGGAAACCCGTTTCTCGTTAGGCATCTTGAAGGTGCCCCCAAAGCAGATGGACTTTTTTCAAAAGTTCCTCCCATCAGAGCATCATCGATAGGGGGTTTCCTAATCTGGCTGCAGTGCTCCTTTAGGCTCTGTCCAGTACACCTTTCACAGGCTAGCTCATAACGCTTTGTCATCTGTAAACTGTCTACGATGTAGGTGTACACTGGTGGGTGGGGACGGTTTTAAGCAGTGACATCAGAATGAGAATGATCAGATATGAGTTTTAAAATCACGGGTAAAATCTGATCAGCATTTGGCACAAGTAAAGCACTTTTTTCCAGTTGGTCTGGCTGCTGTGCACACATCTACTTGTATGCACAGCTGGGAGTTCCCATTTACTACGTCACCTATGCAGCAGATGTTGTCTAACATCGTGCAGAGAGACAGAGAGAGAGACTGGGGAAAATAGAGAGATGGTGAGGTTGACAGACAGACAGTGAAGATGAAAGAGAGAGAGGGATGGCGAGGGTGACCGAGAGAGAGAGGGATGGCGAGGGTGACCGAGAGAGAGAGGGATAGCGAGGGTGACCGAGAGAGAGAGTGAGTGGAGAGACTGAAAGAGAGAGACGGCGAAGGGTGAGACTGTGAGATGTAAGAAAGGGAGAGAGAGAGATGGTGAAAGTGAGGGCTCTGTTTTTGTCTGTGTCTCTGATCTCTTACTGACCTATAGTGAATGAGGGAGTCAAATTTGTTTTTTCTGGCTTCATCTGGACGGCTCACTTCCACACTGCCTTTATTCTCCTTCCCAGCACATACGGTAACACTTGGTCCTCACCCACACAGTCAAACAGTTCACATAGAAATACAACTTAACTAATTAAACAGCAATGTATTTTAATATTGATATTATCAAAAGAACTACTATCAGAGATGCATGGAGGTGAGTAAAATTGGAGCGGGTGCTGGGATTTTATAATGATACAAAATGATAAGGTTATTTTTTAGGTCAGACGCCTGAACCATAGAGAGAGAGAGACACTTGCAAACACAACTTGTGTACTCGGATGTGAAAGACTTCAATACTTATGACTTGGAGCTTTGTCGCCCCCTCTGGATCCAATCAAAAACTTGCCCGACATACTGAAAAATGCCTAACAGTGAGGAAGGAAGTTTTATACACTCAAAATACAGATCAACTAAATACATTTCTTTTTTAATATTCAATGCTTTTGTTGGTACCAGAGGTAACTCGATCCATTCGGCACATTCGGGGTGCAGCTGACACAGACAACAGAGCCAGCTGGCTAGCTTGTGATTCACCTAGCTTGTACAGTCAGTCAGGTGTGATACTTTTGCGTTATGTGTGCTCTCCAACCATCGTATAATATCACAAGGTAGCATATATATTGCTAGCAAGCCCATTGCATAATGCTAGATATATTATCTGATCAACTAGGGTAAAATTGTGTTTTATACGATGATCTTAGTCTGTGCTGATCAGACAGTAAAGTCACCCACACATATCTCAATCACAAATTGAGTTTGTAATTTTCATGCTACATTTGCCTCCTGCAAAATCTCGGCTGTGTCCCAAACACCACGCATTTCCATACAGCACTACTGAGTGCACGCCTAAGGCCTCGTCCACATGGACGTTCGAAATGAACGTGCTCTGTTTGTGGCGTTTGGTAGTGATGCTTGATCGACGTTAGCAAGGCGTTCGACTGACGTTAGTCTGACGCCGTTTAAGGCCCCCTTTTCCTTGCGTTCGTCGGAATTTTGACGCCAAGAAAACGTTGCATGCAGCGTTTATTTGACGCTATCCGAACGCGCAGCCAGCCGAACGCCGGGGCTGAACGCCCGTTTGGATGCTTTGATTTGCTTCAATGAGCAGAAAAACGGGCGGCGTTCAATAGGCGCTCACCTGGCGTCATGAACGCCAGAAAAACGCCTGGTTCAGACAGCCGTGTGAACGAGGCCTAATGGTGCTGTAGTACATTTACAGCATTTGGCAGAAGCTCTTGTCTAAAGCGACATATGTCCCTGCTTTGTAGTCCTTAAGAAAACGCATCCCTCACACTAGTAGAGCTTTTTTTTTTGGTCAAGTTGTTTTGGTGAATTTGTACATGTAGTTCTCCTAAATGCTCATTGAAAAGTAGGATCTTCAGTCTCTGAAGACAGTGAGGGTCTCAGCAGTTGCTGAAAAAGCCTTTGAGAAGAGGTGGGTCAAGCTGGGCTGTGCTTGAGATCCTGATAAGTGCTGACAGGTGAGATGAATCTGGACCATTAGAGTTTTAAATCTAGAGTGAACAGGAAGCCAGCAAAGGTCTACAGTAGTGGTTGAGTGGTGTGGGAGAATTTTGGTGAATTGAAGACCAGTGCTGCTGCATTAAGAATCATCTGTAGAAGTCTGGTGGTCTTCAGAGGAAGGACAACCAGGAGAGAGTACAAGTCCAGTCTTAAGACTGGATGAGCATCTCAGGAGTCAGTGATGAGGAGTGGATACATTTTCCTGATGTTAGAAAGAAGGTGTCTCCATGTTTAAAAGACTATCGTGAGATGATGACATGGATAAGAGATTGAAATGAGTCTTCATCTAAGAGTGTGTGATTTTGATGTCTGCGTGTTTGTTACAGGCAATTTATTGTCGCAGTATGCAATTTGGTACACAGCCTCCTCATAAGCAGTGCAGTACTGAAACCTATGAAAGTAAAAGCATGATCAGAGATAGCACCGTACTACTTTTTCGTGTCCAATTTTGTCTTTGTCGTTGTCTCTTAAACAAGTAAACTGTTAATAATAAAATTTCCTATATGCATTTGATTCTAAAACGAGCTAACACATGGTTCTTTGTTAGATATATGCTGTTTGGGGGCAGGAGTCCTAGTACACTAGGTAGGGAGTAGGGGGCTGTTTGAGACACAGCCTCGTTGCTCATCTTTGGTACTCATGATCTCGCTCTCTTTATAGCCTGATGTTCAGCAGTTAAGGGACTGTTCAGGCTTTTTCCAAAACCCTTCTAGTGATTTTGACCTGTATCGCGCTGATGCTAACACAGTTAGTAAATATTGATAAACAGGGATATTAAAACATTTTATTTTTTGAGGGACTGTGTCTGTGGGGTATGAAATATCAAATACTGCACTGCGTGTACAGTCATTTAAGCGCATGTTAGGGCTGGTACGATGGTTCCACCATTGTTACTTTACAGGCTAATCAAAATCTTTTTTGATCCTTTTTTGATGAATTACAGTACAGTCTTTATGGGCTTACCTTAATATTTTTGTAGTGTATTAAACAGTGTTTAAAATGAAATTTTAATGGGCATTTTCTTTGGTATAAACAGGTAAATGCTGTAGTAAATTAGTGTAATTTTCAGTAATAAAAATATAGGGGTGATCACCAATAATTTGTACGAGTCAGTAGTTTTAAACTAATTTTAAACTCTGTTGTCCAATTTCTTATAGGGTGTGTATTTAATGCATTAAACAAAGTAATGCAACTAACAGTATTTTTTTCTCTCTCTGTCTCTCTCTCTCTCTCTCAGGTGGCGATTAAGATTGTGGATAAGACGCAGTTGGACGATGAGAACCTGAAGAAGATCTTTAGGGAGGTTCAGATTATGAAGATGTTGCGACACCCTCACATCATCCGCCTCTACCAGGTCGGGCCCCTACTTATATTTCGCAGCCCGCTGGTCCGGACTGGGCAGTTCTGGGTTATTTTGCAGAATAGGATATATTTTCTCATACACATTTTTTTCAGCCCACCATGCTAAATTATGTGTTAATCCTTTGTACTTTCTTATTCCAGGTGATGGAAACAGAAAGGATGATATATTTAGTAACTGAATACGCCAGCGGTGGAGAGATATTTGGTAAGTTTTTCTTCGGAAGTCGTTCCTTAAAAAGACTTCTGGTTTTGGAGGTAGACATGTGTAAAACTGGCTTCGGGCTAAACTAAACTTGATCGTTGGTTACATTATAATGCCACTTGTGAACACTGAATAACATAAAACGAATGGTGTAAAATGGGGGAAAAAAATGTAGGACAGCATTGGCAACTACAGCCAACACTAGCCTAGCCGGTAAGCTAGCAACGATGACTATTGCAGCCTCAGTGAAAGAAACGGCTGTCTCAATAGTGACAGAGCAAACTGCTGAAAACTGTAACTGCAGGTCTTACAGTGCCAAAAGTCAGTAGATAGTAGTAGGTCCACTACAATCAGTAGATACACTACACACAATCCACCCCTTTCTCAGCTCTCTGACCACACAGGAATGCACTGCCAAAGAAAACGTTTAAACATTTGCCATTGCAGAAACGGAGATTGTCTCTATAGGCTCAAAATGCGAAGTCTAGGACTTGGAAAGTCTTTCTTACTGGTCTAATTTGAGAATTATAAATGTACCAGAAGGCATCAAAGACGCTCGGAATCGAATAACGTTTGTGTTTGAGATGTTAGTGGAGATTGTGGGTGCAGATGTGTTCGACAAGCCTCTGGAGATCGCACTCTCAGACCTAAACCTCTACCAAGAAAATCCCCAAAGCCATTTGTCTTGTGTTTTCACTGATTCCAAGAGAAGGAGCGAGTGCTACGATGGGCCGGCAGGACTAGTGAAAAGTGCACTGCTTACAAGAAAATCAAACAAGCACTTTATCAGGAAAGAGTATGATTCATACTCTTATAGCCTACACATCTATGAGTAATCTTTAATGGAGAATATTATGTTTTTGAGGCCAGAAAATTTTATAGCCAGTGTTTTCTTGCCTCAAGGTAAATCTATATACTGCTGAATTCTTTTATGGGCTTGACAATATTGGCGGAACATGAACTCTAACTACAGAGGATTGATGTTCAGGTGCTAATGTATGTCAAAGTTTTGGAGACCTTAGTCCAAAGTTTGTATTTGTTAATTAGTAGTTTATAAGAAGTTGTAAGATTGAAAGTGGGACCTGATGCTAGTGGCGGTTATTATGGCTAAGAAATGTGTGTTGCAATTTAATTTATTAGTTGGAATGTGAGGGTTTTGGGGTTAATGTGTCTGGCTTCTTATACACCACTCCAGTTGTTTTTTATATATATA
>JBBJLR010000001.1:24941369-24955090 GCA_037577145.1 Brachypetersius gabonensis
CTGTAGGTAGCAGGCGGGCATTAGGACCCAGGCGAAGCTACACAGTGCTGCTTGTTAGCGAGTAGCAACCGGAGCCCTCTCGTTTGTACTCAGTTTAACAAAACGATACTATGGATGTCCATAACTGTTTACTGCTTAACTTTTCTTGTTTCCTTAAGCGAAATGAAAGGTTTGGTGAAACGTTTTCAGCCCTCTATACACGCTAATTCCTGCAGCCCTGGGGGCTGGGGCTAAGGCTAAGGCTAAGCCCCTCCTTGTCTTTCCTTCCTAGTGACGTATACATCTGTGCTAAAATATCAAGGTTAAAGTCATCGTAGCTTGCGTAGTATAGACCCAGCTCCCAACCCAACTTTGTGAATAGATTAACGGCGATATTTTTTGTATCGCCCGATAAGAGTCACATTAACGCAGCACGTTAACGCCGATAACGGCCCACCACTAAAATAAATATATATATATATATATATATATATGTGTGTGTGTGTGTATATGTATTTGTATGTATGTATGTATGTTTATTTGATTCATTTATTTTATCTAATGTACACCTACTGATGGGAACAATGATGTGTGTGTTTTACCTACAGGTCGTCCTATAAGGACTCTAACACGCTGCACTTGCCAATGGAGCGCTTCTCCCCTGTGCGACGCTTCTCTGATGGTGCTGCGACGATCCAAGCTTTCAAAGCCCAGCTAGAGATCAGACAGCTTAAACAGGTGCACACATATCAGTATACACACATTCTAGTACATACGCACCAGTACACACATTCCAATCCTCAGAGAAATGCCATCTGTTAAGACTGTATTATCTGTTGGTGTGTTGAGCTGCAGCAAACTGAAAGTGGCACTTATTAATAAAACTGATATTAATGAACAAGAATAGGAGAATATGTTAAGCAATTGTGTGTCTGTGTGTGTATTAGGAGTGTGAGCAGCTGCAGAAGATGTATGCTGCCCCACAGGATGAGAAACTACTGGAGCACACACAGCAACAACACGTCCTCTACCAGCAAGAGCAACAGATCCTACACCAGCAAATACAGGTACCCACACACACACACAGACTTGTATCTTTTTACTATTTGCGCCGTCTGTGGAAACATTTTTACACACTCAGTGACCATGCTTATGCTTCCATTCTCTCTCTTCCACTCTCTCCTTTACAGGCCCTTTCTTTGGGACATGGAGAAAACCAGCCCAGTCACCTTACCCACCAGCTTCAGAGGTACATACAAACATGCACATTTATGCACACCCGCATAGAGCATATGGTAGAAACCTTCCTTAAGATTGACTCTCTTCTCTCTCTCTCCCACAGGTTGCGTATTCAGCCCTCCAGTCCGCCGCCAACACATCCCAACAACCACCTTTTCAGGCCAGCCAATCAGAGTCCTCCACCAGGGGGACAAGCAATGATGCAGGGACATGGTACTCTCTCTCTCATTCTCTCTTCAGCGCAGTATTTAAAAAATAAAATACTAAACAAAAAATTTAATAAATATGAATACTAGAGACTTGTATTATTAATCCTGTGCTAGTTAATTTATCCCAATAGATCACTTTCCTGAGCTAGTGGTCATGAGTTGTGTTTGCTCCTTGCCCAGGCGGACCGTCTGCTGTCCAGTTCCAGCATGCCCCAGACCTGTACCAATCCTCCAGCAGCAGCCCTCCCCCGAATGCTCTCCCTCGCATGACACTGCCCAGTCAGCCACAACAGCAGCCCCCTGGCCCTGTCCGGGCTACCGTTGGATTGACCCAGGGCATCCCACAACAGCAACAAGTGACGATCCAGGTCCAGGAGGTGGAGTTGGCAGGCGGCGCTCAGAGGCAGGGTTTCTTAGCAACGCCGTGTCACAGAGTTCTGGGGAAGCAGCTGAGCGCGGACAATGCCGAAACACACAGGTGACATAGAGGCTAACGCCAGTTGCATTAGATTTCATAATCTTCAAAATGTAGATTTTCACTTCAAATGTCTATTCTTTCAGACTGGGAGACTGTTCATTCTTTTCTTTTTTTGGGTCCTTCCCCTGATTCTTTTTGTGCCTGATTGTTTTACCACTTTTATACCTGTCGTATTATTCTGGGGTTTTTTATTCTGGAAAATCTGAAAGATTTCAAATGTGGCAAATATATTTTATAAGACTTATTTTTAGAACAAATGTAATTGCAGTTTGTTCCTTTGGGGGAAAAAATGTTAAGATTTTGTTTGTAGCATCTGAAGGCAGAGGCTCCTTCCGTCTGGAAGCAGTGCAAGAGGTATAGTCAATGTTAGTAGTGCAAATAGCACCTCCTAGTGGTAGCAATGTGTTAACACATTTCCCCTTAAATATCCTTTTACGTGCATGGGTGTAAGTGATTGTGTTGTGGACCACCAGGCTTCATACTCACATGTAGAGGAGTATACAGGTGCTGCAGGTCTTTTGTTTAACCTGTTTTAGAGTGAAAGGAGCTGCAGAGTAGCCCATCATGTGATTATGAAAGTGGTGTTTTTTTTCAGAGAAAGCTCTTGCCTAGTGATGTGTTAGAATACATACAGACCCCTGACTGGTGGTAGTAAACACGCACTTCTTAGTAAAATACTGAACACAGTCAGATTGTGTATGTGTATGAAATAGGCCTAAAAGTGGCACTGTCTCATTTTTTTTTTTTATAAAATTGTTGAATTTCTTTTACAGTCGGAGCCTGGGGCGCTTCCACTGCTCCACGTCGGCCTACGACCATGCTCAGTTTAATGCGCACCTGACCAGCGGTGTAGTGGGTGCCTACAACCCCTACTTGCAAGGCACATCTCTGAAGGTGCCGGGACTGGATAGCGGGTACCAGGGTGGGGGAGGTGGTCCAGGGACGGTGGGGTATGGCAGTCCATCAGCTCTGCAGCAGGCCCTGCTGTCCCCGACCCCTTTGGAATACCGTCACACAGCGCAACAGCAGCACGTCAACCCCATCCTTCAGGGCCTGCTGTCGCCACGCCACTCTTTGACGGGCCATGCAGACCCCCGCCTGCCCCAACAAGACCTGGTCGCTCTCTTGAAGCGTCAGAGTCCCCGCCCAGCCCCGTCCCCTTCCCCGTCACAGGCGCCAACTAATCCGCCCCAGGCCCCAACCGCCCCCACCCCACAGGACTACAGTGAGATGCTGCTGCTGCGGCAGCTGGCGCCAGGCTCTGAGAGCCTAGAGGCTAACGCCCCACCTCCAACGCAGCATTACCACCACCACCACCACCATCATTTGCTGCAGATCCGCACTGAGTGTGGCCCGGCACCCGTTCTCCCACACTCTGAGAGCATGGAGGAGGATGACGATGTCCAGGCCTTCCATGATGGCCTGCTGGCCAAGGCACCTGCTCCTGGCCCCTGCGCTGATGGACACGAGCTGCTGGCTCCCCCTCATGGGGATACGACCCCTTATTCCTCCCCCACACACAGACACACCTTCATGCGTGGCACAACAGCACAGAGAGGTGGAGTGGATGCTGAAACCCTTGCCCTGCATACACTTTGAGCTGGGATATACTTGATGCTACGTGACGTGTATGCTTGTGGATGCTGTACCGTGACTTGAGGAGGAAAAAAGATAGTCTTTTCTTTGTGATGTAGTTGCAAAGGTGCAATAAGTTATTTTTAACCTGCTCTTTCATGTCTTCCTCAAAGCATAGGGCCATGTTGATGAATCCATAAACTATTGTGCTGGCCTTAATAAAATTTGAACACGCTTAAATTTTGAAACTCCTCCATATGTCTCTTTAATATCTGACATAGTACTCTGAGGACATAATGTGTACTGAGAGTGTCAAGTATATCCCCTCACCTTGCTGCTAATCATTTATATTTGTTGACAACTGATTTTTACACTGTCAAATCTCTCTCTCTCTCTCTCTCTCTCTCTCTCTCTCTCTCTCTCAAACACACACACACTCTTGCTTGTCTTGCAAACACATACTTTCTTTCCTTCACACTCATTCCTCTTTAACTCTCTCTCAGCTGGTGCTGGTGGAGATGTGGACTGTAGGGTGTTGGTGATGGAGGAAGATCCTAATGCAGCAGCTTACGCTTCTCGTCCTGCTCAGGGCGACTCTTACCGGCCCCGCGGCTCGCTGCAGCGCCACCACACCATCCAGACTGCTGATGACGCTTACGTAAGTCTGTCTGCGTATGTATTAGGGCATTAACGACTCCAGAATTTAAGTCGACTAATCAGTAAGCAAAGTCGGAGTCAAGTCGACTAGTAGTTTGATGACGTTATCGCACACACAGCACGGGTGTACATTGAACAACTTTTATTAAAGGTTGTCGGTAACTTTACCAGTCTACATGACAAAATAAAGAAAACAAAACAAAGGCTGATACCTTGAATTTTCTGTTCAATTTAAGTGTACAACAGAAAGTGGCAACAGCTTAAGCCACGGCAGCCACTCTTTGCAGTGCTAGCTTTAGCCATGTTAGCTAGCGGTTGCCGTTTCAGATGCCGTGCAGAACATGCAATGTGTGTCTGTGTTTGGTTGCCATGTCTCTCATCTTGTTGTGGTCTTGTGTTTAGATTCCCCTTGCACCAACAGTACCACCCATTTTATGAAGGGACTGTAATAATTGGTTTAACCAAGGAACGCATCTCAGAGTAAGCCAATTAGAGGCAGAGATTGCATTATGTACATTAGTCAGCGCACAGAGTGGGGAAAAAACACGACTAGTCGACTTTTGTGCTAATGCCCTAGTATGTATGCATGTAGGTGTGTGTTTGTATTTTGTATGAAATATGACAAATACCCAGTTTTTCTGGGTGGTGTTTAAGCCTTTGCATACAACTGAATATTTTTACTTGGATTTGTAGGACCAGGCAGAGCCAATGTCTGGAATGAGCTTATTGGCTGGGAAGGCATTAAGCTCCGCCCGGATGTCGGATATCCTCAGCCAGTCGTCTCTAACAGGAAGCCAGCAGCTGCATCAGAGAGAGGAATCAGGTGTGTAGTGGGCACACTGCCAGTAAATATAAAATGTCAACTACATTTAATTAGCAGAAAAATTTTGTTTAAAATCTAATGTTAAATGGAATGTTCCCCTGATTTTGTGTGTGTTGACAGTGTGCGATGTGGAAGGCGAGTTGCATTCTGCTGCCTGTTACCCCTCCTCCTGTACCAGCGACATGCTGCTAACCTGCAAACCCCAGGACCTTCAGTACAGCATGGAGCAGGCTGGGGTCTAAATACACAGGTAACCTTTGTATGTGTGTGTGTGTGTGTGTGCATTTTAAGTCTACAGCTTAGGTACTCAGTATCTTAAAGACGTCGAGTCAGTTAAGAGTGAGTCAACATGCCGCTTCGGTGTGCTCCCTTCCCTGTTTTATACTGAAAATAATCTTTCTCTCTCTCTGTCTCTTTGTCTCTGTCTTTCTCTCAGGGGTTTGCACAGTGTATAAAGCTCCATATCCGTCTCCTGTGTTCAGCTGCGTCATGCCAAAATGCCATCGTCTGTCTATAGGGGGCATTGTGGGTCCTGTAGGCGTGTCCAGCCGGGAAGGGTGGGGGGTGCTGTATTGAAGAGTTTGAGGGGGAGGGGTTGGAGGGTTTTTGCGCCCAAATGCAACTTCTACAAATCCTTAAAGAGAAGTCGCTATCGCCTGCCATTTTTTGTTTGTTTTTGCTCTTCCATCTGTTTGGACAAACCGGGTGCCAGCCATGCTCTTAAGTCATTTACCTGCTCCCTTGGCCCCTCCCATTTCTCCACCCTTGCCTTCCATGCCCCAAGAAACCAACCCCCCCCACCCCACCGCCGCGACCAACACATACACCTCCCTACCCATCGTAAAAGTTGCTGTAGCAACACAACATATCGCGCCTCAGCGTTCAAGGCATACACACAGTCTTACGTAAGAAGACACACGCGCACACACACAGAGACATATTTATCATACGCAAAGTTATACATTTAGCCACAAACCCAAAGTATTTCACGTAAAGCCTGTGCTTTTTTGGGGGAAAAAAAAAACCGCAAGAGTCGTCGAACCACCCCACCTACTGTGCTGCAGTGGATCATTCCGGATCGGGCTGTAACTGCAGCCCTTTGTGGAACTGCTCTCTCAGACTGACCCATTCCACCAGCCCAGGAGGGTGTTTTGTTTTTGTTGTTTATTTTATTTCCTTTTTTTCCGCAAAAACAGGTTCAATCGCACAGGACGACCAGCCCTCTTTCTTTTTACTCACCCTCCCCCCCTTTCTCTATTTTTCTCATTCTGTCTATCTCTCTCTCTTTGTTCCTTTTATTTTTTAAATGCATTCTAATGTTCATGTAGGAAATCTGATCATGATTATTATTATTATTGTTTTCTGTAAAAGAAGTTTTATGGTTATAATATGATTATTATTATTAAGAGAAAAGCAGATATGTGTTGCAAAAAACAAAAAACAAAACAAAAAAACAAGCGTTTTCTGGTTCTGTTCAAGTGATGTTTTCTTTTCTTCTTCTTCTTCCTATTGTTTTGCTTGGCTTTTGCAGGTTCTGTTGCCTCAACCCTTCCCTAGATCAGCCCTCTTCATTCCATCTCTCTCTCTCCTCCTCTCCCCCTCCCTTTGTCTCTCTCTCTCTCCCTATCTCTCTCACATGCCTCATCACCCTCTTCTCTGTGTGGTTGACAGTGTGGTGCATCGTGGCTCGTTTAAAGACATTTCTCTCTTCTGTACAGTGATACCATGTATAGATCGCCAAATGCCATTTCTGTATCAAAGCTTTTTTTTTCTTTCTTTTGTTGGGGGAGGCTATTTTTATATATTGTTTTATTAGATTTTTTTTTTTAATGTCTGATGTTTTTATCTACTTATTGTTTTTTTTTTTTTTTTTTTTATTTTGTTGGGGGGTTTTTTTTAGCCAGAAGAGGAGATGGCAGAGAGACACTCTTTTTGATTTTGATTGTTTTCGTATCATTTTATTACTAAAGCAGAGAGTAATTGTTGTTGTTATTATTATTATTATTATTATTATTAATTTGTTGCTATCATTTCACTTCCGTCATGTCGTCAAAGTCACTGTTCATATCTGAGCTTGGAAATTGGTGTGTGTGTGTGTGTGTGTGTGAGCATGTGCATGTATGTGAGAGAGAGAGAGATGATCTTTTAAAAATCATCTATGTTCGTAGTCCAAGCCCAGTACTTTAGATCTTCTTTTTCCAAGTGTTCACGCACACACAAACACACACCCATTTTTTTTCGCTCTCTCCAGAAATATTAAGGGGCAGCTAACATGGCTAACAGTGAATGAAAGCAAATGGCCATGAATAACATGGTGGCTGCTTACAAATAGCGGCTTTAACACGTCATGTACAATTTTTTTTTTATGATTTTAAACTTATATAAAATTATTACCCTTACATGCACACTCTAAGAGTTAAGTCATAAAATGCAAAAAAAAAAGTATGATAGTCATGAATTAATTTTATGCTACTAGCATATATTCACGGTTAGCCATGCTGTCATGAGATTTATACTCCTTAAGGGGAAAAAGAGTATATTCACAGTAAGCCATGTAATACCGCATTTTTATACCGCAATTGCATCGTGATCCTTAAGGGCCGATATTGTAAAAAGGAGGGAAAATGCTACCGTGGGTAACAGGGACTAATTTGTCGCTATTCACAAATCAGTGCCGTTGAAATTATATGGTTAGCATTCAACAGAATTTGCACCATAAGTACTAGAGATTAAAATATGAATGCGGTTAACCGTGAATGAAATGAAATGGCCACAAATTAGCTTTCTCAAAAGATATCTTGCTAGTGGTTTTTGTTTTGCTAAGAGTGAACGAAAGTGAAATGCTATATGAACTTGACATATTGCTTAGTAACTAGCGTACAGTTAGCCACATTAACACGATTTACAGTTGAAATATCTCCCCTAAGAGGAGGCTGGTGGTTGCTAGCATATGGCTAGCAACATCACCCCTGAGTGCAGATACCGTAAAGGAGTTTAATCAAAAGTTTGTTTAAAAAAGGGAATTAAAGCAGTCGGCTGTGAGTTAGCATTAAGGGCAAGGCTAGCTAGCTATTCACCACTTTAGCATGTTTTGCTCCAGATCTTTCAAGCTGACTCTTATTTTAAAAGCTCCACACGCACTGGACGACAGCGTGTTTGAGCTCTTGTCCAAAGTGATATTCAACCAAAGCGATTTGCCTGTTGGAGGTTAACTTTGTTGAGGTGGCCCATTATGAGCTTTCCACAGTTTAGAAACCAAAATGAATCTATTCTCCACCCACAAATGTAGTATTTTTTTAAGTGACTGTTGCAAGGTTGCTCAAGGTTAACCGGAGTAAAGCAAATCCCATTCAATGAAGTAGTGATCTACTGCGCTGGACAAAGGCAGGTTAGTGCTCTAGAATGGGCGTGCGCACTACAGCGCTGGGAGGCTGAGATTAGGGACAAAGCTGTTTATTAAAAGCGTTTCTTGACAGTGCAGTTAAGAAAGCCTTTCTCTATGTGTGAGTAACGTCCCGCCAAGCCCCTGGCTTTCTTTTGCCACACCTCAATCCCCCTGTGATGAAGGCCGCGTCCTCATCATCCATTTCTCATCCTGTTCTTCTGTATCCTCCTCTTCCTTCTTTCCCTGTATTTTCATTTGTTTTTGTTTTTTTTCATTTGTTCGTTTTTGTTTTGGAGTACAAAAAATACTAAAGTGCAACAACAGTGGTTAAAAAAAGAATTCCAAACAAACTGAGATGAATAATAAATATATATAAATAAAGAAATAATACAAAAGGATCCAAACTTTGCTGTCCTCTTCAGTCCTTGTCATGTTGAAGTACCACCAGAATTTTCCGAATTCCACTTTAAGTAGTTTTGTGGAGAAAATGCTCCATTCTAGAGAAATTCACTGATTTAGAATCATTCACAGTGGTGGTAGAACCTCTGCCTCTGAAAACCTCACAAAATGTCCCATGAAATGGTTATAAATGTGTTGCCTGATGCCCGATACCAGAGTTTTGAAAAGCTTTTGTTTTAAACCCATTCATGGTGGAGGGGTATGTGCAAGGCAAAATATTCCCTAAAGAAAAAACTTTCAGGTGTGCAACTGTTATAACATCAACATTTTATACATAAGTTTTCACAGGGGGTTAGCCGAAAATAAAATAGCTGTAGAGTGAATATTGAAACAACAGTTTTTTAGAAAAGAAATATCAATCAAGAAGCACATTGGTGACTAACCAGTCCTCTCACTTATCTCTTATATTTTTTCCTATATATTAATAAGAAAAACCCTCCGGCACTTACCCCCTTAACTGTTTTTCCTTTCTTGTGCATTAACCACTGACTTTTTTTTTCTTTTTTATGCCAGTAATGAAGTATGGCATTAAATTAAAACCTTTAAAGTGCAGTCAAGAAAGCGTTTCTCTGTGTGCAATGTTGTCCCGTCAAGCCCCTGGCCACACCCCCACCTCCCTGTGATGAAGACTGCCAGCTCATCATCCCATTTCTCAAAGTTGTGAACAGACAGTCAGAAGGAAAATCAAAATCTTTGTCAGTCGTTAGGAGTACAGTCTGTAAATAAGTAGTGAATAGTGTTTGTAGTGTATTACCTTCCCCTTAGATTCTTCTTAGATGCCTTATGACATAGTGGTTAGTTTGAAGTTTGTTACTATGGTGCCTGACCAAGGACTGCTAGAGGTTAGTACTTAACCATTATTGTACACTGTTGTTGTGGTTAGCCTCCAAGCCATTGCCATAAACACTAACAGTGCCTGGCAAAACTGTTAAAAAGCCTTGCTTATGTATATACACTAGTATCTTTAACATTGCACTTGTACACAAAAGTATCGGCACATCTCCCGCCCTCAATGGCCAAGTTTTTGCACAAGCTGAAGGTCTCTGTGTGACGAGACAGGAGTCGATTAAAGACCTCCAGCAACACCTTCAGCAATCTCTACATTAGAAATGACGACGAGCTGATGAAAGGGGATCTAGAGGAGGCACAGAAGCTGATGCACTATTTTCATACCCCTTTGAGTTGTACTCGTTTTATGTTTAAGATGTTTCCTAAAATGCATTAAATTCTCTATATTCTCTATATATATTTTTTAAATCAGGCTACATGCAATACATTACCAAAGCAAAAAAGGTGTTTCTGGTGTTTTGTTGAATTATTAAAAATAGGAAATAAAAAATATTCAGTTTATTCGGACCCTTGCCGCTCTCCCAATCCTTCTCCTTTCAGTGGTCCTTGAGAAGCTTCTACGACTTGATTGGACTGTGCCAAAGTGATTTCATGAGACATAATTAAGAAAGGCACATCTGCCTTTATAAGGTCCCACAGCTGAGGGGGTATGTCACAGTGAAAACCAATTAGGCCTGAATGGTAGAGCGGCCAGACGGAAGCCATCTCTAGAAACCCTGAAAGTGGCTGTGCACAGATGCTCCCCATCCAACCTGGCTGAGTTTATAGGATTCTGCCAAGAAAATCACAGAAAATTCCAAAAGAAAGGCGTGCCAAGCTTATAGGGTCATTCCCAAAAATACCTGACGCTGCCGAAGGTGCTGTAACCAAGTGATGGGTCTGAATACTTATGTAAATAGGATGTTCCCATTTTTAATTTTTTAAAAATTAACAAAAAACTTGTTTTTGTTTTGCCATTGTGGAGTATTGTGTGTGATTAAAGAAACTATGAAATTAAACCATTTTATGATAAGGGTCTGAAAACTTTCTGTATCCACTGTAGTGACTTCCCTAAGCCAGCTAGTAACTACTCTACTAAGGTTTAAAGGCAATATAAACAATACAATATAACGACTGGCAGCTATAAGCCAGGATCATTGTGTCGACGCCCTTCCCTGTAGCACAGGAGCGTCTAATGGAGGGCCGGTGTCCAACACAGTTAGATGGTTCTCCTCCTCAAACATATTCACTCAACCTGACAATTGACTTGTGTTTCTGAGTAAGTAAATCACCAAAACGTGCTGGACCATGGCCCTCCAGGACCGGAGTTGGACACTGCTGCTGTCCAAGGTTTTCATCCTTCCAGAGTAACTGCATGCACACACTTACATTAGCTTTATACAGCAGTGTGAGGAGCAGATTGAGGTGGTTAGGGTACTAGTAGGACTACAGGTACCTTCGAGGCTAGAAATAGATGTTTTCAAGAATAGGCAGAACCTTATTTGCCTACTATGGAGGCTCAGGTCCTTCCATGTCTGTAGGAGTATGTTGTCCCTGCTCTATCACTCAATTGATGAGAGTGTGTTGTTTTTTGCAGCTGTGTGCTGAGGCAGTGAGGAGAAAACAGCTGAGGCTAACAATCAAGAAGCTGAACAAAAAGGCTTGTTCTGTCTTGCGTGTCAGACTTGAGACCCTGGTGGAGAGGAGAATGCTGAAGAAGCTCTGCATCATGAGCAATCCCTCCCACTCCATGCACCCTCCCTCATAAGTCATTTTATTGCATTTATTTTAGTGAATTAACATTAGGGCTCCACAGTGGGTAGTGCTGTTGCCTCACACCTCCAAGTTTGTGGGTCTCAAATCTGGGTTGTGGTCTGGGTCCTGGAGTTTGCATGTTCTCCTCGTGGTGGTGATTTTCTCTGGGGGTCTCTGGTGCCCCTGCAGTCCGAAGACATTGGTGAATTGGAGTTTCTAAATTGACTGTGTCCGTGCCCTGCGGTGGGCTGGTGCCCTGTCCACAGTGAGTCCCTGCCTCGTGCTTATTGGCTCCAGGATATTCTCCGGGTGCCCGTGATCCTAGTGTGGAATAACTGGTTACAGAATGTGAGTCAGCATTAACACTAAGGCACTTTCGTAAATCTTTTTGCACTACTGATTTGCTGGTACAGCACACTAAAATCTGTACACACACCTTAAAATGTCAGTGTTACAAGGTTATTTGTTACACTAATGTTCTTGTGCTGCACTTTTGTTTATTTATCTTTTTATAATTACTGTCTTATTATATTTTATTCTTTCTTGTTGCACCAAACACAAGAATTTCCCATGGGATAAATTCTTTCTTATCTTTATGCGAAGTCATACGGAGCGTTTAGGCAGCGTTTGCTGCTTTCTGCAATACCTCATAGGAGAGCCAATCAGAAAATTGGTATTTCACACATATCAGTCTTAAAGGCATGGTTGCAGCCTGTTTAACCTGATGAATAAGAAGCGGCTGACAATGAAAAAATAATCAATTACTTTGGGAACTATGAACAGAGTGTTTTTCCGTATCTGTATATATACACACTTATTGCTGCCACCCATCCAGATGTTTGAGGCTCCACGGCTTTTTGAGGCTCCAGGTTGATTCTGCACTGCAGAGGCTTTTAAGATCCAAGTGAGCAAGCATAGAGCTGAGCATGTTTGTGAGCTGACAGGAAGGGGAGGGGCTTCCTGTACCTCAGTACTGGTTTAAAGGGCCAGTCTGACTCTGCATGAATTCTATTTATTTCTTTATTCAGTGCAGAGGTTCTTTACTCTTTGGGAACCCCTAGTTAGCCCTTCACTTTCTCTCTCTCTATATATATGTCTTTCTCCTCTCTCATGCTCTCTCTCTGTCTTTCTTCTCTCCCTCTCTCTCTCTGTCTCTCCCCCCACTCGCTCCCTCCCCCCCCCCCCCCCAACATCATGACTGCCTGCAGCAGCCTGTGAGCTGAAGCATCTGCAATGGATCTGCTTCCATGTCCCTACGTATGAGCGTATGTGTGAGAGGTCTTAGCTCTCCTTAAAGGATTTCTCATCCTGCAGGCATGCATGGATCCACAGTGGGCTAAAAATCCCTCCCATGGTCGAATCCACACAGGTAATACTTATCTGTCTGTGTGTGTATATGTGTATGTGTATGTGACTGAAACACACAGTTTGACTTGCTGAGATCATCATTTAGTGTTATCATGGTGAAGGACAAATGTGTGCATGAGCAAGTGTGTGTAGTTTCTCTTGTCGCTAGAGAAAAGCTGTAATGTGCTGCTGGTTACTTGTCTGTGCCTGGTTGTGTTTGTTTGCTTGCAGCGGGGCCTCAGCATCATAAACATATTCCAACCTCATTAACATGAACTCAGAGACTCTGAATACCCAGTCAATCAATCCATCAGTCAATCTCTCTGATCTAGGAAGTGGATTGAAATGGAAAATCTAGGCCAATAACAATTACCACTCATTACCCACTGAATTACCTATAATTCAGAATTGGTCAACTGAGTGGCTCAGAGTGTGATTGGTGTGTAGTTGTTCTCTGTAGATAGTGTAGAGATTGTAGAGACTTCTTTACACTAATACACCGTTAGAACACAGTGGCAGATATAGATATGGGTAACACAGGCAACTGCCCTTGTCAGAGGTTGCACAGGTGCTCTGAAAATGTGGGGAACATTGTTTTTGCCCAGGGAACCACACAGGCTAGAACTACTTCTGTTGTTTTCATTGCAGTTTTGACCATTCCCGAGGGCAAAATGTCTTCAGTTCCCTCATTGTGAAGATTGTCCCTGTGGTGGACAATTTTCAGGAAGATTCAAATAGAGATATTGCTGAGGCCATGCCATGACCTCCACCTTAGACATCAGTCATGAGTTTCTTTGGCTGTATGTTTGGGATCGTGCTCTTGAAATGTTCTCCACTAACATCAATCCACTTATGTTTCCTTCAATGCTGTGTGATGCAGAGAAGCAGCCCCAGAACACGATGCTTTCTCTGGAGCCAGAATAGTGCCAAAAATACTTATATGTGCACTTTTCAATTTATACCTGTAATAATATATACGTGTATGTG
>JBBJLR010000001.1:24955190-24980710 GCA_037577145.1 Brachypetersius gabonensis
GGACTTCTTAAGCACTGATGTACGTCGCTCTGGATAAGAGCGTCAGCCAAATGACGTAAATGTAAATGTAAATGTAACAAGCAATTCAAAATGTATTCGCTTTGAGAATGCTAAACCTACATGCTAGTTCTGCAGTTACTAGCTCTGAGGGTGCTACACTTACACAATATCTCTCGGTAGATTTTAGCTTGCTAAAAATACATGCTAGTTCATGTATTTACCAGCCTGAAGCAGGGGCCCTAGTGTTTTTAAGCGCATTGTTAAGAGTAATAAAAGTGGCCTACATGTAACAGAGGCTCTTGTCTGGGTCTTTAGGGCAATGGTTTGGTCAGCTAAAAGATCTCTAGTTTTAAACTAGATTGGTTTAAAAATATAGACGAAGTTTGGCTATGAGGCTGTGGAGCTGCAGGTCATTCAGAGTGCCCATACTGACCCCTGTCTACTGCTGAAAGTATCTTAGGTGTGTGTGTATGTCACTTACATGGGAAAGACATGACCAAAATAGACTATAGAAAATGGCAAAGCAGTTTAGGCAGTGTGATGCTCTGGGCAATATTCTGCTGGGAAACCTTGAATCCTGCATTAATATGGATGTTACTTTAACCCAAACCACCTACATAAACATATCAAGCTGCAGACCAAGTACAATCCTTCATGGTGACAGTGCTCCCTAATGGCAGTGGACTCTTTCAGCAGGACAATGTACCCTCCCAACTGCCTGATGACAAATGGTTCTAGGTGCCTTCAAATTTCCCACAACTGTGGGACGTACAGACTAACAACTCTGATCCATGGGGGACTCAGATACTTCAGCACACCCTCAGTGGTCTTGTACAGCTGTTTCCATAGCACAAGGGACATATGCAATATTAAGCGGTTGGTCTTAATCTTACCGCTTTTTGGTGTACAGGGGTGGGGGGTGCTGTTGCATGTTTCTTATGCTGGGGTTTAAAGCCAGTAAAACAAGTGTCATATCCTCTTTCCTTCCCCTGGATGCAGAATCACGACCTGAGACTGGAAATAGCTTACAGATGAGCTCTCGTATTGACAGAAGCGTTAGTCATCAATGGGAGAAGCATGAGGTTCCCGCTAAAAGTACCTGTCATATACCGTAAAGGGTGTTGTTCCTGTTCATGCTGCTCTTTGATTTTTTTTTAATGGAAGATACACTGAGTGTTTTGGGTTATATCCTAATTTGTGTAGATATGAGTGTTATTGACTTTTTACAGTAAACCAGCAGGCTTGGTGCCAGTCTGTTTTATGTTTTTTTATTGTTATTTAAATCATTTTATGTAGAAATGGGCTTGAGGATTTAAACATGGGTCAAGAAAGAGCGCCATGTGGTGATGTGTGTGTGTGTGTGTGTGTGTGTGTGTGTGTGTGTGTGTGTGTGTGTGTGTGTGTGTTGAATAGGTGGTGAGGGGGATCAGAAGCGGCTACCCATTTGTATGGCTGGCTACTCCAGTCTCGTTGAGGGCTGAAGGCCATTTCTGAATACAAACAGTTTATCGTCACAACCAGGCGTTCGTCAGTTATGTGTCATTTTCTTTTGGGTTTTAACCTCTCTCTATCTCTCTCCTCCCCCCTCCTTCTCTTCTCTGAATGCAGGCTTTTTTTGCTAACTTTCTCTCCATGCCTTAGTCATGCAGCTGGGAGAATGCCGGCCTGGCCTGTTGCCATGGAGAGCGAGTATGGGCGAAGAAGCAGAGGATTTGATGGAGTCCATGGGGTCCCACGAACACACGCGCAGGAGAGAGAGAGAGAGAGAGAAAGGTGGAGGAGGGGAAGGAAGGAGGAGCGCTCACAGTCAGCTGGAGTTGGAGGATGCCGTCTCAGCGTGGTTGCTGTGGCAACGGTTGCCTGGGCCGCGGCCGGGGAGCCGGAGGAGAGCTGGTCCTTGTAAGGCGAGCGATGCAGGCTGAAGGCATCTGCTTGCTCACACTCCCTGCACATACACACGTCTCTGAAAATGTTGAATCAGCAGAGCAGACCCGAAAGCATCTATTATTTCTATAATTGATTAAACTATGCCCTACTGTTTGAAATTACACATGGAATTTGTATCAGGATAGGATTCTCTGGAGTGATGGAGCCCCGCTACCTTTGGGATGGGTTGGAGTGACATTAATGATCCATCAACCATCGAGCAACATCAGTACATGACCTCACTAGTGCTCTTGAGGCTGCAATCAAATTATGTTAAAATGTTAACTTGTTTGACTGACTGTTACAGTCAAGCAGTTGAAGCAATTACAGAGTAGCTGCATCAGACATTGGAACAAATGCGCTCTGTAATGCTCATGTGCCACTTTGATGGGTTGTCATGCAGTGTAGGAAGCATAGGGGGTGAAATGGCTTCTATTGTTCAATTTAACATATAATCTACAATGCTCATATGTACAACACTGTCACAGATCCTAATACATAGGGGTGGCATGACCGCTGTTGTTTCAAGAGGTTCTCTATAATCATATTGTCCACAGAATCGGTAAGACAGATTGTAATACAATATAGGAAGTGTAGGGGGCAAAGTGTTGGCTTTCGTTTTATTTAGAAAATGCTCTATGTGCTCCATATTGTTCAAATGGTCCGCATGTTCAGTCTGACAGACTGTAATACACTACAGGAAGTGTAGGGGGTTATATAGATTACTAATGGCATAATAGTATGATTAACCAATGTGCAGTAGAGTGGTCATGTGCTTAGGGTAGGCTTGAATGGCGTGTTTCTTTCTGCAGTCAGCCAGAAAGCAGCAGTGAATTGGCGTAATCACAGTGGTGACGTTACCAGGCTTCACACTGTGAAAAGGCCCACTTACTGCAACAGGCAAAGCACTTGTAGCAGGAGAACTGTGAAGCATCCTGAATGTCTCTGAGATTGAGTATTGAGCAATGAGTCCTCTGCTGGCTGATTGCTAACTGTAGAGCATGTGCTGAGTCCTGGCACACTTCCTCTTCTGAGCTGCAGAGAGACTGAAACTAGTCCTACACACACTGGGGATCAGGTGAACAGCTTCACTGCACTGGACCTTTCAGCCACCATCCATAACCTGCCATGTCTGCTGGTAGTCAAAGTGTCCAAGTAGTTTAGAGCCACCAGGATCACTCACTTGAACAGAGGGAATTGTTTTTTTTTCCCTTTTTACTAGATAAAATTTTTTTTATTGTTTGGCCTTTTATGAAAAAAAAAAGAACTTTATTTTAAAACGTATTTTAATGCAGTATATATTTACAAAGTTTGAAATATTGAAAGCAAAATAAATAATACCACATCATCGTATACAGTATATGATTCTATTCTAACTTTAGCACAGGTTATTAAAATATAAAGTTTTTTATCTGCACCTATTTACACTTCCAAAATGCTTGTGATATATATACACAGATAATTCTGAATTAACGAATAGAGAGACAGAACACAGACTGGCACAACATAATATCCTTCACCAGATTCTCCACAAGTGGGTGAGTGCATCTGCGAGGTACACCAGTAAAATGGTGTGGGGGTGTGAATGCTTGACCCCTAGAGTGAGGGACCCTAAAGACACTACAGATCAATACATCCAATACAGGATGATGTGTGTGTGTGTGTGTGTGTGTGTGTGTATCCAGAGCTGTGGCTTCTCCTCAATAGCTTGTACCTTTTCTTCTTCATTAGTGTCAAAAAGACAGAGGGGTTGTTTACCTGTGCCACTGGACACCTTCCAGTTGGTCATGAATATTCATTACAGAGAAATATCCATGGCTGGATATGCACCAAATACTGTAAATAATTCACTGGTAGATTACTGAAACAGAAAAAGAAAACATTTATTTCAGCAGACAGGTTTGTGGCTGCTTTGTTTTGGGAACCTGGATGGAGCGGGAGCTCTGGATGGTAAGTCCTTGTGCTGAGAGCCTGTTCTCGAGCTGCTTTGAGAGGATTTTTAATCTCCTGTCCTCCGGCCGGTTTTATCAGAGAGCATTGCTCAATTCCAACGCCCACTTGATCGCCCTCTCTCCAAACTCGTCCTCTGGATAAATGACCCTCTAACAGAAGCCTCCAGGCCACGTGCCATCCCCCTAATCATCTTTAACTCATGACCACGGTATCGGTGCAGAGTGGTGACCTCCTGACCCTATTATTGACCCCCCAAACCCCCACTCCCCCGCTGCCTTGAACATCAACAGGACGGTAAGACACAACAATTCATATATATAGGAATTTGTGGATATAGTCTAATATGTAGCTGGTGTTTCCAGATTTTATAAATTCCTTGTTTGTAACACTTACCTAAGTGTGTCATGATCATTATCTTAAACCTAAAAAAAGGAAACATTTACTACAACAGTTACCATAGAAGTAAAATGCAACCAAAATGGACAAAAACAGCATTTATGTCAGTTTATGTAGATTAAAGAGTCAGTTTATGTAGACGTCATGTAGCCCAATGAATGTTGGTAAAGTGTTACTAACAAAATGTAGCATGACTGACGCTATCTATATTACTGCTTACATAACAATACATTGTGTCTCCACAACCTTTATAAGAGAAAGGAAAAGTGTACTTCATGGTCCGAATGGCAATACTGAAAAGTTGATTAGGAGTTCTGGGCTGATAGACTTCCTTGAGTCAAGTACACTAATGTAGTATTTCTGTGATTATTCCAATAATTTGGGTACATACATATATACATACAGATTTGAGTGCAACTACAGTTTATTTATATACACGTACCTTGTGTTATTTTGTACTCTGAAGCCACGACATCTTGTCTTATTGTACACTCGTATACACCTGAGATGACCAAACTCACTTTCAAAGGGACTATTTTAGTCCATTTTGGTGTCATTCGACATTAGAAAATGTTAAGACAGCTGACACTGGCCATAAGAAGCCTTTTTAGATTTTTACTGGTCTTCGGTTAAGTGCTCGGTTGGGTTTCATGTGTCACGCAGCACGTAACCCCTGGCCATCAGGGATGTGTTATTCAGTTGGTTTCTTGAGAAAGACTAAATCTTGGCTGGTTACAAATCAGCCTTTGGCTGGACACATCTATAAAACGTGCTGGGGCAGGCCCATCATTTTTCTGCATTTTTCCAGTATTTGTAGAGGCTACATGACACTTACATGAACCCTTCATGACGGTTGCCATGAAGACTGCATACAAGCAAAAAAAAAAAACCATTGATACAAAAGACATCTCCTTAGAAAGGTCTTGGGTGGTCAGTTGGTCACATCTGAGCTTGCGGTCAGAAACAGTATGAATTAGATGTTCTGCCACAGCTACCAAAGGCTCCAAGTGGAGCACGTCCTCTATAACCTTTTGAGTGATGTGGGGGTCAAAGACTGTCAGCAAGAGAAGTGTCTTATCACCTGCTAGAGAATCTAACACACACACACTTTGCTTGATCAGCTCAACACACCACTGTCATGTTGTCCTTGGGGCAGTGTTGTGTGAGTGTGAATGTGTTCGTGTGAGTGGGCACTAAGCCTCTGACAGACACGACCACAGCCTTCTGCTGGTCGATGGCCGATCTGCTGGGAGGCTTCAGTGATGCTACATCTCAGGGGGCAAGTGTAGACAGAACCCTTTCAACATCAGATGCTCCTCAGCACCCTGACTAAAGGGCCACATCCACGATGGTTTAGTTTAAACATGTGTTTTGTGCCAGGCTGCCTGGTGTTGTTGGCCAGGATTCTGAGAAATCAGAGCGTGGGATTTCAGTTCAGAAGATCAGTGGCAAAGTGTGTGAACACTCAAAGGGGAAATGGATGGTTGTATGGTCTCTCAAACTGTGTTGTGCAATAACACTGTTGTTTTGACCAGAGGCTTGCTACTGACTGTGACAGTGAGTGATAGCTGTTCACTTTGTACTGTCTCTCCATGGTCTTATTCTAAGGATGTATTCACATTAGACAATCTGTAATGTGCCAAAGCACTTTTGAACCTCAAAGTCCAGATTGTTTGGTTAGTGTGATCGCTAACCACTAATTCCAGTGTGACTGGCCAATTTAACATTTACATTTAAGGCATTTTGCACACACTCTTATCCAGAGCGACGTACATCAGTGCTCAAGTAGAATACATCACTATTCAAGCAAGTTACTAACAGCTAAGTTACATACAGTAACAACTTCTGTCAAAGAAAAGGTTAAGTAAGGTCAAGTGCCTAAAGGTGTTTTATAATTAAATACAGGGAAAAAGTAAATAAATGACTAACTAATGACTAACAAGAGGCCTAGTTAGTCACCAAGGTGCTCCTTGAAGAGGCGAGTCTTTAGATGATGCTTGAAGACAGTGAGAGATTCTGCAGATCTGATCGGAAGAGGGAGTTCATTCCACCACTGGGGAGTCAAGACTGAAAAAAAAAAAGGTCTTTCTTCCTCTTTTGAACAACGGAGGCTGAAGACAAACAGTGCTTCTTGCCCTCGCAGCTGCATTCTGGTCACTTCTAGGGCCAATGGTTAGGCTTCCACACTTGTTCACAGTCAGTGACATTTCCCTTCACAAAATCAGTCCTGCCCACCGTAAATCAGGTTATGTAAAGTGTCCATTTGTCATTCGTGGACACACCACTACACACAATGAACAGTGCAAAATTGTTCTCTACATTTAACCCATTCACCAAGTGAAGCAGTGAGTAGCCTGGAACACAGTGCCCGGGGAATAATGTGTGGGGACGGTACCTTGCTCAAGGGGACCTTAGTGATGCCACTATCAGGTCTGGGTTTCAAATCCATAGGGGCAACTCCCTAGCCTCTAGGCCACCAGCTGCCCGAATGTGATTGGATGATTCCTCTTCCTAATGATTTTGGGGGTTTATCCAACAGGCTAGGTCCAGCTCCTGAAGGCCTGACCAATAAGAGAGAGCTTACTTAGCTACATCAGTTAGCTCGGCTCATGTGATCACTCCTTACTGGGCCCAGGCTCGGTTCAGCAGGACTCAGTTGTAATATCCAATAAATAAAACACAAGAGGGGGCTGTCTTCTTAAATTTGTCATCCAGCATTATTGTGGGGGTGCCTTATTGATTCAAGATAATTTTGTTTGCTTTATACAGACAGTTTAATTTGTTAGAACAATATAGGGCCCACACAGGCAGCTCACTGGGCTACACTACATATCTCAGTGTATTAAATATATATTTATTCATATAATGATGTTTATCCATGCTACTGGCTGTGCCAGTAGTTCCAAAAACAACTGTTGTTAGTAGGTCTTCCCACTTTTTAAATAATAAATCCATAAGGAAGTAAAATAAGTCAGTGTCATTTCCAAATTCCGCTTTGTAATCAATTCCACTTAATAATGAATCAGTTTTCCGGGGTGACATGTTCATCTCTGTGGCCTGGTCTGAAGAACCTAACGTTGTCCCGAAGGCCTCCTCATATTTGTTCCATTTTCATGTAATGTAAATTAAAAACGAACCTTGATCAAAATATATCAGCCAAAGGAATCACAATAGTACAGTAGTACAATAGTACAATGAACAGTGAAAATTCATCCAGGAACAATCAAATTATTGACTTACTGGCGCAGGGAGTCCTCATTCCAAACCTGAAATGATGATCCTAATCTCACCATCTCAGACTGGAGGAGACAAAATTCAGTCTTCAGTTATTGTGAGGAGATAATCTGATTTTCCTGGAGCGTCTCAGGGGGATGGGACGCATTATATCACTGACCAAAATGATTCAGCTCTTTGAAATCGTGATGATAATGTTATTTCTACTATTTACATGTGTCTCACATTAGAGAGGTAATGATCCTAACTAGTAATTAACTACTACTACTACTAATAATAATAATACTAATAGCAGACAGCATCTAATAATGTAATCATAAAATTAACAATGAATTCCAATTAATTCATAAATAACAATTAATACACCTAATTCATTTTAATTCCACTGTGTACTTTGTAAAAAGACACTAATCACACAAACCTATTCCTATTAAATTATGAATCCAGCAGCTGTCCTGCCCCCACTGTTGAGAGAAGACTGTAGTGTGGTAAGGAAAAAGTGGTCACTGATTTATGCTGGAGAGAATGACTAAGTTATTGCATCAGATGGGTTGAGGGTCCTTGTGGGTGGCGGAGGCTTTGGCGAAGCCAGGCTGTTCCTTCTGCATTCTGGAACACCTTTGCCACTCTAGAACGTCTAGCAGGTCCTGGAACGTCTGGCAGGTCTAGATCCTAGAACAGTGCTTCACACCAGACCAGGGCTTGATGGACCTTTCCCAGGGGAAGCATTCAAAGCCTGACATTTTTCTTCAAGCTGCTCCACTGGCTTGTTGGTAAGAGGGAGTGGGTGGAGGAAGGGGTTGACACAGGGATCGTGTCTGAGCTTCTGGAAATGACACCAGCATTGGGCTGCATGATGTGCGTTTGTTAAAAATCTCTGGTCCTGATACTGCACTATGCAAATGAGCCTATCATTTAAAAAAAAAAAACTTCTTACAGACCAATCTCAGAATGACTTGTATACACAAATCAAGTGACATGTCAATATAACCAAAGAGGTTGCACTGGAAATATATATAAAATAAATATATATAGTTACACACACAGCAATGTGCACCTCCACACCTTTGAGCTTTCACGTGGTCATTGATTTAGCACTGTTACCATGTGAACAGCGCTTGGAAAATACAAGAGAAGAGATTGATGCTGCTGGGTCTGGCTACCTGCATGCCTCAAAGTCCATATATGTGAGTAAAAAAAGCTCAATTTTGGTGCACATTTTTTGTAGCTGTGTTGGCACATGCATTCTAATAGAGTCTCATAGAAAAGAAGACTAGAGTGTGAACCTGCTAGCAGCCAGTGAGGCCACCGCCCTGGACCGGGGGAGGAAAAAAAAAGGAAGGATGGGTGTTGGTGTTGGTGGTGGAGGTGAGGGGGGTAGTCTATGGACAGATTGGACATATACAGTCATTCATAGCCTATGAACGACAGGGAAGGGTGGGGTTAGAGCCTTAGCTGGTGGAAGGAGGAGGGGGGCTACAATGGGTGGGTTCTTGTGAGGGAGAGAGAGGGAGAGAGAGAGAGATAGGAGGGGTTTATAGGGTGGATTTAGTAGTCATTGTTAGGCGGCAGAGAGAACTACCGGCAGAGTGTGCATGTGTGTGTGTGTGTGTGCGTGGGGGGGCCAAGTGTAATGAGTAAAAGCATCAGACGCCTCAGCTGTTGATACAGCCAGGAGTGTGTGTGAGAGAAAGAGAGAGAGAGAGAGAGAGGGTGAGAGAGAGAGAGGGAGTGTGAGAGAAGCGCAAAAAAGGAAGGCAAAAGAAGGCAGAAAGAGGAAAGAAAGGATACTCCAAGTATGCTGTGCTGTATAAGAAGAACAAAGCCGGTAAATATTTTTTCATTTTTCTTCCCTTCTTTTCTTTCTTTTTGTGATTTTAAATGCTGAACAAGACTAGAGTGGAATTGTTGGTGGAAAGCTAATAATATGTGACTTATCCACTTCACTGCTAGCCTGGAGGGGGGTGAAGGGAAGCCCCCTGACACGCCTTGCTAATGTAATTAAGGTGGTAACAGTACAGTGAACCTGGAGGAACACAGCCCTCTGCTTTTATGCCACTTTTACTGGTTCTGACTGCGAATGGCGTAAAAATCACAGTAGCCCTGGTGGGATCGAGGCATGCACCTGAGATTCAGGTGCCGTTGTGGGGGGATCGTCTGGCTTCTGCTAAGTTGCTCTTTGTTTGAGGGTGCATGATTCCTTTAAATTGCAAACAAAATGTGCACAGCTTTGCATGATGCACAACATCACTTTTAAGTTTGATGCAGGTTGCATTGCATTGCACATTGCATAGTTAGATAGAGCTGCAAGTTAGAGCTGGTGGAAGGGGGGAGGGGGGTTGGGAGAAAAAAAGGGTGGGGTGCAGACTGCCTGCATCCAAGTGGCAGTGGCATATAAGGTGCATTGGTGATGGACAGGAGGGCTACCCTGGGACCAGCCTGAGACCCTTTTGCACCCCTCATCCCCCATTTTTGGATGGAAGTGAAGTCCAGGGGGGAAATATTTGAGGAACTGTACCTTCTCCACTCTTCGGCTCATTTGTTTCGTCTCGCGCCTTATTTTGGTTCCAAGCGCGTGCTCCCCCCACCCCAAATGTATTAATTATAATTTTTTAAGAGCGCAAGGCTTGGCCTTAATCAAGGCTGCATTGCAATGCCACACCAACACTCCATCCACATACACGCGCACACGCGCGCGCGCACTGCATGCATGCGGTCTCGCGCGAAACCGGCGTGACGAGCGACTCGCCGGGAAAGTGGAGCAACGGTGAGGTCACGAGGTGCAGGTGGCAGAAGAGGAGGGGAGGGGGTGATGATGAGGGGTAGATGGTGATGGTGGTGGTGGTGGTGGTGGGGGGGGTAAATGAGAAGAGGGTGGGTTTCTTTTGTTCTCGGAGAGATGAAGCCGGCTGCTGAGACCGACGCGTGACGTGACGTGAGGGTCCAGCTGTAATGTGGTCTTTGGTGGGAAAATCCACGGAGCGAGGAAGGAAGGAAGGAAGGAAGGAAAAAAGAAAAGGGCGTGGCAGGAGAGGAAGATTCACTGCAGAGAGAGAGAGCGCCAGTTAGGTAGAGACAGAGAGCGAGAGAGAGAGAGGAGAAAAAGGGAGATAGGGAGAAATTAGGGCATTCTTTGAAATAAAAAAAACATTTACTGTTTGTCAAAAGCCTGGTAATAAAAGACAGAGGTGGGGGAGGAATAAATTTGTCTTCTTCTTCTGTCTCTCTCATAGATTCATAAGAATGGGGGTGGGGTAGGTGGGCTTTTACTTCTTACTCATTTAGACAAACCCCGCCTCTTCCAGCAGAGTGTTGCTGGAGAATCTCTGGGCTGAGGGTGTGGCCAATCATGGGGGGGGGGGGGGGGGTAATGCTAATAATTATCAGAAGGTAAACCTATGCCTATCTAATCATCCTATAAGATCTTAACTGGGTAAGGGGCTTGAACTTTATCATCACAGATGAGGAGGCGGGCCTACGGCTACCTAGTCATCAGGAGGTGGGGATATACCCGCAGTTAATCTATAGGAGGTGGGGATATCTTCAGTTGTTTATTTTCAGATGAGGCTACATCTATAGCAAATCATAAGGTGGAGGGACTAATGCTAATAATTATGAGGAGGTGGAGCTATGGCTAGCTAGTTATCAGGATAAATCTTGGCTGGGTAAGGGACTTGAACATGATCAGGAGTTTATTGTCAGGAGATGGGACTACATCATTAGCTAATCATCAGGAGGCATGTTCACTGCAACAAATTCCAGCTCTGGAGATTACAAGCCCATCTTAGCTCAGTAGACAGGGCTCATACTAACCAGTTTTTAGGAAGTAGGGCTGCCACTCATCTATCATATGAAGGCTGGGCTACTGGTAGAAATACTGGCTCTGGTAGCAGCTGACTAGCCAGGCATCAGGAGACAGAGCTAGCTGGCCATCAGGAAGCGGTAGTAGCAGCGAATCCTAACTCATTAAAGCTCAGGAGGTGGATAGTCCCAGTTCGAGAGATGGAGCTAGCCAATCAGAAAACTGGCTTGTCCTAGAAGTATGTTAATAGCCACGCCCAGGTCACCAGGCATGATCAGTCCTAGCCTAGCAGGCCAGCCTGTTCTCAAGGGGTGTGCTGTCAGAATATTGGTGGGGAAAGCAAGATTTAAAGCTGCATCTTTCACAGTCTGGTGGGGCGTGGTTCTCAGCCCGGTTAGACCACTATAAAACCCACGGCCTGTTGAACAGCATCGGTCGTAAAATATGCAGCCACTTTGAGAAGAACCCGTGCATGAAATCGCACTGAGGAAACAGCCGACACCTACACAGGCACCTGCAGTGTCCCAGATCTGCTCACGCTGGGTCCTGTAGTGTGTCCTGCTTGTCAGACTGGGCAATAAAAGCGAGAATTAAGATGTTTGGATGGACACATTTTTTCTCAGCTTTCGTTCTGTACCGAAAGGCTGGCAAGGTTCAGATCAATATATCTGTGAGTCATGGTGCAGACCACCAGCAGATTTGAAGGAGCTTCAGCAGATCATGGTACCACATGTTTATTATATATTACCAATTAAAGGATACGTGTCCCACATATTTCCCACATTTTTAATTCTTCCATGAGAGTCTGTGATCGCCTAAATATTTTAGAAGTAAACGTTATTTCTGTTTCTTTGCCTTTAGGGCTGGAACATGTACATTCTGATTGGCTGTTCTGTAGCACAGCTGAAATACTCCTATAATCTTGGTGAGAACGGGCGGGGCTAAGATGTTGTAGGCTAATTAGCCTTTTGTATGTGAATACATTTATATTTTTGTATGCACAAAATCAGCAGGTTACTTTTCAAGAAAAACAAGTGGTTTTACATGTAATGCTCCCTTTATTCACCTCAGTGAAGACTGTGAGGCCCTAAAAGAGTGTCAAGGTTTTATAAAGTCCAGGAATGTCCCACCTCCTGAAACGCTGAAGAAGGGTTAACCCTCTGAAATCTAACAAATTATGATGGCCGTTTTGTTACATTTTTGAAATGGCACTGAAAAATTCTGTATGACTATGATTTGTCCCAAAATGACAAAAATGTGAAGTGTTTTTTCTGGTCCAGGATCGTGGTAATCACGGTAACTTTTTATCACATTAAAATTATAATATCATCTATTCAGTTTAATGCCACTGTGGTGCCAGTGCGAGGCCAACTGGGAATCAAGGCCGTGACACGATGCTGTTTGTGTGGGGAGGATAGGAAAATGTATTCAGTGTTAACCTTAAGGCCCTACCCCCACCCCTCTTTCAAACACCTCCAGCTCGTAAACGCCTGGTGAGTTATGGCTGCACGCCAGTGGAGCTGCTATGAACGGCGTGTCCCATGTCAATCATCTTGATTGGACACGATTTGCTCAAACAGGGCAGGGACTGATCGCAGCTGGACAGCCACTCTGTCAGTCTTCATACACGGCCACCTGTCTCAGCCCATTGATTTGAGGCCAGTGACTCTATTAGGGTGAATTGCACCTTAATTCAGGAGTGCTCCGGCACCATTGCGATTGTTCCTGAGATTGACTCGTCCAGGTCCAGCCCACAAACAAATCTCATTCAACCTCATTTCATATGTAGTGTACATTCATTCTGATGTCTCATTTTCAGGACAGATGGGTTGTCTTTTTTGTTCTTTAGACCATATTCCCATCCAAAAATGTATTTTTTTTCTCAAGATAAATGTCCTTTCTTTTGGCTACAACAATACAGTCCAGCCAGTGTAGGTAGCATAGCTATTGAAACTGGACACGTTATGTAGCAACTCGTGCCACTTGGTATCAAATGATTCAGAATTTGCCACCATGCTAATTTAAGATTGATTACAGTGTAATACACAAAACAGTGTAATATATGGATTTTCTATATGCAAAAACTACAAATCACAACTTCCCCAACCTAGCAATGGGACCACGTCTGTGGGTAGAGCATAGAAAAATGGCATCGTTTGGAAGGGGCACCATGCATAATTATTATTTTCCCCAAACCCGATTCACCTTCATGAAAGGCCATTGCAGGATCTAGTAAACCTTACTTAGAATAACAGTATTAGAATAAATTTGGCTGTTGTTGTATTTAGCCGATGAAAGGGCATAAATGCAGACCCGCAAGGCTAAAGTCTGCTTAATAGCCGAATATATGGCACACATACCAGTGTAACTGTATTACACTGCACTTTTGTTGTTTTGTTAGTGGATCAGTGGTCATGACCTGACTAATGGTGATGATTTCATCCCTGGGATACTTTTAGACTTAGAGAAGCACATGATGGGAACCTAGCGGGCTGTTTTACTGCCACGCCTTAATCTTATTTGGAATAAATCTCAATCTGGAATTCCTTGGAATGCGATGTGGGCTGTCTGCTCTTGCTTTGTTCCTTTCTTGCACTTTTGCCCCATTTCCATTTACCTCCTCTTTTGTTTCTTTAATCCACGGCAGAACAAAGCCTCTAATTGCATTTCCCTTAGATATGTGAGTCCGCTGGCGTAATCCACGGATGATGTCATGGTCTCGGGTGATCAGGGACTATAATGATGCGTGTGACTCATGAGAAATGAGTCATTCTGCTGTGGCAGATACAAGACATCACCTATTACTGGATGGCCACAGTATTGGCGCTCGTCTGAGCAGCATTTGCCTGCTTTCCTGAGCAACAGGTTTTATGCTGCTTGCTACACACACTATAATCAAATTGTAGTATTATATGATTTAATCATGATCAATTTGACCCCAGCACACCCGGTTTCATGTCCTAAAACAGCACTGGAGCAATTAGGCAGTCAATTATCTGTGCAGCGCTGTGAGTGAGAATAAGAAGGTGTGCTTTTATAGCTGATGGGCTCCATAGCAGAAGTGTTTACTGCACCCAGGAGGATATGAAAATATGATCTGATTTAATGGCGAAGGCGATGAGGGTATTGATTGCCTATTGATTTAAAATAGCTGACCTTCTCACCGCCCATGAAAACAGCAGTAACCACCATACCATTGAAAACAAAGGGATACTCCTGACTTTTTCCAACCTGATTCCAATCTACTGCCTTTGCCAATGAGTCAGTTGCCTCAGGCAATAATTTAATGTTTCCTTGCACAAAAACTTGCTTCAGCCTCTGCCCATTTATCGTTTATTCAAGCTAGTCACAAGGAAAGCTTATTTGCTCAAAAGATAAGCAGGTTAATACAACAGAATTATCTGTTAGCATACCAACATGACAAATAAATGGCCATCTTTCACATCTTGTTGTTCATTTAAGTTTGCCATGCTAGCATCTAAACCTTGCCTACATCAGAAAGGATATCATAATATGCAGGTTTTAGCATCAGGAGTGTTAACAATAGTATGCTCTTAAAACAATAAGCGAGTGTTAGCATCAGACATGTTAGCACTGGCATGCTCTTATCATATTATAATATGGAAGTGTTAGTGTCAGGCATGTTAGCATTGGCATCACATAATAGTATGCAAGTGAAAGCGTCAGGGGCATTAGTATTGGTATGCTGCTTTCATATAACAATATGCAAGTGATAGCACCATGAGTGTTAGCACTGGCATGCCATGATCATATAAAAGCAAGCATCGGGCATGTTAGCATTGGCATGTGTTAGTGTCAGGAGCTTTAGCACTGGCATGACATTTCCAAGCGTTTAGTTCAGGAATGTAAGCTTCTGCATCAGGCCTATGACTTCTATTACGGCTATATTTTTGTCCATGGGTTTTTTGTTCCTTTAATAGTAAGCTGTATCTTCTCATTGCTTTTAACACTCACCTTTTTAGTCTCCTGGAGCCCAACCAGAAGGGCAAGAGTTCAACCTGATTTCAGAATCTGAGACTGTGATCATACAAGTCTAATAAGTGTGTTTGTATGAGCAAAGCTCTCGAGTGGAGTTTCATGAGATTGGTCAAAGAGGTTATATAACTATAATATATCATTTATAATGTATTATATTATACACTCAGGCTGTCTTCTTTGATCATTGGTTTAGAAATCCATTTCCCCAGAGTGACTCAATTGTTTGCACCTCGTTTGGTGTTCCAGATGGACAGCAGTCCTCGAGTGCTCTCAATGATACTTCAATTAACAAATTACTTTTCAACATTAAAGAACACTAACATCATGACATCATCAAATTTGATCCCACTTTATATGAAGTGTCCTTAAAACTGTGTAATTACATATTAACAATTAACTTTGGTTTTATGGGCACAAAACACCAGTAAAAGTTGGTATTTCAAAAAAATTGCTCACACCGTGGATTAAAACCAGCAATCTTCTGATTCAGAGCACAGAGCTTTATCCCTACATTGTGAACTGGTCAGCTCTTACTAAGCCATTTATAGTTAAGGACAGCTGAACATGAAGCCATGATTATTGTTTTTTATTAAACCACAACAAACAGTGGGACACATCTCTTTTATATAACTGACCTGAGCTTTAGTGTTTTGAAGTCTGTTTATGAGTTTGCTGTGTGTTTTGCTGCGTGTTTTTTCTTTGGTTTATTCACAATCCAGCCACCATGTCCGTGATGTCACAGACTCTCTCCGACACACATTGAGAAGGCAACTTGACCGTTCTCTGTCTCCCCTTATATATTGCAGAGGGGACTCAACCACAATAATTGATCTTTAAAATGATCAACATTTGGCCCCTGATCGATTAACGGTCTACTGAAGGGGATGTAATGGAAGTTTTGACACTGGAACCATGTCCATATTTCAAAAACAGTTGGAGAAGAGGAGAAAAGGCTAAAAAAACCGAATAATACTAATAGCAATAATCAAAAAAGGAGAGTAAAAGTGTGATTGTTGATGCATCAGACTAATTAATGACTTTTCATCATTAAAGAACACAGTTCTTTATCTTCACAGCTCTGAAAATATCATGACAACAACATTCCTTTTGCTCCAGTAAGTTCACCTAACAGTGAATACATCAGTTACACTCAGTATGTAATGTAACTTCCATTCTTAAGTACATTTTATTTTATCTTATTTAATTTATTTTATTGTTTTTGTCACCAGAAGCTATTTCACTGTAGTGTATTATTATTTTATTCAAATTCAACTCATTATTTCAGCATAATATTTACTCCTCAGTTGCATGCTTGGATAATCTTTTCATTTGTATTTATTTATGTTTATCTGCTTCTAATTTGATTAATATTTTATTTCCTTATGAAACATGTTGTTCATAATATCATTTCTCATTTGCATTCTTTTAGTTATGTTTGATCATTCATTTATTTTTTTTTCATTAGAGACAAATGAGCATAAAAATAACAGCCATTTGGTGGGAAAATTCAGCCGAGGATTCGAGAGTAATAAGGTAAACAAACGCATCCCACATTTCTTCACCTTCCTGCTTCACTACACCCTGTCAATAACATACTAAAATCAAATTTATGATCAAAACTATACCCCAAAAGCATGATAACTACTTCTTTAAAGAGGCTTTTATTTACAGTGTGTATTGCAGACGAAAAACTTAGGATGCAAATACCTCAGAATCATCTGATGGCATGCTAATATCACAAATAAATGGAGACACATACACAAACACACACGGATATATATTCAGCTCAGGATTCTGGCATAATGTTTATGTTAGCGTGTTATATACAGGGGGTCCTCCTTCCTACGACAGTGATGTAACTCGAATTTTGGTGTAAATTGAAACCCACCCTAGCCTAAATCACTTACCTATCCTAACACAGTTGTAAAATCATAAATATAGGACATAAATATACACAAACATTCATTTGCTGCTCGCAATCAAACTAGTTCGCCCACGTAGTCCATAAGTACGATGCTAATGGCATAACTCTCAGGTCTCAATTTTTAAAAGTTTTAATGGGAGTGAGCATCCTAAACTCGAAATGTCTTTTGTCGAGACTGTTGTAACCTGAGGACCCCTTGTATAGTTAATAAACAGATGATTTGAGACTGGGTTATTTCCATAACCTTTCCTTGCTGCTCCAGCTATTCATCCTAATACACACCTTTAAACTGTAAGGCTCTGTTTTTAGCAGCTCTGGCATCCGTCCAGCACTAAACAGCCCAGCTGAGTTACGGAGTGTTAGAATTAACAGCCCGTGGTCCACTTTAGACAGCAGCCCCTGAAATGCTGCCAAAATCACAGTGGGCAAACAGACCATATATTATGAAGCTGGTTCAGCCATGCCACCTCGTATCCATCTATTTCAAACCTCCTGCAATAGGGGAAGAGCTCTGATGCGGCCATTTGGCCTCTCAGTGGTTCCTGGAAGCGACAAGTGGTGGACAGAAGGAGAGGTTGTATGTGTGAACACTTGGAGCTGAAGGACCGTGCATTAGCATCAGGCACCAAGAGAAGTTTTATGGTCTTTATTAGACACTGAACCTCTTGGAGGCATGATGAGGGTTCCAAAGGACGCTCCATGTAATTCCCTTTCCTTTCAGAAAGTGTGAATAAAAACATTTTTAGATGGCCATGTTACCATATGACAACAAATTTAAGTCATGTAAATATTATAAATGAATAGCTTAGATTGTTATTGATCGTTCTGTCCCTAAAAAGATTGATGCAATAAAATAATTAATACACACATACTGCCTTCGACTGCCTCTGAATTGTGTATTAATGTATCATTGGATTTCTAGCATAGACTACAGTGACAGTACTAAAGATACACCAAATTCACCAACAAGTATATCACAGTATACTCCATTTTAACTTGAAAGTGGGAATTTCCTTTTTCCTAGTAGGGACTTTCAACTGAACAACCCCCTGAAGTTGTTCTGACACTGAAAGTTGGAGGAACCTCACCAATCCTGACCTCAAATTCCAAGATGGGTGCATCAGCAGAAGCGAATGCTGCAGTGAAGACCGTTTATTAGCATTTTCATAGCCTTTGCTTACATTGGCTAACAATGGCTAATCATGCTAGAACCTGACTTAGTGACTTCTACTGGAATGTGGTCAACTCAGATGTGACTTCCAGCCCCAGTTTCCCACTTTCAAAGTAAATTGAATGCAATAATAGTCAAGGATGAAGCAAAAATGGCCAATGAGTATATATACAAGAGAAACATAACACTAATTACTTATCTAATTAACTAATAAACGGGTGTATTAGCCTATTTTAGATTTAATGTATGTTGCCACAGACAAAGCTGAGAAACAAGAAGCTAAGCTTACTATGAAGTTAGAAGAGATATTTCCCTGTTCGCAAAAGTTTACTTGAGGCATTTCTGTCGAGGAAACCTTATGTCAACATCACGCCCCCCTTGTCTTATGTTATGATGCTAGATGTTGCATTGGCGTACTTACTCTTTGTTTAAGATCATTGTACACCTTCCCTTTTTCAAAAATGTGAATTATGTTGACAAGATAGCTAACAGGCTTGCAGGCTCTATGGACCAGGTCAATGCAGGCTTTTCTCTGAGAAAAATAAACAACATTGTGCTTGTGGTAAACGTGTTCTGAACCCTGTATTTTTTTGTCTAGGTAAGTTAAAGCACTGAGTGTAAATCCTAAACTGCACTTTTACAGCAGCCTGCTAGTGCTAACACCTACTAACTAACACATAAACAACCAAGTCTGGTTATTTTATTGATTACCACCCTTATGTTATGTGGTAAGTTCTGTATGCAGCTGTATTAGCTAGCATGTAATGTTATTTATATTTTGTCTCCTTAATGACCCTGAAAGTCTAGAATCAACACTTTCCACCTAATTTATCACATTGTTTCAGTGAAGCTACATATTTATATGAAATGACAGTAATAATAATTGTATAGGTTACTGCAGAAAGATTAATCCTGACTGTGAAATTACTGGCAAGAGTTACTCAGTGCGAGTGGTCAGTTGGAGATGAAAGCTGACATGTGTAGATGATGTATTGCCACCACTTCAGTGCCTGTGGTCAGTAAGGCCTTAGAAGTCTTGGGCAGTAGTCCAAAGGATGAGCATAAGGAAAGGGCGAAGGACCAGGCCGATGGCTCCAGAAGCTTTCATCTCATTCAGGAGCTACGACTGAGGTGGCTCATTAAACACTGAGCCAAAACTATCTGCCCAGTCACCCATGAGAAACCAGCAAGCTAATGAGGGAATAAACCAAGACCTTGGGTATGTCTCAAACTTTTCCCTTTTCATTATCGAGTGCACTATTTTGGGCTACATCTCAAACTATGTTTAATTCACTATATAATGCGCTATTCTGGGTTATGTTGTACACTATTAGGCATATAGTGGACTTTATAGTGCACTTGTGCGGGCTGTGTCTCAACCTGTTTTATTCACTATATGGTGCACTATTCTGAGTTGTTGTATACCAATAGGCATATTGTGTACTACATAGCAATATTTTGGGCTAGGTCTTAAAATATGAGTGCACTGTTCTATGCTACATATTATGTGCTGTCTTAAACTATGTTTTATTCATTGTATAGTACCATATTCTGGGTTATGCTGTGCACTACTTGGCATACTGTGGACATCTTAAAGTAGGCCTTATTCACTGTATAGGGCACTATTTTGGGTTATGTCTCTAACCTTCCTTATTTAAAACATTGTGCACCATTTTGGCTGATGTTTCAATATATGCCTCATGAATTATATAATGAACTTCTCTGGGCTACATCCCAAACTAGGTTTACTTCACTAAATTGTTCACTACTTTGGGCTACATCTCGATCTATGCTTTATTCACAATATAGCTTACTATTCTGCATTGAGTTATGCACTAGAGGGCCATGCTGCTGTTGAGTGCACTTTGAACTACAGAGCTATAGATAAATTATGTTGCCTACAATAATGCTTTTTTGTATTGGCCTACAAAAATGTTTATGGGAACATTATATAGTTGTTCATACAGTGTCTATCACAGATTTCGGTCCATTAATGGCACAGGCTGATTGAAATTCTTTTGCAGTCCGCATCAAAATGGAAGTACCTGTCACTAACGCATTTCATTCAGATCAGCCCGCTTTGATGTTCTATGGAGTCTGCCAGTGCTGCAGTGCCCTGTCATTATCAGCCATTTCTTTGGCTGTGATTTTTGGGACAGCATTTTCTCTGCAAAGTAAATGTAAGGCCCTTATTCTGTGTTTTTAAGCCCACTTAATGTTCAGACACTAACTGATGAAACAATTCCTTAGCCACATTAGAGTCAAGGCTACCTAAAAACACATATATTGTAGTTTGGGCTTGTGATGTCTCAACATTTGGCTTGATGTAAGTCTGTTGGGTAGGTCCAAAGGAGACCCCTACATTACTTAGCATTTTGGGAGTAAATTCCATAAGGATAATATCTATTAGACTCTATTATCTCAATTATGTTCACATTCTAAAACTTGTTGAAACTGTTAGCTTACTGTTAGCAATCTGGATTGGATAGCACTTTAGCCTGCTAATCATGTAGCTAACAGCTGCAGGTTTTCTGTGTGGTTGAAGCATATGAGGCCTCCTACCGGGTGTGCGGCTCTGGCGTGGTGATTAAAGCACAGCGTGGCATCCTTGCTGGAGCTGCTGGATCATTATCAAGCTTCAGAGAAGTAACAGTTTTTGGCCACAGCTGTGTAGATGCTGCTGTGCCTCTTCAGCCATCATCACTTCAGACAGCAAACTTAAACCATCTCAAGATTATGTAAATGGATTTTTTTTCTCTACAATAAAGAACTGATATTTAGCTGTTGCTTAGGTTTGATGTACTTTGATGTACACAGTGGTTTTGAGTAGATCTCCTCCCAGTTTCCATTCCCTAATCAGGTGAGCACACCATTCTACACTAGTAAGATCCCTTGGGCAAGACTCCTAACACTACAAATGCCTACATGTATTGCATGTATATGCATGTATTCAGTATCAGACTTACAGAGTTTGATAGCATCTTTGAGTCATCATATCTCCAATTCCATCAAAAGATACCACCTCCAAGCCAACAAAGTGAAAATTATGACAGAAAGAAGACCAAAAAAACCAAAGTGCTTGAGGTTTGATGGATGGGACTGGAGCTTTAACTAGGACAGGGAGCTGTGGTCAGACAACACTGAAACTTCACCTGGGAGAGGCTGCTGTGATCACATGCCACTGGAACTTTAACTGGGACACTGTGCTATTGTCAGACCAAGCAAAAACTCACTTATACTTCTATGCCAAGGTGGGTTTGGCATAGAAGTAACAAAAGAAGCCCATACTACCAAGTATTACATTTATGTGATGCTGTGGGCTTGTTTCTCCTCCAGTGACCCTGGCAGTGCTTCCTCACAATCAGCTGTCTCATTAGCAGCAGCAGGCACATTGGCTGGTTTGGCTTCTGCTTTTTCCTCCTCCTCCTTCTTGTCTGCATTTACATTGTGAGATCGTGTGTTTAAGCTCAGATCACAAATCTACTTAATGTGATTCACATGGCTGAATTCACACTTGAATTCTAGAAAGTCCTGTTAAATTTTAAGGAATATAAAGAGGAAGGAAAATTGGCATGTAGGAACGAATGATGACATTTTATGACATATTTTCCTGAATTAGCAATTGAAAAGAATGAAACAATTGTAATGCTCATTCACACTGTTCTAGAATGTTCACTGCAATACACACTTTCCTATAATGTTCCTTCATACACACTTTCCTATAATGTTCCTCCATACACACTTTCCTATAATGTTCCCCCATCAGCACTGTTCTAGAATGCTCTCCCCCATATGCATTTTACAGAATCTCGCCTCATTCATGCTGTTTTATAATGTTATACACACTTTTCTAGAATGCCCCCTTCCCCCAATCAAAATCCTAGGATGTTCTTTGCCATTCATGTTGCTTTAAAATACACTCTCTTGTAACATTGCTATGGAACGATCTCATCCAGTCATTGTCCTAGAATGTTCTCCCCTATACACACTTTTCTAGACTTTCACAATTTGCACACTGTTAAAAAATATCTTTATAATCCGCACTGTTCTAGTTTGTACATTCCCATCCACAGTTCCCTAATTTACATGTTCTTCCCCACACTGTTTGGAAAAACAAGATTGTAAATGGGGGAAAACATTCTATTGTGAAATGTTTGGATTTGTGTAGGTTAGTGTGCTCTGGTCATTTGCATGTTGATTGTTCTTGGTAACCCTCTTTGTCACCTCTTAGGTGGAGAAGAATGAAGAGGCTGACCAGGAGATCAAACAGGATGGCACCAAACCAGAGGACAAAGCCCACAAGGCGGCCACCAAGATCCAGGCCAGCTTCCGGGGGCATATAATCCGGAAAAAAATGAAGGACGACGACAAGGAGGAGGACAGTCCAGCTGCCCCAGAAGCGGCAGAGGCAGAAGCCGCAGAGGCGGAGGAAGCCAACGCTTCCACTGAGGCACCCAAAGAAGGAGAGTGTGAGGAAAAGAAGAAGGAGGGAGCCACTTCTCCTGCTGCAGAGAAACCGGCTGAGGAGGCTGGTGAGGAAAAGGCCAAAAGCCCCGTGACCGAACCACCCGCCAACTCTCCGGCCGCGGCAGATGATGGCAAAGTCGAAGCTCCTGCAGCCACCTCCCCCTCAGTACCACCCGTCCAACAGGAATCCAAGGAAGAGGCCAAGGAAGCAGAGAAACCCAGAGACGCGCCCTCCACCGAAGCCGAGAAACCCGCCGAGAATGTAAATGCAGACAAGAAAGAGGAGGAGGAAAAGGCGGAAGCCAAACCAGCCGACGTGCCTGCCGCTGCTAATGAGACAGCTGATTGTGAGGAAGCAAACCAAACACAAGACAAAAAAGGTGGGCTGCACTAGGACACCAGATGATTAAAGAATATATCACTTTAATATATATTAGACCAATATTTCAGACTATTAGATGATGTATTTATTGTTCTGCAAATGCTTAGACAAGGCTAGGCTATTGTGCTACATCTAAAATTCTCCTGCGTTTTTAACACTGTAAAAGTGGTAACACTCCACTTTTTTTCCCCAGTTAGTTTTTAAAGATAAATGAATTCCACATTCTCTATTGTCATTCTTTAATGAGAACTTTGCTGTTTGCGAAGATAAAAAGACATAAATGCTATAATTTTGTCCACATTTTCTATCCAGCATGTTGCATGCAGCTGTATTAAGCAGTAGTGTTGTAGTAAAATGTGCAGAAGTGAGTTCCCCTGAAAGGATATCATTTGAACCTGGGCAGCTTTTGCTTACAACTGTAAGTGTTATATTTCTTAAATATGTAACACTATACTGGCCCACAAGTCCCATGTGACCTATCTGTAGCCCTCATCTGTAATGCTACATTGGATCTGTAATATCCCTGTCAAGTACTCCAACAAGATTCCTACTCAAAAGTTTGGAAGGATCCTTTGAAATGCTCCTTCCACCGCCTTCACATAGGAACCTTAACCAAACAACCATTGGGGCAGTAGAGAAGCATTTCAATTCAGAGATAATTAGCCATTGCTTAGGCCTTGGAGATGGTTGTTATTGCATGTCAATGACCCCTGAAGAGAAAACAGGATGGACTTCGTTCTAAATGAATTACACAATTGATTTCTTCCCTCCAGATCTCGTAGCTTGGGCTGGAAGTGCATGGTGGTTTGGCCCAGAGATCCATACTGATACGGTCTCCTCGATTCAATCTAAAGTGCATGACTCGACCACAATTAGGCTTTATAGATGTTTTCTTAGATTCAGCTAGAACACTTAGCAACCATGAAAGACAGCATTTACTGTTGGTTTGCTGAAGGATGGCTTGTTCTTCAGAAAGATGGCCCACCATTAGTGCAACTGTAGCCCATAAACTTTGGCCAGCCTTATCTGTCAAATGGAAGGTGGCACTTATGCTGGACATAGTCATTTAGGCCATCAGCAATAAACATGTTGAAGCGCTGTATCGACTGAAACTCGATATTCAATACAATGTTTATGATGTTCACTTAGCATTGTAGCTAATTTGGTAGGATTTCATTATTGCTAATTTGTACATTTCTGATAATGGTCAAATGGCATAACAGTCAAAATTGACCTTTTTTATACTGTATGTCCATGTCTTTGGTAATGTTAAGCACCATCCATCTTTTATCAGTTAAATAGAATCCTAGGAAATGTGTTTTTCCCCCTTTTTTAAAGTTGAAACTTACAGTCCTTACAGTCCAAATATAGAACTTAAGATGTTTTTTTGATGTCACAAAATCCAGCACATATGTCTCCCCGTTCACTCTACTGTGGTTTAGCGAAGAGGGTCCTTTTTTAGGCTGTTAAAAGACACTGTTTAGTTTTAAGGAATATAAAGAGAAGGGAAAATGACCATGTAAGAACGAATTATGACATTTTATGACATATATACAGTGGCCTTTTTTCTGAATTAACTGATAAAAAGAAAGAAACAATGTTTGCCTCTATAATGTCCATGTGCACCAGTTGCCAGAGAAATGTACAGTTACCAAGAATATCACCCACATCCACTATAATACTGTAATGACTAATAATAACTGATATTCTGATTTCCTCTTTATCGTCCCACCCACAGATGCTGCAGATGACTCCGAGCCAGCAGACGGAGCTGTTTCGGAAGCCGGCAAGGAAGAGGACAAGAAGGAGAGTGCTTAGGGAAGAAAAAGTTGTATAATGATAACAAATAATTACTAAAAGGTTGCTCTTTTGCCCTCTGATTGTGGAGACTGTCACTTTTTATTTGTTTGTCCTATTTCTTTTTTTTTGGTGTGGCAATGATTTTCTTACATCTTTGGGGTGGGGGAGGGGGTTTCCATATGCAACTTGCGGCTCAAGCTGGCAGTGAAGTGATCTGGTGCTGGCTGCTTCAACACACAAGAGTCCGACCCCGTACTTTCACCGAGCTCACCAAAGGACAGACAACCCATTTTCTTACTCTAGCTGACCTGTTTGACCCTGGTTTGCATTTATGGTTATACGCACACACACACCCAGATGCACACACACACACACACAGATGTGCACACACACACAGATGCGCACACACACACACACACACACACACACACACACACACACACACACACACACACACACACACACA
>JBBJLR010000001.1:24982443-24992713 GCA_037577145.1 Brachypetersius gabonensis
CACACACACACACACACACACACACACACACACACACACACACACACACACACACACACACACACACACATATACACCCTTTTTCCATTGACCATAGTAGTAGTGCACTGCTATTTAATAGGGAGGAGTATTATCCCCTTTTCAGTGTTCTATGTTGATGCATTGTTTCGGCCGGCATTTCATGGATAGCTTGAACCCATCGGATCTCCTTGCATGGGAATTCCTCCCAAGAGGGGGAACCTTCTCGCAGTCACGGTAAACCAAAACGTGCGGCTTCTTTTTCTCTATGTCCTCGGTGTTGTTATGACGGTTTGATATCAATTGGAGATATTCCTATGCTGGTGTTTAAAAATGAAACAAAAATTAAAAACATCCAGAATTTAAAAAAGAGAAAAAAGCTAAAAAAAAAATGACAACAGCAGCAGCCTTTTCTTATGTTCACGTGAGTGCAATGTCAAGTTTGAATTAAAAAAAAAGGAGTACAATTGTGAAAAATAAAGAAGTTTCAATGTCTGTTTTCGAAATAAAGAAATGTGCCAATTATCATCAGAAGGCGGGTGTTGTGTCATTAAACTGCTAGTTGGGCGTCCTTGCCCGGTCCTCACAGAGGAATCACCCTAACCGTCCACCTTACCATTCTTTCATGAGTCTTTGTCCCTTCTTTATCCTAATATACTACCAAAGGGTTAATCGGAGAGAGAAATGAGTTTGAACCTGTTCTAATGTTTTATTAATGTTGCTGTAATATTTTATTAATATATCTTAAAGTCCTAGTAAAAATGTTGTTACCCTGAGGGTGCACCAAATTTTCATCCTGCCAAAGTCTATGGAGGCAGAACTGAAGTATTGGTATTTATAAATGTAATACTTTTATTCATATTTTACTAATTATATTTATGTTCATTGCCTTTTATTATTTAACATGTCGGTATTTCTTTTTAATTAAGTAATCTATTAACACTAATGCTACTACTATTAACACTTCTGTGTCTACTACTACAACTATTACTACTACTACTACTACTACTACTCTTAACAGTACTGCTATTACGATCCTCCGGTCGCCCACTCCAACAATAGGTGTACTCTTCTTTATTTAGATGTTAGCATTTAGGTGTCACACTCATGTCCTGTCTGAGGTGAGAATGAAGGGATGTACGAGAGTGGCCCTCCATAACAGAACAAGGTAAGACTTTATATACAAGTACGAAGTGAACTAATAGAAAATAGCAACGGTAGCCATTCCTTAAACTAAGAAAGGGACAGGAGCACAAAATAAGGGAAGGTGATGGTATGTTCCCACACCAGGTACTGGAAGAGACGACACTTATATATAGAGACAATAGTGCACAGACAAAGATCAGGTGAGGACAATTATTGAAAGGGAATAGAGTCAGGTGGTAGATCAGCAATGCAGTCCATAGTCCGATGGCGACCCCTGGTGGGTACTGGTGGGACAGTGACAGTACCCCCCCCTCCCACAAGGCACAACCTCCCCCTCCCACAAGGCACAACCCCGGAGCGCCAAAGAGAGAGCTCCCAGACCCTAGGCCAGTACAGGGGGTGGGGGGGGACTTTCGGTTCCCTCTTCCACGGAGGTGGAGGAGCAGGCAGACGCCATTCCTGAGAAATCAAGGCAATTGTCCCACCCGGTGCTGCGCTCAAAAAGGCCAGTTTGGTGTCTGACCCTGGAGTCTGGATGGCCGGTTCAGAATCCGGCAGTGAGGTCTGGATGGCTGGTGCGTGGACTGGCTCTGGAGGCCGACGCTGGAGCTCCTAGAGATGGGGTTAGAGCAGCAGCCGCCATTAGGAGGTAAGCCGCTGTCGCTGGAGGAGTGCGAGCAACAGCTGTAGGAGTGCAAGCAGCAGCCGTCGGTGGGGTGCAAACAGCAGCCATTGGTGGTATGCAATCAGCCGCCGTCGGTAGGATGTGAGCAGCAGCCATCGGTGGGGTGCGAGAAGCAGCCATCGGTGGGGTACGAGCAGCAGCCATCTGTGGGGTGCATTTACATTTACATTTACGGCATTTATCAGACGCTTTTATCCAAAGCGACTTCCATTCTCTAACTACAGGGGACAGTCTCCCTGGAGCAACTTGGGGTTAAGGGTCTTGCTCAGGGACCCAGTGGTGGTGTGCTGGTGGTAGGATTCGAACCTGTGCAAACAGCAGTCGTCAGTAGGGGGCGAGCAGCAAGGGCGGTGGCTTGAGTGACTGGAACCATGTAGAAGCTGGCTTGATTGGCTGGAACAGCGGAGAAGCTGGCTGGACTGGCTGGATTCATATAATAATTATTATTATATGAATAATTATCAATATTAAAAAATACCCTAATTGCATTTTGTTTTACTTACAGGGCGCACCCTGGGGGGATGCTGCCAGTGATAAACTACAAGTTAATCCTCAACAAATTCAACAGCGGAGAAGCTGGCTGGACTGGCTGGAACAGCGGAGAGGCTGGCTGGACTGGCTGGAACAATGGAAAAGCTGGCTTGATTGGCTGGAACAGTGGAGAAGCTGGCTTGATTGGCTGGAACAGTGGAGAAGCTTGCTTGACTGGCTGGAACAATGGAAAAACCGGTTTGACAGGCTGGAACAGTGGAGAAGCTGGCTTGATTGGCTCGAACAGTGGAGAAGCTTGCTTGACTGGCTGGAACAATGGAAAAACCGGTTTGACTGGCTGGAACAGCAGAGAGGCTGGATTGACTAGCTGGAACAGTGGAGACGCTGGCTTGACTGGCTGGAACAGTGAAGATCTCTGGAGGAAACTGGATAGTGGTCAGAGACCGAGTGGAGTGTATGTGTGGTAGAATGAAATAGACTGAAACAAACTAGAATGAAGGGCGCTCGGTTGAACTGAAGTGCTGGAGTGTAGGAGATGAGTTGCCTGGCTCGGAGGTCGGCGTTGGAGTGGGAGCACCCGGCCCGGAGGCCGACGCTGGAGCTCGTAGAGATGGGGTTCTTTCTCGTGACGCGGGTTCCTCTGCGAGGAGGTCTTTCCAGGCCACTCTTACCTGTAGATCCTCTGGTTGCCCACTCCAACAACAGGTGTACTCTTCTTTGTTTAGATGTTAGCATTTAGGTGTCACACTCATGTCCTGTCTGAGGTGAGAATGAAGGGATGTATGAGAGTGGACCTCCATAATAGAACAAGGTAAGACTTTATTTACAAGTACGAAGTGAACCAACAGAAAATAGCAACGTTAGCCAATCCTTCAACTAAGAAAGGGACAGGAGCACAAAATAAGGAAAGGTGATGGTATGTTCCGACACCAGGTACTGGAAGAGACGACACTTATATATGGGGACAATAGTGCACCAACAAGGATCAGGTGAGGATAATTATCGACAGGGAATAGAGTCAAGTGGCAGATCAGCAATGCAGTCCATAGTCCGATGGAGACCCCTGGTGGATGCTGGTGGCACAGTGACAGTAGGTAGTTAAAACTGAAAATGCCATAACCCTTGATCAGAAACCACCACAAACTGAATTTTATGGGAAGCATTGTTTCAATCAAGCCAAATGAAACTTTGTGGTGGTACGAAAGAGCTGAATATTGGCTAATGTTACTGCTCATCCAGCGTTGTTTTGAATAATACTGATTAAACCCCCTTTTTACAAAATGATCAAAAGCTACACCATGCACAGCAATACCAAACATATGTCTTTGTCCTATGCTTTTATAATCATAGATGATGTTATATATAAAGAGACTACACTGTCTGTAGCACTTAAACTACACAAGGAACGTTACTTATTAAAGCAACAGCAAAAATAAAAAAACAGAAAAGAAATAAGCAGTATTTTCCTCACACCATGTCAAATTCAAATGACTTTATTTCATTTTTTGAACATTTCATGGGTACTTTACAGTACGTAAGACGTTTTAGAAATTGATTGCAGTAATCTTAGAATAAACCAAAGCCGTTATAAAATGTTCATTGCATTGAAATGAGGGGTCTGGAATTTTACTACCAACATGAGACGTGAGTCCGAGTGTGACGTTCCCTTTCTGGAGCGTTCTAGAGCCGAGTGAGGTTCACGAACACAAATGGAGAAGAGATAAAGGTCCTCCTGAAGACAATTAAAAGGAAAAGAAAAAAAAGGAAAAGAAATACAGGCATATGGAAGGCTACACACAGAGTGGTTATTGGTGGCTGGATGTCCGGGTTCGTAACCGCGGCCACTGCAGGATGCTTTTAGAGCCTCGTGCCTTAAAACATCACACGCAGCAGTGACAGTTAGTGCACGTCAAATTCGGCTACGATACACACTGGCCACGTTTCAGAGTAGGAGCTGATTGCTGTAGAAAGGCCTTTTCCAGATTGAGAGGCAATTATTCGGATAAGACCTGGCCTTCCTAGAGTATTTGCTGGAACATCTGTTTGTCTATAGGAGATCACTAGCCCTTCACATTCGTCAGCACATAGCCTAGCCTACTCTGAACCGTGACGGTCCACATGGGCAAGGCCTCAAAACCCAGCTTGCCGACTGTGGGCACGGTCAGTCGCTCAAGAGGCCTCAGGTATGGGCGGGGCTGTACTGTCTTAAAGAACCGTCGGCGCAACCAACCAAACACCACCCAAATCCGAACATGCACACCGAAAGAAATAAAATAAAGGTCATAGGAGAGATCACGTTTCCCCCACCACCCCTCATCTAGCTTCTTTCACTTTGTGTTTTGGCAATAAGCATGTTTGTATGCTAACTTCTCCATAACGGAGATCCCTATATTCTCTATATATATATATTAAAAAAGGAAGGGACACTTAAGCTATCTGTTGTCTGACAGGTTTTAATATGAATAATTATCAATATTAAAAAATCTTCCGCGTCATACCCTAATTGCATTTTGTTTTACTTACAGGGCGCACCCTGGGGGGATGCTGCCAGTGATGAACTACAAGTTAATCCTCAACAAATTCACTAGCCTATTAAGAAACATGGACGTAATATATTATTATTATTATTATTTTTAATATATTTATATATATATATATTTAAGGACAATGGATTCAAGTAGATATATACAACGCTAATTGAACGTAAAGGAAAAAAGTAAACAACAACAACGGAAACAAAATTTCATTTGAAGATTACATAGGAGAGAGGAGAAAAAAGAGAATAAAACAACAGAATTAAAATAACAAGCAAAGCATTCATTGGTGTCATACATTTCAGTCGAAAGTCACACACAGGTTAGCTGCATGGTACATAGTCCACGAATGGTGGATGGGGAGTGGATGAACGAGGAGGGACAACAAGCGAGAGGTTTTTCACAGTTAAAGTTAGTGATCCGCCGCTTTGTCTGTGGGTTAAAAGTGGGATTCACATTTGGGAACGAGGAGTATTTTCGTTAAGGGTGAAGCGATGACCACAGTTTCCACTTGTAGATTAAAAAAAATCAGCAATTAGCATCTCTCATCCTCTTGGATGGCTCTCCTTGACCACTTGCCAGAGGACCCTGTTCAACAAATAGTGCAAGAAGACTTTTTTTTTTTTTTTTTAAAAGTCACTTCTCTTTCCTTCACTAAAGCGTCAATCAGGAAATGCTCAAAACAGCAGGGCACCAACACGTCGGCTTACTGTTTTAAAAAGAAATAGTTTGGCAAAAAACCCCTAATTTACATAACCATCCCTTTACCACAGATGCAGTAAAGCAGCCAAAATGTTCCATTACTTTTAAACTGGAGCTGTGAGGCTAATGCAACTAAATAGAATCTAATTAGCAACTAATGACCAGTTTAGCCTCAAACCTCACAGAGTTATGAAGAAACTAATGTGTTTTCTGACACGTTTATCTAAAAGTCATTAAGGCTTCATGACAGCCTCTAGTACTATTTACTGCTGTTACTGCTAATACTGTGTAGCTTATTAAACTGTGGAAATTTGATTTTTGTGTCAAAACTATCCTTTCAAAAATACTTATCCTGCTGAGCGCATTTAAGGTGTTATTCTGCTTAGTATTGCGTAAGGTGTACTGTCCAAACTCAACTGTTAGCATGGAGCTAGGAGTCCCTATGTTAGCACTGAGCTAGAATCCCTTTTTAGCATCAGGCTAAAAGCCCCTTTGTTAGCATGGAGCAAGGAGCCCAATTTTTACTGCAGAGCTAGGAGCCCCTTGGTAATTTTTGGGGCTAGGAGCGACTGTTTTCAATTTTCCAGCTTTAAGTTTAGCAGAATAATGGCCTAATACAGTAAGGTTTGGCACCTGGCTTGTAATATTGTGAACAGTACACTAAGTCTACGTTGGGATTACTGGCTATTTTCCATTTGGTGGTGCTTAGCGCTGGTTGCTTTAGCTTAAAGGCCTTCCTGCTGAAATACTGCCTCTAAAACTAGCGTCTCTCTATGTTGCTTCTTACACTTTTGGCAAACACTAGAGACATCCGTAGAGCTTCAGGAGTCCAGTTTTATAAAAATTAGTGTTCAGTGGCTGGATATCCAGATGGATGCTCAAGGATGCGGCTAAGAACTCTTGCTAATCTGCACTAAGTTCTCAAGATGGAGTGAGCAAAGACAAAAAACAAGACCACCCAAGCCCCCTTCCCACCCCCCTCCCAAAATAAAAAAAACAACAAATAAACTCCAGGATGGTGAAAAAACGAGAATTTGATAGCAAGATAGCAATTATCGTATCTTATAAAGTTTTCTTTCTACTTTCACACTTTTTTTTTTTACAACAGCCCATGTCCCGTTCCTGTTTTTGAATTGTAAGTATACCTAGTTTTGCGTGCATTGAAGCACGGCTCGTTGCGGATGGTAATGCAAACAGTCTGGGAGAGAGAGTGAGAGGGAAAGAGAGAAGGATGGGCAGAATGAGAGAGGTAAAGAGAAAGAGCGAATGAGGAAGAGAGAGATAGAGAAAGTAAAGGAGGTGTGGTGGTGATCGAGTGCAGTGTTTAGTATTAACACTTGAGTAGAGGCAGGATGAGGGGAAGCACGAGGAGCCACACAGACTGTTGGACGCATGCGGAGCCATTGATGTCCCGTCCAGTTCCAGGTCCTTGAGGGAAAGAAATAGAGAAGAAAACATTAAAGAAATGCTTTTGAGCCCCTGCACCCTCCCAAAAGTAAGACTGTTGTAGTATGTTAGCACTAAGCAAACACATTAACATTCTACATTAAGCACGTATGAGTGAAGTTAAAAAAAAATTCCAGTTTGTTCATGAAGTTCCAGTTTGTGTGTTGGATTTCTAGAGTGAGTCCTTCAGTAAAGTGTCCTGGTGATTGATTGATCTCTTCTAATGATGTTGGTGGTTAATCTAATAGGCGAGCTTGCTTAAATACATCTACCTATATACCACAAAAAGAAACCTGAAGAAGAAGAAGGCTGTTTCCAACCAAAATGTATTAATAGTACTGCAGGATGGTTTGAATACAAACATCTCCAAAAGCTCAGAAAGCTCTGAGAGTTCTCTTCTCATGTGCTATAGTTTATACTGCATCAGTAAATAGTATATACTGGTATGTCCAATCCTAAAGAACTAAAGAAGCAAACTTTACACCCCAAATATGTCTTAGTTGATCGACTACATTTGGGTTAAAGAGTCAAAACTGAGTTTATTTTCTGCTGTCCCATTCCTTTTCCAAACGATGGCAAAATCAATAAAAATTCTACCTGTTCTAGAAAATTATACATAATTCACATGGCAATCGTAACCCCTTGCCTCAGGGTCTGTGAGAAAACTGAGTACATGGAAATTAGTCTTTAGTGAAAGCTTGAAAAGGCCCTCTATCAAGCGCTTGATTCAGAGACCTACTTTTTGTAGGAATTTAGTATGGAGAGAAGCACAACACTTATATTTTTCTGAATATCCAAAATACAGGGATAAAGACCTTATTAAAAAACACAATTTCTTTACTAAACGTAACACCAAAAGTATTACTTTATCCACACAGCAGTTACATGGGGGAGCCATTTATTGGTGCATTGTGACATCTAGTGGCCAAAGAATTAATTGCACAATGAAATATCAATCATTTTCTGTGTTATTGTTATTGTTTCTGTGTTATAAAGATTGTTCGTTTAGAAGTAACAGTATTGTTTTCCAACTCATGAGTGAGAGTGAGAGAGAGAGATAGAGAGAGGGAGTGAGTCAGAGTATGGGAGAGAGAGAGAGAGAGAGAGAGAGGGAGAGGGAGAGAAAGAAAACAGGAAATGCCATACTGCTTATATGCCACTGGATTGCGCCAGTGAGTGAAGTAAAGACTAAACATTTCCGAACGTCTTTAAGTCTTACTATTATTTAAGTAATAATATCATGATGTTATAATAATGAGCAATAATAGGTGATAAAATGCAATGCTACAATATAATAAAGTATATATTATATATATAAATATTTTTTGTGACACATTGTATTGTAATACAATGTAAAGAGTAATACCAGGTTAGAGTGTGTGATGCAACCTGTAATGATATGTAAAAATGTCATGTGGAGTAACAACAATACTGTAAAGTATTATATAATATAAAGCAAAAATGTGTAATACTATACACTTTGTAGCAGTATTATATGTTTAATATATAGCTGTGGTGCTAATATGTAATCATGTATAGTATTGTTAATTATATGTTAACTAGATTGTGTGGTTGCTATAAAAAAACAGTGTTTGGAGACACCAAGGATTGATTTTACAATTAAAAAAGGGTTTTAAAATATTGTTTGCACCTTGGATTCAAACTTGTACTCCTCTTTCTTAGGGGCTGGCACTCTACTGCTGCACCACTGGGGGGCATTCACGGTTAAAGACAACTGAATGGACAGCCACATTCATGGGCTGATTATTTTTGATTAAACCACAACAAACAGTGACACACATCTTTCTTTTCATAACTTGAGCTCTTATTATAATTTTAGTGCCCTGAAGTCTGGGTCTGGGTCTGATGCGTATTTTACTGAGTGTTTTTTCGCTTTTTGTGGCTTTGTGGCCTCCATACCTGTGATGTCAGAGACTCTTTCTCTGACACAGTTTGAAGGTGTCTTGACCTTTCTCTCCATATATTACAGATGGAACTTGACCACAAAAAAACGTTTTTTAATGATCAATTCTTGGCCCCTGATTAACTGATCAAAACGTATATCGTCGCGGTCGGGTGGAAACCTCGTAACTTCACTTTTGGTCTTTGTTGTTTTTTTTTCATTTATCGATACTATAGGTCAGTCTCCACGTGGGTCTGTAAAATTTTGAAATTATTAACCAATGAAAAGTGTTGAAAATAGCTTGGGATTAAATCTCTTTCCTCTCATTTAAATCTCATTGGACACTACAGATGTCGCCAAACCCTTGTAACTCCACCCATCACCCAGCAGAGCCGCGCAACAGAGCAAAAAAAGACCACTTGTGATGTGTATTATGAAGTGAATTTGAGTGAATAAGTTTGCAGGTTAAATTTCCGTCTTATAACCATCAGGCTTCTCTTATGTTTGTCAGTTTACTGGTCCAAGTTTTGAGCGAACAAAGACTAATCAACCATGTTAGACAAGCTGTAGGCTTTAATAAAGTGTTGTAGTCTGTTAATTGATCTCGATACATATACAGTAATGTACAGACGCTCTGTCTAGATGCAACGCAACCGCTAAAATCAATAACGGCACGAACTCCTATGTCCATATTTGCCAGTCAAAATCCACGTAAATCATTTAAGAAAGGTTTTGCAAAAATATTGGCAATAAAACCATACACCCAGTTATATAATCATATCTTAAGATGTTATACCAATTTTGATGACACAGTATTCATTAAATATAAATAGTTTTTTTAGTTTCCTGAAAAAAAGCCGTTTTGGACATACAAGGTTTCTGCCTGACAGCGACGATATATATGTACACTTCAGGAGATACTAACAGATGTTTTGATGTTGGAACTATGTCCATACTTTAAAAACTGTAGGAAAAGAAGAGGTGCCAAATGTAGCTACAATAATAATAAAAATAAAAATAAATTAAATAAACTAATAAAAACTAAATTAAAAAATAGAACAGTAATGTGTGTGAAAATATGTGTAAAATTGTAAAATATTGTGCACTACTACATAGTGCTTTATATTATGTACTTGCGTAGAATCCTGTGCATTAATGTGCAAAATGTAAACTATACTACACAATACTGTCTAATATGCATGTGCATTAATATGTACTAATACGTTAATAATAATGTGAAATAACAGTACTATTCATAAGACTATACACTACATTTACGGCATTTATCAGACGCTTTTATCCAAAGCGACTTCCATTCTCTAACTACAGGGGACAGTCTCCCTG
>JBBJLR010000001.1:24992813-25010090 GCA_037577145.1 Brachypetersius gabonensis
GAGAGAGAGAGAGAGAGAGAGATAGAGAGAGAGAGAGAGAGAGAGAGAGAGAGAGAGAGAGAGAGAGAGAGAGAGAGTAATTGCATATTGTTGTGCCTTAGAGGCTGGTAATAGAACAAAAGCCATCGAGTGTGTCCATCCCACAGCGGTTACGATTATTCACACTCACACGCGGCAGTTTTCATTTCCATTTCCATCTCAACACGTCTGAATTAGCTGCCACCCTCTCAAGACATTAAACAGAATCCTCAGCTAAGGAGCCTTTCTGCACTTTCTCTGCCAGGAGTGTAAATTATATTCCAGTAAATCAAGCCTGACGTGGGAAACAGCCTTTTCTGAGGACTATAAAGGAAAACAATGCGTGAGAGAGACGCTCCAGACTCCTTTAGAGGCTTCAGTAACTTCTCAGAGGTCTGTAATTAATGTGTGACATAATTCTGTTAACAAAGAAAAGCCCCTTTAAATTGCCCCCCATTACTCCCTGACCCTGGCTGGGCTCAGCGGGGGGTGGAGGGGGTCTGGGGGTTACATGACAGTTTTATCAGAAGTGAATGAAATGTTACACATTTCAATTTATAAACTTAATTACAAATATGAATAATTTAGTTTCTAACACAAATGATTCAGTATCTACTCTAAAGTATTCAATATCTACTACGAATTAGTTCCGATGAATAATTCTGTTTCTGCATGATATGTTTAGTGACATATCTACATTTAGATTATAATATGTGTATTATCATTACATATTTACATAACCCATTTGCATGATATATTAAGAATCTGCTACACATTATTTAGTATCTACCATGAATGATCTAGTATGCATGAATGTTGCCTAATATGAGTTACTCAGTAACTACATCAAATTATTCAGTACTTACTTTGAATTATTGAGTATCTATTGTGAGCTCCAAAGAATGCTGCAGATAATACCAGCCAAATCTGATGGACATTTAAAAAGGACAAACCCCCCCCCCCCCCAAACAACAACAAAAAAAACAACAAAGAAACAAAATGACTAAAATATGCTCTAACAAGCAGGAAGGGAGCCCTCCGCACCATACGGCGGCCCAGTGGGTGAGCCTGACACCTGAGAGATGTGGTGGGCGACGCTCACTGGTTGAACAGCAGTTACTCCAGTGAAACACAGTGAGCTGAGCTTTTGGAGAAAACAGAACAGACAGGGGTCCAGATGAACACCTGGTGATTCACACTGAAGTTGGAAGTGCTGACACAGTCCATACAGGTGAACTCTGGATCACTGTTCAAACCAGCTGTAGACCTGCTGAGGGTCTTCTGGGGCTGAAGACCACGTGATCTAACCGCTCTGCGTGACGTCTGTGCGACGACACCGAAAGGGTTTTGACAGTGATTTCATGGAAGATCCAGTTTTGGTTCCCTAAAGAACCCTTTGATGGATGGTTCTTCAATATTTAAAGAACCTCCACATGTTTTTACCAAATAAACATTTTCCTAGAACTGTACTACAAGCCAAAAAACCCTGAGAGCCTTAAGAAATTACATGAATGTTTCCAAATTGTTCACAGAGGTGGTAAATAGAATCAGCTCCCTCATAAAAAGTTATTCCATGAAATGGTTATGATGCCTGAGATGTTGTTTTACCAGAGTTCTGAGAAGCTTTTGGCCTTAAACTAAAAGCACCAACTTTAGTTCATATTTGCAACTATTTTAATGGTCTACATTCCATATAAGCACTAGGAAGGGCATACAGGTTAACTGACATCTGGTTCCATTCACCACCACTGTAAAGAAATCTCTACAAGAAGTCTCTATAAACCCACCTTAAAAGGCTTCTTGAAGACTGGATTCTAGGGTGGGGGGGCATTTTTGGGAAACTAAAATTCTGCACTAGATCCAATACCCCCACACCCCAAGTTATACAAAACCTAATTTATTCCATTTCCACACAGCAAAAGGAATAACGCTGAACTCAGTTTTAGGTTTGTCTGTGAAGATGAATAGTGTTTGCACGTTCTCCGCTTTGTCGGATGCTGCTGCGCTTGGACGGGCCCCCCTTTATTTTACGGCGCTCAGCCACGCCAATACTGCTGGCATTAATCTCCGGGGAAATTTGCAAGCCCAACGGTATGGCTCCTAATTGTATAAAGATTAATGGTTTTTGCAAAAGAAGAAACAACCGAAAGACTGTACAATACAACACTAAAGAGTAATGAACACATTCCTGCTTCGGAAATGAGAACGGGCGCTCTTCATCTCTTTCCATCCCCCCTGCACCACCACGGAGGCAGTGGGTATAAATCTCACCTGTGCTTTGCCAAAAATTCCTCAGACACCAAAAAAAATGCCACCCAAGGGCAAAGTCCAGAAAACTTTGTCTCCAATTAAACTTTGTAGAGTAATATTATTGTAAAAAATAGACAGAAAATGTGAGAAAGACTCACTTTAATGCTATGTTTGTTTGAGTGGAGAGTGAGTAAACCTGCGCCGGGAGCAAAGCAGACCCTAACTGGTGTGGAATGAATGCGGGGCAATTAGGGCACCAGCGCAGAAAGTGGCATGCCGCAAGCAGCTAACACGGTAGAAATGAACAGCTAATGCCTTCGCTGACTCCATGGATTCCAGAACAAGAGCACAAATTGTTCTTATGGATCCTTCCTGCTGCTTAGTGGTATCGACTGCAGCATGAGCCGGAGCCTATTAGCAGCTTGCTGCAGGAACAGATGCGTGCAAGATAGAAGACCAGAGTGGGAGGTAGGGGTGGTGTACAAACTTATATATGGACAGGATTTCTTATGATCAGCACCTACCTGAGAGGCAACCTGCTCTGCCCAACTCACAAAAATATCAATTAATTAATGATCTCAACCCAACTGACCCAACCTACAAAAATATTGAATGAATCTAACCAGAAAAATATTCTCTATTTAATGACATGAACCCGACCTGACCTGAATAAATATTCACAAAATAATGACCTGAACCCACATGTTTTTCTAAGTTATTTATACATGTGCTTTGTAATTATTTGACTCACCATTAAATTTTCTAATAAGTTGACCTGAACCCAACTGACCAGCAGCTTACAGGTTGACCTGTGCATCACTTGTTAATCACTTCCTATTGCCTAAGCCAGCAAAAAAAAAAGACAAAACAAAACAAAAAAACATTTAAAAACAGTCGATACTCAACATCAGTGTGGTGCTCCTTCGCCCTCAGCAGCGTTAATTACCCCCCACTTATACACATATACATGGGCATAGAAAACACAAAACATTTTGATTTGTTGTGAAAATTTGAGTTTGTCTTTTCTTTAAAAAAAAAGGTTACAAGAAATTCTTGTTATAAATTTGTTTCTGCATGTCTTGTTTCTGCTTTATATTATTATTTTATTTCATGTTACATATTTATTTATTTTAAATTTTTAATCTTCCATTTTTTATTTTTTCTCTCTTCTTCTTGGGTGAGGGTTGAGCTCAGAGTGGCTCTAAGGACTGTTTTTGTAAAATGAAACTACAAGTTAAAAATAAAGTTCTCCTCCCAAGAGCGGGGGTGGTGGCGGGCCAAAAAAAAACCCCAAACAAACAAACAAAAAAAACAAACATCTGTCCTGGAAGTTTGAGCATCTTGTCCACCATCCCTCTGGACACACTATCAGAGGGGCAACAAGAGAAGTTTTGACTCTTGTTGCCTTTTGGCTTTGACAAGGTAATTAAAGGGTTGACCAGAGAAGCAACTGCTGGAATAATTTCCGCAGATCTGGGACGCATTCGCTACTTTGCACTAGAGTTGACAGGTCATCGTGAACCATGTAATTCCCTAACGAATACTTCGAGTGGCTTTAATAAAGCACTTTTACTGTCTGCTATCACACTAACGTATCGGAAATCCTTTCCTGTCATATATCCGAAGACTGATGCCTAAAACATTTACTTGTAACGCTTTTTGTGTCAAAATGCCACTCTGGCTTACCTTGTCATAAGATTGTGCAATAAACCGGCCCTTATCCGACGCATAAACCTCGCCGCTCAACCCTCCTCACACCCGACAATGAATATTTAAATCTCTGTCTGTTTGACAGGTTGGGAAACAAAGTCCTTGGTGGTGGATGGTGAGTCCTTGTCAGAGGTGGGCGGCTTTGAGGCATTAAGACTGCAACGGCAGGAATGACAAGAGGCACTTGATAACAAATGATGGACTGTCAGGGGAGTAAAAGGTTGTCAATCACCACCCTCCCCATCAAGCTCACCTTGGACGATGAGGTAGACCTGGGAAGTCTTAGACTGCTGCTTGGTCTGGATGGAGCAGGTGTAGGGCCCCTCATCATACACATCCACTTTCTGGATGCGTAGGCTGTACTCCAGCTGGCCCTTGGTCACCAGGTCCACACGAGGGTCCAGAGACCACTTGTCCTCCCCGGCAAAGATGATGTTGGAGCGGTTAAGCCAGGCCACCTTGGAGACCTTGTCATCCACATAACACCTGAGGGCAGAGACAGAGGGAGGCCAGTTAGGACTGTTAATGCCTCGTCCACAGTTAGCAAAAGCACCTTCACAAGCCTGATGAGCCTTGACAGCGAATTCATTATTATTGTGATGTCACAAAAACTAACACAACCAAATTTTATAGAACTGGAGCTTCAATGCAATTGTTCCTAACACTAGAAGTCATACTTGCCATAATTCAAGATTTTAAATAAAGAAATTCAGAGTGGGTTTAATGTAAAATGATTCATTGTAGAGAAAATGTTTACAGTGGTGGTGAATGAAAACAGATGTCTCCAACCGAAATACAGAATTTTATTTATTTATTGACCACAAGCTCTGCATGTCTTCTGAATGTTTCTATGGAATGTTGATGGTAAAACCGAGGACTATTTTGCCTCATGATGCGCTGCATGTATTCCTCTACCACGAACAGGTTTTGTTTTAGTCAAAAAGCTATGAAAAAACAATATCGTAGACTTCAGGCACAGCTTTCATAAACATTTCATGGAATAACCTTCTGTGAAAAAGCTTATAGAGGCAGACACCTGTTTCCATTCATTGTGAACAATTTCACACCAAACCCACTCTGAATAACTGAATGAATTTGGAATACTTTTGTGCCACATATAGTGTATCTTTTCAGTAACAGCTCCAGCACCATCAGACTGATGGACGGAGAGAGTCTAACAACATACAAACAGCCTCTAAAGAATGACAACGATTCCAACACTGTCTGAGGCTGAGGTGCTCTATTTGAAGTCTGATGGAATGATTGTAAGCACCATCACCTTGGAGGCGAACCACAGAGCTGAGCGTGTAAATGTTAGCCCTAGATTCTGCCCATTTCTCTCAGACCCCCTGTATCTCTCTCTTTCTGCCATTCTCCCTTCACTTTACTGCTGACTAACAAGGCTTTTCACAAGGGCCTGCATGCTCCATCTACACTCCCTCGAAACAACAGCTTGCCAATATCTCTCTCTCTCTCTCTCTGACAGCGAGCTTGCCACAGTGACGAATGTGTGTGCTGGATGCCTGAGGCCTTGCCAGGGGGAGGGAGAGAGAGGGAGGGATGGAGGATGACAGAGAGAGACGGACATGGACAGAGAGAGAGGGGACATTGAGAAAACCTTAGACAACTAAGAAAGAGATGGAGAGGCCAGAGTGAGAAAGTGGGAGTGTTGAACGAGTGAGAGACACTAATGAGATGAGGAACGATGTGCCGAGCTGGTAAGAAAGACAGAGAGATAGAGAGAGAGAGACAGAGAGAGATGGAGAGTGAGAGAGAGAGGGAGAGAGAGTTCGAGAAGGTTAGTGGAAGTTGACATCGCACGTCGGTCCTCAACCCCCAGAGGACTTTCCATCTCTGCTTCCAACAGCAAAGTCCAGCCGGTCAAACCAAGACACTGCATACCCTGACCTGTCAACCATCTGGTCACTCTACTTTAGCCACCACTCTGCACCCTGTCCACTCCAACCAGTTCACCAGTCATTCTGATTCAGACATCATTTATTTGTATACAAGCACCAGTCTTCATCCACCCCAATTTATCAACCATATACTCCAAAGAGCTCATGGATGACTCTAATCTGGCCATGAATTATCTTTGTACCAGTACATGTCAGCACCCACTCCGGCTTTTTAAATGTTCACTCAGATCACTGTCCTCTGTAATCTGGTCATGAGTAAACTGCCCCATCCATTATAAAAAGTTCACAAAGTCAGTCTAACCCAGCCTTTATAAGTGCATGTTCCAACTGTCCACACCAATCCATAAACCACCCTGGTTCAATTCGGTCATCATATTTCTGCTACAGATCCAATCACCACTCAAACACAGGCCATCACTGGTCTCCTCAGAACCCAGCTACTGCCCACCACCTACTCCAGTTTCACTCTTATTTGTCCATTCTGATGCACACAACTGCCCAACACAAGCTGTAGTCTGGCAATCAATTTGTACACTTTGAACCGAGTCAAAACACACTCCAGCATCTCAAATATCCACTCCAATCAACTCATGAATCATTCTAATTTGGCCTTTATTCATCTATGCACCAATACCAGTCAGAGTTTACCCCAACCAGTCATTTGTCCACTCTAAAATGGTCACCAATCTCTTCAATATGCTCATTAGTAGTCCATATTCCAATACAAATTACTGTCTACACCAAACTGTCCACTGTCCACTCCAAAAATCTCACCAGTCTATCTAACCTGACCATTGTATGCCCATGTTCCCACTGTACAACAAAACCTATCAACCTGCTCCAATGTAGTCATCATGCATCAATTTCAATCGCTTTCCACCCACTGTCGACTCAAAAACCATGGCTATCCTTCAGCCGCCACTCAGAACCCTGTCACCACCCTGTTACAGTTTCACACACATTTGTCCATTGTGAACTACTGGCCACTCTAAACCCAATCAGATGTCACGTTCAATGCACTCTAGTCTGACCACCACTGACCAACAAGTTAACTGCATACTTTAACACAAACTCCTGCAATTCTAATCTGGCCTTTAACTGTCCCCTCTGAACTCAGTCAGTACTCAACCCGGCCCCAACCCACTTTAATCTGGCATCACCAATCCATACAAAACTCAAGCACTACCCACTATAATCTCGCCATCAACTCTAATCCCAATCATTTCCCACCACAACCAGCTCAATCTGGTCGCAATTTATTCACTATAAACCCAATCATCAGTCACCCCAATCTGCTCACCACTCAGTCCAATCATTCATCCACTTTAAGACTTAAGATTAGACCATGGCTACAATTGTAACGTCTGGTGAACCTTCAACTTGGCAGAGTAGAAGCAGTTCACCTGAACACTAACAGTGAGGGCTCTGGATACGAGGAGTGTGAATGTGTGAGTGGATGGGGCTCCGACTGAGTTCATTAGGAACAGGCTGAATGCAGGAATGATTGGGAACAGGTGAAGCTCAATAGGAGCAGAGTGAATCGGTGAAACGTGAACCTTCTTCCTTGTTGTAAATAAACTGTATACATTCTACCTGGTTCTGCGCTGCTGTGTCTCTCTCCTACCCAGCACCATGACAACAATATTCCAGCCATCACTTGCTCTAAACTTGTCTTTTTGTTCTCCTTGTTTCCTTGTCACAGCCTGTCCGAACCCAATCAATACTAACCACCCAGTATATAATTGTTTATCCATCCTAAACCCAATCACTACCTTCCCCAAACCAGCTGTGTGTGGTCTGGCCCACATTCATTCATTGTAAGCACCAGACATCCCTTTCTCCCCATCATTTACTCTACACCTGTGGGCCACTTGGGCTTCCAAACCCAATCTGCACAATATAACTTTCAATATCAACTCTAATCTGGGCATCATGCATCATTTGGAACTCACCCACCATGCACTCCCAATCCATACTTCACACACACTCCCATGTCCATCTCAATCCAGCCACCAGATGTCCATAACCATTCCCCTTTCAGAACTTGTCTAAAGGCCTGCTTGCTGTGGGAGGATGTCTATATCTTAACACTGTTAAAACTAACCCCCACATAGGGAGGCTGCACTTCTCTCACTGTGTGGTATGCTTCGAAATGAGGGTAAATTACAGCCACTAAATGAGTAGATAAATTCTACAACATATCTCCAAAATATTTAGCAATCCAAAAATGAAGGTGAGAAATATCTATTTGACGGCTTTAAAAAAAATATCACAGATTTTGTTGCTATGGGAACAAACAGGAGGAGTGGACCAAAAGCATGTCCTAATCTGTCTATCTGTATAAAAAGCCAATATTACATTTTACCGCCCACCTTACCTGGATTAGATAGCACCCAGCGTTTCCCTATGCCTTGAAAACTTTAAAGAGAAAAATTACACGCAAACTGGTCAATATCAACTTCCTGAGGCTATTCACATGAATAAACCAGGAGAAAAACACAGTAGAGATTAAAGTCAACACCTGCATGAATAATAATCCTGCTGGCATCTTTTCAAGACAAATTCACTGTGTTGTGTTTTCCATGAGATACATCCATGCAAAGCTAAGTAAGGACACTTGAGTCATCCTGGAATAGTTTAATAAAGGAATGGTTCAACAAAGACTTCGGATTTTCACTGATTTACATTCATCCCAGAACTGGTGTTCACGAGGCAGTTGTAAATTATAGTGCTGCGTCCTAAATCGCACCCAAAGACTTGATGAAGAGTTTGGGTGTGATTTGAGAAAGTCTGGTGATGTATTTTTGTGGAAATTATTTGCGCTATTTCAGTGACCGATGAGTTCTAGTGTAAGCAAAATTAGCCTTGCAGCTCCAGTTCTAAACTAAAAAAGCACCACGTGGACTCCGAGCATGCCTTATCGACTGCCTCTGGGGTCATGATGGATCTCTAATAGATCTGCCTGTGTGGTTTCTGAGGCTGTATGACACTGTTGTCTATAAACATTTGCTAATAGCATAGCTAAACCCAGTTCATCGAGCCTTTCTGAAGCCAGAATATTGTGTGCACTTTTGTCCGCTGCCTTAACTGAAGACCACATTAGCAAGTCAAGCTAACTACTTTGTATGCAACTGTAGCGGCTGGCCGCTGAAGACCTGTGGAGATGTGCTGATGTGCCTGTCACTATGCGCCATAGTCCAGCGACATCTGAGTGGAACTTCCACCTTAACCCATCTGCCAAACTGGCACACAAAATATTCTACATGTGAATATGAGCTGCTCGATCCCTGAGGCAAAACATGTAAATTAGATCATTCTTAAACATCATACATTTTATATCTGTAAAATGTGTGGAAAAAGGATTACTCCTGTTGGAGTTGGTTTTAAGATGACTCTTCCTAAAGATGTTTTCACAGCTTTTCAGCATTAACACAGTAAGAAAAACAGTGAGAAACTGCCTACTATCTTCAATTGTAAGGTTTGAGTCAGATGGTTGTCTGCTCGTTCATAAGTAAAGGAAAACAAGTCCAAATTGTAATCAGTTTTTCAAACTGACGCCTCAGGAAGCCCACTCTTCAGCAGAGACACAGTGGCATGGACAAGTTATATTCAGAAGGAGGTCACCTGAATAAAAAATGACACCATAATTAGAACCAATTACAGTTGGGGGATGCCTTAGAACAAATAACATAATGAGTAAAACTGGGGAGGGTTTAACCAGCAATGCAATAATTAAAACTAATCACAGGCAGGGCAAGTTTTTACAAAAAAATGCTGCATTGATTAGAGCAAGTCACAAGCAGGAAGAAGATTTAGGGTGAATGATAAGCGTAAGCTATGAAAGACAAGGGGAAGGTTTAAAGGAAACAATGCAGGGATTAGAAACAATCACAGACAGAGAGAGGGTTTAGAAAGTAGTAACTAGAACCAATCACAGTCACAGTCACAAAACCGGTCACAGTCAGGAGAAGGTCCTCAGAACTAACACTGTGAGGAGCTGCTGGTCTGGTGGTTAGGGAGTTGGCCCTGCGTTTAGAAGGTTGTGGGTACGAATCCCAGGACTGCAAGTGGCACCACTGATGTACCCTTTAGCAAGGTACCATGCCCACACACTGCTCCCCGGGTGAGTGGATTAAATGTAGAGGAAGAATTTCACGCTGTGGTGTGTTCACAAATGACACAGAGATTGAAACCAATCACAGTTAGTTGGACATCTCGGAACAAATCATGTGGTACATGGAACAAATCGCAGTAAAGAGATCTCACAACAATTAGCACTACTTACAGTAAAGAAAATATCTCAGACAAACTGTGTTCATAAGAACCAATCACAGTTAAAAAAAATCCTCAGAACAATCAACACTGATTAGAATGAATCTCAAGCAGAGGAGGGTTTAAAACAAACAATGCAGTGCTTAGGAGGTCTATTTAGCAGCAGGCCCACACCACACTGTGTGAACTATGTGCTGTTTTAGATGGTTTGCTTCAAAAAACCTTTTCATTTGAAAAACTAAAAGCTTAAGTCTCACTTCAGCTCCTCTGACATGAAGACGTTTTCGCCACTCAGGTCGAGTTCCAGGTTAGATCTCACGTCGACGTTTCCACTACGAGTGTGGAGCCTTACGTCTTGGAGCAATGACAGGGCATGGATAGGGAAAGGGCATTCGTATTAAAAGCTCTGTCATCGCTCAGACGGTGGAGGGAGGGAGCGAGGCAGTGGAGGGAGAGAGAAATAAATTGCATGTGTGAAGGTGAGGATGAGGATGATTTTTCTCACCTTGCCTGCGCTTCATCCCTGAGCGTCGGGCCACGATCAGAGAGCCCACTCACGCTCTTCATATCAACTATACATCACACATTCCCAACACTTCCCCCTTCCCCAACAGGAGATCGAGGAAGAAAACATCCCAATATATAGCCTGCCACAAACACACACACACATACACTCATCTACACACATGCACAACGCATCCTGATAGCACATGCAGTAAAAGCTTTCTGCTTTTTTGAGGACACTTGTTCAGTTACCTCAGGGGCCCTGTAGAGCTGCCCCAGGCTGGGCAAAGCTTCAGGTTGGATAGAAGAAGCCCCCAGGTAACCTAGTGTCAGTCAGATGGCTGTAGCTAAGGGGGCACTCTACCAGTTTGAGATATACAAAGTTGTTCAGAGTGGTTTTGGTGTGAAACAGAGACAGTAATGGTGAATGGAGCTACACGTCACATTTCCAACATAAGTATAGGGATTTAATCACCTCTCACAAACCCACCAGTGAAGCGCCATGCATCCTGAGTGTTTACATGTAGTGCTCATGAGGGTAAAATAGTGGCAAAAAAGTGGCAACCTTAAGCTGCTTAAAAAATTCTACGCTAATTCACTTTTCTATAATCCATTTTGTCCCTTGAATTTATGTAAATGTGTACCCTAGCTCTGTTCAGACTGGCCAACATGAATGGGTGGAACTTACACACCCAAACCTCTGTAGGTGGAAAAGAGTTTTCTCTTATTTACAACAACTGTGAGGAAAATTCATTTTTTTTTTATTATACGAGCCCTTTAAGACATCCACTGTGAGTTCTTGCACATCCCTGAGGTGGAGTCTCCCATATAACAATAGCTAATGCTTTGCGATTTTTCTCTTTGGCGTAGAACACAGATAGGGTGTCACTCCAACAGGATGATTAAACAGGCCTATTCAAGGAAGCGTCCGGAGCTCTGGGACAGGTTGAGCCAACTGGGGACTCTTTCAAACAGCCGGAGACAATGAGGACATTGAGATCACTTAGTCGGTCTTCATTTCCTGCACATAACAAATGTCTAGCCTGGGTTGCTGAACGGCTAATGCTTAGTTTTGCTGCTCGACATGCTTGGAAACGTACATTCATGCAGCTCATTTTTAGTAAAATACCAGGAGAAGTACCACCAACAGAAGATGCCTTAAAATAATCCATAGTAAAGGGGCACTTCAGCCTAAAATTGAGGCTTAATGAAGCTTTTGAGATTTACTCTCTGCAGTATAGCTGAAATGGACTTGGCTAAATATCAGTTACCGATGGATGAACACGAAAGTTAACTAATGAACATTACTCAATTGTGCTCATACTAACTCGTTAGACTTTGCTAAGCAAAAAGCCGGGACATGTGACATCTGTGTATCTCTCTCACTTTCTCTTGCTCTGCTCCTTCTGAAAAAAAGCGCTCGGGACATGTAAAAATGTACAGCCGCTTCTCCCCCCCGTTGTTAAATGATTCAGTGTAAATAGATTATGTACTAGAGGGGATGCGAGTGTGGAGTGATTTAGAATCACAGTCTGAGTCCGACTGGCCAACAACTGCACCTCTTATTAAACCCTGTTCAGTGAAGGGTGTAGAAGGCCTAACAGGCCCATCGTTTACGGTACCATTGTGTATTTCTCTACCGTTTTGCTGGTAGACCAATCTGCACAAGGCCGCAAGATCTACAGACAGGACTTTAGTGCCTTTAAAGTGCTTATAGGGAGGTCTGTCTGTTCACTCAATGTCTTGGCAATTTCCCTGGGTAGCTTCTACGAGACTAGAATTGCATCCACTAAAATAGGAAATGACCTATAAAGCAAAACCTGACAGTCAGACTGACATATCATATTTGAATTTGTGCTATTTGTCTAGGTAAATGTATTTAAATGTAGCACCACTGTTTACCTTCCCCTTAAACACCTACTAAAACATTTATTCATTTTCTGTAACTGCTTAGTCCTTACTAGGGTCACGGGTATCTGGAGCCTATCCTGGGGAGAACGATTACGAGGCAGGGACTCACCCTGGACGAGGCGCCAGGCCACCATAGGGTGCACATACACAAACATACACACTATTCACTCCCACTTTCACACCTGAGGTCAATTTAGAATCCTCTATTCACCTGACGGGCATGACTTTGGACTGTGGGAGAAACCGGAGACCCCAGAGGAAACCCACACCACCACAAGAAGATCATACCAAGGCCAAGGCCTACTAAAACAACTGACTGATATCCATGTACAGGCTAAGAGCCAATTAATTACAGGCCTAATGTTACAGTGTGTGTGCCTATCTCATCACGGTACAGCAAGGACTTTTGGGCACCCAGCCAATACCTACTACTATGCTAGGTCATTTTGATGTAAGGTCACATTCCAAAGACATCACTATAGCCAGCATGACAATCACAAACTAGCCTAATTCAGTTTGCATAACAGAAAACATGTCAATTACCGTTTCCTACATTTCCACATGTTTGGGGGTGTGGGTTCTCATTGAAGGAATACCTATTTTTAATAGGTATGTGTAACGTATATTATATGAACTTCGTCTTTCATCTTTTTTTGATCTTAAGCAAATCAATATTTCTTTAAAAGGTTTCATTGCATTTCACTGCTATTTCATAATTATGGAAGCTTTCTGATGTCAAGGCTGGTATCAAGAGCTGCAGCCAGCCATTTATCTCCATCTTTATGGACTCATGTGAACAGATTTCACCCCTAATTACTTGCTAGCAACTAAACACAAAGTCCTACTTTGTCTGATCAGAGATACAAGGGTAAGTGTTTTTGATTTGACTGTATTGATTAAAAACCTCAGAGTCAAATTGCAATGGGAATTTTAGGGAAAGAAGCTACACATGACTTGATTCACTACACATGACTGAGTTACTCCAACAGCTGGAAGAATAACCAAGCATTGATTATCAAATTAGCAGCAGCCAAACATGTTGGTCAATGTGTAGGGTGAATGTACACAATATGGACAAAAGTATTAGGATGCCTGATCATTGCACCAACATTGACTTTAATGACATTGCATTCAAATAATATGAATTCAATTCAATTCAATTCAATATTATTTATATAGCGCTTTTAACAATGGTCATTGTCACAAAGCAGCTTCACAAAATGAAATAAATTGTGTGTATGAATGTGTGCGAATGAAATGCCTCTGATGAGCAGCCAAGGGTGACGGCGACAGTGGCAAGGAAAATCTCCCTAAGATGGCAATAGGAGGAAACCTTGAGAGGAACCGGACTCAGTCAGGGAACCCATCCTCATTTGGGTGATAACAGATAGATATTATGTAACATCATGTGTGTTCTGCAGCTGAAGGGTCAATATAACAGAAGTTCTATAAATTAACATAAATTCAATTCTGCATTTATGAGGTCAGGCACTGATGGTGGACGAGAAGGCCTGGCTTGTAATCTCTGTTCCAGTTCATCCCAAAGGTGTTGGATGGGGTTGATGTCAGAGCTCTGAGTGGTCCAGTTCTTCCACCCCAAACTCATCCTATCATGTCTTTATGGACCTTGCTTTGTGCACTGGGATACAGTCATGCTGGAATAGAAAGGGGCCTTCCTCAAACTGTGTCCACGGAGTTGGAAGCATGGCATTTAAAATGTATTGGTATGCTGCAGCATTTCCAAATGGAAATGGGCGTGTCCCAATTATTTTGTCCATATAGAGTAAATTTAAGGCCCCCACTGTTTTTCTTTGACCCAAATATCCCCAATTAGGCCTATTCCCCCTTCTAACTATGTCTCAGGCATGAGGGTAAGCAGCGCATTTCGAGATCTTTTTAGACTGTCACTGGACAACACACTTGGAGGACCTGCCAATTTGTTTAGGCCAGTAAATGGTTAGTAATGGGGGAAAGGGAGTCTACCTATCCAAAGACAGCAAGGCCAATTACGCGGGCTCCCAAGCCAAACACATACCAAAACACAACATTTTGTAGATCCACATCAGGCTTGGGTCGAGAAGCATTCCTCTAACACTACGAAACCAAACACCTTAATTTTCCATACAGGAAAACTAAGGGAAAAAAGTGCACAGATTAAGGCTGATCAAGGGGTAAAACTACAGACTTTTTCAAATCTGCCCCTTAAATAATAGCACTTTACATTTAAGATTAAGGGGTTTCACACTCAGGCACTAAATATAATTATAAGGTAAAATTAAGAGGTCGGTTTCACAAATTAATTCAAATGAAGGGGTCTGGTGTATTTTCATTGTACATTGTGTTTCGTAGTGTAGTGCAGAGCCTTGGTGATCTCTGTTATTAAGTTGGGAGTTTAGCTGTGGTGTCACTGTACCGCAGATAAAGGATCATGCAGGTAGTTTACAATGTTCTTTTCTCAAACCCAAGTTAAAAGCAGGCTCACCAATGACTCTTCTCTCCCCCACACCTTTTCCGAAGTGCTTCATGTAGTTTTGAAGCGGAAGGAGCGAGTACAAGCTCTCATTACTCCCTGGCTTTGTTTAAATCTACCGTGACAGACATTTGACAGCCCATAGGAAAACGCGCACACTACCCCCTTTAATAACACCACTGTTTCCCTGAGCCTGGGCAAGCTTCACAACAATAACCTCATGCGAGGAAAATGTCTAAAAAGAAATAAAAAGAAACACCTCAAAACTCATTTTGAGCAAGCAAGAGGTTCATTGATTGTAGCTGCAGCAATACCATAAACTATTTAATCTTCTAAAAAATGAAGAAGACGGGAAAAAAAGCAACAACAACAATTTCTCCACACCTGAGAAAAGTTAAGATGAGAAGAACGGTATGAAGGTACAGTAATGACTAAAGTTCTGTAAGCATTCTTTTGATCTTCTTTTGGATAAATAACTCCCAAATATGTAAACACATTAAATATATTTTAAAAAAGTTTTTAACCAAAGATTTTGTTGACTTCAGGCAGGTCTACTTTGGACTAAGTGGAAACATACACCATGTAGGTCATGCTGGTATACCTGCAATATCAAGCTGGTCATATGCTAGACAAGCATCTACAAACCGGTTCGGTGGACAAGCCAGCATGGTTAAGACGGTACAGCACTGCCCAGCGCATTTAGAGCTACATCCTTAAATGTCTTGTTCCTCAAATTTGTTCAATTATTTTGGCCAATAATAAGTGACAGAGCCCACTCAGCATTAGTCAAATGCACTTTCTCCAACTTGTCCCCGCTAGTTCTCGGTTATTAGCCGAGTTAGCATTTTTCCTCCCAAAAGTATTCATCTGAAGCCTGTGAATTATTTAATCCTCCTGTCTTCTCCTAATTGAAAACGTGTCTGCATGGCCAGGCTGGCTGAAAATCTATACCAGCCGAAACATTTTCTCCGCTCCGTCAGCCGGCCGAAGGAAGTGGAGAGGACTACTACTTGTGTGAAAGGGAGCGCAAAATGCTACAGTGCCGGATGTGTGACCCTAGAAATAGCTGGGCGCACTCAAATCACAAGCCTTCAGTAATTAAAGAGCTATTTCGCTTCCTTCTACAAAAGAAAGGAGAAAAAATGGCAATGCTTCATTGCTAGAGAGTGAGCTCTTCTAATGAAACAGTGGGAGGTGACGGCGACGGCAATTTGCAAATGAACTGTACGCTTTAACTGAAGTAAATGAGCTCTCTGGCATTAATTACAGTCTCCAAGTGGGAGGAGCAAAGGGGGGAAATGCAACAGAGACAAAAGACAGCAACGGAAAAAAGAGAGGGGAGACGGAACAAGAGAGAGAAGAACAAGAAAGAGAAAGAATACGACATAGAAGGAGAATAGAAAAGAGAGAGATCTAAACAAAAGATGACAACTTAATTCCCTGCTGCTACATAAGTGTATGTTCATCTCGGCCCCTGCCCCTTCAACACACTGACCCCAACTTAACAGAACCCCCAACACACTACAACATGGACAGGGTAATAAATACATATTTAGAACTAATTTATTACTGTATAACAGATAATACATGTGGGTGTTTATTGCTGTTAGAGATGCACTGGCTTAGGAACTTCAGAATGTGAAACACTGTCTTTATTTCAACACTTAGATAAAGTTTATAAATACACAAATAAATATTTCGCTATCATCCCTCATGCCTGCAGCATTGCTATTGTTCTATTTTGCTATTTGTGCTTTTAACTTTGGCAGCATTGTGCTTAATACAGTCATGTCAATAGAGCTTTACTGTATTGTCTCTCCCCTGACTCTCTCGCTTTGTTCTCTCTCTCTCTGTCTCTCTCTGCTCTGGTTATGACTCCCTTCTTCTACCACTCTCTTTCTCTCCCTCCCCTCTCTCTCTCTGGCTATGGCTCCCTTCTTCTTCTGCTGTCTTTCTCTCCCTACCCTCTCTCTCTCTCCTTTTCCGCTGTGTCTGTGACTCCCTTTCTCTGCCTCTCTCTCTCTCTTTTCATTTCTCTCTCTTCTCTCTCTTTTGTTTTAAGAAGAAACAACCATCCTGAATGAGAACCCTGGAGAAGTGTGTGTGCGCGCGTGTGTGTGTGTGTGTGTGTGTGTGTGTGTGTGTGTGTGTGTGTGGACAGGCTGCATTCAGCAGTGTGTTTAAAATCAGCATGCAGAGACAATTCTCATTAACCAACATACG
>JBBJLR010000001.1:25030297-25046069 GCA_037577145.1 Brachypetersius gabonensis
CAGAGTCTCTCCTCAGCATCCTCCTCCCAACACACTCAGAGTCTCTCCTCAGCATCCTCCTCCCAACACACTCAGAGACTCTCCTCAGCAAATGTCCAAGCAAATGCAATGTCTCTGACAACTTGGGCTGTCCTTCTAATAAACCTGTCCCTGATCCTGTCCATCCTCTTCACTCCGAACACAAACTTAACATATTCAACTCTACCTCCAGCTCTGCTTCCTGTTTTTTTGTCAATGTTAGTGGAAACACACTGTTCACTATTGATGTGTACAGTTATGATGGAGATGGAGCTGTTGAACATGGCAGTTTTAGGAGATATGGTTGTTCCAGCCCTAATCACCGTACCTGTGTGCACCACGAAAAAAAAAAAACTCGTTCTCTCTGATGCACACTCTAAATATGTGCTTTCACTTTGCAGAGTGAATTGGACCCTCTCAAACAGCTTGTGTTAAAAAAACTGTGTCAGAGTGAGTGCCTGGCTTTTATGTTAAACCCTGGTTTAGCCTCATAAAAAGCCAATGAGCGCACTTGTATTTACACAGCACTTCGGTGGCACTGTCGGGCAGAATAATAAGCACTTGAAACCGCAGCGTGTTTGCTATAGAGGTTCGCAGGACAACTGGGGGAAAACAGGAGAAGAAAGAGAGAGAAAAAGAAAGAAAAAAAAGGCCTGGCAGAGCTGTCGATCGCCCAGTGTGCACTCGCTGAACAAGCGGGAAATTGGGGCAACCCACTTCTTGACCCAAATCCAGGATAAATTTCCCACTTTAATCAAAGAACAGACAAGAGTGCAAGCCAGAAGCTTTCTCTCTCTCTCTTGCTCTCTCTCTCTCTCTCCCGCACACACACTCACATACAAAAACAAACACAGTTGTGAAGGAGGGAGGCTAGATGGACATTAATATGCCAATAGACCCAATTAACTGGGCACACTTACGTCCTGCCAGTGAGTGACAGAAGTCAAACATACACCAGCGCAGCTAAAAATACTGACCTGCGAATTAGTGCCACTTTATAAGAAACACTACACTGTAACTGACCCTACTGGCCATCCTCCTTTCCTTCTTCAGGGGCCAGTTTCTGAACACAGCGCTTGACTGGATATGTGAGTATAGCGGAGCACTCTCCAAAAAAATCAAAAAGGCAGTAGAAGCCCTGTAGTCACTGAATGACCAAACAGAAGGGTGGACAAACATCTGTGTGCGTACAGTCAAGCCCGAAATTATTCATAGCCCTGGCAAATTTAAACAAATTAAAACAAAAAGTGTCATTTCCAACATTACTCGTACCTTTAGCAAACTGTCACAGTCTATGGGGAAATACCAGTGGAGACATGCAAATAGCTCATCAGCAATTATAGGAGGTGTTTGATTGCTGTAATAGCCAATAAAAGCTTTTCTATCGATTATTGAGGAAGGGTATGAAAAATGTTGGACATGCCACGTTTTGTTCAAATGTAAATACAAGCTGAGAAATAATTTTTCCACAATGATGCCTCTTGTATGTCAACATATTATCTTCTGGGAGACGCCTGTGTCATTTCCAGTCAAGAAGAAACTTGCTTGTTGAATAAAAGTAAGTTACTAAGTTACAAAATTTGCCAGGAGTTTAAATAATTTTGGGTTTGACCACACACACACACACACACGCACACACACACACAAACACACATAGCAGATGTTTCCAAGGAAGTGGCCAGTAAGTGTATTGCGTGTGTGCAAATTGTTAAGTTGCATTGAACCTGACAGTATCAATTCACCGTAATCATCTAGAAGCATGTCAAGTGATAGCTAAGTCTACCTGATCCCGGGTGGCTAAAGCTCCATAAGGAAAACAACCGCTATGACTGAGCACGGATTACCGTCAACAAAAGCTCAATATAGCTCTTAAATGAAACACACAGTGCCTTCCCATCAGAGACTCAGCCTGGTGTTAGTGAGTAAATCGGCACGGCCTTTCCACTTCATCCAAAGAAAGTGACCCCCCATATCCTTAAGCTCCTGGGTCATGGTAAGCTGCCCATGGTGCTGAAATTACTACACTACAAGCCAGTGATGAGATTTTCAAGCAGAAGGTCCAGAAGAAAGAAGCATGAATTTAAACAGATGACATACGCTGACCCAGACATCTTTGCCTTCACTTCTTACAGAAAGAAGTTCTACTATCTCTTGCAGGAAGAACCCAAGTAATATCCTTTGCCAAGCGCCACCATCAGACACAAACACTGTTTTCCTTACTTTTTCAGCAGCTAAGCTTCTCTACGAACCAAAGCTGAAGCATTCTCTTTGCTCTGAGCCAAAAAAAGGTTTTGCCACCCCTATTTTTCCTTCCTGTCAAGACTAACCCATTGCTGTGAAGTGGATTCCCGTCTGACATGGCTCCTCTTTGTCTGTCTTTACCTTGTTCCCTTGTTCCCATAATTTTCCAACCTACCCAATCCTTTCATGTTCCTGGCTGGCCAAACGATGTAGACAAAATACTAATATTCAACATGTAATATCTCTGTTGTCAGACCACCCAACCCACACAGAAAGAGAGAGAACCACCCAACCCACACAGAAAGAGAGAGAACCACCCAAACCACCCAGAAAGATAGAGGACAGTGATGCTGACTGATGGGAGGAGAGGGAGGACCACACTCGGAAGCCCAGCTTTTCCTATACATAGTCCATTTATGGAAACTAAACTGGCACATTCCAATTGGATGTTTATGTGATGTCACAAAGCCATCAGATTTATATTTACAAACAAACCCATTCATACTGAATTTATAAGAAGTACCACAATGCCAAATTAATGAGAGCACAATAGTGATAAACAAACAATGCATTTTGCATCAAAATCTTCTCTAGTCATTTTTTTCTGCCCCTCCAAGCCCCCACCTCCTGTTCCACCAGCAGACTCCACCAGCCCTTGCAATTTCGTGCTCACACAGAAAGCTGTCTAATGCGCACCATTACCCCTCTACGTCATGCTAAACTAAAACGGGATTAGAGCTTAATTACACCTACCCACGCTCCAATTACCCATCTCAGCCTGACTATACGCACATGATTCACCCACCGCAAGATACCCAGCGCCAAATTACTCCCGGTGTCGTAGACTATCACTCAGCAGATAAAAGATTTTTAAAAACAAAAGGAGTGGGTGTTCAGCGTTTTAAGCAATAGCAATCAGTGATTTAGATATGCCACAGTTTCTGGCTAGCTGCCCCCCTTTTTCGCCTCTTCCGCCAGGCCTGAGGCCTCCGACTGTCTTGGCCAGCAATTAATTTTCTTGATGATGTGAAAATGTCGTTTATAATATGGTAATGTAAAGCAAAAGAAGGTAAGAAGGTGCAATATGGTGGGGAATGAAGAAACACTTGCGTGCCACATTGGGCCCAGTCCTGCTAGTCTCGTTGAACCATTTTGCCCCTCTGTTGGAACCATGCTTCAATATTGCTTTAGAGTTACAAGTGCTCTCAAGGTTGCACTTCTACCTGAAGTGGTCTAAAAGAAGTCCTTCACCCCTTATTTAGTGGTCTAAAAGTCCATTCATGCTTGCAGGTCCACTCGCATGGTCAGTTGTAGCAGCTTCATAAAAGAGCTTGATGAAAAGTCAAAATGTCCTGATTATTTCACTTGATCTGTGAATCTTTGACGTCAACACTTTGTTCCTGGATGCAAAAAATGGAAAGGAACTTGTCTAGAATAGATTAAAATGTGAATGGCATTTAATAAGCCAAAGCTAATACTGGCCAAGTGGCAGAATATCAGTGCTACAATTACGGGCTGGTTAGCAGTTACGTTCGCTTACAAGGAAATGCTAAAATCTTATATATTTGTCACACTTAAATGTTTCAGATTATCAAACAAATGTACATATTAGGCTATTAGCCCAAGTAAACATAAAATGCAGTTTTTTAAGTGATCCTTTTATTTATTAAGGAAAAAAAAAACTATCCAAACCTACATGGCCCTATATGAAAAATACCCCCCCCCCCCAGCTTTTCCACATTATTTGGAAAGCTGAGTGTAATACCAATAGCCATACCCATTTTTCACAACACTGTACATTGTTGGCCACTGTAGCTTCTTTCCAGCAGATGGACTGATAGACAGACAGACAGACAGACAGGCGGACAAGCTCCCCGCCCCCAACGCTCTCTGCTCTGCTTTGGAGGGCATGATGAGCGAAATGAAATTGATTTGAAAACCCTGCCTGTGTTCGCAGCAGGCTGTGAGAGGATTACCATTTTGTTGTGTTAATGCGGCATGCGTCTGTGAATGGTGTGTGTGTCTGTGCAGACTTTGAATCAGGTTACTCACTTAGCCCAGCCCTGTAGGGATGAACAGAGGCACTGGAAATGCTAACAGGCCAAAGAAGGTTAGCTAACTGTTTTCCTTCTCTTTCTTGTGCTCGCACAGACACCCCCCCAAAACACACAAACACACACACACACACAAAGATGGCTCAGAGTCTTGGAAGGACAAGCATCCTCTGTAGCTGAGTGTAATATGCTCATTCACAGGACCCTGTAGCCATGTCCCAAGTCTAGCTTAACTGAGGCTGCATGCTAAATCCAGCCGCCATCACATTAAAAACCCAGTCAGGGAGAGCAGCTCAAACTGCCATAGTAACAAACAACAGCAAAGCTAAAGGTCCTCACCAACCCACCAGGTGGGGGAAATTGTATATTGTCATTATCGTGACATAATAAATATATCTCAGGGAGCAGTGATCTACTAGTCACTTGGAAATATGGAGTTATTATTTATATTTAGTTGTAGTTTAGTCATGTCCAATTCTACTCATTAGCTAGGACTCTCCCAGTCTGTAGAATACAAAGTATCTCAATCGCTTTACTCTTTCCTTCCACAGTTGTTTAGTTTCAGCATTTGTTGATTCCAAGTTGTCCATGAGCCTTGTGTAACATATGGTGCACCCTGAAAACATTCTCAAGGTTTGCTATTGTATATTTCAACCACATCTGCAACCCTTAACACCCCTCAGGATTTGTGTTTGCAGAGAAAGGTCTAGTTGGAATTTGGATTCTTAGTTACAATATCACTTGGAGCTCTGAGACTGCTGCTAAGAACCGAAGCAGAGATGCGATGAGCTGGGATTTATTACCTTCTTCCCTGGCAGCGCTTGGCTCTGGTGAAACTGTACCCAGGCCAGACGTTTCATGATGGCTTGGAATCCAGGCCCCGGGGGGGAATGTGGTCTCATTCTTGCAATTCCAGATTGGGTCTTTAATGGACTTCTAATGGCAGGTGAAACATTATCAAGTGGACAACTTCTGGGGTCAACGTGCAAGGAGACGTGGGAAAAAAACATGGGGTGGTTAGCTCTGTACTTGCATCTTCTGCTCTCAGGATGATGGCAGTAAATGGATATTATTTCTTTCAGATTTATAGACGTAGACCTAGGTGTTTCAGAGTGAATTGTATTATGTAGAATTAGAAGAAGCCTGTCATTTAGAAAGCAGTGTCCTCCCACGATTGTGGATTATCCCCAAGTGAAAGTGGAGAGGAGTGGGTTTGTGAGGATGGGGGATGGGGGGTGTGGGTGTTGTGGTGGTTTTGTCAGCTGGAGCTTAGTTCCAGATCTTATTCACCTTGTTTTGGCTCCTACCTTTAAGAGTTTCATTGCAATGTCTTTAAATGCCAGCAGCCAAGCTAACATTACAGATTGGATAAGTGCCTACAAACTCAACCACCCAGCCCCCATCAATCAAGCCACGTTAGCTCAGATTGGTGACTATTCTATTAGTGTGAGTGTTCTAGCTGCGGTTGCCAGGTAATAAATCTTTCCCTGTGGCCAAACAGAAGGTGTCTCATGATCGGGCGTGGCTTTGACCTCCACCGCTTTCTAATATACATTAAAAATGGTAGCGTTAAACAAAGCTCAGAGTTAAATTTACTACTAAAGGAGTGCATTGACTCCAGTGTCACAACACAGGTGATGCATTCTCAGTGGCTGCTCATGCGGCAAGTCAGTTGTATATTTGTGATGGTTTATAGTTTGGGAACACCGAAGGGACGTTATAAGCTAAATTGCCTTACATGTTTCATATAATTACTGACAGGAGCAATCCTCATATCCAAGATGGTCAGCTTATACAAGAAAAAAGATTGTTAATTTAAAAGTAAATAAAAGTAAATTAAATGTTACTCCATGTCATTTATACACATGACATATGATTTGATATGACTGTATAAATATATAACTATCTGCATTTAAAAACTGTAAACGCACCTGTAAACTTTAAGTACTGTTTTTTTCCCATGTTTTCCAAGTATTTAAATTAATTTCAGGTTTCATGCTTAATATGTTACTTGGATGACATCTGTATTCCTCATTCATTGTAAGTTTTAAGAACTTTGGACATACAAAAGGTCCAGATACATGGCACCAAACACCATGAGGACAATGTTTTTTTTTATTCAACCCATTTAATTATGCTTCCTGGATGGTTCTTGGCTTGGAAGAAGTTCCTGAATTGATATAGATGCTTATGTGGAGCTTTAACTAGGATCTTTGCACATTCACTTTTTAAAAAATAGCTCTTGAAAGAACCATGCAGGTGATCTTTAGGGCACTGGATCTCAATCCAGTCCTCAGGAACCTCCAGGCAATGCAGATAACGTACATATATGGAGCAGAAATGCGGGCCATCTAAGGGTCCCTCAAGACTGGTTGAAGAGCCTTTTCTTGGCACCCTTAGCCATTCAGTTGGTCAGCATTCTTTGAGTACTGACAATTTTCACAGCATGCTCAGAAAATCATTCCTTGAGCATGAGAGAGGACCGAGCATTGCCCTGTCCAACTCTGCACTTCAGGGAGAGGGGATGGGGTGTCTTAAGTGCTGCTGAAAAAAGGTAAATGTGTTCAGAGGGATAACTTGGTTTCGGCAAACAGACGACGCCCCATTAGTGGCAGAGCTAGTCACAGTGTTTCTTTGTCTATCTTTTATTTAACAGTGCTGTGGAGCCAAACGCATTACACTCAGGACGGGAAGCCGAGAAAGAAAAATTAAACTGCATGAAAATTAAACTGCAGAAACTTCCAGCCATCTCAGCGCGTGATGCAATTCCTGAGACACTTTTTGAAAAATTGGGCTTTTGGTTTATTTAACAAGGGATGGGAGTCACCCAAGGCTTTGAGCCTACTGCATCTTAAATTATGGAAAATTAGCAGAGATAGGCATACAGTATCATAACCCAGGGACTACAGACTTTTCTTAAAGATTACTTCAAAAGCCTCGCCAGGTCCATGTTACATAACGACATTTGCCTACATACAGCATTAAAATCGTGGGCCTCTTTTTTGAAAACGCAAGCTTGTATAATTAGTCCATTTATTATTAACAACTACCTTGTACTTCTACTATCTGGAGAAAATAATGATATTTTAAGGGCCCTGAGGTCCAAGAACACAAGGTTTCCAGAACCCTATTTACCCAAGACCTAATGTTTCCAGGACCCTATATTCTAGTGCTGCATAACTAGTGCTGTATATTCCTAGAGCCCTATATTCCTAGAAAACATATCAACAGTCCTGCAGAACAGATGGAGTTACTTAATGAATAAAGCTTAATTGCCAATCAAATGTAATTAGTTGTGACATATTAAGTAACTGATGATCTGGATGTTAAGACATTCTGCTTCTGAAGTTGCACTGGACAGGAGGGTGGCTTGGACACTATACCTATCGTGGTTGACCTGAAATGTCTTGCAGCTGTGGTAAGGGGTCTACCGGGCAAATGTTGCATGAATGAGCCTTTGTTTCCTGTAAAACACTTTCAATTAGTTTCATCCCAACTCATAAAGCAGAGTTTTGGTCTGTGTTGGTAGACTGCAGCCACGCTTGGGCGACTCTCAAAGGCTCCAATTAACCCCCGGAGGAGCGTAAAAATGCAAAACGCCCTGCCACAGTCGAGGCTCATTTCTTGAGCCAGCTGTTTCATAAAGCAAAAAGAGGACGTTAAGCAGCCATGCATTGACTCAGAGGTTGAATTTGAGGGTGTTAATGGTGGCAGGTGCATTTTATATGTGTTGCAGGACGTTAAAGTGGACAGGATGAAGGATGGAGGAAATGCTGGAGGCTTAGTGCTTCCACCGATGTTTCAGAAGCTGTTGGGACAAGCACGTACGACTGCGTGTGGGGAAGACACACTACAGAATGCTAAAGAAGTGTTAGAAGAGTGTGCGTGCATTAACTTTATCACTGATAAGCAAGTTCCTGACAATGTGAAAGATAATTGTGTTCATTTCTGTGCAGAACATCAATTAAGAATAATATAATGTATTATTTTTATATTGGTTAAACATATACATTTTTTATATAATTTGAAAACATGAACTGCTTTATATGACTTACAGAAATGTTAGGATATATCTGAAAAAATGAAAAAATAAATCAATTTTTTACAAATTCAAATTATATTCTTCAGCAAACTTACCCTATTGGAGATACAAGGTTTAAAAATCATAAACAAATACAATTTTGGGAATGGATTGGCTAATGCACTTTTGATATATGCTTCCAATCCAATCCTATGTAATTAACCACTATATCTAATAGCAATTTGTTACTTTTTAATAAAGGTTGTGGTCATAAGGCTGCACAACATGCAAAAAATATTAGTTTTAAAATTATAATGCTATATTGCAAAGGCAATGCTTCTGAAATGGCCTAAATCATTATTCTTCCAGAATAAAAAAAACCTCAAAGTCTTTAAATATTGTTTAATTTTCAAAATGCACATTCACTTCAACAGTGTTTTCAATTGCGTTTCAAAGATTTTGTAATGTCAGGGTGGCAACACATTTACATGAATCTTCTTATTCAGCCTGCAATGTTGAAGCGCTGGTGACTGGTGTCAAGTGAAGTCAAGTTCGTTTATTGTCATTTCGGCCATATACACAATGTACAGTGAAATGAAACAACATTCTTCCACAACCATGGTACGACACAAGAAACAAAAACAGAAATGCCACATAGGTGTGACAAAATACAGAGTGCAAAGATAGCAGGAGAGAGAGTGCAAGATAAATACTAGTAACAAAACAACAGGACAATGTAGCATTTAGTGCAGTTGATATTTGAATTATTACAATATTATAACATAATACTGTATTCTAGCAGTGGAGTCATCAGGTGTACAAAAACGCAGAATAGGGGTAGTCAGCAATATATAATAATTGTGCAAATGATGGCAGCAGCAAGACTGTGCAGTATATAATGAATAGTATTTACAGTGGTAGCCAGATTTTTGTCTTTCAAACAGGCTTTGCACGTCTAATGAGTGTTGTGTGTTCTGGGAATCAGCATAACAGACATGTGATCAGAGTAGCTGAGGAATGCTCCAGTGATGTTAGTGTAAGTGCAGCCCAGTCCAGCATGTTTAGGGAACTTAAGGGGAACTGACTTGAGATTTGCATGGTTGACATCCCCGGCATCAACAAACATCCCATTCTGGTGTGAGCTTTGGAGCTCACTGATGGCTCCATAAAGTCTGGCCAGCGCATTGTTAGCATTAGCGATAGGTGGGATGTACTTCGCGACCATAAGCATGTTGGGGAATTCCTGCAGTAAATAAAATGGTCTACGTCTAACAGTCACCACCTCCAGCATCAGATCCTGGACTTCCTTACTAGTGGACCGCATATAGAGAGGAGGTGCAATGGCTAACAACCTGTCAATGTGGACAAAATAAATGTCATCGTTACTGACATTAACGTGATCACTCACCACTGAAAATCAACGACTCCCCAGTGGTGATCGTCTAGAGCAGTGGTTCCCAACCTGGGGTCCAGGCCCCACTTAGGGGGGCGCGAGAGATCGCAGGGGGTGCACACAATCTTGTCTGCGCTGAGGTTACCAAAATTATATTTGTAGACATTAAATTCATAAAATCCCAATATCTGAGAAACGTAAAAGTGTGTGTGTGTGTATAAGAGTACAAGAACAAACCTGTTTATTTTTTGCAAATTAAGTTTGTAATTAATCACTTCTTTTTGTGGGTCTATGCGGGTAGGAGTTGGGGTTGAGGTGGGGGGGGGCTGGCTTGTCTTGGACACAGGCAAGGGGGGCTTCAAGGAAAAAAGGTTGGGAACCACTGGTCTAGAGCACCAAGTTCCTTGATGTTGACATCAAGGAGAATCTCACATGGACCCTCAGCATCAGCTCAATTACCAAAAAGGCTCAGAAGCATCTAAAGTTCCTGCGGAGACTGAGGTGAGTGCACCTTTACTGAGAGTATTCTCTGTAGTTTCATCTTGATGCTGTACGGAAAATGTGCCATATCAGATCGAAGGACCCTAAGGAGGACAGTAAGTAAGAATTGCTAAAAAAAGATCATCAGGGTCTCTCTCCCTTCTGTTGGGGACATTTACAACACACTGCATCTGCCAGCATTGTGGATAACCCCACACGCCCTCTTTTCCCTCCTACCATGTGGCAGGTTTCGCAGCATCTGGGCCTCTACTACCAAGAATGGGAGCAGTTTCTTCTCCCAGGCTATAAGACTCATATCAGAACTGAACAACTAACACACACACGCACACACACACACTCTGAACTGAACCGCTTCACTTCTCCCAATCACACTGCTTATGCACCCTAAACTGATCTGCCATAAACAAGAAAACTACCTGCCATTGTAAATACCCTGTATTTATTTTTATACTGTACATTTTTCTAATCAAGTTTATTAGTAGACTCAAGACTTTTGGACCCTGCTGTATAGTGATGAGTAGAGGCTGGCCCAGGGGGTAAGGTTAGGGAACTGTCTTACCAAAGTCTTATCAATGCACCAATAATTTAAAGGTACCAATGGGATTAATTTCCTAAGCTATGTTAACTATAGCCTAGTATAGTGGAACCGGCTCAGCTTCACTGATGCTCAAAAAATCATAATTTGGAAGATAAAGACTCATTTTGGAGAATAACTGGTGTAAGTACGACAAGAAGAATAAAATAAAAATATGACGTGATAAACAGAATTTTTTTTTAAACGCCCTGAAACAGAATTTCTGTTCTTTACGTGTGTTGCTGTTGTTTATTTACATATTTCACAGCTGAAAATTAGCAATCAAATCCCCCTAAAAGGTTTATATCAGACAGGAATTTGAGGAATTAAAGCAAGAGTTTACATAAGGACCCTCAGGAATCTTCTGATTGGGCTGTAAAAGAGAAGCTGGCCATGAACCCAAATAGCCATGATGCTGCATCAAACGGTACACAAATCAGGCTGGAGGACGGACGCTGCAACGGATTAACCTCAGCTGAGGGCAGCGTCCATGAGCAGTGGAGCCAGAAGTGTTTTGATGAAGCTGCATAGTGTAGTTTTGACAGCACTGATATGAAAACACAGAGTGACCTTCGTTTAACCCTCAAACTGATTGCTGCTGAATTGTATGCATGATTCAGCCCTAACAGTGCTTCAGAGGACCAAATAAATGCATAAAGAAATGCATCAGAGACCCATCATGGGACATTTGTTGACATATGGCCAATTTTATTCATTTCTTATTTATTTACAGTGCCATTAATATGTATTTGTTGCAATATTTTCACACTAAAGGGTTTCAGATTCTTTAGCATAACCTGTATTACAAGTATTTGCCCTTGAGTTCAGTAACCAGTTGTAACAATTTTAGCAGCAACCATACACTTCCTAAGTGGAGATCAGTCTTTGACAGCATTGTGGAGGTGCAGTCCCACACTGGAATTTTAGCTAGCATGTGCGTATGTTCGCTAAAAACAAAATTGGTGGACAGTGTTCTCCTCCAAGTGTGTTCAAAGTCAATAACATTGCTTTAGCAGCAGTTTGAGATGTGGTTACAGGCGTTGGAGGAAGCAGCTGCCTGCCTTCACCCTCTCAGGTGTTGGTGGTATCCTGACAAGTTATCCAAGCCCTAAAGCTGCAAAGAATGCCCACATTATTGCACTCCCATCACCACGTTTTATAGATGATATTGTGGAATGCTGTGTTATTTTACGCCAGATGTAATGGGGTCCTTAGTGTATTCCACTACCCCATTTCAACTCAAAAAGCCACAGTATATTATTCCAAAAGGCTTGGTGGTCATCACAGTGGTTTTACCAAATTTTGACAAGCCAGTCTCTTAATACTGACCTTATTTGTAGGAACCCTTTCCAGACTGAACTACTGATATATCATCATTCTTCCCTATTTAGTTGGTGAGGACTCCATGGGTCTGGCAGTAATAAAGTCGTCTAGGTGTTCATAAACACATATCAACACAGATGCATATTGTCACAGTCCCATCCGCACACATTCACACTTATTTACTCCCCCTTTTCTTCTCCACTCATCAGCCTTGCTATTTTCTTCCTCCCTCTGTAAAAATATCCAAAGTGAGAAATCACTGAAAGCTGATAATTGACCTGGAGGAGAGCAATTACTGCTGACGTGTCATTAATGTTTTAATAAACCAACATCGCTTTACAGCACTTTCTCCCGCCTCCAGTGCCCACCATGCAATGGAAAGCAATTAAAACCATAGCAGTGCGTGCGCATATGTGTGTGGGGTGGCTAAAGCCTGTAAAACTCTACATTTAATGAACAAGGAGTCGCGAGACCAGCTCCTGAATTAGATGGAGGAGCTGAAGATATCTGCTATGATTTTAATACCCAACAAAACCCCAACAAACATGACGCACTGGGGCTGTATGAAGATAAACAGAGTGTGCAGTAGGCCCTATTGTTTCTGAAAGCATGATAAACAGCTCTAATAATTAATCCAGTTGCTCTAGAGGGAAGCCTGGTTGGTAACAGGAGGCGCTCTAGATAACCCTCTAATCGCTAATCGTTCCAACAGACACCAAACGAATCCCTAATGAGGACGGATGCTCTACTTTTCACCTACAGGGACGTGATAAGTGATCGTCAATCCCACAAGCGATGGTTAAAGCATCATTTATGGAATTGCAGTGTTTTTGCTGCACATTGTGGTTTTAAGCACTGCTCTATTTTGAAATTTTTCATTTATTTTTTATTTAGCACACGATTCATTTGAGATGATTTTACAAACAAAGCAAATCAACAAATCATTTTTTTTGTTTAAATAAAGCCAGTCAACTAATGCATTTTTTAATTCAAATTAAGTCTAGTCTAATTTGAATGGAAATTAGCACCTCAACTCTGAATCTGAAGTAATTTTTGTAAAGTATTTGCTATTTGTTAAAGTAAGTTAAAGTAAGATATCAAATATGAGTAACCATTCAGTTTTTCAAATAAACTGCTCAAATACATTTTGTACACTGAAATAAAAGTGTACAAAAATAAAAATAGCATTAAACATAGAATGGTCATCATTTGAGTACTGAGTACTGAGTGGGTAATTTTCTAATATGCTGTCCCAAACCAGTCCAACCCATGGGTTCCATAGACTAATAATTTGGTGGGTTGGGTGACAAAGCAGAAATAAAAGGTACAGAAACATTGAGGGCCGGGTCTCTGAATTTTGTGGGTCAGGCAGGGCAGGCTGGCTCTCATAATCCTTCACAGTCCTTCGGCTGTGAGACATAAAATACTCTGTCCCATGCATTACTAATTCTTTCTGAAAATGACTTGTAAAGAAATAAGGTTTATATTTCATAATTACCCACAATATTCCCAAATGATGAATTAACAGTTTAGATCAGTGTAAATGAGCTATAATAGCATGGTATATTCTTGTGCAAATCAGTTGATTTCAGTACTTCATAAAGACTGCTATACTTACACAATTAAAACAATGTCTCCACAATATAGCGACCTCTTATTTTTTTTTATCATATTACTTCATAGGCATAACTGCTGTATAGTTCAAGGGTCAATTGGTGGTTTTGCATCCTGAGGCAAGGGGCCACAGCTGTCTGGTGCAAATATATTCAACTAAAGCAGCGGCAATTTATTTCCAGCATTTTCCAAATATCAACATACTACAAAGCTAGTATTATAAATGAATACTTCAAACTATCCAAGATACCTTAAGAAAATACAAAAAAGGGCAAGCAAATTAAGCTATCCAGTATAAAAGTGCCTGCATAGTTCACCCAAATCTGCATTAAAAATCATTAATAATCAGAGACTAATGCCTTCTTTGACGAGGCTACTATCACAGTTCTGTCTATTACAAGGCTGTTATATTTCCATGTATGTGAGGCCTTCACAGTAGCCTGAGGTTGCTGGACAGGGTCAGGTCTACACCACCAAGCACCCGTGTAGGACACGTGTGCCCCCCACCCCCCAAAAAACACTTATTTTATCATGATGACCACCTGCTGTTTCTGCAAAGCACCAAACGTGGCTATGTGGGCCTCCAGACTGAATCAAGTGTTTAACAAAATGCTCCACAGGGTGCATTACCATTTGGGACATGGAGGAATGTCAGTGCCCATAAATGTCAAATCTTTCAGAGAGCGAGGAGAGTGGGAGAAAAAAAAATTGCTGATCCCCCACCAGCCCCCCCTTTTCCATTCAACCGTCCTCATTAACATCTGAATGGCAAAGGCTAATCCTCAAACTGCCCCCAGAAGTTTGATATATAGACTCCCAAACTGCACTCATGGACTGTGTGAGTCCAGTGCTTAGGCATACGTTGGAGCAAGCAAATCAAGGCTATAAAACAGGCCCAGATCAATGGGGCCTTCAAAAGGATCCAGCTTCTAAAGGAGCATGCCTCAGCAACCTGACATTTGTCCATGGCAATAGTGGGTGGAGGTCTCTCTCGAGAAGAATGATGTTCCCTGACATGTCAGGTGGATGAGCTACAGATCAGCCTGTGCACACACTGGCTTCCAGTGATTAAACACCACACTCGCTCGAACTTGTGAAAAGCCTCTTATGAAACAGCTAGATGAGCCATGGACACACGCCCTTCAATGAGGCCCGTGGAGCGACTGCAGCCGATTAGCAGAGATGACATAACGTTTGGAACCTGAAAGCCAGGCTCCTTGCCATCCTGGCAGCCATTTAATTAGGATCCTCTCAGTCTTTGTACATTTGTAGATGTGGTGAAGGGATTAAGGTGCTAACAAAGGCTTTCTCATTGTGTTTCAGTGAGCTGAAGACAGGAGAAAGACTTGTGGGACTTTAGGGTTGATTGTGTAAATCACATTGGCGGAGTCTATGGGAAGCTGAGGTAGACTGTTAAACTGATTTTCCTCTGCTTTCCTGAAAGAAAGGAGATGAACATTCTTACAAACCAAGATGCCAAAAGGAGTTCCTTGCATGATGCCATGGAAGAACCACTTTGGTTCCCTAAAGGAATTCCAAGAATGGTGCTTTGGAAACCTTTATTTTTTGCAAATAAGATGCATGACAGTGAAAAGCCAAGCAAAGGTTCTTGAAAGGTCCACTGGACTGGCAAATAACCTTCACTTTAATCGAAAGGCTTGAAGCTTTTAAATGTTTCTCACTTGCGAACACACCTTTACTTTTCACAGTAGTTTAGATTGTGCAATTCCTAAAGGCATACCTGAAGAACCCTTACTCTACATTTTCCACTGTTTAATTTTTCCCCAAGGTCCACTTATGATGTTTTTTTCCTGTTTATTATAGTGTTACCTTCAGACCAACACCTCGCTGACCTGGACTAGGATGCTGTGTATATCAGTGGGTTCGAGTGTGAGTAACCGGTCCGGCTCACAGTCATTTCACAACACCTCTGTCCTCCACTTTCACTCTCTCGCTCACAGACAGACACACACACACACACACACACACACACACACACACACACACACACACACACACACACACACACACAC
>JBBJLR010000001.1:25055793-25068188 GCA_037577145.1 Brachypetersius gabonensis
GAGATCTGATGTATCTAATGTGTTTCTTTAAAGTGTTCCTTTAATTTTTGTGAGCAGTGTATATACACACACACACAGTCCTAACAAAAAGTCCGGGGTAAAAAATACCAGCATTTACATTTTGTGCCGGTGGTTCATAACCAGGTTTTAAGTAGAGCTTCAAAAACAAAAAAACAGGAGTAAAAGACAAAAAGTAAAGAGTAAGCAATTTATTAACTCAAAAATGTGTTTAGGCATACTTGATACGAGTGTTTCCAGGTGTCTGGTGGGAATGTGGCTCCATGTGGTGAAGCCTGCTTCACAAAGGAATTGGAATTGACATTCGTTAATGTAAACTTCCATTGCCAACCATCCCCAAATGTTCTCAATGGGATTTAGATCAAGGGAACATGCAGGATGGTCCAGAAGAGCAGCATTATTGTCCTGGAAGAAGTTCTTAGTCACATGGGTATTGTGAACTGCAGGGTTGTCCTGGTGAAAGATCCAGTCTAGGGCTGAAACGATTATTCGAGTATCTCGAATGATTCGATTACAAAAAATGTTTGAGGCAAATTCTTAGCCTTGAGGCTTCATTTAATGTATCACCAAAGTCCACCTGCAGGGGCCGCGTGTGACCCGGGGAACATGCTATTTTTGCTGCAGGGAGTAGGGTTTCTTTTGCACCGAAGAAGAGCACACAGCTCAGAGCAGGAGATATGAAGTAAAGCCCTGCGCGGGACTATTTTTTTAATCCCGCTCCCGCAGAATTTCTGACGATTCCCACCTGCCCCCGCCCACTTATATGAAAACATATTTTTAAAGTTAAAAAACGATCAATGTTCTGTTATTGTAAGTAAGTTGCGCACACTGGCTGTGAAAAATGAAGAGATACGCAAAAAGCACCTCGAGACCAGCTCGACGTCCTCATTCCTGTAGTGAATAGAAAACGTGCCGAATATTGCCAACAAGAAAAAATAGGGCGGCCATATTGTTTTTTTGGTTTTTTTTTTTATTTTTATCCGTATTTAAACTGTAAACAAGTTTTGATCATTTAATGCTAAAAAAATATATAATCAATAAAAAATAATTAATTCAAATTGATCAGCAACTTTTAAACTCAGGAGCACAATAATAATAATAATAATAATAATAATAATAAAAATAACAAAAATAATAAAAATATAATTTTATATTTTACAAACAAATATTAAAGTGCATACAGACAGAGAAAATGACAAAATAACTAAATAACAGGACGTTTTTGTTTTCTTTACTGTTAATAAGTATACAATGTACATCATAAATGTTTCCCAGAAAGGTTGATTAAATGTGCGCAGTTTTGGAGTCAATAAGACAAAGGTTTTGATCTAATAACCTTGAAGAAACTGTGTTGAGTTTGAAGAAAAACCATTTTTTGTGAGGAATAACAGCCAATTGCTGCTCATTTTAAGAGGCTTTTCATGTTGCATAACCCACTATTGATATAGTTTAAAAAACACAAAAGTATGATTTATCCAATTACTCGATTAATCGATGAAAAAAATCGACAAAATACTCGATTCCAAAAATATTCGAGCCCTAATCCAGTCACTACCGCACAGATGAGGGTCTTCATTCAATACTTTTGACTGTTGTCTCAATACTTTTGTCTCTCGACATTCCGAGTTGCATATCTCGGCGAGGAATATAAATTAAAAGAGGGGAATACAAGTTTACCTAGACATTTTCTTTAAGGGTAATGCATTAAACGTTTAAAATGAAATTAATGTATTCTGGGAGCATTCCTGTGGGCATATTTAGGGTTTACACTTTTTTTTTTACCAGACACAGCAATGCGCTTTTTCAAAATACGCTGGTGAACGTAACCCCTCTGAAAAGCAGGGTATTACTGTATTTCCCTCAGTCTCACTCTCTCTCTTAGTTGAGTAGTAACTGACAGACTGGGTGAGACAGATCTGAGAGGACATCTTCTGCTGCGTATGACTTACATATGGCCATCTGATGAACAAGCCATTACTAATGCATCCTCCCTCTTCCTTCGTACATGTGTTTCAGTTGCTCTCAATTGCCAGAGAAACACTGATTACACCCCTTAGCTAACTGTCCAGGCGCATACACAGGAGATACAGGCTTGCAATATGGAGCTACAAACATCCATGAAAATTTGATACGATGGCAAGAGAAATGAATGTCTCAGAACTTGGTCAGTGTGGCCAATGGTGCATATGCATCATGTGACCAACCAGTGAAATGCAGACTGCTATTTGTTGCAGTACAGATCATTTGTCACATCTAGAAGATAAAGAAGAGAATGGGGTGAGATTTAAGAGGTAGTAGGACAGCAATCATTATTAGAAATTAATGCATGAAAAAAAAAACAGAGGAGAAACACACAGAAGCATGGCTGCATCTCAAATGGCTTCCTATTAAAACACAGACTCTTGCACCCAAACAGTGTATAATATGTCTAACAAAGAGCCACAGAACAACTACTAGCAACAGGAATACAATGTCCCATTTTACAACAAACCAACTCTGAATTACTTTGTTTACGTCTCATTGGTCATTCCCCTTTAAAAGTCAAGTCCTGCGCACGTTTTAAAACAGTGGAGCTGAACTATTCAGAAATAGGAATTATCTTTCTCACACCCTGAGATACTGAGTATCATAACAAGACAAAGAAGAAATAAAATAGAGAGAAAGAGAAAAAGAGTGCAAGACAAGCAATTTGTTCAGCTGTTATTTGCCGACTGTTGCAATGGGCACAGACAAGTAACTGTGAGCAATCTCCAAAAATGACCTTTGAAGTGAATACAGAATCATTACACAAGGTATTTTTATAGTGTTGTAATTGAACAGTTGGGGAGCTTTTATATCTACAGAGACTATGGGCATCAAAGCACTATGGGCATTACACGCTCCGATCCTTTCTGCCACCTCACAGATTTTGAACTGTGTGAGAATGTCAACTGTGGAGACATACCTGCAATAACATGGGTGCTGGCAATGATTTTTGTTCTGTGTTATAATTCAGAAATTATTTATGCACAACAGCACGCTTGATTGAACAGTAACGCTTATATAAATGTGTTTTTTTTTTTTTTTTAAATCCCGGTTAGTACCATTGTAAGGGCCACACCTTCCATTTACTACCACATAAATGCCTAAAGGGCCAATACAGATGCAGACTGAATCATAAACACACACTCCTTCAACCCCTGTGTTCCTGGCATGAACAAAGCAAAACAAAAGCCTGCCACCTATTCATTCATTCTTTATATAGATTATATTGTGGGACATGACGAAGGGAATCTTATGAATCATATTTATTACTGTTTAATTGTTCTTCAAAGCTTATGTTATTTTCCCTCCCCAGTTCCTGGATCGGACTCCAAGAATTCAGCCAGATATGCCGGAAGACCATTTTAACATAAAGATAATATTTTTTTAAAAAGCTCAATCATGCGAAGCTACAGGTGAGACAAACGTCTCTGAAATGTTAAATGGTCCATATGGCAGAAAAACAAACATTACTTTTTAATATAAAGACTATAAAGGGAATAAATAATTTTTTGTTTTAAGTGTTTTAGAGGCACCATTCTCTCTCCAGTTTATGCATTCTGTGCCACAAAAACACCTGCTTTGCTGTGTAAAAAACATATATCCATTCATTCAGCCTACAGTTGTTCAGCCCATCCTTTCCAGGTTAAAGTTGTATAGTAAGTTCACACTGCTTTTTAAATGAAGCATGATGGATGTAGAGCGACCAATCAGAAGAGAGCTCATTTGCACACAAAAACTGAGCACTCCTTCAAATTTTACTGCACAATTTACATTTATCTGTAAAACATAAACTTTTTTTGTCACAGCCTTTAATTCTAAGAGACAAAGAAAATTGTCATATTTTTGGGACACGAAAACATGCAAATGTCAAAATTATATTTGTCTTTAATCTTTCATCTTTGTTTTATGGTCTATAGTGTATAAAACTTAAGATCATTCTTTGCAAATTCGGTTTGCAAGGAAGCGCAAAAACAGATAGAGGAGACATTCTGTTTGTCATGCTTAACAGTAGTATGTAGCACAGCACTGCACTTTTCAGCCTAACCAGAAAATATTTTTCTCTTCTTTTTGTGTGTTTTTGCCCATCAATGTTGTCTTGCTACAATACCCAGCAATCCTGACTGCTAGCATAGCTGCTATAATTAAGTGTGTAAAGTGTAAACTGTAGATTTGTCACACGTAAACACACAACAGCGTGACACGACACAGTGTGAACAGCGTAAAATTGTTCTCTGTATTTAACCCATTCATCCAAGTGATGCAGCAGGGAGCTAATGACACAGTGTCCAGGGAGCAGTGTGTGGGGGACGGTACCTTGCTCAAGGGTCCCTCAGTGATGCCACAAGTACAGATTTCCAGGGTTCTTTAGCTGTAACAAAAACTGGATTCCTTTACCAGCTAGTTAGGGAATAGGTTTCCCATTGTTTAAAGTGGTACTGCTACAGCAGACTACAAGGACTGGAGAAGCACCGCTCAAGCTCAGCCCTGCAAAGTTTAGTTCCAACCTTGATCTAGCGAACTTGAGTCAGTTAATCAAGCCCTCCAACAGCATCTGAACATTAGACATATATGAATATTAGACCCAGGTGTGTTGAAACAAATCGCCTGGACCACGGTTAGGAACCCTGTTCTATTAACCTCGCTATGGGGTTTAATTTTTTTATTCAATGTTCTTCAGTAATGGTTATATACTGATTATAGTAATGGCTATACATGTGGGCAGCTGGATGGCCTAAAGGTTAGGGTGTTGGACCTGCAGTCAGCAGGCTGTGGGTTTGAATCCCAACTGCTAGTGTCACCACTGTCACCACTTGAGCAAGGTACGGCCTCCACACACTGCTCCCCGGGCACTTGGTGAATGGGTTAAATGCAGAGAAAAAATAACATTGTGCTGTCAGGTGTTCACGTGTGACCATGGGGGTCAACTAAATAAAACACTGACAGCATTTTGGCAAAACATCAATGGCAAGTCCTTGACCCCATCATGCTATGACCTCTGCCGATTGTTTACAAGGTATGGATTCAAACGTGAGGCAGCCCCTTTATGGTTTGTGCCCTCCTTCCGCATTAGTGCACTCAAGACAGATTTCACCAGGGGACTTTAATCTATACGGGGACGTCTGAGACATAGTGCTAGATCCTCCGCTAACCGCTGCTGCTAGTGCTTGCCAAGGGTCTTTAGAAGGTGACTCTATCCTCTTCTCCATCATTTATTGATACATTTCCCCCAAAACAAGCCATGGCAGGCGTCTTTAGTGCCTTTTCACATCCCCGTCCCTCTCTGGCTGCTCTTTCTGTCGCTCACACTCATGCACTTTCTGAGCAGTCCCAATGGTCTTTTAATTTTTGAGAGGTTATTTTTAGCTGAAGATAATCGAGGTGGAAACTCCCATCTGTCCCATGTACATCCCAGCTGCCCTGCTTTTTAGCGAGAGAAAAAAAAAAGAGCATGAAAGAAAAAAAAAAAAACATATTTGCATGATCATACCAACAGTAAAGAGCAGGCTGAGAGAGCAGCATGATGTTTCAATCTCCGAGCATTTAAAAGCCCTCCTGGGGTCACAGCTACGAGCATGACCGTAGTTGTCGCTTGTTGATGTTTTGTCAATCTATTTGCTGACGCCTTCCTCATGTATTTATGGTGCTTACCATTCAGCAGGAGACGCCTTGCCCAGCGTTCGCGGTGATTTATTTCCAAATGCTAATGTCTTCATAAGTTTAGGCAGCTCTGCTAAAGCAATGAGCAGTGAAATGAGAACAACTCCTTGCTCATATTTCATGGCACGAAAGTGTCGTTTTTCCCCCGGGTGTGAGTAGAATACTAAAAATGAAAACATTTTAAAATGTAGCTTTAGAGACAGCAGAGTTCTCTCTTGGTTGCATTTTTTATCACAGCAATTGCAGAACGATAACATACCAGACAATGCCTAAAATAGAAATATGATGGATGATACTGTAGAGTGGATAGAAGGGTCACTGGTGTGTAATAGTGGTTCTATTTACATCTATTTCTTACTTTCTTCCTTTAACCGTTCTTTGCAAAACCAGGGACCACCCTTTCATTTATTTTCCAGTGAAAACAAACATCAAGTAAAAGTTATTCAGTTATTCTTATAGTCACAGTTACAGCTGTGTCCTCCCACTACAAGCCCAAAGCTCTCAGCGACATGATTCACAACAGCAGTTTCCTACACATCCCTAAGCTGCCACACACACATTTCTGTCTAATTTCATTCTTATAACCACAGTGAAAATCAGGAGGTTCCAAAACAATTATTAGCTAACAGCTGTACAACCTGGTATATCACAAAAACTGTCCTCACATAAGCCACACTTTAAGCTTTCATTCAGGCTTAAAGACCTACGAATTTTTTCTAAGAAGAGTGGAAAAAACATCATTTCGGATTTCTGTAGGGAAATTTAAAAGGAGTCTTCCAAAAGGAATGGAAGCTAAAGAGCAGACATACTAAACATGATTTTAGATTTAGCTGTTGAAGCTTCTGCACAATCTCATTTTGAAACTAATTTGGTTAATTTAAATACAAAATAAATGAAAATGTCACCTCCAACCTCTATTCTGAAAACAGCGGTTTCTAAAAAAAACAAATGAGTAATGTTGAGTTCAATGTGTGGTTGAAAAGTTCAGTCCTACCAGCTCTGATGAATTTTAATTGGCAAAATTGATCTGCATATCCAATTGGTTTTCCAGCCTTCGAGCCTTTTACTGTTTCTCTTTTGCGCTCACTGTTTATCCATCTCCCTCTTACACTCTCACACTTCTGCGCTTTCTTCTCTAAACTCGCTCTCCAATCCATCATCTCGGTCGTGCTATGGAGTCGCGTTAAAGAATAAACGCAGCCATTACATTGCTCCTTCTCTGTTCAGGCCCCAGCCAACATGCAGCACGATCCAACACACATCCTTTCCCTCCAATCCATCACACACTCTTTTTCCTGTTCAAACATTTTTACAGACTCTTCATCAAAGCTTCAAACTTTTGATTACTTTGTCCCTTTCTGTGTATAAAGTGGGATTACTGTGTTCTTCTTTTTTTTTTGGCCATGTCCTCTCTAGGTTATCCTTCAGTGGCCGTTCCTGCCGTGCGCCCGTTCCCTAATGGCACGAGATGCAAAATTAATGGCAGGAGGTCCGGCCATGTGAAGAAAGAGTAGTCCAAACAGAGAGTGACAGCTGAGGCGGACGTGGTCTGAGCTCAGCTCTCTTGGAAGGAACCCAGAGACGGGCTGCTTGCATGGAATATCAGCTACAGCCAAGCCATACAACAAAATCCCCAGATCAAGGAATGAATATGACCAAGCTGGCTTCACTGTACACCAGTGAATATATAGCCTTTGCAATATATTGCAGACTGCAAATTCCAATGAGCTTTTTAACCAATCATAGCACGTTATACTGTCCTAAAGGGGTTTCTGGATGTGTTCTCATTAAATTGATGATTGTGTTGAAAATAATGCAGGCTGATCTTTGTAGGGCATATGATAGACAGGGCTGAATGTGTTTATAATTGCAATTTAAAAATCCATTGTCTTTTATTTGGTTGTTTTAAACCAATAAATCAAACAGATTAAAAAGGAAAACATCCTATTCTGGTCTACCTACATACTTAAAATATTTAATCCTCTAAAACCATAAAAGAACTCACTGACATATTAAAAAAAGGAATTTTTTCCACTTTTGTTGTATAATAAGAATAATTAATTTGATACTCTTCATCACATCCCTAACAAATATATATCAGAAAAAGCAGACACATCTCCACACAGCCATATGCTGCACTGCAATTCGGAAGCTTTTTAGTGTCATGACACAGAACAGCACCTTCTGCTTTGGGAACAGCTCTGTAAGGTCTAAAGAGAGCGATCCGTGTGGCAGAACACTGCACCAGATCATCTCTACATTCTCTGCTGGACATAAATGCCAGGAGATGCAGGACCAGAGCAACTAGGATTTTAGGGATTTTAGGGATCTCGCCCCGATAACAGCTGAAATCAGGCAAATGCTGCAAGCGTATTATAGCTTAAACAGAGAGGCTCAGGAAGAGCTTCTATGATGAGCCCACAAGATTCCTTAACCATTACATTACACATGGATTTTAACCTTTTATTATAAGACTGATCTCTCTACCTCAATGTATCTAATCTGCCTCACTAACTAACCTCCACCTCACTAACTCACTGTATCCCACCTGCTGTCTATTATTTATCAACACAAAAACTAGCACACGGAATTGAACAGTATATACAGTGTGTCCGAAATGACGCAATTTTAGGGCCTAGTGCACTCAAAACTAAGCTAAAATTCAGTGCACTGAAAGTACCCGGATGGTGCACTGAAAACGACCAGAAAACGCAGTGCAGAACGATGGACACTATGCGCACTAAACGGGCACCATTTTGACCAAGTAGCAGAGGGGGCTTGAATAGTTTTCGAGTTGAATAATGGCAGCCAACAGTGAAATGCAAGCCCAATCGGACGCAACTTGTTTGTATAAAGGGAAGTAACTTAAGTAATATTGTACTGATGTATACTGCGGTATAACCGGATGATATTTTGGCGGCTGTAGAATCCCGAGCAAATGTTAGTCCGTCACTTCCGCTAAGTGCAAAACGTTAGTGTTCCGTTTAGGACAGCACTGAACCCTGGCACAACATTTCAGTGCACTCACATAAGTGCGCGATTTCGGACACACCCATACTCTATTCTACTGCATTTGCAAATTTCAAATTATATTTGCATTTGTAATGTTTGTTAGCATCTAATTGTATTCCTTGGTTTTAGCCTTTTGTTTGCCCTTTAATTAATTGTAAGTATACCTCACAGTCTCAAGGCCATTTGATGGGCACATTTCACAACATACTGTGCCTGTATAACAGTGTACGACAAATAAAGTATCTTGAATATTGATATGAAGCGCAGCCTTCTTCGTATTCCTCCAAGGTTAAGTCCAGAAACGTACACTTATACCAAATATACAAAATTATGCAAAATTGATGAAATGTAAGATAACTGATCTACAGACATAGGTGGTAGGCAAGCCCAAATAGATGTCAGTGGTACGCAAAATGTGCACCAGTTTTCAGTCTTCACAGCGCAAATGCATAACTAATTTGTGACTTCATACCATGTATAACACCTGCAAACCACACCAAGACACATGCCCCGGCACGGACACCCTGCACAGCCCCTCCACGCCCCCCGGAACCCAGCGCACACAGCCCCTCCCCCTGGAATCAGGTGGACACACAGAACTCTGCATGCCCACACACACCCCAAATACCCCCCCTCCCAGCTACAGCCACCGAGACCAGTTAATTCATGTAGAGTACTGTAGCAAAAATTATGTCAACCCCTATCCATAGACCAAACAGCAATGCATGCAATGACTCATTTTACCATAAGTCTTGTGTTCATTAACACTAAAGCCAAGTATTAGTTTCTAATGTTGACCTGAGAAATTGAGTAAAAGAATATCCGTTGGCAGCTTATCTGCAAGAAAAATCGGATCATTTAAATATCGAGAAGGTAGGTTAAGGATCAAGTGTCAGTGTTGGAAAGTCTGATGAAGAAGCTCAGCTACTTTAAAGTGCACTCACTGGTGACATAGGTGCTCCCACAGCTTCAAAAAAGAGCAGGCCATTAGAATACGACACTTTGAATCAGTCACATATAAGCCTATGATCACCATGCCCAGAGCTGAACACTGGTTAGAGCCACAAGCACTGGTCTATAAAGCAAAAGAACTGCATTCTCTGGAGTTTCATCCAATTCCTTTGGGATGAGTTGGCGTGACATTTGTGAACAAGAAATCATCCAACATCAGAACCAGGCCTCACTAGTGCTCTGGTGAGAACATCTAGTTTAAAGTGAGAGATGTACAGGTCCAATACCCTTGATATCAGAAGAAACAAGTGTGTCTATGTAAACAGATCTGCCTCCATCAATGCGGGTAGTGAGAGAAAAAGAGTGTTCTAATTGGGCTTTGCAGCTGGGAATAAATATACCGTATTGATTGTTTCAACATAATTATTGTAGAAAGGAAATGCAACATGTTGCAAGTTAGAGAGAGAAATCAATCAGCTAGTGACAACAGAACAGAAGACTGTTTGTGTGACATGCCAGTATGATGTTTTCTAGCTTTTTTCACATTAATTCTGTGGAGTAGTAGCACAAAAGTAGAATACTGAACCTTTTAAGACTGACTTTGTTTAATAAATGAACATAGATTTTTAGCACAATAATTTTAAATCTGTTATTGTGATCTGTAGTATATGATCCACCAAAGAACCCCTTGGCAACACATAATTATAATATTATAAATACTTCTAATTACATTTGTACACGGCAAGAAAGAGAGCTTCAGAGCTTCAAAACAGCTGTTATCTTTTCTAGAAGTGTCTCTTTCAGACACTTTGCTCCTCCTTTTTGTCTTCTTCTTTCAAGTGCTAATAATGTGCTAGAAATCATGCCACATCACTAGTTACGAATATGGCACCTAATGCCTCAGACATTTTGCCATAGTTTGAAATGAGATTTTGCTCTAAAATGTTTTATTTTTTAGATTATTAATGGTAGGGAATGCAATAAGGTAAAGCAACCAACAAGGGAACATTATTGTTTTCAGATTTAACCATCATTGAGATTCCAATAAACACTGAGAAGACACATGTAGGTTCACTGGTGGGACTGAATAGTAAATTAAATGCCTATATTTGGGTTGTAGACATCACGGTTCCATTCACCACAACCCCTGGTTCCATTCACCAATCCTGCAAGGATATAAGAGGAAGAGCCTCTACAAACCACCCTGACTAAATCTGTATTCATTTTAGCCACTGAATTATGCAGAAATGTTAAAAACTTTAAAGTGTAGCACAGCAGCTTATAGCTATGGTAATACAGAAGTCAAGAACACTACAAAAATAGAAATTCAAAGTTGTTTGTGTGTGTGTGTGTGTGTGTGTGTGTGTGTGTGTGTGTGTCAATGCCAGAGCTCATCACGTGGATGAAAGCTCTCCTTAATCAGGGAGGAGGGGGCGGATTATGGGGTGCAGACCTTCACCGTCTGGCCCTGCGTTTCCATTTCAAAACATCCATGACATTTGTCATTTTTTGCTCATGCAAATGACAGCATTGCAGGAAACGCGACCCCAAAGACCAGAAATCATTTTGTTTGTTTTTTTTTTTGCTACGTTGATGGTGTGCATTGACTTGTAGACTGTGCTATTGCCATTGGCCTTCGACCCTCACTTGATAACGGGGATCGGAAGAGACTTCCATGTCCAGATTCCTTCATTTGAAGAGGCCCTTGTACCTTGAACGCGACCAACCTCTTGCCCTCAGGCTGCTAGAAAAGAGTCCCACCAGAGACGCCACTCGCCACAAAGCCCTCAAACTGCCACTTTTGTCTTTTCTTTGGATTTTGCTAAATCCATACTCACTTCTTCTCACCCAGCGCCACAGAGGATGAACACAGGACATCTGAAGAAACTTCATGCTGGGTTGTAAAGCCTGACTCTGAAATCAAAACAAAAAGTGCACCCAGAACACACAAGTTTAAGATAATGACTTACCTTCCATGCAGAAGAGCACCAGCCAAGCAATCCACAGGTCAGAATTGTGGAATTTCACCATGGTCTTGGGAATATTTGGGAATCTCTGAGAAAATGTTTCGTTTATTCCTCCACGTTCACGTTTAAACTCGACCTCTCCACAGTTTATTAGGTGGGAAACAACCGTTCCTCGACACCGAATACATGAAGTCTACACAATTCACAATTCTTCAAAAATGTGAACCTGAAATCAGTTTATGAGAGACTAAAAATGTAAACACTGCATTTGTATCAAATAATGGCGTAAATCACTACAAACTGAGATAACTTGAAACGATTCTTCTCCTCATACAGAATGATTTGGCTAGACCTCGGCCTCACTCTTTTCTCCTCCGAGCGTCACCGCCGGTTTCCCCCTTGGTTAGTCCGCCCCTGTCCGAAGGAGAAATCCGTACTGCGCCGGGCGAGAGAGTGCCATCTCCTCTCCTCTCCGCGTCCCGCCTGATTAAAAACTCTGCTCGAGCCGCTGTTGCCTAGAGACCGGTGACGCCATCCGGATCTAGCGCTAACGACGCCCCCCTGTGGCGCGAAAGGGATGGGAGAGACAATCACGTGGGTCTAAATTATTCCTTTTTTCCTATTTTTTATTATTTCTTTTTTCTCTTGTTTGCAAGTCAGAGTTTTGTTTTTTGCATAGACATGTTTAAGCCCAATAATTCTTCTCTCTCTCTCTCTCTCTCTCTCTCTCTCTCTCTCTCTCTCTCCCTCTCTCTCTCTCTCTCT
>JBBJLR010000001.1:25068288-25079403 GCA_037577145.1 Brachypetersius gabonensis
ACACACACACACACACACACACACACACACACACACACACAGACACACACACATACCTCTTATTTTACTAGAATATACAAGAATCTAAAATGGTCCCGAACGACTTTGAGACGGACTACGACGCGGAATCCCATCCGCACCCAACCCCACCCCCCTCACCCCCTCACAACAGCCTGGTGGGCCGGTCTCAGCTCAAGTCCAGCCCTGATGTGGACATAAGGACATTTTTCCACAGTAGTTAAAAAATGAACACATTTATTGTATTAATAAATGAATTACATGAATTACAGTTCAAAGTGTAACGGGATCCCCGCCCTGCTGAAGAATGAAAAAAGGACCACCTCAGTTCTAGAAAGCACCGCCTATGAGTAAAACTTACACAAGTGATGTAACCAAGGCCAATATGTCAGAAAACAGCAAGGAGATGATTTGAACTGTCGATTGGCAGATTAAGTACCAGCACTTCCAATCTAGACATTTTCTGGCATTTTACTGCAAGATTTTTATGTTCTCATAAAAATCGTGTCAACCATGCTGCGTTTGTGCAGAACGTAATCAGTGCATCCCATCAGGGCAGGGGGTAAATGATAAATGAAGCAAATAATAATCAGAAATTGTGCACTAAAATTGGCTGAAAAATGCCACATTCAAGATTATTCCATGTTGATAGAGGTGTTATTTACACTTAGGATGCTGGAGACGTCTCCCCACTATTTTTAGCCATGGCCCATTTCATCTTCAGCACTTTACTCACCCAGTGTGTGAAAAAGCGACAGCCTTGAACAGCACGGTGAAGGCCAAAAGCAGCCTGTCAGCCAGAATGAGGTTGAGGAGAAGAGTTGTGGTGATCAAAACCTCTCATGGGACCCTTTAACACCTACATTTTTTCCAAAACATGCATGACTTTTTTTATAATAACAGATTCATAAATAGGTTCTTACAGTATCATAATCAGTGGTCACCTTGAGGAACACTGGCAAATGGGTGACAAAAAAATTCACTTCACAATCTCCCCGTCTCTTAATGACATAACCTTCAGTTTGAGTGACACATTTGCTAAAGTATTTGAACTGAGCAAATGTAACTAAGAACTCAGAGCACTACCAGTACAATAGCTTTTGTATTACCTGAAATCAACACATCCCCTAGATTCATTCTACCTTTGGGTTCTTTTTGTTTGAGTCGATAATGCTCAACTTCTCCTCTACACGGTCCGGATGCTAATTCCCCCCTTATGTGATTTACTGTATTAGGTGCCAAGGTAACAGTGATGCTGTAGTAGCTGTTCATGGATATCTGAAGCTTATATTGGTCAGTCAGGCTGCCTGTTGCTGTTTTACACAGACCTTCACTAATGACCAAGCTTGTGATGTTTGATTTATGTTTAGTGATGTTGTGAAACATACCATACATGTTGGGTTAGCTTGCTGGAGCCGCTAAGTACTGGTATACATCAATATTTAAGTAGCTAAATAGCACATTTCATCATTGTACTGCTGTAATTTGGAACGGGTTCTCAAATGAACTGTAAAGTGGCAACCTTTTAGTGCAGAGTTTATTGCTAAGTTATTATAATTATTTATTTGCTAAGTATATAGCTATAGAAAATACATGCACAATATGCCCCCCCCAGTAACATGTGAAATAGATGAAAGAAAGTGGTGTAAAGTGTTTGCATACAACTGTATAACTTTTTATATCATGACTGTAAAAGTTTCAGTCGAATAAAAGAAAAACATAATGCAAAAATGTATTTATTGTAGTTATTTAAAAAATCTTTTAAGTGATTTTTACTTCCTTATGAATAAAAATGAGACATTTCCCCAATAATAAAATAACAGAAATCGAGGTTTTTCATGTAATTACACAGTAATAATACATGCAACATACTTCACTGTTATTCACTACTGGAAACAGATTACAGAAGTAATCTTATGTAAATATACATGTGTATTAACCAGTTAAAACAAAGGTTTCTTAATAGTTGTAATAGCTTATTTAGTACATTGTGCATCTACATGTCTTACTGGAAAAATGGCAGTACCCTTTATTACAGGTGTTATTACACAAGAGAAAAAATGAAATTACCCTGTCAAGATACACTTGTGTAATTACAGTAACACAATTAGGTAATTACACAGGTCGTACTACTAAAATCTGTTTCTAATAGTGAACAAATGACCAGTAATTATTCTGTTGCATGAATTGTATGTGTAATTACAGTTATTACAGAATTACGGGGTGTAAACAATGTTCACTCATTTACGAGCGCATGCTATCCTCATTATGTTTTTTTCAGCTCTAATATGGATGCATGAGATGATACATATAGGTGTTAATTGCTAGAAATAAGTGGATTTTATTTATTTTTTAAGATGTGTCAGAAAGGCTGAGAAAACCTCAAAGCTGCGATTGAAAACAGTCCAATTATGAACACAACATCTTAGTGGCAGCTCTAACACATTTGGCCAAAAAAAGCTTCTTCAGCACAACCATCACATGTCACTGGTAGCGGCAGGACTCGGGCTTTGTACATACTAACCGTGTTCAACTTTGCTTGAAAGTAGCTTATCCACCTTCTCCAAAGTAGCCCCCAGTGCATGAATTGTGGGATGATCTGACAAAGTTTTGGTGTTTCATTTGGTTTTACTTTCAGTTTTTTGTTTTGTGCCATTCTTTCTCATTCCTATTGGTTAAATATATGCTGCATTGGGCAATATTTTTCCTATCATAACTTCAGGATGACATTTTAAAAATTGAGATACAGAGAAGGAGGGAGACATAATCATACACTACAAGACTCTCTTCAAAGTAATTTTGGACTATTTCTTTTGAAAATTTCACCGTGCATTCTTGACTGTATAAATGGCAGCTGGCATTTTCAATGTCAAAGAATAAAAAACAAGAACAGAGATACAAGTTATTGTTACAACAAAGACTACAAATAAGGCAATATTTCCCTAAGTAGACTTTATCTGTTGGCCTGATAAAGACTGCCCAACAGTAATAAGGATTGTCCAGAAGGACTGTCCCCCGATTGTCTTCCTAACATTCAGACTTGCCTTTGGGATTAAGTTATTAAGCTACATTTAGAGATTGTTTGAAAACACGCCAACAATACCCTCAGTCTACCAGAAAAGAATCAGCAGTTTAAACCAGCAAATAATTTCTCTAAAATAAAGAAAAGATATCACAAAGTGGATGTTTATTTTAAAAATCATGTGAAAAATTACCAGTTTGGTAATTCTGAAAAACTTCAAATTTTTTTATGAAGCAAAGAAAACAAAACAAATGTAAAAATCTAGACAGGTAGTGTACACTGAACTACGCAACAAACAAAAAACAACATAAAACTCCCTAAAAACTAAATTAAAGCAACTGAAACTGAAAATTTTGTTGTTTTTTTTTAACCTTGTGGAAAGCTTGGTTCACCCCGAAGTGCTCAGACAGGTACTCCACTCAGTTCCCAATAATTGACTACAGTGGGTGACTTGGCTTTGTTTTATTATCGTTAGTGTCACGACTAGCTTAGCACCTTCGAATCCAACATGTCTGTGGATCAGCTTGAACTGTGAAGATGAGACGGACACTGGGGTGCTTTTTGGGCTCTGAGCCCAGGTTGGACCTTTTTTATTCTTTTGCATCTCCAATTAATTATAAATCCACGAGACTCCACCTCAAGGCCATGGCATGCTGTAAACACTCGCCGGCTGATGGATGATCCGCTTCAGCAAACAAATGCCTCAGCTTCTGGCTTGCCTCTTCCTTGCCTTGGAAGAGGGTAATTAGAAGCTCGGCCGTCACAGGAACTATTACCATGTTAATCAGTTTGATAATTGCATTCATGTGCCAGCAGTTTGCCGCAATGGGACGGGACCATTCATCACTTTTTCACTCCTAAATTAGCAATAAATAGGCCTGCTGGAAGTGATGAAAAAGAGTATGCTTCAGGGACAATGTAAGGGAACAATGCTTATTCAGCTCCAGAAAATAAGATGCCCTCTTTTTAACCTCATAGATTCCTATCTGTGTTCAGCTGCGTTGAAGTGAAATGAAGGAAATGTACCTAATAATTAGATACCTTCAGCCAGGACAATTAGCCAGCTTGTGTACAGTTGTGAACTCTATGCCTAAAGCTACACATTTACCAAAACAAAAACAATGCTGTAAAATAGACTTCCACTGAATTGAAAAAAATTCACATTTAAATTTTGAATAAATGTATGGGTCTAGTTATTATAGCTATTTCCTGTCTTTATATTTTTGTCAAAAAAAAAGTTTGCTTTGGTAGCAAATAGCTGCAAGTGGTACTAGATATTTGCAAATGTTGCAAAAAGAACGGCTCTAAATGATGAAATGGTAATGAATACACTGGATGATGCCTGTATTATCTAACATACTGTTAGAAACCCCATTGGGAACTAGCAGAAATGAACACTATCCGTCTTTCTTGGAGGGTTATGAAGGGAAGGCTATAAAAGTTTAAAAAAGTTTTTTTTCAATGACAGAAACCACATAAGCGAGCTGATTAGAACTTTGATAGTGATTCCACATTTAGGCCTAACAAGCCTGCTTACAATATTAACCTCTTCCACAAAACTACAAGGATCCCTGTCTTGGCTGACCAGTGGCTGGGGTATAGGGGGCAACCGTGTTGGGACAATGGCAGAATAAAACTACTGTTCTTGTGGGAGTATATGTGTGAGTGGGGCGAAAGATCCCAAGATCAAGCCCAGAGAAAGCATAGAGAAAAAACACACAGAACAATTGCAGTCAACCAACACACAGAGAAAAAAAACTTTAATCCCCTTCCACGAGGGATAAGTGGTCCAAACTTTAATATGCTAAACCCGGGTGGGGGTAGGGGGGGCACGATGACCCAGATTTTTAATGTAAAAACTTTCGGCCATCGTCCAGAACACCTCATAAAAAGTCATGTCACATATGACTTACATATTTAGAACACATACACCAATAGTTTCGTAATATATTTATATATGGAATCATTTCAGTTGCAGTTGTTGTCTTTGTTTGTTCATTTTTGTTTATCTAGACCAGCCAGATTCAATACCCATTACTATCATAAGTCTTAGGAATGATACAGGACACAGTCCGTCATGGCTGTAGGAGTCCACCACACTCTGAACGTGGTCAGGATTTGTTTAGAAGTCTGTTTGGATGTCAATGTCTTCGCACGGATGGGTCCTGTTCTTTGTCTGTATGGGTCTCGTGTCTTCTGTGCAAAATGTCTTTAAAAGGAGCTGACACACATGAGCACATGGATTGTTAATCATCAACATTATCTTTATCATCATTATGATCATCGTCATTGTGGTGATTCATTTTATGAAGTATTAAAAACAAACTCTGAACAGTCTCATATCCGCCGACCTCTCGCCACCTTGGCATCACATATAAAAATAACTGTAAAAAAAAAAAGCTATGTATTCCCACAGAGCAGGGGACAACCAGAGATGAGGAGACAGTGAGTGTACATGTGTGTATGTGTGGGTATGTGTGTGTGTGAGAGAGAGACAACTGGTAGCAGCATCCTACACTGGTACATGTTCAGGAATAAGGCACCGCTGCATTACAGGAAAGGACATGTCTCTCTCTATCTTAAATCAGGCCCTCTATTTAGCTGTCTCTCTTCTTCATTGATCTCAGTTTATGTCTTTCTTTTCTCTTTCTCTGTCTCCCCTTGTCATTTAGCCTTCTCTCTCTTTTTATCGTTATCAGTCTCTGTTTTCTATACTCTAAATATTTTTCTCTTTCTTTATTTCTCTTACATACTCTCTTTTTATTTCTATCTTACTAGTTATGTCTCTGTTTTTCCTCTCTCTGCCTTTGCCTTTCTCTCTCTCTCTTTCTCTCTCTCTCTCTCTCTCACACACACCCTCTATCTCATTATATCCAGGTCTCTCTTCCTCTCTGTATTAGAGGAGACAGAATGGAGTCACATGGAACCTGAACAAAGACATTAGACAAAGCATTTGTGTGTGTGTGTGTGTGTGTGTGTGTGTGTGTGTGTGTGTGTGTGTGTTTGTATGTGCGAATCTTTGAGTACTGCATAATTTTGCCTGTGTTTGCCTGTCTATGAGTGCGGCCTCATGTTTTATACAGGAGTGTTAGTATGTCTGTAGGTGTGCATGTTTTTGTACGTGTGTGTGTCACTGTATGCATGTGTATAGATGCTTTGTTTGGTACATGTGCCTGTGTGCATGTGTGTGTATGCATGTTTCTAGGTGAGCTGTTTGATGTGTGTATATATGGGTGCTGGATCATAAACAGGTCAGTTTGTGTGTCTGTCGGTTTATATGTTTTTATAATGTGTGTGTGTGTGTGTGTGTATGTGTGTGTGTGTGTTTGTATGTGCGAATCTGCGTGTGTGGGTATTTGTGTGTGTGTGTGTGTGTGTGTGTGTTTGTTAGTATGCATGTGTATATGTGTTCTGTTTAGTCTGTATGTGGCCATATGTATATGAATCTATGATTACTGCATCATGCTGATACTGTGTGTGTATGCAGATGTGCATGTTTTTCTGTGTGAGAGGACGTTTTAGTGTGTGTGTGTGTGTCTCCTTTCTTCACACGGTGCTCTCGAGCATCCACTCTGTGCTGCTGAAAGTAACTCTGCGGCTGGCCGGCGGTGAGGCATCACTGTTCAGGTTAGTGCTGGACTTGTGCCTGCGGGTCCGCGCCCGTCGGGGGTAGCTGTGACTCTGGAATAGGGCGTAATCACCGTCGAACGAGAAGCGGTGCCTGGTCCTGGCCAGTTCGCCTGGAAGTAGCCCCATTCCGCCAAGCGCCCCTTTCCTGCCATCCCGGGGCCGTGGTGTGGGCCCGTCCTCGCCTGCCCTGGAGCCAATCAGGCACAGGGACATGGTGGAGCCTGTCAGGCTGCTGTCTGTTTGGGTGTCCTCAGAGGGGGGATTTCCTAAACTCCCCCGGCGGGATGCTGGCGGTATTGGGATGGGTGTAGATGTGGATGGGACAGGTGCATCCGGACTCAACATAGGTAGCTGCATCTTGAACTCTTCTTGAGTTTCGCTTTCTAAGCTGAGAAGCACCAGGGCCTTGCAGTCCATCCCAGCCTGGGAGTCCCTTCGACAGGAGCGTTCCTCACCTCCCTGCTGCTGGTGCTGTTTTGACCCAGGACGTCCCGAGCGGCTCCCATTGATCTGCGAGTGGCCATGAATGCTAGCACTGGCATTATTACCGGCATTTGTATTAGTGCTAGTCTTAGCCTTGACACCATCGTAAGCCTTGTAGCGGATCATGAGGATGACAATAAAGACCAGAACGGAGGCCACGATGACCCCACCGATAATGATGATCATGGTGCCGCCCAGAAATTGGCTGTGGACGAAGCGACACTGGCTGGCCTCGGGTGCTGTGCGGAAGTGCACACAGCCCACCACCCGTGTGGCTGTTAGGGACGTGATGCCATCATCATAAATGGCCAGGACACACAGCTCATACTCCCGACCTGCTGCAAGATCACTGATCCTGAAAGTCTTGCTTTCTGATGGAATCATCCTGAAGTAGAAGAGAAGAGAGAGAGAAATAGAAGAGAGGAAGGGGGATTGGGAGAGAGAGAACAAAGGGACACATTAATAGATATAGAAGAAATACAGAAAGATGGTAGAGACACAAAGACAATGAAATAAAGAGAGAAAGGAAGTAATAAAAGGAAAAAATATTAAAGAAAATGGGGTGAAAAGACAGAAGAGAAAAATAAATGAACAGAGAAGAAAAAATAATTGTTGATATGAAAGGCCAAGAGTAAAAAAAGAAGTGGGGATAGTGAGCGGATTTGAGTGCAGAGACAAGAAGCAGAATGAGTGCAGAGACAAGAAGCAGATGAAAAGAGGCAGTCAAAGAAAACCAGAGAAAAAGCGAAGGAAAACTGTTTTTTTGTGAGAGCCCAAATTTGACTTTTTTCTGTATAACTGGATGTTACTGATTATCTTAAGCGCTTTTCAGCATGACTATGTTCTGATGTGCCAGCCTTTAAAGCCAGTAGAATATTCTCAACTAATGAAATGTTTATCAAAGTATTAGTCATGGCAATACAATTTATAAACCACCTTTGTAAACATTCAGGAGACAATAATCCATAAACAACCTCAAAAAAGGCTCTAATATATTAGGACTGATATTAGTCCAAAAATGATTAAAAAGCCTTATTAAAAAAAACCTCCATTAAAAAGCCTTATACACCCCAATACTAGATACTAGTTCATTAATGAGTTCAGTAAATACTCAGATATGTTAGAATATGAGATTTATCCATACATGACCCCACAAACGTGTAAACACTAGAATAAAAGAGCTCAGTTTTAAAAACAACAATGTCACTATTTTACAGTAGGTGATATATACAATAAACACTCATGTGAGTGGAGATATTTGCCCATTAACTTCCTCAATAAATATTCCTATGATGAGATATCAGTCTGTAAACAACTTCAATAAACACTCATATACACTAAAACTAGATATATTAGTCCATAAACAACCTCACTAATCATTAGAATTGAAGAAATGAATCCATAAACAACCTCAAAAAACACTGTTCTGTTCACTAGAATAGGAGACATCAGTCCACAAACAATCCCACTAAACACTCACACACTACAATAAGAGATATTAGTCCATAAACAACCTCAATAAATGTTCCTATGCACTCTAAAAGGAGAGATTTGTCCATATATTATGAATACTCACCAGAATAGGAGATATCTATAGTCAGTAAAACAACATCAGTAAAAAGTCCTTTACTTGAATAGATATTTTAGTCAATATTTTGCAAACATACAAACCATGAAGCTACTGTGCCTTGAGTAAACCACACGAATGGCAGCCAATCAGAACAAAGGTTATTCATATTTGTACACCTTAAAAATATTATTTGACACATAAAACCCCCAAAATGTTTTTACTGCACAAGAAAACAAGAAAAAAAACAAAATATGGGCTTTTTAACTGCCTCTGCATGGACCCCCCAGCAGTTCATGTGTGGATCTCTATAGCAGAGAGCACGGGGTCATGACCATGTCAGCATGAGTGATTCACTGATGAGCAGAGTTCACAAGCAAAAACCAGAGGGAATTTAAACAGAACTTCTGATCTGAAGGACTAAGGGACATGTTGTGCTGCTGAAGCAGGAAGGACACCTTTGCAGGAGCTGAGGAAAACATGCCTGAAGCCACTAAAGAGTGATAAAAATTCAGAATCTTTAAGTTTCCTTTTCACCAAACTTTTCCACCCCTTTCCACCCAGTGAGTGCAAATTGGCACCTCCGATTCCGAACCAGTCATGACTATGTGCTCCAGGACACCTAAACATGCATTGCTAACCAAAAGGTGTGCAGGGGAAGCTTCGGGGTGCAGGAAACTTTTGTTAGCATGCAACCTCTATTTTGCAGAGTTCCCTGAAATGACAGAGCTCCAAAAGATCTCAGTGCTGATCCAGCGTCTCACATTCAGGGCTCAGGATTGGGCCACTGTGTTCTGGAGAGGCAGGGGGTGTTACTGCAAAGCTTCAAGGCAGTGTTTGATTACCCGGATCAGGGAAAGAGCAGTAGCACTCGCTTCCTCGCTCCGCCAGGGAACCAACTCAACCAGCTGACAGCGACTGGAACGAGCCAACTCTGATTGCGGTGTACCAAGTCCAGAGCTGCAAACGGAGCTCACCTACCAGGATGATGGCCTGTTCCTAGACTGCCTAATCGTGCTGGGCATCAGATTAGATCAGCATTACCAAAGCAGGATCAAAACCTCGCCTATCTGCTCATCTAATAGGCATGTGGCCCCTTCGAAACATTAAGATCACTCCCATGAACACTGTGGTCTCGACCACACCTCAGACTTTGATAAACAAGGCTGAATGAAGACCAGACTTTATCTTGTCACCACGCAAGGTATGGTGGATGGTATGAAATTTAAAAAATCTATTGCTAGAGTGGGTTACTGTTGCAAAGAGTGGAGTCTTGGAGTGAACAAGTCTCCATAACAGCCATCAGGTTGTTCGAGAGGCATATCAGGAAAAAGCATCTTTTGCCCTATAATCGCAACGTAAATGTATGGAGTTTGATAAATGCTACTGGGACATTAACTGGAACCATGTGCTTTGGTCACATGAGACTAAGATTGAGCTTTTTGGCAGCAAACACTCCTAGTAGGTTTGGCATACTGCAGAGGGCGAATATTCTCTTGCAATGGCCTGTGGAACATTGCTAGTGTGCATGGCATCATTTTAAATAAAAAATCTTGTTTCCTCTGCCAGAAAACTAATAGTCTTATATGGTTTAATGAATTTATACATTCTATACTTTACAATGGGAGAAAGTTTTACTGTTCTTTTTGCTCCCGCTTTACAGTCTCAAATTAAATTTGTACATTTTCCTCCATTTTTTTCCTATAAAAAAATAGCACTGGTATGTTCTGTTGGTTTTGCTGACATGTGACAGTATGCAGAGCACTTGCATGCATCTGATCGTCCTATACTTACAGGCATGATTTTATGCTACTGAAATCTTTTAAATTTAGATGCCTCCTGCAGCACTGCTGCCAAACTTTCCCTTGGTGTCCTAATGGTGTCTTTGAAAGCAGGTGTACTGAATGCTAATGGATGTGCACGCGGCTTGCAGATGCTTCCATTCTTCCTTTTTTCCTCTTGCAAGTATCAGGGTTTGTCATTGACGTAGACAACTCCATCTCCTTGGGGGTATATGCTATTGAAACCGCGGGAGATTTGTGATTTTGTTTGGCTTGGTACATGGAGGGATTTTTAGATCTACTCATTTTGGTTTGTTGCTATAATGGCAGTTGGATGTCTGCGGTTTGAGCCGAACTCTTTAGGCCAGCTGATGGATTAAGCATGCTGATTCCAGCTTAGAGAAAGAAACACAGTTCAGACAGAATCCTTATAGGCAAGGGCACTTGCCTGCAATGTCAGCAACACCTTCAGGCATGTATTTCCTGGAATACAAGCATGGACTCCTGTCTAGGGCTGCAACTATCGAATATTTTTGAAATAGAGTATTCTGTCGATTTTTTCATCGATTAATCGAGTAATCGGATAAATCATACTTTTGTGTTTTTAAACAACT
>JBBJLR010000001.1:25148874-25163809 GCA_037577145.1 Brachypetersius gabonensis
CTGTTATTCTCTTCATCACCTGCTGTTACTCTCCCCATCACCTGCTGTTACTCTCCCCATCACCTGCTGTTATTCTCCTCATCACCTGTTATTCTCTCATCACCTGCTGTTACTCTCCCATCACCTGCTGTTATTCTCCTCATCACCTGCTGTTATTCTCCTCATCACCTGCTATTATTCCCTCATTACCTACTGTTATTCTTTCATAACCTGCTGTTATTCTCCTCATCACCTGCTGTTATTCTTATCACCTGCTGTTATTCTCCTCATCAGCTGCTGTTATTCTCCTCATCAGCTGCTGTTATTCTCCTCATCACCTGCTGTTATTCTTATCACCTGCTGTTATTTCCTCATCACCTGCTGTTATTCTCCTCATCAGCTGCTGTTATTCTCCTCATTACCTGCTGTTATTCTCCTCATCACCTGCTGTTATTGTACTCATCAGCTGCTGTTATTCTCCTCATTACCTGCTGTTATTCTCCTCATTACCTGCTGTTATTCTCCTCATCACCTGCTGTTATTCTCCTCATCACCTGCTGTATTCCCTCATTACCTGCTGTTATTCTCCTCATTACCTGCTGTTATTCCCTCATCACCTGCTGTTATTCTCCTCATCAGCTGCTGTTATTCTCCTCATTACCTGCTGTTATTCTCCTCATTACCTGCTGTTATTCTCCTCATCACCTGCTGTTATTCTCCTCATCACCTGCTGTATTCCCTCATTACCTGCTGTTATCTCCTCATCACCTGCTGTTATTCTCCTCATCACCTGCTGTTATTCTCCTCATCACCAGCTGTTATTCTCCTCATTACCTGCTCTGTGTATGTGTGTGTGTGTGTGTGTGTGTGTGTGTGTGTGTGTGTGTGAGAGAGAGACAGAGAGAGTTAAGGACTCACTGGTAGCATTTTTTCCGTCTCTGCTCACCCACTTCTTCAGCAGCATGAAGCTCTGGGCGGTGAGGGAATTTGGGTTTTCTGTGCGGATGTGATTGATCTCATCCACTGAGAAGTTCATCTCTCGAGCCAGCTCTGCAATCAGATCACAACACATCACATCACAGCACTACACATCACATCACATCACTACGCTACCCAACACATCACTACACTACACTACACATCACATCACTACACATCACTATGCTATACATCACTACACATCACTACACTACACATCATTACATCACTACACTACACTACACAACACCTGACTACACAACACTATTTAATTCTACACTACCCTATACTACCCATATGTATAGACTATATACCGCTACACTGATGTGTCTCTATGTCTGATCCAGAATACAGAGAGAAATGCTGCAGTGTAAAACTGTATTTAGCCAGGCGGGGGCAGTGGAACACCAAGGCCATTACAGCTTTCACTCCTACACCACTGAAACGCTCTCTACCTCTCACTGCATACAGGAGCCACTCTAACATCAGAGCTGTAAATAAAGCACAGCGTCCAGTTTCTGAACCAAATCACTTTTCTTTCGGGACTATTTTGCCTCACAATGCCCAGTGTGTATCTCTGGGGCTCACTAAAATTGCTCTGACTGGCTCCGTTTAAGCCAGAGTTTAAGCAGTCTCACCGGTCCAACTGAGTCCCAGATGATCGGCCACAATGGCCATTCGAAGATCTGTTCTTTCACATGGGCTTTGTGGACCTGGCAAACAGAGAGCATCAGAGAAAAGCTGTTAGCATCGATTGATCAACATCGCACCCCATTTAAAGTCATGTAAACACAAGCGGCTGCGTCCTTTTCTGGCCAAACTGTGCATTTAGGTGTGACTGGAGCTCTGTTTTTATCCAAACAAGCATAAGAGAACAGGGACCATCATACTGCAAGAACAACAGGGTGGGAATTTTGCTGAGAGTGGCAAGAAAAGGAGCAGCGCGCACAAACCGCTGTGTCTAAAAACACATAGTGCTCTGAATACTTCTGTGAATTTCAATTCTACAGAATCTATGCAGGCAATCACTGTGACAGTATTAAATTTAAAGGAACAAAAAAACAACCAAAACAGAAGGTCTGTAGCTTTCCAGACATTACATAAGGGTGAATCTTCTGATGAACAAAGGAGGCATGCAGGCATCCTGTACAATTCCAGTTACACGGTTTACTGACAGTGAATATAGACACTGAAACTGCAGCTTTCTGCCAGCGACTCTTGCACAGACAGACTGTCCAGTGGCCCCTCCCTCCCTAACATGCTACACCGACTGTCAAAGGTGGGGGAGAGAGAGAAGAGGGGATCCGACAAGGACAGGTACAGTAACACTCACACAGTACAGAGATGGGAGAAGAATGACAAAGATGGACAGCTACTGTTCACGTCACAGGCAAACTCAGTCAGTCAATCACAACGGCTCATGCAACTAAGGATCAAATAAAGTTTTCAATAAAGTTTTACAAACTAGGCTTGATCTCCGCGACGGGGGGCGCCCCACGAGCACCTGCGCCCTTATTGCCCTCCTTCCCTGCTCCTGTCCGCCTAGTTCTCCTCCTCTCACTGCCCGCGGACCTTGTGACCTTTGACTTTGAGGGTGTGAGCCCTCTGGAGGAGCCGGCAGAGAGGGAGGGCTGGGACTGGGAGGGGTCCGATAGGGAGGTGCTTCGTGACGTGCTGCTGTCCTCCTCCGACTGCTCTGCCTGCGTCTGTTTCTCCTCGTCTGAAAGGCGATCCGCCACTTTTGCTGCTCCCCCGCTAACGCTCTGAAAGAACTTGATCGACTGCCTACACAGTTCACTCAGGTTGGCTCTGTCTGCCTCGCTAAATGCACAGTCGTTTGCAGCAGCAGCACCTGAGGACCTGTCCCTGGCTGGCTGCTGGGGGGGGACCACCTGCCTGACTACTCTCCCTGCCCCTCCGAGCCTTCCTGACCTGGACCCTGTCTGAATGGTGACTGCGCCATTCCTTTTGATTTCTTTGACTGGAATTCTAGATCTGGGCTCTACCATGCTAGATGCAGGGTCCACTTTCCTAGCCTCGGGTTTAACAGCTTGCCTAGGTTTCTGCTTGCCTGAGCTTTGATTGTTGAAAGTGAACCCTGCAGCCTTGACTGGGAGCCTAGACTTGGGCTGTCCTTTGCCCTCCACCTCTTTCTGGGAGTCTGCTTTCCTGTCCTGACCCTGAGTGCTGGAGCTGCTCTCTGCTGTCTCTGTGGGGACCCTGCAGAACTGAGCTTCTATCCTACTGGCTTTCTGCAGAGTGGGCTCAGAAGATGACTGGAGATTAAACACTACACTGCAACAATGGATGTAGTTAGCCTGAACACTGGAGGCCTCTAGATTATTGTTGTTATTGCAGTTCTCTGAGGGGAAATCTTTCCTATCAGTTACTGTCGAATCAGGGCACCTGCTACCAAACTGACTCTCAGATATGTGGGTCTCCAAGCTAACGTATTCCGGCATCTGACTTGCTGAGGCATCTGCTTTAAAGTCACTCAGTTCTGCAGAACCAGAGTCTTTCTTTAAGGTTATGGAGGCAGCGATTCCCATCTTTATAGGGGTGCGCAATTTAGGGTCGACCTTAGAGGCCGTGACAGTGCAAGAGGAGGCGGTTTCGCCTACAGTGTCTGTGCATGGAGATGCGTCCAGGCAGCCAGCGCTGCCCTGAGCTGGACTGCCTCTGGATGGTGTAATGTCTGTGATGGCCTCTACCTTCCCCTCTACAGTTCTCTCCCCTGCCTTTGTTTGGGAGGCACCTACACCCGCACTTCTGCCCCCTTTGCCCGTGTCCCCTGACATCCCATCTGCGGTATGCTCACCAATCTGGAAAAACTGAAGCCTCTCCTCAACAAAGTCCCGCTTGCTCATGTCAATAGCGCCACTGCGGGTCATCTCAAACATCTTTCCCTCGTGGAAGGGGAAGGGGTTGGGCTCGCTAGTTGGGGTGCTCTCATCAGTTGGTGTTCGAGCTGGAGTGGTGTCCGGAGTTGTAGCTTGTGACTTGTCTTCCACTGACAAACCAAAAGGCTTTGGATCTTCATCTTTGCCTTTAGCATCAAATACACCTTCCTCGGCTTCTTTGCTTGACCAGGGGTCAAAGTCCAAGCCTTTAGTGGCAACAGTTTTAAAAGTGGTATTTAGTTCCTCCTCGAGTTTGTAACTGAAATAACTATCTGGAAGCCCTTGCCTGTCAGGATGCCTTCCTTCCAAGGAGTAGATCTTGTCTTTGTCTTTATCGGTCTCTGATTTTTTGCCCGATGAGCTTTTGGATTTTGCCTTTTCTCCAGTGTCCTCGTTAGGAGAGCTCTCCTCTTCAATCACCTCCAATTTGCTCTGGCTAAATGATCGATCGCCAGTTTTTCCATCGTTAGAAAGGCTAGAGGTTTTGGGATCACTCAACCCATCATCCTCATCCTGCAGATCATAACCATCGAGAGAGTCTATCTCTGTGGCATCGGTGTCATGGGAAAACTCTGCGGTTGTTGCAATAGAGCAGTCAGTGATAGACTGGTCGTTACCATTCTGCTCAAAGTCCACATCGTCTCCTTTGATTACACTGTTCACACTCGACTCTTTGTGATGGGAGCCATTCCTCTCTGGTTTCCGAGGTCTGACATGTTTCTCGCCCTCCTCTGCCATTTTGAAGGTGTACTTTTTAAGAGGAATGGGTTGAAAGATGGATTCATCATCGCTGGAATCAGTGTTATCAGCTCCAGGTGGGAGAGGAGAGGGTGGTTGGACTCTGATTACAGGTTCCGCAAGGAGGTGCCTGTCATGCTCCTCCTGAAGATTCACCTCCATCATTTCTGTCTCTGCCTCGGATGATGGACAGGACGCCTTTCTCTCAGGGTCAGGTTGCTCTCTTTCTAATGGTGGAGGTGGAGGAAACTCAATGTATGGCACCCGTTTATCTTTTGCTCTTTTCCCAGGTGATTCATGTTTCCCTTTTGGAGGCTCAATGGCAGTGGCAGGTTTGGCTTTCTCTGCTGGTAGTTCCCTAAAGATGAAAGTCTTAGATTGCTCCTCTTCCTCTGATTCCTCTGGGATTGGGCTAGGCATGCCAGTCATGGAACCAATGACGGACTCTGGCGCTCTAGAATTGAGGTCACAGCTAACGTCCTCAGAGCTGGGTGTCTCAGGTGTGACAGGACTTCTTCCAGAACTGTCCATAAAAGTCACCTGCTCTAATGTGTCGTCCTCTGGACTGCCCTGAGGTGAGGACTGTTGTTTCTGTTTGACAGTGTAAAACGCACCCCTGGTCTCATGTACTGTCCGGCTCTCATGGCTGACTACTTTTTTGTAGGTGCTAAGTTGCCCAGTGGCTGTTTCCTTCTCATACTGCTTGCCCACTTCGATGCTGACATATACAGGTAGTGGTTTGATGTCGGCTGTAACACCTGGAGCAACTCTCTCTATATACTCAATTTGATCGCTAACAACACCATTACAGACTACATTAGCATTAGCTACTGACAACACATCACCGGACGACTTGTTTGCATCAGAACTACAATGATGCTTGCTTCTATCTAACGGTGGTATGTGGGATCCTGCTCCATCTGATGAATCTAGCTTTAATGTACTACTCTGGTGATGATCTATAAAACTAGATGAAACCCTAACAGGAATTTGTGATTCCGAGTTTTTTTTTAGAGAACCACTGCGTTTGTTGGTGCTACCGGGGTCTTCTCGGATCACCAGCTCTGTATATATGATCTTTTTGGTCGTCTCTCCTGTGGTGGCATTACCACTCTCTTCACTGTCAACCATAGCATCTTGGACTAGGGTGTGGGACATTTTTGACTTTGGGGCTTTATAGTGTCCATTGCCATGACTCTCCCAAGTTTTGTAAACTTTTCTATCTTTATCTGCATCTTGCTCTTTGCTAGGGACACACTTCTGATGTTTTGCGGTACTGTTATCTGACGCACTTCTATTTCTGTCAGCAACTGCTTGGGCTCTCCTCATATTATAACTTTGCCCACTCTCACTATCTTGAACTCTTTTTGGGCTGTGCTCGCCTTTGCAAGTGTCTGTTGTTTTTGGAAGATTCCCCCCAGAAAAAGCTGGATAGACTGGCAGTTTACTTTCTTGTAGCTTCCTTACTGGAGAGCCAGAGGTTTGATCCCACTGGGGGCCCTTATCTTGCTTTTGAGCCTCAGCTTCAAATTTCATTCTAACAGAGCTAACTTTGGATGTTGAGGGCTGAAAATACTTTGAGGGCTCGCTGGCACTACTCGCTGAAGAGCAGTCACCTTGTTTTCCATTGTCATCATTGCATTTAAGCAAAACTCGTCTCTCTGGGCTACTAGGAAGACTGGCACACTTCCTATCATGAGCACCATACCTGTCTCTAAACCTGTCTCTGCTCCACTCCTCTCCACTCCCTCCACTCCTGAACACTGATCTCTCAGGGCTGCTGCAGGTAGAACTGGGTCCAGATCTGGTTTCTCGAACATCTGCCCTGCGGTGCTTCTTCTCAGGGGAGTGGAGCTCATCATTTAGTTTCTCTGTTTTTTCACGAAAAAACTGTGACACTTCACTGAGCTTCTCTTCCGCCTCTTTGACTGTTCTGTCTACTCTGTCCTCATAAATCATCTTATCTCTATTTTTATTTTGCCTGTCTTCAGACACTTTCATCCAAATTGACTTTTTTGGACTACCGGCATCTGATGCGTACTGCAGCAGGGTCAGCTTGTCGTAGTTTTCATTCTCACACGAGGCTGTGCCCGGCTTGTCAGGTTTTAGCATGAACTCTCTCATCGAGCCACCATGTGGTCCTTCTTCATAGTAACGAGATCTGTCAATCACAGATTCGTCCGAGTCTGAATGAGAAGAGTCAAATTTCTCAGAGAAGAGCATTTTCTCAGCAAATTTGTACGACTCTCCTCTCGTATCTGCCGATTCCTCCTCGTGGTATTCAACTGAGTGCTGACTGAGCAGTTTCAGAGTTTTGTATGAGTCATCACTCATTAGCTGGGCAGAGCTGGGACGGCTCTCGTCCTCCTGAGAGACAGGAGTGTTCACTCTGGAGGAGTCCAAATAGCAGGGCAGGGATTCCTCCGGCTCCTCCTGCAGTTCCAACTCCTCTCTGTTTTGAAGTTCTTTCATTCCGCTGCTACTCTGGTAAATGTACATTTCTTTCTCAGGGTGATTTTGGGTTTGCCTGATGATGACTTCTGTTGGTTCAGCTTTATTTCCTTTCTCAATGTGGACCTCAATGATGCGCTCCACTTTGGGCATTGAGTCTCTATCCAAAGGCCTCTGAGATTGGTCCACTCCTTCACTATTGCCTTTGTGCTCAAATAAGCCTGTGATCTCTCTAGAAGGATCTCGGCCTGACTGAAAGGCCTTCATGATGTCTCTCACAGACATGGTCTCCTCAAGCCTCTCTGTGACAGCCTCTTTACCTGGTGGTTTGTGGTAGACCATGCGGGTGGTGGTTGTGATATGAGTTTCCTCTTTGAGCCGCATGCCTTTGCCCACTACATCTTCTTCTGGATTGGTTCTGGCTTGGTAGGCTTTCACTCTCTCCTTGATGGAGCCACCAGGGGATCTGGGCTCTGAATCAATGCATCGTGCAGGAGGCTTTGCCATTTTAACCTCCTCCATTCCAGGCTCGTTAGTGTCCTCTGGGGGCTCGTAGCTCCGGATAACATGTACCACTTCGGTTCGTGTTTCAGTGATGACCGGTGGGATTTCCTGAAACAGAGCTTTAGGTCCCATTCCTTCAGCACTCTGAGGCGCTGAGGGAGTCCTCTCACTTCGAGTCTCAAACCCACTATCTGACAGTGGACTTTTATCTTGGTCATGAGAGATATCATCTGGTGAGTCAAGGACAACATCTGGCCCAAACAATGCATCTGCCAGCTTGCAGAGCTCCTTCTCTGAGGGGGATGGGCGAATGTTGGAGGGGGGCATTTTCAGCTTGTGCTCTTGAACTGCCATGGCAGGTTTTAAGACACGTTTCTGTTTCTCCTCTCCCTCTCTCCTCACCTCCTCCGTCCTCTCTTTCGCTTCTACAAGTTTTGACAGTGGGCTTGTACCGATGTCATTGGTCAGGTAGTCAACCACCTTTGCTAAGTTAAAATCTCTGTCAGGTATGTTTTTTGCCTTGCCTTGAGACGCCACCGTCTCGTATCGAGGGGGACACCTCCATCCGTTCTGCTGAATCTCATCGATATCATCCTGGAGTTCTTCCTCAGCCTTGCTATTTTTGATATTTGCTTTACTCTCCCTCAGAACATCCTTGCTTAGTATCTCACTAACTTTGACCAAGTCTTGTTTGACTTTCTCCACAATCCTAAATGGCTCCTCGTCTTCCACTTTGTGCTCTTTGGGGGAGTCAGATCGGAAGCTTTTGGAGACAGAGCTTGCATCTGTTTGCAGGATGGCCGACATTCGGATTAGATCCTCCTTCATTTCAGCCACGTCCTTCAGTATCTCTTGGCTGTTGGACAGAGGCGATGGGGAAGTGGACTTTAGGGTTGCAGGGGACATGAACAGGGGCGTTTTGACTGGGGAGAGAGTTTTGGCAAAGGAAGACTGTGTTTGGGCACTGGCCTCAGGGGGCACGGTCTTTCTGGGGGACAAGAGCGCGGCGGTTGATTTGGAGATGTCAGGAAGCTTTTTAAACTGGTGCTCTGGCAACACATTTATAACAGAATAAACGGGCACTGTGATTGTGCTGCAGGTGACGGAGGTGGTGGAGTTAGGAGGGGATCTAAGGGAGGCATAAATGGAGCTGGAGCCGGAGGAGCGAATTGACTGATAGGAGGAAGATGGAGAGGACGACACGGACTTGAGTGTGCCATAGCCTGCGGAGCAGGAGTTCAGCGTCTTCTCCACTTCGTCAAAGGCAGCATTGACACTGGTGGTGGCAGCATTGGTTGTAGCCTGTATTCTCTCCTGTAAGCTTCCAGACATGAATGAATTCGGTGAGGGGGAGCGGTATTTAGTGGGTGACACGCTCCCGTTGATCAGGGCTGCTGCACTGGGGGTGGGGTTACCTTTGAGTGGTGAGGAGAGTGAGCTGAGGAATCCCCTGTGAGAGCTGGAAGCATCGGTGGTCGTTCGGCTCGAGGAGAGGCCTGGGACTGTTTTAATAGGGGAAGCAGTGGATGGAACATTTGAGGTTATGACAGATTTATAGGGCAAACTGGAGTTATACGTGTTGAGAGAAGACTTGGGTGAAGCAGGCGGGGTCATAGCAATGGAGGATCTCTCTAAAAGTGAACCTCCAGCAGGAACCGGAGAGGTTCTGGCAGAAAGAGCTGCCAGGGCCTTTACAGAGACTGGGTCGGGGGCGCTCTTTCCTGGGGACAACAGCAGGGTTGGGGAAGCCTGGACTGGGTATTGGGCCTGCTGCACAACTGTCTTAATGGGGGACGAGATGGTTCTGTAGGAGCGTATTGGTGATGCTATGTCACTGGCGGATTTGATGGAGGATGCAGGTGAGCCTCCGATGACTGATCTGATGGGGGAGGCAGAGTTCACGGACCACACGGACCTCAGTGGGGAGGCTGAGGGGGTGTTGGAGGAGGAGCTGGAAAGCGATCCGAAGCCGGACTTGGCCTGACCGGAGACGCTGATGGGCGGGCTTGTCGCCCAAGCCTGGTAGGTGCGCGTCGTAAAGACAGGCTTGTAAGCGTAGCCAGAAGGCTGCGGCGTGGCTTTCGGAGTGGAGTTGTTGCCTCTTTCGGCTGTTTCTGACGCAAATTAACAAACCAAACATAAAAATGAACAGAAATTGTTAAGAGAAAGAAAACAGAGAGACAGGAAAGAAGTTTAGTCAAGAAGTTTCATCAAGGTGTGCCAGAAAATAGCAAATACACTGTCATGGACTGCTGTCGTGCAAAATGGACGTTTTTTGACAAACTGATGGTGACAAATAGTGAACGCAAACAAAAGACAGAAAAGAAACAAATGTAAATGAAAAAACAAGAAGCAAAAAAAAAAAAACTGGAAGGGAGCGCAGGACTGTGAAATGCAACCATGTTTACATAAACACAGCAAAACCATCACAAAATATCAAATTAATCACGTGTAAAAAGGTTAAAAGAGTTCTGCCAATGAGAATGTACAATAATTAAAAGGACAAAATAGATTCTTTATTTTACAGAATGTAAAATAACCCAATGCAAACTCATGAATCATGCAAAACTGAAATATTCCAAAACAAAAAAGGGGAAAGAATGGCATGAAATACAACAGAAATTCTTACAATGCGTATTATTTGAAAGAACAGAAGCCAAAAATTGTTCTAATGTGCTAATTTGGCACTGAAATCAGACCCAGTGGAGGTAATAAACACTGCCTACAGAGGATTTCAAAACTCTCTGAAGAAATGGAGAAGAAAATTAAGAACTCACTGGATGCTGGGTCGGTCAGATAGCTGTAGCGCTTTCGCAACGCAAATGAAGCAAAGGTATGGCGTCGCTCTTTGTTGTCATTCTGCAATAACAAAAAACAAAAAGGCTATAAGAGAACAAACTGACTCGGACCGAAGTTATTCTGTAGATTTTATCTTTAGTTTTCCATTTTTAAATCTGGAGATAAAATTTAAAGCTTAAAAATTTTGAAAAACATTAAGCCTGTTCCACACATGACCTTCACCACTATCAACAACTCAGTTACTATCAGTCTCAGTTACTTGGGGGTTGTGCATAAACTTTATTGAAAAACTGATTTGGAATTGAAGTTCTAAAAGGAAGTCCAGTCATATTCAGGGGTTTCTTTATTTAGCTGGAATATTGGTGGTTGGCTCAACAGCGTATTTGTGTTAAAATCAGTCCTCAGGGTCTATTTAATGGCCACATGATGTTGATCTTAGATCTCGATCCGCCAGGAGAGAGCAAAAGACTTGTGTTGGGAAACACTTCAGAAACTAAGAGCTAGGTTCAGTTGGATTCTGAGGAGACTTGAGGACATATCATCTGACACTCGAGCACAGTTCTGTTGAGACTTGGGCACGGTTCAGTCGAGACTCTGCACGGTTCAGTCAAGACTGCATGATTCAGTCATGACTCTGTATGGTTCAGTCAAGACTCTGCATGGTTCAGTCGAGACTCTGTACGGTTTACTCGAGACTCGGCACAGTTCAGTCAAGACTGGGCACGGTTCAGTAGAGACCCTGCATGGTTCAGTCGAGATTCAGCACGGTTCAGTCAAGGCACAGCACGGTTCGGTCAAGGCTCGGCACGGGTCAGTGAAGACTTGGCACGGTTTAGTCAAGGCTCGGCACGGGTCAGTGAAGACTTGGCACGGTTCATTCCAGACTCGACACGGTTCAGTCAAGACTGCATGATTCAGTCATGACTCTGCATGGTTCAGTCAAGAGTCTGTATGGTTTACTCGAGACTCGGCACGGTTCAGTCTAGACTCGGCAAGGTTCGGTCAAGACTCGGCACAGGTCTGTCAAGACTAGGCATGGTTCAGTTGAGACTCGGCAAGGTTCAGTCGAGACTCGGCAAGGTTCAGTCTAGACTCGGCAAGGTTCAGTCAAGGCTCAGCACAGGTCTGTCAAGACTAGGCATGGTTCAGTTGAGACTCGGCAAGGTTCAGTCGAGACTCGACACGGTTCAGTTAAGACTCTGCATGGTTCAGTCGAGACTGCACAGTTCAGCTCAGACTTGGCACGGTTCAGTCGAGACTCTGCACGTTTCAGTCAAGATTCCACATGGTTCAGTTGAGTCTCGGTACTCATCTAATTCACTCTCCAACCAAGCCTGAGCACAGAACCTGAACCTGACTGTTTTTCAGATGCGAGAAAACAGGACCGACTGGACCCTATTCGGAGACTTCTGTTAAACAGTGACTGTCTTCGCGCTCGTGGACCAAAGAGCCACTGAAGGACGAGGTGGGCAGCTGAAAACACTGCAGATCCAAGATCTGAACATACGGGATGGTCTGTAAATCTGCAGCTCCACAAGACAGAAGGAGAAAGCTCGCCGATAAGAACAATGAGAGATCAGACCAGCAGGGGGAGCAGGGGCACAGGAACGGAGATCTGGGCCTGGTGTGAGTCCGGCATGAAGTGATGAAGGATTTGAAGGATGTTTTTGGTTGTAGCTGCAGTGACCTGCGTCCTGTAATCCAGTTAATGCCGACTGTCAGGGCGACACTGAGAAACAGCTGCAGCTGAACAGAGAGCATTAAAGGACCAGCAACTCCTTAGACTGGTGAGAGAATTCTGCTCGACCTACTGGGAATGATCAACAACAGCAGGCTTTTGGAGGATAATAACATAATCCTATCTGTTTTCTCTATAATCGTTCATTACTGAGCATCACTTTTACTGCATTAAACCAAATTAAAAGTCCTTTAAAAAGTTGGTGCATAATCTTGCTGGAAAAGCTTTGAAAAAATGTATATAAATAAACAAAAATCAATAATTGAAATAATTCAACTCACTACTAAACACACAAATCATGCAATAAAACTAAGCTCCATCTTATGTTAACCAATGAATGATCTGGGGAGAAAAAAAAGCCTCTGACCAATCACAAAGAAGGAGAGCGTCACCATGGCGATGTCTTAAAATAGCTACTAGCGCATGAATTACACAGAAAGCTGGAGCGAAACATGTGGAGCCATAATTACCTCATCATCAGGATCAGACTCCGCCTCCTACAGAAAGAGAGAGAGACCGAGAGAGACAGAGAGAGAAAGAGAGAGAGAGAGACAGAGAGAGAGAGAGAGAGAGAGACAGAGAGACAGGCAGAGAGAGAGACAGTCAGAGAAAGAGAGAGAGACAGAGAAAGAGAGACAGACAGAGAAAAAGAGAGAGAGAGACACAGAGAGAGAGAGACAGACAGACAGAGAAAGAGAGAGACAGAGAGAGAGAGACCGACAGAGACAGAGAGAGATTAAAGGACCTGTAGCTCTAGCAAAAAACTAATCATGTGTTTTAAAGCGTAGGCTGGTGTGTATGTGTGTGTGTGTGTGATGTGTTTGTGTGGTATGTGTGTGTATATGTGTGTATTAGGGGTGCAACGCTACAGGTATCCAACGGTACGGTACGCACCTCAGTATTTGGGCCATGGTTTCGGTTCGGTTTCGGTACGTGTTTTGTGCATAATAAGAACAATATTTTTTCTCCCAAAAAAATTCCAGCAACACTGTGCTCAATAATACAACACTACAAATAATAACACAACAAAACAAATAAACTGCCTCTTACTCATGATTAAAATATGTATACATGTATAAAACCAAACTTACAAAATATAAAAAAAACATTTTTAAAAATGTTAAAGTTCCTCTTAAAGTGCTCTAAAGACAACACAGTAGTCAGAGTAAACATACTTCAGCTACATTCATGATGTACAGTTCACTATCAATTATTGACATTATGGGCATGATGAATTTATTCCTCTGCTATTATAAGATTCTTCTGTGAGAAGATAAGCCTGTCAACGCTGTCAGCTGCAAGGCAAGAGCGGCTTGCACTTACACCATGTCCTGCAGTGGAGAAAATTCTCTCACTTACAACAGAAGTTCCTGGGACACAGATGTGACGTTGTGCAACTTTTGCAACATGGGGGACTTGCTCTCATTTGCCCTCCACCACATGAAAGGATCAGCATCTACATTAATAGAGTGAGTTACCTTTTAGTCTATCCTCCGTTCAGGAACCGTTATCTCAGCATGACTCCGCTTGAGATGCTTAGCCATATTGCTCATGTTTCCATTAGCGTATGGGACATGTGCTAGGCAATGCTTACAAACAGTGACGTTTCTATTAACTGTTTTTACTCCCTGGTCGTTGTATTCTACAGTGAACGCGAAAAAAATCCATTCTGGAGATTTGTACAAAGCCGGTTCTTCTTCAAACTTCTGCTTCTCGACTGTTTCGCTAGCGCTGGCCATGCTTGTTTGTTTTTCTCTTTTTCCACGTCTGTGTGCCGAGCTGCGAGCTCAGCTCCAGTTATGTCAGTGTGCGGGAGGGTGAGTGGGTGGAGCCACAACAGTGATTGGACATTAACTCTCAGTGGCGGGCTTTCGCTCATTGGCGTTTGCTGCTTAACAGTAGCCTGGTAAGCATTAAGCCATTGTCAAAAGGAAGTGCAAATCCGAACTACCGCAGTACACAATAGCGTACCGAACCGTGCTGCGTCTACCGAACGGTCTGGTGTTTTACCGAGTACCGTTGCATGCCTAGTGTGTATATGTGGTGTGTGTATGGTCTGTGATTGTGTATGTGTGTTTGTATGGTGTGTGATTGTGTGTGTGTGTGTGTATGTGTGTGTATGTATGATGTGTGTATTGTGTGTGTGTGTGTGATTGTGTGTGTGTGTGTGTATGGTGTGTGTGTGTGTGTGTGTGTGTTCAGTACCTTCCTGTGTGTTGGCAGTGTGAAGTTCAGGTTACAGATGGCGCTGTTTAAAAGGCCTTTAGTGTTTTTCGGCTCTCTAAGGAACGATAGTCTCCCACAGGCCTCCTGCCCAACATCCCGCACCTACACACACACAAACACACATAATCAATACCCTGATATACAACATAAAAATATAAAGAATATAATCACGTATACAGTGATATAAACAATATGATCACACACACCTTGATGTAGGATTATTATTAAATGTACATCATTAACACACACACCCTTAATAACAATCACACACACACACACACACACACATACACACACACACACACACACACACACCTTGACGTTGAAAGGCAGTCGGTTTTCCTTGAAGGCGTAGAAGGTGAAGATGAGCTGCTGGCTGCTCTTGCTGATGGGAGCCAGGTTGCCGTAGCAATCCACATAGATGGGCTTTCCCTCCAGGATCTGTCAATCAAAAACGCCCATACAGAAAACAATTCACCAAATAAACACTAACAGAGCCAACAGATATACTGAGTGATGGGGAGAGGGAGAATAGTGTGTGACTGAGTGTGTGTGTGTGTGTGTGTGTGTGTGAGAGAGAGAGAGAGAGAGAGAGAGAGAGAGAGAGAGAGAGAGAGAGAGA
>JBBJLR010000001.1:25186120-25255935 GCA_037577145.1 Brachypetersius gabonensis
CAAAAATGAGACCTGTAAACAGATAAATGCTGATAAGTGCTGCTGTTTAATTTATTCATAAATGACAGAATAACTTTAAATATGAGGTCTGTCAGTGACCTGAAGTGGTGATGGCTTTATTTGAATTAAGAATTTTACTGTCCTTCCAAAACTGCACTTGTAATAACACAAATAAACATTGCTTATTTGATTTGTTGTACATTAATGCCTGGAACTGTATTCAAAATGTATGCAATACGCCGTAATTTCTACTTTCAGTCCCTCACGATAATCACAATTATCCTTAACTATAGTTTATTTTCGGGACAGAGCCTGAAAAACAACACTGAACGCAGTGTCCCTTAAAGAGCGAACGTCTTGTAACTGGTACCGTAAACCTTCTAAAATATATGCACATCGTGTTTAAGCGCGGCTGGCTTCACCGGGTTTTTCCGAAGAGCGGCTAGATTCACCGCAGTGACGGACTGGGGAGTGAAAAGTATATTTTGCATTACATGCTACACTAAAAAAAGAAAGGGCTTTTTTTCCCAATATATGGGCATCCTAATAGGTATAATAAAACCTATGCACTATGTAACACACTCCTGCACATCTTATTACACAAAAATGGTTCTTGAAAGAACTGTCCATTGAAAGGCCTCTTAAAGAACCAAAGTGGTCCTTCAAATAACCTTGCCCTAACGACACCTTCGCCTTGGCCGTCAGCCTGAAAAAGCATCTTATAGAATCTTAATTATACAGTTATATTTAAGTAACCAATGCTATGGAAGTAATCATAGTTGTGTGGCTGTTTGTTCTCGACCTTAATGAAAGGGAATGCAGGCCCAGGTGCAAACGGTTCTGTTTCGTGCTCAACCTGGTACTTCAGATATTCCTCCATTCCCTTCTGCTCGAAGATTTGCTGCTCAACATCCATGTTGAACAGGGCCCGCGATGACACAGCGATAGTGACGGCATTCTGAGGCTTGGGCTGAGCAAATAATACAACACAAAGTTCCAGAATAATTCTTCTGTCAAATTTCAGTCTACCAAATAAAACATGCACTAAAATGTTGTACAGTTCCCGGGATAGTGTGAGAATCATATGTTCATTTAATCATAGTGTTTCTAAATGTCCAAAAGGAAATACTGAATACAATAATTCAATTTAAAAAGTGATTTTACTGGAAAACAAACAGAATGTATGGGAATATGACATCCAATTGTGAGCTGATAAAGGATTGTACTATCAATAGTGAGAAGAGGGCTGTATGTATTATATCTAAGAAGTGAGAAGAGGGGATTATGTAGAATAACCAAGCAGGTTAATAGCATGGTGGGTTATAAATGATTCATACTGGTATAATGTTACAGCAGGTCTACTGTAGCGCGCACAAATAATGGGTGCAGGATTATTTCCACTCTGAGCTCACGGTTTAACTCAGTGCCACATTTCTCGTAGAAATTAGTCATAAGGTAGTGTAACAAACAAATCGGTAAGGTTTCGGATAATCCGTCTGAAAGGGTCTTAGAGAGCAGTGAGGACCAGCTCCAAGTCCCCGTTACTTTAGTTTTCCTCTGCAGTAGAAACTTACGAAGAATACGCTTCTGACCACCTCGGAGCTTCGGCTCGTGCTCCGTCGTCTGTGCTGTTTATCTGAAGGAGTGCACGGATCCATGGATCTACTGGATCTATGGCGTTGCGTAAACCTTGCGTTTTATCACAAAATGAAAACTAAACGTGTGATGCAACAACGCGAGCTACATCACACTGCACGGAGCTCTTCAGTAGTCTAACAGATCTGGGGTCAGCAGACCTCCCTCCTGCTCCTCATCACCTTCTGCTGTATGCCCTGCGTTAAGTGGCGCTAATTTTGTTGGGTATTATCAGACATACAAGTGTCTGTTGACCATGTTGAGCTGGAGCTCAGTGTGAACTAGAGTCACAGTTCATCTCAGTTTACTTAGTAACAAATATAAAGCAAAAAAAAAAATTGAAGCTGAGATGCATTTCCGTTTAAACCCCAACAACAAAACTGTTCAGCATGCAAAAGTTTTCACTGGTGCAAAGCTAATGACAGACTGTCAGAGCAAATATTAACCCTATTTTGCAGGTCATAATTGTCATATTCTACATTCTTACCATTTGATCTGTGATGACAACCAAAATTGCATGCAAATTTTGTAATGCTCCATCAGACTCACAGATTTAGGCTTCCTGGATGGAGAGGGCTGATCCCTAGCCTTGATCCCCTCCAAAGTGTTTGTGTCACCTTTGCTGGTCGTATGTTGATGGTTCATTTTTGCAGCAGCTCCTGGTTCATGGCAAAGAGAAAAAAGTCCCTGCCTCCGCTGATCTCATCAGTAACCATCAGGGGTAGTATGGATGGAGCCTCTGGGGCAGGATGGCTCAGCAATCAGTCGTGAGAGCATGCAGAATAAAGTCGCAAGGCTGGAAACAGCCAGCCTACCAGAGAGGCTGCCAGTGATGACTTCATTTGCAGTCCTTCTGCAGGCCAAAGTGTTCTCTTTCAGTGTGCGCTGCATCAAGCGAATCAATCTTTTCTGTGGCCACGCCCCCACCCATACAATCATCCCACTCTGTTGAGCACAGGAGCACCATGTTCTTGGCTTGCCTGGGATGGGTGGGATTTCTGCAGAGGCTTTAGGCTTGTTGAAGGAGGTGCCGTTTATTTTTAGAATCAAAAAACCTGTGCCAGATCAATGCGGAGACGATACAATGTTACCATGACAACCACTGATGTCAGCTCGTGTCGCGGCACTGTTGCATCATCACTTGTCACGTTCTTTTAACCCGGTTCAAGGCTGATGGTGGTCGGCCTACATCATGTTAAACAAATATATCAGCATGTAGATGTTCAAAAACAAAAACTATTTTTTCATTTTATCACATCATTTGAATACAGCAGCTTCCCTTCAGTGTTTGTATGCTTCATTATTAGAACTACAAAATTACTGGGAATAACATCTATTTAAATGAAAATGCTTAGTAAATTAAGAGAGCTTTTATCATTCTGGAGATTTTATGGACATCAGGTACATACATATGCAATATTTATACAGGTCAATTTCATACTATGTTTTGCCGTCACTCCTGCGAAAGTCTCAAAGACCTACGATGACTAACATTACTTAAAAAATCCCAAAACAAGATGAAAGAACAAGCTTTCAATTTTTGAAAGAAAAAAAATGTAATTTATTACTCTCATGGCATGACAAATACTTGATTTCAGACTTCAGAAAAAGTTCATGTCTTGGATTGAAACAGGCATTATAAAATAAAAACAAGCTTTGAATAAATAGTGTGTACAATTTTGTCACTGTGATTTTCTTTATACAGAGAAAAAAATTATACATTATATATATATTCATAATTTTTGCTCTTTGTAAAATAAGACATTTGTAAAGTTCTTTAGATTTGATTTTCCTTTAACTTAAAATGCTAAATGAAACTGCAGTGATATGGAGGCCTGAGGATTGGCAGGTATACGTCAAAAACTCCCCGTACAACAGGCCCAAAGCCAAGTTTGCTAAGATAAACAGCCATGGCAAGGTCAACTTGTGGCTGATTTCTTGGCTTGCATCGCCAAATCTGAACTAACCCGCTTTAGGAAGTTATCAGCCTATGCTTTGCATCATACCTAAATACAAACACAGTCCCGAAAACAGCAGTGATCTCAGAAAAGGAAGCAACGCAATAGGAAGTCAGCCCAGATCTATTAGGCAAACCATCTTAGGCCAATCAACCAGAAGGGTATAGACGTCTCAGAGTCTACCATACACAACTTTCTTATATTACACTTTTAACAAATGGGAACAAGTTTATGCTGCATTCAACAGTGGATTCAGTTCTCCCAATGGACTTAAACATATGTCTACTTGTCCCGAAAACAAAAGCTTATCCAGTCGGAAAATGAGAATACAATACAACCGTTTCTATAATACAAGGGTGAAGACTGAGTAGTAGAGAGGTACTGTGTTTTTAAAGCTTAGGATTTGCAGACACTGATGTACTACATACATTAAGGACTGCTGTGAGAGGACCTCAAATATTGAGGCTCCCACAAAACGTGTTTGCCAAAGCAGGACTGATTCAGAGTTACTCCACTGTACCATATTACATTAGTTTTCTAGAAGAAGGAATACTGAGTGATAAGGCATTTAATGGAATTGCATTATAAGTAGAGGATGAGTGGGGTGAGAGAACATCCAGGTGTGTAAACACTTTTCTGGAGAGCTTGCAGGAACATTGTTCAGTTTTCTGCGAATGCAATAGGGCTGCAACAAACTAATGAATACTTGGAAAATTCTTTTGCAAAATTGATCTATAGTTATTAATTGTAGGTAAAAAGTGTGTTAGCTGCAAACTATGTAAATCCGCACGGCAAAGGAGCACCACAGTAATGAGAACATCTGAGATGAAAACGTTTGAGTTATGGATGAAGGGGGCTCAACAGTAGGGGAAGTTAGATCCACAGCATCCTTCATATCTTTAGGTAAGGAATCATTCATCCGACATCAGGTAGTTCTACTTGTTTATCTAATACACAATGTTTGCCGATGCAGTCTGAGTAGCCTATTAAGTCAAATTTACTTCAGTACTGGATAAAGAGTGTATTTAACTACATGGTTAATGTTAGCTAATGTGTCCTGTCGTAAGGGGGGAAAAAAAAGGAGAACACAATGTATGTGTGAGAGACTAAGTGTGACTAGGTGAGAGAATACATGTTACTGTAAAAACTACCGATATAATCCTTTTGCACGTAACAAAACAAATTTAGGCCTGTTATTTGCATCAATATCGTTAATTACGGTTTTGGGGGGGGAAAAAATTAATCACGGAAATAACTAGTTCTCGTTTCAGCAAATTCATTAATCATTCAAAAACAACCATCAGCTTGATCAACTATCAAAACAGTTGCAGTCCTAGAATGCAGCAGTCTTAATGCAGAAGTACAGACAGCGAGATAAGGTCTCAAAAGAGTAAGGGAGGACATATGAAGGCGAGAAGAATCTGAAAGGTTTCAGAATGAAATAAAGTGATGTAATTCACTAAAAGTCCACAAGGGTGTGTCACAGACTATTACATGGTTCTTAGCTATTACAGGATGCAAACAGCAAGAAATTACTTGATTTAAATCAGTGGTTCTAAAGCCAGTTCTCAGGGACCTCCACTGAGATTTGCTGTGTGTTTGGAGATGAAATGTAAGATAAATGAGGACTGTATGGAGGGGGTGAGGACTGGAGCGAGAACTGAAGATTTAAACAGTAATCAACAGATTATATATACCCAGCAAAAGAAAGCTGGATCACACTGGTTAACATCACACAACTTGCATGTTACTGTAAATGATCACCAGTTTGAGGCTCTTACAAGCAAGACATCTTTGAGAATGTCGGTTACAGGTAATGGTGGAACCAGACTGGCACCAAACCTTTTCATTTGATTTGAGGTGACGGAAAAAAGCAAAAGGTTAATCTTAAGGCATTCTTAATAATATTTTCATTAGTACCTGTTAGAAGAGACATTTTCTCATTAGGGAATGAGTTCATTTTTTCACAATAGTGACATGACAAATTGACAAGGCAAAGTAAATGCAACACAAATGCAAGCAGAACAATGTTCCATTAGGGTAAACTGTCCTGTAAATGACTAAACAATGCAGCTTACAGTTAATTCACGAACTTGAATCATAAGTGAGTTGTGTGTGTAGAGGTAGCCAAAAAAGAGCAACGAAAATAAACTACAGGTAATATTTGTAACTAAAAATGCACACCTGCTTTGTAGCACTAATCTATGTAAAATTAAGCTCTTGTGTAATTCTAAAGTATGCATTTTGGGCACATCTCCCTCTCTAAAACCTTTCCCTATCAAACTATTTGGGAATGGCAATACACAAAAGTTGATTTAAAACTATTCTTAGCCAAATACTGTAAACATTTTATGAGAAGGTTTGACCACAGAAAAAGACTTAAATATTGCATCATCTTGAGCTCATTTTTCTCAAATCAGAATAAATTATTTAAAAAACAACAATAAAACAAATAAATAATTTCTAGTAATGATTAGTAAGTTTGGTCACATTTTTGTCACCTGTAAATTTAGAGATGAATGTAAAAAGGTGACAACAGAAAAAGGAAAAAAAACCAAAAAAAAAACAAAACTTTCCTGACTGATTATGACAATTAAGGACCTGTCAGGAAACAAAATAAGATAAATACAAAAAGAAAAATGATATTCTTTACACCTAACTGATAGATAACACCATAGCCAGTATAGCTTCAGAGGGTGTGGTGCAAGGGAGAATTACATATATGTTTTTTAAAAGGGTCAGATGATTGTGGTTTGTGGTAAGATAAAAGCACTGCAGGAATGAGGTGGGTCTTCGGGGGAGGGGGGTAAATTTTGATTAAATTTATATCCCCACATACATTTTTTTTAACCTGGTCAGATGTGTGTTTAGACAAGGTAGTGCCTTCCAAGTAACTGTGAATATAGTCTAGATAAGAACCGGAAAGATCATATTCCCCGTGCTAAAACTCAGACTAGGAGAGGGTTACAATTCCATTAGACTGCAAGTTTAAATGTAGTATAAGCACAGGTGAGAGATCAGACTATGCTGTAAAAGGCAATTACTTTCCAGTTTGGTACATATTATTGAAAAAGAGCATCCAAGTCTACAGTGTTACACATTCATTGCCATTAAGAGCACAAAAGAATCTTCTTCTATATCAGTTACATAAAATCACTTTTATCAAGATCAGCATATATACAGATATCTTCTTTTGGCCATTCCATATATCCCAAATCCTTGCTTCTATATTACAGAGAGCAGCATCATTTCTTAAATAAAACATTTGGATCATTTAATAAAAAATACAAACAAACCTGAACAAAAACAAACGAACAAAAAAGCAAAACCTCAGTGTGCTATGATGACCTCACAGGTGTAATCAATGGTGCAGTGTGTGTTAATATTATTGTCTTCATACTTGTCACAGTTGCTTACATTTTTGTCTTGGTTTACATTCAATATGGAAATCTGAGCCCTATGGAACTTCTGGCACTGTGAAGTCACACCACCATCACCAAAAACTCTTAACATCTTAATTGCTGATAGAAATGTGTTTTTCATTTTCATGCACTTCCCCAGGATCTGTATATTTACCAAAACCAGTTTCAGGATGCACCAAAATTCACCTGAAACTGCCGGCTGATTTCATGCTCGATTACAGCAAAATAAGACTTCTAATTCAAAAGGGAAGCCCTATTAAAAAAAAGCTTTGGCTCCCAATCTCCCAAGCAATAGGAGGGTTTCTGTGTGTGCTTGACAAGATGCATCATTGGGTCATTTTTCATGAGCAATTCAAAGCTTTTTTGTTCCTTGCTCATGGGTTCCTTTCTTATTTTGTAGTGTAAGATTTAGTGTATTTTTATTTACATGTACATATGTATGATTTTTATTCTTAAATAAATGTGCATGTTTGTGCATATGCACAAACTCAGCAATTGGAAAAAAAATGTGCAGCTCTCCCTAATCAATGCCCGCTCTGAGCGTGGTAATGTGCTTATGTTTATGGGTGATGGTGCTTGGGTGGGTGGAGAGGGTTACTGTCAGACACCAGTCCTGTCACTGTAGAAAGGCGTGACGTGGAACATGTAGCAGTGAGTGCACACTCTCACAGGTTTCATCTGACCGTATCGAGGCAATGGGGCAGAGTGCGAGGAGCAGCGAGAGCAAAATATCTGCAGGTGACAGGGAAAAAAAGGCCACAAAGAATGCTCACACATACATTAAAGCTGTGGTTTCAAATGTAGTTCAAGTGCAACACATCTTGATGTAGATGCTGAAGAATACATAAGACAGGGTGCCACTGCTGACATGCTCTGCTTTACCTTCCCACAACTTCTACAGTGGTGCTTCCTCCGGATGACTGTGAATGGAGCCTTGCATGCAATGCAGGAGTTACAGGCCTCATCTGGAACCCACTCGGGAGGATCTGTTGGGAGAGGAAAAAAAATATTAGGGTATTCATATGGAAGAATAATTGCAGTAAGTACACATTATGGGGCAAAATGCACCAATCAAAAGGAGCCAGTTCAAGTTTGTATTGACTGTTATTTGAAAAACCATATGGTGCAATGGATCTGTTTTCTTAAAACAAATTCCTGTACAACAAAAAACATGTAAAGAATTAATTATTCATATAGCACTTTTTACAACCAAGTTGTCACAAAGCAACTTATTCAGAATAATAGAACATTCAAGAAATCATTTAATGATCATACATTTTTAGTATTCTGAATAGTTTCTCTTTAACCCTTAGAGCACAGCAGAAAAATCATTCCATCCCCAGTTACAGTTAGCTAAAGGCTGAACAAAGCCAAACTTCCCTTTATGGTTTCACAACTCACTCCTTTTCTCTGAACGATTACAGCAATGCAGGCAAACCATGTTTCAGCAATGCCAGTTTGCCAATTTCAGGTTATTGGTTTGATCTAAACTTGAGTGCTAAATACTTGATTAAAGGAATTGAGCTCATTCACTAGTTTAAATGCCAAGACAAGAGCCCAAAAACAGCAACAGCAGCACAATGTATCATTATATTTACATATTTTACATAAAACAATGAAATAACTTGCCAGATTGCTCACCTACTGAAGTTATACTGCTGAAATTACTTCCCTGCACAATACAATGTTACATTCTCATGCCATCATGTACAGTGGAACAGAAAAACAAGAGGATAACAACGAACCTGGCGCAGTAAGGGAAAACAGAACAGCCATTTAAACTAATAAAAATACATGTAGCTAAACAAAGAATTTATGAGATTTATGTCTTCAACTTGATCTGCGTCATGGTTGACCACTCCTTATGTCTGTGTCATAAGCAGTGATATTGAGAACTCATTCTGAAACACCTACCAGTATGTTCTTATATAAAGCCCCACACAATCTTTGTTAACATCATGTTTGTCAGTTTAGATGATTTAACAAATAAAAAGAGACAAGTTTCTATTCTATTTCTCACATCGTGCTCCAGGTTAATTTTCATGCTCTTGATGTAATTTGCTACTCCATTGCAAATGGTAGAACAAGAATGTAACAATCAATAAAGTTTTCAGATCCTGATTTGCAATGTACTAACCTTCAAACTGTCCGTCCCGTGCCTTGGCTGCCAGCTCTGATGAGGAGATGGTCTCTTGGCAGAGAGCACAGTCTTCTAATCCATCGCTTCCCAGAGTGGGCCCTGCACAGAAAAAATAATGGAGTTAAACACATGACCGATGTTAAAAACACAACCCTGCTGTTCATTCCAGAGGCTACTTGCCTTTCTTCTGCTTCTCATTGTCCCCTTGCTCAGATTTTGTTGCCATGACCTCAAACAGTGTCTTCAGAATACTCCTCAGGTCACTTGCATAGTTTGTCTGCAACTGATCGGCGACACCTGAAGGTACAGAAATCAGTGTAAAGACAGCACAAAGCTACATTCAAAAGTACAAAACATAAGTGAGAAAGAAGCTGAGAATGAGAAAGAACATTTTGGGTAGTGAAATTTAATTGATGATTTTGCCAATAGTACTAAATGTTAAGGAAAGCACAAGTGGTTTGAAAGATTGTTGACTCTTATCTAAGATAATAGCATCCATATGGCCAGGTTATAAATATTTTTAAAATACAGTCTAGTGACAGTGTATATAACACACACACACACACACACACACACTACAGTAGATGTTCAGGCAGGATGGGCATGCAGGCTATTTTCACCTTTACCCAAAGTCAGAGGACTGGTTAAACTAATACACCAAAACAAATCCATGATTGCCTCAACTTCACCAGTAGTAGCTGAATCTTTATGCATGGGTGTATATGAAAGGATGCAGAAAGAGTGCATACCTGATATGCAGACAAATAGGCGATGGATGAGGTCACTACTGCTGTGGAAACGTGAACGTATTTTGTTATGAGAAGCCAGTTTGGCAGCCTGCAGAGCTAGCTGGATCTCGTAGTGATCGAAATCCTCTGATATCTCAGAGCTGGTGGTCAAACTACTGACAGAGCTAAAGGACAGACACAGAAAGACAACATTAATCACAAAAGGTTAACAATGAAAACACTAACTTCAGATAACTGGCATGTTAAAATGTTTAAAAAAATATATAGGAAATATAAAGTCTAGTGTTTCAAACTTAAAATACAGTCCTTAAAGGACATGGAAACTTGTAGGACATGTGCCAGCCAATTACAGCCCTACAGTGCGCACTGAACAAAGTTATCAGAAATACTGTTAAACAGCACCACGTATCTTGTACAAGAAGGTTACCGAGATAAAACGTGAGGCAGAGTGGCACTATTCATTAAGGCATTCTTTTAGGCCACAATACTATTTTTTTTTTTTTTTAACTATAAAAACGAACAAAACCTCACCACTAAAGGCAGCCATTTGAGAGCAGTCGTAAGGAGGCCTAATTTTGAATAAGATTTCTTTAAAATTTATCATGGTAATTATCACAAAAACCTGCCTCCCCATACGCCACCAATGAATCCTGAGCACCCCATGACCCTGTCACAGCTTCATCTGCTTTCCTTCTTAAGACTGATGGCAGGTACTAACCAGATGGATATGCTCTGACCCTCACAACTGGTTATTGCAGTTTGCCCCTTGTCAAAAGTTGCTCAGATGCTTATGTTCACCCACTTTCCTGCTTCCAACACATCAACGTCAACAAACTGTTCACTAGCTGCCTAACGGATCTGAATCCCTGACAGTAAATAATTTAATTATAAAAAAAATATAAAAAAATAATTTTGTGCCCATCATTTACAATTTATAGTTTTGGAGTCCATGAGTCCAAAATATTAACAAGGAAGTAGAGAGAGACACACAGCCATAAATGAATGTGCAGTCACTCTTGCACAATGGTCCAAAAGCCATTACTGTTTACCTGGGGGTGTACGCACTGGACAGAGTGCACGTGGTGACAGACACACTCTCAGAGTCACTGCTGGTGCCTGAACTGAGAGGGGATTCCTGTAAACTGTAGCCCACCAATCAAAGAAAACATGGGGAAGGAAGAAAAACAAAGCAAATAAAAATAAACAAGGGTTCAATCTCAAACTTAACTGAAAGCAACTAGAAATCACATTCAAACAGAGGAAAACAAAATCATCAGGAATGCAAAATACAGAATTTCTGGCCTGATAAAGTTTGAAACTATAACCCCAGCCTATTGTCAGACAATGCTTTTCATTTCCAAGAACTACCTACTTTGACAAGAAAGGTAATTTCACCAATGAGAAACAAACATGTCTCATTTAAAAGTTACTAAATTCTTCAAAGGAAAATAATTAATAACTTTCGCAGCTAAAATTCCATGAACATTTTTTAATCAAGCAAAAATTTTGCTCTGAAATGCTCAGTCAAAGCACGCAGAGCAAGCAACTGCTTGCAAATATTTCCCATCAGAAACTTGTTACAAGAAAGTGTGTTTCCTCAAATGTGTGGAGAGCCAAGAAAATCCTTTTCGTTGTGGCTACAAAACTAATTTTAGAATGATCAGTTATAGAGTCATTGTAAGTTACCAAGCACAATCATTGTCAACTACGCTACTCTTCCACAGAATTCACCAAAAAGTGTAGTGACTATATGCGTATAAGGGATCATCCAGGAGCACAAATAGAATGTAAAGACTTATTAGCGCCACAAATTTCAAGAGGGGACATTAATAATTACACTTATCCATTGATCTGTTAAAACCATTAATCAATGTCTTAATAAAATGAAATAATCAAAAATATTAACAAATTAAAAAAAAACCTCTCCCTTAGCAAAACACACACAAACACACACAGATATAAACAAAAGCACAAACCTATAGTTCATTTTGTCTTCTTTGGACTGTTTCTCCTGTCTCTCCTTTGCTGCAGTGCTCTTCACCACCTTGCAGACTCTGCTTTGATGGGTGCAACTATCTCTCAGCTCCCCTGAGTCTCCAGAGTCTCGATCATGGGACAGTGTTGAACTTGAGCTGCTGTCAAGGCACTTGTCACAGCACAGGGACTGGGAAAAGTCCCCTCCCTCTGGCTCTCCATCCTCTTCCCTCACTGGTTGCGAAGTTGGAGGAGGGGGTAAGGGCAGAGGGCCATCTCCCTTACCTATAATACCAGTCCCCACTGCTGACTGGATAACAGAACTGGTTATAGTGAGTTTAAGCTTATCAAAACCTAGAGCCCCTCCTCCTCCAGCAGTCTCTGTGGCAACAGGGTCGTCATGGCTGTCAAGGCAGCTGGTGGCACAGCAAACGCAGGAGTTTAGCAGGCAGTGGGTGGCTACCAGAGCATTGCCATGTGCAGCTATGGAACCCTCTCCAGAGTAAGGTAAGACCACTGCTAAGTCAGACAGACTGGGTGACCGTGGGTTAAAGATGACTGTGGCAGACAGCTTCATACCGCCTGTCCGATGAGCAATCACTTCTGCTGTCTCCGTCCCCTCTTCATCAAGTGGTCCTTCCCAGCCATTTACCAGTGGCAACATGTCCGTTGTAACCACTGTTTCAGAGGAGGGACATGGTTTATGCTGGTTGCTCTGACTAACTGATTCATCTGACCGACAGACTGTCACCCAACCATTGCAGGTGGAGTCAGTGGAAGGAGTGGGCCCGTCACGTATGCTGGGACTGGCTTGCTGTCCTTGGCGAACTTCTGCACTGGTCACAACAACCCCCACACTGCCTACCCCCTCCAGATCATCCATGAAGAAAACTCGCTCATCTTCCTCCCGGAAAGAGCCAGGAGCTCGGTGAGGAGAGTTCTCAGTGCTGGAGGGCCCCCTGGACCCTGCCAGGTTGGGCCGGTATGGCCTGGGATTGTGGGTTGGAGACTGCCTCTGGCTTGGAGGTGAAAGCAGTGTGGACATCTGGTCACCCACCCGATGCACCATCATATTGAGCTGCTCAATCTCCTCTTCATCGTATTGCATGGAGCAGGCCAGGTCTGCCTCCACATCTTCTTCTCCCTCACTTGGGACATTCTGCTGACCCCCACTTTCCTCCCACACACTTTCCTCCTCCTCCTCACACTGGGAATTACACAAATCAATGTCGGTCACCTTCTCTGCCTCTTTCTCCTCTTCTGTCGGTATTTCCTCCACTTGGCTCTTTGTGCTGGTGGAGGTGGCTGGTTCCGGGGTGGATGAGATGTCTGGGCCTACAGGGAACTCACCATCCTGGGAGATGCACAAACTCCGCTCCAGAGTCATCAGCTCCTCTTCCGTCAAAGTCTGCAGCAGGTCCCTACGTCAACAACCCAAAAACATCCAGAAGCCTGCTTTGCCATAATAAGGTAAAAACAACCTGCTGAAAACCCCACATTGTAATTAGAACAATGAGAAAAGTAGGCCTGGCCGACACTGGCCACAAGAGCATATTTCTTTCTCTTTCTCATAATGAGCTGGTTGTAAGACCATATTACACAAAAAGCAATGTCATAGTAAGTAAACCAACTACTGTCTACACACTGAGGGAGAGAGGCTGGTATGCCTTAATAAGTGGTTATAAGTGTGAGACAACACTTTGAATACAAGAGGTACCTTATTTTCTTCAATAAAGTGCGAAATGGTCGGAAGAGTTCAGACATGTCTTCTGGTTTGTTGTCCAGGTTAAGAGGCCCTTCAGGATACACCACCAGTCCACTAATAACACAACATGAAAAATGTTTTAAATGCTTGAAGAACGTAAAAGAGAAAACCCGATTAATAACCTAGTACTATAGCATAAAGTGAAACTGAAATGACTGAAAAGTGAATCACTTACCATACAATGGCTAGTCGAGGTATTGTAAACATGAGAGCAGGTTCATAATCATCTATCATGTCTTGAGTGAGATAGCCAAACTTCAGAGCCCTTAAAACAGATGGCACATACTGCATTACAAAATTTGCATAGTAAATAATTTTTAACCAATTGATCATTTAAATTTAAAGAACAGAAATATCTTTAAAAAAAATCTCATTTTGTTTCTGTAAACTAGAAATTTCACTGAAGAAAAACTTAATGGTTTGATTTCTCATTAATAATTGTAAAATGTTTTCACAAATTCCACCCCCCCCTTACTGTGAAACAGTAATGATGACATTGTGTGGGCTCTCATTAGCTTCTAAAACAATTAAAAACTGCTGATTTAATAGTCTTTAGTTAAATAAATGCATCCAATTTATAACGAGATGATGAGTCATATGATAACATTATAGACTTGGCAACCATAATTTAATGAGCTCTTAAAGGCCTTTGATACAGATCTCTAGGGAGTTGTTGAACAGCTAAGCACATTGCTGTGTTGTGTAATAAAAACAAACAAATAGGCAGCACTGTGTTACGTTCTGTGTGGTTTCTGCTTCAAAGCATAAAACAAACACACCCAGACTGTGGGAGTCATGGAGAACAGGGAGTAGACAGGAAGGTAGAATGGTGTAAAAGCAGCACAGTAGTGAAGAAACAGGAATATATTAGAAAACAGTGTGGGGTGTGTCTCCAGTTTTTGCAGAGATTCTAAAAACTGGATGGGTGCAAACCCAGGTGCAGCCTAGACACACACCAGAAATGTCAGGTGTAAACAGCAAAATGTCAAATCCTACTTTGCCATGTTTAATGATGTTTAGCCATAAAAATGTCCCTTAAAATCTACCACACCACATTCTTTACATGCAGATAGAAATTGACAGCATACTTATAGATAGACAGATTAATGGTGTACATAAAGTGCAAGCGATACGTCACTTACCTCTCTACAGTCTCACAGAAGAGCACAATAACTTCCTGCTGAATGTAGTACTCCTTAGGGGACTTCACAGGCACCATGGCTGACACATAACTACAACAAGATAAATAAATAAATAAGCACACTGTCTGGCACTCAGTACAGCCAATGGTTCCAACATCTCACTCAGTAACATTGTAAAACAAAGTAAAGCCGTTATGAATTTTTCATACTAACATGTTTTCACATGGTAACATTTCTAGTTACTGTGGCTTTATTTTATTATGAACATACCTGAGCTCAAACTCAGCAAAAAGGCTGTCAAACTGCCGCAGTGCCTCCCTCATGCGCTCGTTGTAGAAGTTGAGGTCTCGCAGCGCTTGGTCACGTGTGATATTGCGCACCTCCTCCAGACTGCGTGTCAGGTCTTTGGCCAATGGCCGCATTGCCATGCTCTCAATCTCTCTGTTCATGATGATGGAGCCTGCTGCCAGGCACTAGACACAGCCCCAATGTAAACAACCATGTTATTCACACAAGGCACATACCAGTGAAGAAACTATTATTTTGCATGTTTAAGCAGTTATATCCTGTCTTCCATTGCCTTCACTGGCTACCAGCATCTATCTGTATTCAGTATAAAATCTGTCTATATCTGTCTGTCTTTTAAAGCCTTTCATGGCTTTGCTCCATCTTACACACACAAGATTTGCTCCATTCCTACACCATGTCCCACACATTAAGGTCAGCAGACTCTGGTTTACTTACAGTACCCAAATACAGACCATCCTCCATGAGAGGCAGTTTGTTGCCACACCTGAATAATGGAATTCATTGCTCAAACACCTTAGAGGCACTTCTTCCCTTTTAGAATTCAAGAGCTCCCTTAAGTCACACCTTTCTCTCTCTGTTAGGACTCTGTGTCTGTCTAGTCTTTTTATTGTGCACAATCTCCTTGTTTTGTATTCTTGTCACTCTGTAAAGTGTCCTTGGAATTTAGAAAGGGGCTAGTTAAATTAAACTGACTATTGTTATGCAAATCAAGTATGTCTAGCACCCTACAGCATGCATTCCAGTTTATTTAGCATTGTTCGTCTCTATTAGTACAGTACGTTTCAAAGTAGATGCTGCTACTTCTGCAGAAATCCTTGCCAAGATATTTCATGAGTGGACAGTTAATGCTAAATCCTTTCAAGTCATTTGACCGTACCTCTGCCCCAAACCACAGCTGTCCTGCAAGGTTATCATGGCGGATCTCCTCCGGAAATTTCACGCAGAAGTCTCTGTTTGCTCGATCTTCTGGTATACACTCGTCCATAATCTGGTTTATAATATTCAGCACATTGTCCTGCAAAAGAAAACAGCAATTCATTCACCAATCACTGTGTGTGTCTTCTGTTATCTCTGGTTCCACAATTAAAAGTCCCCAGAGACTCTCCTGCAGAGCGAGGGCAGGTTAATGAGAAGCAGATGCAACTAACCTGGCAGGAGCGGAATTGGTTGACCAGCAGTGTGCACCTCTGAGGGTCCTTTCTCCCATCCAGACTGTCCAGCTCCGATGCCACCTGGTTCAGCTCTTCATCTGCATAGTAGAACTGGGCCAGTAGCTGGGGGTCCGACCTCTGCACCACATGAACGGTAGAGAAAAAGAGCCTGTTAAAAAAGAACCTAATGGAAAACTGCTGAGGCTGGAAACAAACCAGTGTTTGTTTGTGTATGCACGCTTATGTGTATGAGTAACCACAGTGGCCAGTACTGCCCAATGCCACAACACTGACTATTGTGTCCATTAATGTAATAAAGCCAAGAAGAAGCATTCTTGAGGAACAAAGGCCACACACATACACACAGGCATACAATGTGACGACCACAAAAACACAGGCTACTGTATGATGGTAAGAAAGGATGCCACCACAGGAATAAAAAAGGGCACTGATCCACAGGCAGACCTTTGGCCTCCTTATGCCGCATTCCACACTACAGGGAACATTCTCCAAGCAGTGCATCATGGGTTTGGGAGGATCGCGTTCCAGAGAGGATTCCAGGAACACCCCACCCCCCGTCCTCCCTACATCACTGTGCCTCCCCCGACCTCTGGGGCTTCACACCATGTTATGTAGAATTATGAATCACGCTTGTTTCCCTACCCAACAATCATGGTCAATGATTCACAGAGATGTGCATCACTAAATTTAAAGAGGTACACAAGAAATACTCCTTACAAGTCATGCGGCCTTGGTAATTTTAGAAAAAATTTTATCAACAGTCTTTATCGCTTGCACCCTTTTACATACAATGTGTGCATTTTTACTAGATTCCTTACCTCCTGTGTAGAACCCCAAGAAAAGGGTTATAACTTTTTACATTTTGGGATGATTATTGGGGGAAAAAGGTTCCACCACTGTGTTAGTACATCCAAAGATGAATGGAGTTGTCAAATGGAGTTATCTAAGCACCATTCAAATAGCAAAATTACAAAAGGTTTATTTTGGACACTAAACTTCATTCCTCACTGAACATTTCATTATGTTCCACCAGTGACCAAAAGTTAATCGAAAAGAGAAATGACTTTGTCTACTATTACAAACACTCACTTAGAAAGTACCCTATTCGCTTTTTCCAAAAATGTTCAGAATGTTCACAACCACAACTAGAACATGGGCTTTATGTCATTCATGTCAAGTACAAATTAAGTAAATGTAAAACAAATTTTGTAACAGTGAGAAATAACCTGACAAGATATACCAATCTTTTGGTCCAGTATTTTTCCACATGTTAAGCTAGACAGCATTTGAACATTTGGGAGTTGCGTTTGTAATCCGTTCATCATGTGTGTTGTGAACCAGGCTTGGTTATGACACGTGTCTGGCACACGGACCGGTGGAGAATAAGCCGATTTGAGCGCCCAGCAGACCCCCAGCTCAGAGATGCTCACTCAGCCAATATACACTCCAAAAGACTTAAACCACCTGACAATAATTGCTATTCTCTAGTTAATCCACTTGAAAGAAACTACTGAATGCAGAGAACAGTGTCCACACCGAGAATGTCACGTCTTATCACCTGGGCTGTTATGCTTCTCCTGATTGTTTGAGTTCTAGCCAGCACTGTGTAATTAAACACAATTTACTCTGATAGTAATAAGAGACTGGGCAGAGGTGTGGTTGATTAGTTAGCTGGTGTGGTGCAACAGCAGCTCAATGACACATCAAAATTTCAGGCCATTCTGTCTATAAAAAAAGCTTTACATTTTTTCCAATTAATTTATGATCTCAAGTGACCTGTTCCACCACCTGTCAATAAAAAAATGAAGCTTGCTTCCTTCATCCTGGTATAAAACTCTAAGGTAGGATTTGTTTTACAGCACTGTAAGATGTACAGTAGGAAATTATACTAAAGCAACTACAAATGAGCCTTGAACATTTAAATATAAAACTAGCCAAAAGTTGTCTGTGTGTCTGTGTGTGTGTATGTATGAGTGTGTGTGGTGTGTGTGTGTGTGTGTGTGTGTGTGTGTGACAAACCTAATCATATTATTACAAGCTGGTGTAAAAATATGTAAATTGTCTTTTCTTATTTATTCATGGTTTTAAGCATTTTCTTTGTAAAATTATTGTATATTGCTTAGTTCATGTATGAAACAGAACACACAAGCTATAAAATTAGAATATCAATAAAATATAGTTATAATAAGTGATACTAGAGCTAGGGATTGGATATTTTTGCAATTATATTATCATTATGAAAAATGCATGCTGTAAGGCATCGGAATACTCACATTGTTAACTTTGTTTATGAATTAAAATCATTACACTATAATTCATCATGATTATTTTGCAAATGATGAACCTTGCAAATTAAGTTCACTGTCCAAACTTAGTGGAAAAATTTGACCAGTGCTTACGTACCTATATATCTTTAGCACTGTGTTAGTAAGACTAGACTTTGCAAATCTTGAACAGGATCTCTGTCACACAAGCCAGTGCCCAATATTCAGAGTTTTACAAGGTAGGGCAGAACAATGAAGGCACAATCTAAATGGCTATTTTGAGTCCATTATGTCTTGCAATTTGTTGACCTGTTGGGGGGAAATCAACAACAGGAAGTAAGAACAATCCAGCTATTTTAAATTCAGAACATGGTTCAGCTAAAAAAAATTTCACTAATTAAAGCAAATACTTAGAAAACAAACTACAAAACTGAACTTCAATGCACTAAATTCAACACAGTTAAGCACCCCCCTTTGATCTTGCTGTCTTGTGCGAAGGCGGCATTCAATACAAAATGTGCAAGTGCAGCGTTCATCAATTCACACTCACATACTTGCGCACACACCTTATCTACTGTCAGCTTGCAACTCTTGTTGCAACAGAAGACTGTGCAGTTTTATGGAATTTCTATTACATTAGATTAAATAGAACCTACTTTAACCAAGGAAAGTGCTGGGACAGTCCAGCCTTTGTCTGCTGGTGCCTAATAAATTTAATGCCAGTGGATGAGGGTGATGTGATTAAGTGTATGTACGGGCAGGATGGTGATGCAACTGCACATCTCAAGAGTTTTGTGTGTACAGTATATGAAATCTTTCGGAGACTTGCATTCCAGTGCTGGCCTCTGTGAGCCACAATCTGTCTAGCTGGATGACAAGGTTTTCAAGCATAAGGCACAATAGAAGTAAAAAAAAAATGTGTTTATATCTAGAATATAAATCTAATACAAAGTTGTTTTGGACTCGTCAATAAATGTAAGTCAGCTGAAGAACAATGTATGCACGTATTAATGACAGACACTCAGCAAAAACAGGAGACATCAGAAGTTAGCTGTATTATCAGCCTGATACACACAATATACTGTGGTTTGGTTTTAAAGAAAGGTATCGAAACTCACCTTTGGCTTATACAGCCACTTTCTGAAGCGGTTCATCATTGGTTACCTCGCCAGCTTCACGACCCTTTGTCACTCTTCCCTCCCCTTTGTCACTCTTCCCTCCCCGGGCTGTGGAGGAGCTCGGTCCCCGAGGCAGAGACTCCCACCGCAGCCGTTAGCAACCAGCACTGCTAACGGGCTAGTGGCTACCTAGCATCCAACAATTTACCTCGACTGAGGTAAACAGAGACCCTAAATAGAGTCAGCTGGTGTTATTCCTCTTTACACGCACAGCAGCGCTGACCCCGCTCCTTCTTTCCGCTCGTTCCAATGCCGTTTCGCTCCCAGAAATATTCCCTTCTCATGACTGAGCCGAGCAGCTACTCAGCTCGCTAACAGCAGGGTCCGAATCCTGAAATCAGCTCGAATCTGTTCTTTTCATTGTCCGAATCGATTCACATGTCCAACCGAGTCGAACTCTTGATCTATTGTTTATGTTGGTGCCATGGGCTTTAAAACCTTTAATAAAACCAAAAAAGCATATTAGCACACACCGATTGTGTTTCTGCCATCAAAGTTAACATTTTAATAAATGCAAACAAACAACAAAGCACAAAAAGAATCCATGTTTGTTTTGTTTGCCCCAAAAGCAGATCATATGAGCTGATGAGCAGAACATAGGTTCGGTTCCAGATTTCTCCTCGATGCCTTCAGTCACCTGATTCAATTTCATTTACTTATGTACAGATTGGGTCAAATCTGGTTTCTGATGGAAACTACAAGTAACACAATAAACAAATGGATATACTGTACATCAAATCGCTATCATAGGATATTATTTGTTTTATATACGTTTTATATTTATTTATTAGAATAAAAATATCTTTCTTGTCATTGTAACAGATTAGGTAGTCCTTGTGTGTTTAGTTATATCCATCCATCCATTATCTACCCCTTAGTCCCAAAAGAATGTTTTCAAATGGTTTTTGCAGGTGACTTATTAGACTTTTTTTCTCAGTACTGTGAAATCAGTGCATGAAGAAGATGCAAGACTGCTAGAGGTAGGTATAGTCCCCTCACACTGGCCCCTGGGCACCGTGTTCCTGAGCCTTATTGGTGGCAGCCCTCTGCTTCGCTTGGTGAATGGTCAAAATCCAGAGGAAGAAATTCGTGCTGTTCACACTGTGGTGTGTTACTTTATGACATAATGGTCAATTTAGACTGTTTAAAATATGAGAATAAAGTCAATTGACTTTTGAATCAGGGAATCATTTCATCGGACCTTACGATTCAATATAGCAAACGATTCTTGAAAATCGGCTCTATGAAGTCTGAATGAAGCTTCACTGTTCGCTGCGGAAGTAACGTCAAGCTGAAGCTGGGGGGGGGGGGCCTGATTGGGTTGCCAAATCCTTCTTCACGGCTCCCTTTATTATTGTGTCAGAGGTCCTCCTTTTTTGTTTCGACGGAGGGGAAACGCCCCACTGTTGCTTGGCAACAGCAAAACATCGTAGCTCTCAGGACAGGCCGGTGCAGAAAATGGAAATTTCTTCTGGCAGGGTTTAAACACTTATTGGAGCAATGTGTCAGATTTAGCTCACACAGCTTTGAAGGTACGTTATTCTTGACATACGTGTGATTGTCCAGTTTTAAATATGCTCTACTTAAATATATACATTTAGTTGATATTGTACTGGTCTGTTCAGGATGAATTACAAGGAGCTGGTCGCAGATATTACCACCCTTCTGGACAAGTATGAGCCAGACAAACAGTGTGTGGACAGTTTTATAGAGGATTCTGCCAGGACCCTTGAGGTATATGAACTATTAACTTAGCCAAAGTTGCATAAATAATGTGTTTTTGAAACAAGATAAGAAAGAACTTTATTTATCCCTAGAGAAATCCCTGTAATGAGCGCAACAAGGACAAATAAAAGATAAAAAAAACGACAGAAAAAGTATAAAGGCAGTAAAAAATAGTGCAACCAGTGATAATTTATCAGTGATAATTTTGTTGGAGATATGTATCAGTACCCTAGAGCCATCCCTCTTTTTGTGTCCGTTAGACTCACCCCTCTGGAGACCAGAAGTTTGTGACGGATACTGTTTATGGTTGTATTGTACATCGAAGACTCTTGGATATTGTGATTAACGTCTTTTATGATCAAAATGGGAGATCTTTATTCAAATCTGATCGGAACATATTTGTTGGTAAGTTTGACTATATTTATAGTATAAGGATTTTACTGTAGTCGTGAAGTGAACTACTGAATGTGCATTATAACTAAACTCCAAATCCAACTTTGCTACATAATAAAGCTTGCTAGTTTCATGAGTTTCTGTTCTTTTCTTTCTCAGTGGTCTGTTACATTGCTATGTTCCATCTTGAGGATCTGGGTTTGGAGCAGTTCAGCAGAATAATCAAGTCTCTGGACAGCGCAAAAATGTACAAAGTAAGGAGATACAAAGAAACTGCTTTATGCACTAAATTTCACAAATCGCACTAAATGTTCACATATTTCATTTTGTTCAGTTTGTTCACTTTTTGACAAAAGAGCTTCAGGAAGTACACACTGTATATTTTTCTTTTCAAATGTATCATTATGTCTTTGAATGAAGTGAAATGAAGAGCAGGCAATCGGAATAGATGTAATTTACATATTTCAATAACAAAATCTTTAATTATAAGGGACAAAAGAAATTGAAAATGGTAATAGAAATAAAATTACAGGTGTTTTATGTGCAGAAATGTGTGGTGCTGCTTAGTATATCGTGGGTTTTTTTTCCAGTTTCTTAGTTTCTTCTTCAATGTTAGCAACCTCAGCACCTGGATTTATGGGGAGTGGAGTCACATCTATGATGCTTCCTATGTGGAGCACAAGTGGATTGGTCCGTTACTGAGGTAATACAATGCTGCTGCAATACAAGTGTAGCATGTGTGTCTACATAACTGCATTTGTGCTGAAATGGAAGTGGATGTTATTGCTTATGATTTACACAGAATTCTAACATATTCGTGTTTCATGTTAATTTAATAGAATCCAGGATTTACTACAGATACATCATGTACTCCAGATGACGAGCAATGTAATAGCAATGAGACCTCCTTTTCTAAAAGCTTCTTTTCTAAAAAGCTTATTATAGTTCCACCCTGTCCTTCCCATTAGATGGCAACCTGAGATTGAAGGTCTGCTTGATTACCTTACCAAGAAAATGACCAAAGGCAGTTTGCAGAGGAAATCCCCTAAGAAATATACGCAACCTCAGGAGTTTGCTTTGACAAAGCCAAAACCTCGTGCAGTCCGTGCTCCCGAGCCTATTCCACAGCAGGAGAAAACCAAGCCTGTCAGTATGCACACCTTTAAGATGCTTGATGAAATGCTAATGATGATATTTTTAAGTTATTTGTGAATGCAGTAATAACTCCCTTAATTTTTCATTCTTACTCAGGTTCCAGCAAGCACCCACAGATCCCCAAAAGAGAAGCAAGTTCTGGAGGAGATCATTCAGAAGAATCACCTGAAAGCACAGGTCAGATCTTCTGAAAGTGGCGCTGCATTGTATTACAGTATGACAATTCTGTTAACTCTGTGTGCAGTGCTGGTTTTGATATATTTATATCCATTATGTTTCTGCCACGCATAGAAAGTCTTGTATGAAGCAAATATTCAGCAGTTCCGGTGTGCGAACCCACTGAAATCTGAAAAGACAAAGGTAAAAAAACAATTATTCAGAGTCTCATGTTTTTATATAACATACTTCATTCCCATTTCATTTTTAAATATCTTGGTTAACGCTTATATCAGAAGACATTGTGTTTAAATGTGAAGTGAACATATATAAAAATGAAATGCCAGTGGTGTATTATACATATCAAAACCATTCATTTCGTAATCGGTTTCTCGTACAAAGTTATGTGTATTTTCTGTTGGTAGAATATAATGTCAGAGATTCAGCACGACTTTGAAGCTAAACTCCAATTTGATACAGTTTACACTTCTGGGACCCCAGCAACTCATAAGGTACTGTAAAACAATGTTAAAGAGCAACGTTAAACTGAATTTAAACCTAGTTTTGACATGTGTTCTTTATCTAATATCGTTTTTAAATTTGTTTCAAACTTATACAGATGAACAACTTGCCCATCAGATTAAACACAACAGCCATCCTGCGGGAGGGAGCATTGTATAATCGTCAGACGGAAGAGGAGCTGAACAAGTACTGTCATCTAATGCCTTAAAATAAAATGATGTAAATAATACACATCTAACTACTAAATTGATCAGTGTAGAAGATCTTATATTTGACACCTTTAAAGAGAACATACCACAGTAAACGTGAATGCAGTATGTGAACAATGTTAAAATTGAACTGCTCATTCTCAGTGGATACACGGAATCTTAGCAGGTAAAAAAATGGTAAAGTCCATTTTGCAATGTCACAACTATAAACACATTGTTCAGTTTGTAGCACTTTAGTAATTCTGTGAAGTCTTTTGCTCCTGAATTTCAGAACTTTTTTGTACATTTCCATACCATAGGTGGGTATTCAGGTTTTACACATATCCCACAGGCACAGTACTTATACCTTAAAGCAGTCTTTAAAGGCATGTTAAGGCAGCGAACACACAAAAATGTGCAGGGCAAGATGCCTTCAGGACCAGGATTGAGAAACAGGATTGTCTTAAAGGCACAGTGAGAAGAAACAGCTTATTTTATTCTAATAGAAAAAGAGTTTGGAAAAATAGAACGTAAAAAGGAATTATTCCACATTTTTGCAAACCCACACAAGTGGACAAGTGGGAAGAAATAAGATGTGATATAATTTGCATTATTAGTAATACATTAAACTGCTCATGCATTTGCAGACTTGAGCGTCTGACACAGGGGGCAAATGAGCCCTCTGCATTCCTGCAATGGCAGAGAGAGATGAGGGAGAAGGACCTGCAGGAGGAACTAGCCCAGCTGGAGCGCAGGAGGCTGGAGGGGAAGATCAGCCATGAGGAGGCTCTTCTGGCACGGCAACGCGTGCTGGAGCTCAACCAACACAAAGCCCAGCTCAAAAAGGAAGAGGTGAATAGCATCTAGTCAGAATATTAGTCCTGCTGCGTAGTAATTAGAATGGAGCAAACAAGTATTTAGACACTTTTATTTTTAATATTTTGTATACTTTCAGTGCATGTATCAACTTCAAATTCACACAAAAGATCAAAACTAACTCAGACTATATACCAAAATATATATACAGAATATGTAAAGACATAAATGCCGCTGCTGCAGCAACTCTTGTGCAGCTTGCCACTGGTGTCTTATAAAAGGTGCTAAGATTGGGAAGATTTCACACAAGTACCAATCATGCTTAAGGTAAAGGAGCATCCTAAGGTTCCTAGGGATAACATTATTAAACCACATTTTTGAAAGGCCCTAACCCTAGCCTTAACAAAGACCTCTAACATTCCTGCCAATAGAACTGGTTTGCTTCCATTTACATTTACATTTACGGCATTTGGCTGACGCTCTTATCCAGAGCGACGTACATCAGTGCTTAAGAAGTCCACAACTGTTTCTTACCTGAAAAACAGCTTAAATCTGAGTCAACAATTTAACAAAGATACTGCAGTCAGAGCATCTATACGACAACTGTCAAATAATAATTAACCAACACCCAACCCAACAATACACAAGCCATAGAGAAGGGAATTTTTTTAAATTTAGAAATAAGTAAGCAGTAGGAAAGGGATGTAGTTAGTAACCAAAGTGCTCCTTGAAAAGGTGGGTCTTCAGGCAATGCTTGAAGAGGTGAAGGACTCTGCCGATCGCACCAGAAGTTCATTCCACCAATGGGGAGCCAAGACTGAGAAGAGTCTTGGTGCATGTTTCCCTCTTCTCTTGAGCGGCGGAGGCTCAAGACGAGCTCTGCTTGAAGCCCTGAGAGGACGAGAAGTGACACGTTGTTTGATCAGTGTTGTAATGTTTGGTGGTGCAAGTTCGTTTTTGGCCTTAAAAGAAAGAGTTAAGGATTTGAACTTGACACGAGCAGCACAGGGAGCCAGTGGAGGTTCCTTAGTAAAGGTGTGGTGTGAGTGAACTTAGGAACGTTGAACACTAACCTGGCAGCTGCATTCTGAATCAGACTTTCAAACTTTTAGACAAATCAGAAGACCTTTGGAACAATGTCAGACAAAACGCTAACAGAAACATTCTTTGGCATATTTAAAATGTCCATATTTGAAGACATAAAGGTTGAAAGCATGATCCCAAAAACACCAGACTTTAGATTTTTAACTGTAGACTTTTTAATAAAGCTGTAACTGTAACCACTGGTACTGGTTTGTGAGATCAATTAATTTGGTTAAAACATATTAATGTTAATGAATATATATTCTTCTCTTCATATTTATAATTAAAAGTCAAAATATACATGCACATTGGAAGTGGATATAAGCACGGAAAGTATATTAAATGAGAAAAACAAAAATGTCTGAATTCTCCCTTCACTGTAGCAACACTTTATTTGTCTTTACCACAATTATTTATACTTCTAAATGCAACAGGATCTCTGTAAGCAAGTTATTGTGACCTTGGTACAGCTGTTCATAACCATACAAAGACTAACATTAGTGTGTGTGTGTGTGTGCATGTGATTGGCATAGACAGAGGAACTGATGCGAAGGTATGCAGTGAAGCGTCTGAAGGAGGAGGAGGAAATGAAGGAACTGGTGCAGCAAGTGGCCGAAGGCCACAAAAACTCCAAAGCTGCAAAAATCAAACTGCACCAGATGAAACAGCGTATTGGTGAGTGAAACCAATGTGAAAAAATGCATGTTTAATAGTGGATCAAACTATATAAGCCTTTTCTAGAAACATTCCTAACAAATAATTCAAACTTCATAAATATGTGTCCCTTGTGTACATCTATGTGTGCCACAGTTAAGGAGGTTTCTGAGCAGAGCAGGGAGCTTCTTCGACAGGCACTGGAGGAAGCGCAAGCTGAGCTGAGCCGCAAGTTTGAACTCATCCGTCAGATTCGAGCTATTGAGTCAGTGCCTCATATCAGATACAAGTTTCTGGATGATACAGAGGTGGTTACCATCTTGCACGTAATGTAATAATACAGGTCTAAAGAGTGGCAGAGAGAGAGAATGAAAAAAATCTGATCTGGAAACCACTGTCTGTCTGTTTCTATTGCTATGTCTCAGACAGGAGGTCACGACCTGCTGTGTGAGATGTCTCTGGCGGAGCTACGGGAGCGCTTGGCCAGGCTAAGGGAGGAGGAGCAGCGGGAGCAAGAGGAGAAGAAGAACAGGATCCTTGAGGAGAAACAGAACAAAGAGCAGCTACTGCTGGAGCAACTGGACACCATTGCTTTACACAGGACTGCAGCAGGATATATCACTATACAAAAGTAACTAGGAATTTTCCGAAGCTCTTGACTGGCCAGTGACAAAACTAGGATCTCATAGGCTTAAGTGGAAAAAGACTGAGCCTTTCCACCCTTGTTCAGTTAATAAAAATAAAATGACAATAATAATGATCATATGCTTGTTTACTCACTATCTAGGATACTGGTTGAGTTATCATAGCTTATATATTATATCATTGTGATATTATTATAACAGTAATATTAGGTAACACTGGAGGGGATCACCAAAAGTCTCCAGTTTGTCAGGAGAATCTGTCACATGCAGTAGTAAAGCTGCAGGATCATCATACATTTATATTGGAATATTTAGAAACTTTGGAATAATAATCTAATATTGGTAAATGGCTGCAAACCCCTCTTTGTGAAACAGGCAGGAGGAGAAGAGGAAGAGACTGACGCTGCAGGAGGCAGTCAGTATGGACGAGAGAGTTCTGGCCCTGCAGAAGACTCTGGAGATGAAGAAACTGGAGCGACAGCAGAAGAAGGAGAGTGAAAAAGCCAAAGCAAATGTAGCCAAAGAGGTGGCAACTCAGAACGTTAACAGCTATATTCATGAAAAGGTGAGTAAGGCCTGAATGCTCATTGTACTATTCTTTATATCTTTATTGTTCTGCTCATGTGTAGTTATTAATTTTATGTGACAAATAAAGTATATTAGGCTAAGACCAGTTTTTCAGGCCCAGATTAACCATGAGCTAAAAGAAGTTCCCATGAAAACAATGGAAACTGATAAAGGAAAAAAAAAAATGCTTAATTCATACTTGGGAAATTGGCCCTTAGGTGCTTTTGTCTGGATGTTATTTTTATAGCCCTTTTATCCCCTAAGCAGCAGACACTGGAGGAGCAGCACTGGTTGCAACTGGAGCAGGCTTTAGAAAGGCAAGTGCAAAAAGAGGCATCCAGAAGAAACATTTCAGCTTTGACCCATGGAATATCTACGTAAGAACTGTGGTCTTCATTATTGCTGAATATGAGGCGCACTATCTAGCTAATTTGCAAAGTACATTCTATGTTTGTGCCTTATTCTGATATCAAACTAGAATTCTTGATTTTGCAGCCTAATTTAATCATTGAGCTGTAAAAAGTAATTCAGAGTAGTTTAATGTGGAAAAAGCTCCATCATAGAGAAACTTTCTACAGAGAAGAAATGGCATCTAAAGGAGTCAATGCCTATAAAAGCTGCCTTACAGAAATCTATTACACAGAATGGTAAAAAATAAATACATTGCACAATAGCTTAGGATTGTTTCAAAACAGCTTTGAGATAAGACTTAAATGTTTTAAATACATTCTTGGCAAAATCTACAGAGCATTGTAAAGCAAAATAAAAATGTTTCCCCCTGCATGAAAGTGTGGAGTTCTCCTTTAAAATCAACTTGAAAGAATATAATTAAGTCAAAATATGCATGTACATTGGAAGTGGATATAAGCACTGAAAGTATATTAAATGACAAAAAATGTCTGAATACTCATTTCACTGTAGTAAATTTAATTATTTGTACTTAAAAATGCAACAGTATCTCTGTAAGCAAGTTATTGTGACCTTGGCACAGCTGTTCATAACCATATACTGAATAACATAAGTGTGATATGCATAAAATAAAAATGTTTTTCCCTTGCATAAAAGTGTGGAATTCTCCTTTAAAGTCAACTTGAAAGAAAGCAAAAACCAAGACAGGCTGATGATCAGTGGTTAAAGTGGTTTATTCTGGACCAAAGAGAAACGAAATTACATGACCAGCAAATAAAACAATTACATTAATATTGAAAGAATTACAAAGGGGAAAATAACTATACTAACAGAAGATAAAGAATTGCACAGTAACTACCACTTTAAAACAAAAGGCTCTTCAGCGGCATGTATTAGAATCTGGTACAAAAAAAAGAATGGTACATTCCATTTCACTGAGTTACTATTTCATACATGGCTTTAAAAAAGCGCCAATCAATAAACCACTTTTCATCTTATATGATCATGTAATATTCCAGAACTACAGCCTAAAATTGTTATTTTTTCTAAAAACTGAATCATGATCTAAAAGATTTTTTACTCTAAATTTTAGGTTCTGCGGTACTTCAAAGAGTCAGTCTAATAAAACATTCAACAATTAGTCTAGTACAGAGTTGAGAAACATCTACAGAATACAAAGTAGTTATTGGTCAAATTTCACAATATATTTCTACATGAAAATGCAGGTTTTGTTTTACACAAAAACAATGCAGTAATTCCATTTTTTTTTTAAATACAGCTACCTAGTTTTTAAATGTATGTAGTGTTATTTTTGCATTAACCAATTACTTTTCCTTGTGATTAGTTTAAACCTATGGTGATTACATATGATAAGCCCAAAGTTCCACCTTCCAGTTCCATCTGTACAATAATGACATTTAGTTAGTGTAAACGACATGACTGTATGAGCTGAGCATTCAAAGATTAAGACGGCAGCAGTCACCTAATGTGCATTCTTACAACTCTATGTGCCAAGTTCCTTCCCAAAAGTGCATATAGTTTAGTGGTTCTTTATTTAATTATCTGATTTAACGAAATGTTTATGATTTCAAATACAATTGTGCAATTGTGTTTAGTGTGTTATGTCATGCATGGTTTTAGCTGCCAATAGATATGTTTAGTCCCGCCATTAAACAATGAAGTTCACAGTTGTGTAGAAATTGTTAAATAACTAAAGTTGCAGTTTTCAGCTGTACTGAAATAGTGAGGACAAGACCAAGGATGTTGTCTGTAGGGTCTTTTTGTGCAATTTGTTAATAGCTCACCAGGCTTTGGGGTTCATCTTCTCTCTGAAGGATTTTCGTAGTTTGTTTCTTGGGGCAGGGGTGGGAGGCTGAGGTGCTTGATTTATTTTTTCTGGGTGTTCAGCTTGGTCAAACTCAGTGTCCCACTTTTTTGGAGTGTAAGGGTTCTGAGAGGGTTTGATATGGGCTAAAGGTGGATTTTTGCGGGGTGGGGCATGAGTTTTCTGTAACTGCTGAATGATGGCAGAGAATTTAGCATCCAGGGAAGGCCTTCCTGTACGAGGCCTTGTCCCCTTACAGGAGTTCTCCTTCTCCAAATATAATGGGGCAGGTTGGACAAATGGCAGTTTATCAGGGGGAGGTGGAGGGGCTCTTCTCTTCTTGTTGCTGTTTAGGATTGGACTGGAATTGGACTGGACGTTCTCTTTACCTGGTGACAGAAGCGTTTTCTGTACTACCATTGGTCTGGAGCCCTCAAATAGAGCAGCCCAATGTGGAGGCTCCCTTTCCTCTTTCTGACCAATGAGAAAACACCCATCTGTTTCCTCAATCTTACTGTGAATGAGATCAGTCAAACTCTCAAACTTCTCAGGTGAACCAATGCCTGCAAAGCAAAAAGAAGTTTTAAGTTTTCATTCAAGATGGCTTTAGTATACAACGTGTGGAATCTTCTTCATCCAGTGTGGGACTGTTACTTACTCATGTCATTGTAGACAGAGTCAGCTGGTTTAGTGAGGAAAAGTGGGGGCTTCCGTGGGGACAAAACCTCAATTTCCATCAGCCTATCACAGGTGTGTTGCCACTGACCTATTGCACATGTAAAAAAACCCAAAAAACTATTATTCTCCATAAACAAAAGCATGCTACTCTACATGTCCTTTATACACTTCCACACAGATATATCTGTAACTCACTCTGATCATACAGGTGTTGCCAAAGGACATTTAGCCAGTCCTGCAAAAGACCAGGTGTTTCAGCTGTAAATACATGGCTAGTAGGGTCTCCTGTCTCTGGATTAATCAGGCTCAGCCTTGTCCCGCTCCTCTGGTGGCCCTCTACCACACGAATCCGGGTGTCCTACAAAGAAACAATATTTTAAACAAATAATTACTTTAATACGTACTTTCCTTATAGGTAGTGATTTGTTTTTTTAATATTAAACATTTATCCAAAGTTCCCACCACTACAAAAAAACTAACCAAAAAAAGAAAAAGACAACAGGATTCCATCAATGCTGCTGATTCTTAGCTCTCCAGTTAAAATGTGATGCATACTCCAAATATCCAATACTATTTGCTGTCCTACCTTATTAATAGGAATAATAAAGCTAGGCTCCACTTTGGCTTGGATCTCCTCTGGACTGAAGTAGCAGGAAAGCAGGCCAGCCTTCAGCACACAGTACAGCCTGCAGCAGCGCTGCAAACCCTCAATACTTTGCTAAACATAAACAGATGATTATCACCACATGGAGCTCCAATATTTTAACCAAAGTCTGATATTGTATATTGTGGGTTTATCGTGCTATACCTGCTGGTTGAGAAAACCCTTCATCATATCATGTGTCATGCAGTCAGGCTGTGCCACCAGCTGACAGCACAGGTTTCCATAGAGAGGCAACCAAGATGATGCCACCACTGGAAAAGCAGAGACAACTTTAACTTTCACAAAGATATTTGTGCCAAAGTCCATATATGTCAATAATGTATGTGTAGACCCAAACAATGAAAATTAAAATAAATATGAATGGAATGAATGGGATGATGTCTATAAGTGCTACATTATTAATGCTGCTTTTTCACTTACCACTCTGTAAGACTATGAGTGAGTGAGACTGGAATGAGCCCTCTGCTTGTTCCAAATCCAAAGTGGTGTATGCCAGCAGAGAATACTGTGCCCCACTGAAAAATATTATAATCTTAAGAATTTCAGTCAACAAACAAGAAACACAGATACATGGAGACCTTACGGTAGACCTTACGGTGGCAATGGGTTGGACTGAAGAAAAGTATCAGGATCATCGCCATCTAGAGGCAGACAAAGGTTTTTCCCAGATGATTTTCCAAAAGAGGAGCGAAATTTCCTGGCCAATTTCTTTGGTGTGTTGACTAATGTTCCCTCCTCTTCTACTGCACAGCTGTAGAGTTCAACTACCAGCTCAAAGTCTGGCTTAGCTTCAGAACTGTGACAGCACAAGCATGAGACAGTGCATCACTCTACTGTGCAATAACAGGTTCCATTACAAATTATGTTGATCAAATACTTACAAGATAGTGACACCCTGAAAGCAGATATCAGTCACGGATTGGTCAACAACCACCATCTCTGTGTCAAATATCTCAGAGCCAATCTTTATTAGACAGAAGACTGCCACCCGTTGAGAGCCTATTTGAAGAATTTAGGATTCTCTTAGTGAACACGCATATAGCTTCAAACTTTTATTTATTAGAATGACACAGCCATACTTCAGACCTAAATCATTCTTATAACCACAAACTATTTCAAAACTTCCATTTCACTACTTATTAGCCCTGTAAGTTCTATTGCAAGTTAAAATAAATTTAAGTTTACTAAAATTTCCAGTCTCTGCACACAGAATGTGAAAAAACATCAGAGTGGATCCTTTGGGTCAGTACACATTCATAGATCAAATTGTTACAAGAAAGAAAAAAAGGAAAAAACAACTAGAGCACTCACTCCCTTTGTTACTGAAATGTTCAGAATCCTTCCAAAATAGTGGGATTCGCAGACCTATGAGCAACAGAACACCGGAAATTAACCACAATTTCATACTTTATAATACCAAGGACAAAGTAAAGAGAATGATATGTTGTCAAAAACACATTACCAGACAAAGCCACTTTGCCTTTACAAGGCACTTTATTCTGAGAGTCCAAGGACCTGTAAAACAGGCATTTAGGTAGAATTAGTGACACTATTCTACAGACAAAATTATTACATTTTGTTTACATGTTCAGACATTTTCAGCAACAGTAGGCATGGCTGACCTCCTTCTGAGACTCTCAGCCATGTCTTGCTGTTCCTTCCTTTTCTGTGCCTCAGCCATGTAGGCTTTGATTCTTGCGTTGGAGGTAAACAAGCTTTTGGCTGCATCAAGGATCTGTTCTCTCTTGGTGCTGGCAACTAGAAGCTTGTATGCACCTGCTCTCATTCGCACCTCAAAGTCCATCTTCTCTTGTATGTCACAGTCCTAAAGTACATCAAACTAAGATAAGAAAGCATTCTGCAAATTCTCTGAAACCAAGACTATGGTAGACAACAGGCAGATACTGCACAGGATGGAAGAAAAGGAATAGGGAAAAACTGACGTTACTATTGGGAAAATGGGATGTTATGAAACGTGAGAATGCTACAGGTTTCCAGACTCACCGCTAAAAGTATGGGAAAGGCACAAAAAACTATCATCGTTAATAATGAGATGGCTGGACAGAAGAGTATTTCCACCAGCCTTCAGTGGTCTATTCAATGCATGAGCAGAGGCCATATGGCAGGCTGAAATAATGCACTGAGACAGGAATTAACTAAAACAGGAATGAAAAGGGGCTTTTATGCAAGTGGGTGGAATGAAAAGAAAGTATGGTAAAGAAAGACTAAACAATAGGACTATAGTGACTAGTAAAACAGTCTCAAGAGCAGTGTGGTGATGTTGAAGTGTACAAGATCATGTGTCTTAATAACAACGTAGATACTGGGAAACATCACGACACGCTCTACTATTTCTACCTGCAGTTTCTTAGAAATTTGTCGTATGTACAACAAATTCATGTCTGCTATGATCTGCTGAGTGTCATTCAGGCTTGTGCATCGTTTCATGTTTCTTGCTCTCGTCTGAAAAGAATATTGAAATGTTAGGTGGTTAGCATAGAATTATATGCAAAAGTGGAAGACAAACCTGGGGATAAAACAGAAGAGGCATCATGGAGTGATGTGGGGACTTCACTCTAATTCTGACTCACAACAGACTTCGTAATAGCAATTAATGTCTTACATTCATTTATGACTATGAGGTTTTTGATGTTTGTTATGCTTTTTAGGTCACTTTCTTTGGAAGAAAATATATATGTTTGAGCTGAAAAGAGATGAAAGCATATATGATATCTCCCACCAATTAGTATCATTCAGTTAACTCTAATATACACTTTAGGACACATCTCCACGATGTACATATATCTAATGTGTAGATACATATACTTAGATGTGTGTATACTAGGGCTGCACAACATATCGCAAATTTACCATCATCACGATATCAACATGCACAATATACATATCGCAAAAAACTGACTGAACTGCGATAAATGGTGTTTTCCAAAGCTCTTCACCCAGTGCCACAAAGAAGAAGGCGAACATTTAAGATTTCAAATTATTGAAAAAATATTTTCAGATTTTTTTCATCAATGTTCAATGGTTCAAATGTTTTATGGGAGGCATTAAATGCACAGTTTAAGTAAATTCTTAAAAAAAAACAACATGTTGGAATGGAAGTATTGCATTTCATTTTTTTCCCTGCATAGACTAGTCCGTACCTAGAGTCTTTAACACTATAAAGGCTTAGTTTTTACTTACGTATCGCATGTGATATTGCCATCGCAACACTCAACATTATCGCATATTGCATGTTTTCCTAATATCGTGCAGCCCTAGTGTATACATATACATACATGTATATATATATATATACACACACACATTATGTATGTTGTTATATATACACAAACTTCTACACATCTAGATTTTATATTATGCTGTTGTGTTATATCGTTTTTATTCTATTAGTTATATTGCTTGTACTCTATTAATAAAGGGTTATTTTATCTTACGTTTTGTGAGCAACACACCTGCAAGAAAGGCAAAGCGAATTAAATTTCAGACAAAAACTTGAGTTAGAAAAAGCACGTGGCGACGAATTTTAACAATTATAAAATAAATCACATTATCCAAGTTAGAGTGTTTATCAAGAAAAGAATTAAAAGAGGGCTCTGCAAGCTCTGTACCGTCAGTTACCATTAAAACCGGGGGTAAATCACAACAATATGAACTGAGCAGTACGTACTGTTACATACCTCGTTTTGTAAAAACAACACACTTTCTCTTATCTTCTTTCTCCTGACCTCCATGGCGAAAGACGAAGAGGACGACACGGTGGACCTCGCTGCGATATTTCGTCTAAAAATTCGTCCGTCCCGCGGAACTTCCATACTGGCTACCCCAGGAGAGACGACTCCTCTCTGCCCAACGAACCCACACTCGGCCCAGCCGAAACTCAGCCAATCGCCTGCCTCCAAACCTCGGCGTTGCCTAAACAACCATGGGGCCGTACCACTTTCAAATTTCGAAATGGAGGCGTGGACGTTTATATAACTAAACATATGGGTAGACACACTCAGCTACACAGATGATCCATATTGTAACTTAGAAAATAATTTAAGTCAACCACGTTGTTATTTTGTGGTCGAAGTGCTTGCAATCGTGACGTTTTTGGTTGAACTCCTCCCGTCTGTTTTCGAATGGATCGAGCCGATCGTCTGTCGCACTCTGCATTCTAATGCATTTTCAGTCATTCTTATCAAACCCCTCCAGGAGGGCATTGTCTGTTATTATGACTATATATTGCCAAATTGGGTGGCTTCCTGAGATCATTTTGAATGGATGGCAGTTCGGTGTTTCATCAAAAATGTCTGTGACACTGGTAATTATGTAATTAGAGCAGGTTTAGATGTGTTCTTCACATGTCGAACCTGCCAACGAGCTGTCAGGTGACAAAACGCGTGTCGGGCAGAAGAGCTGGGAAACACAGCCGGACAGATTCCTGTGATTATCTTTTAAAAAAAAGAGGTGACCACTCGACCAGCTGAGATTCTGCACTTTACCAGCAAGAAATCGTTTTTACAGAGGTACGATTGGGATTCCCAGTATCTCCATGACTCTGACTGCACGACTAGGTCTGACACCCTACTGTAACAAGTGAACGCCTCCAGAGGAACGCAATTCCATAACCAGCTCCTTTCCTTTCATGTAAGCCCATCGAGCTATCCTTAGTTCTGTCTGAGAATGGTATTCGTGTGATCAGTGATCCGAAATCAGAGGCTATTATTCTAATCTGAGTTATGTATCTACGTCATACATATGTTGGTATGCACGCTTCTTTCTTTTAATGTGTCAGAGACACCACCTGATTAATTTACCTATTTCATCACTACGAGTTAATGACTGAATCACGTATCTAGGTTGATTGCTATAAAGAGTGTCACTGTAGTTAGAGGATGAACCTGTTACAGCTGGCTGGCAGTCTGTTACTGTTCCACCCAAATCCAGCTATTCAGACAAGAGCTAATGCATTCAGATCTTCCTGCTTTTGATTTAAGACTAAATGAGAAATTGTTGAATTGATATGAATGAATGAATGAATGAATGAATGAAGAAATTAATGAATGAACAGACCTATGCATTAGACAGAGGAACACAGACCAATAAAGAGGCTTCTCTTTGTCTTTAAGACTTTACCAACCCCATATGTTATATAAAAAATCTGCCTGATCTTTTTTGAGAAAGTCAAATCGGAGTGGTTTAAAGTGAAGTGTGCTATTCTAGTTAAACTTCCACAGTCGTAGTTGTTCTGTGTTAATAACCAGAACCATAATACATTTAAAGCTATCTCAAAGAAAGCTATTACACTGAATGGTTACGGGTATGTTGCCTGATGCATGAGATATTGTTTTATGGTAGTTTTGAAATTAGATTTTGGCCTGAAGTGTGTGTGTGTGTGTGTGTGTGTGTGTGTGTGTGTGTGTGTGTGTGTGTGTGTGTGTGTTTAAATCCATTAAAGCTAGAGGGTTAAATAATGGTAAAGTTAGGGTGTTACAGAACAATACTCTCTTCTGTCTGATTTACTACTATTTTACCCTTGTCAATAGTACTTGTATACATAAAACACTGGGCATTTTGGATACTAAATAAAATTACTATATTTTTGTTGTAGACATCACAGCCCTTGGTTCCTGCCTCCACCAGCATAAGGAAATCCAAACTGGTAAGTTTTGCTATAATGCACTATTTCACATCAAGAAACGTTAAATAATTTTGTTTAATTCTCAACACATGAATTATGCAATGTTTTGAAAAATCAGTGTAATTCCCTTTTAATTCATGGGGATACTGAAGCTCACCAATTCTTTGTGTGTGATATTAAATGACTGACATTGCGTTGTCAGGATATTTCTGACATGCAGCAGAAGTTGTGCACCCGCAACACGACCCTGTTTGTGGAGAATGGCCAGCCCTGTGGTGCGGGTATGTCTCAACTCCCATTTCGTTGCCCTCGGTGCGGAGAGCACGAGCGCTTCCACAGCCTGGCTGCGCTGAGGGCCCACCTGGAATACAGCCACACGTACCACACACATCCCAGGCATGACCTCAGCCTTCCCAACAGTAGGGGTCATTCATACCTTGACTGTGTAGAAGACTGCAGGAGAGCCACTGCCGAGACCCAGACAACAAAAGATGCAGGCACCGATACTCATTCTCTTGCCAGGAGGGAGCACAAACTCCCTTTCAGCACTGACCCCCCTCCACCTGAACAGTGTCCAGAAGGTACCCTCTCCCCAGAAAAGAGCCTGGCTGAAGGAGATACAGTTGGCACCGAGCTCCTCTCGGCACCAGTGGCTTCAGTGGGGCAGAGACTGGAAGGTATGATGAGGACGGCTAACAGTAGCATGGAGCGACGACTGTTACGGCTCAGCTCTGAGCTGGCCCAGACGGACACGGCTCTGCTGTGTGAGCGGGCTCACTCACACCACCTGGCCCAGGAGCGGCAGGAAGTGCTGGAGCGCGAGCGGGCACTCAGCAGGCAGGTGGACACAGCCGTCATGGTCATCGCCACACTGCGGCAGCAACTCAGCATGTCTGAGCATGAGCTGGAGCGCAGGAAACAGTAAGTAATGCACCCCAGACACGGCTAATTGAACAATCAACAACAGGTATAAAGATAATCACATAGACAGACAGACATATGGACAAACAGATAGATAGACAGATTATTAGATTGCTTCCAGAAATTGTGGTATTTTTCTTGGTGCAACAGAATGCAATATAGTTTTGTCAACAGCACAGACCATACAGACACAAAATACATAACACAGAATATACAGTTGTATACACAGTGATGAAGTTAATTTTTTTAGTAAATAAAACATGAAATTTGACTAGAACTGTCCAAACATTTGCTTGTGATCATGTATAAAATATTACAAAGAAAATGTTTCTCAGATGTTGCATCCGATTGTACTGTATTTGTTTTGTTGTAGTGAATGAGCAGTTGTTTATGACTTGGTTTAGGGAAGTGATCACTATCCAGAAATTTCTAGAAGCAGCGGCGCAGCATGAGATGTGTGGGAAAGTTCGTTTGCGACGGTTCATTGAGAGCCTCCTGCGACGCATTGCTCTGGCTGAAAGACTGCTAGAGTACTACCAGAGCACTCCACACGAGCACTATTGCACCGCGCACCCTGTACGTCACAGCTTCCACTATTACAGCTGAATACAGTATACAGTGCATGCTGACAGTACAGTTCTCCTTTGTAAGATAAATAAGGTCCACACTCATAGCTCTGTTATCTGTCTAGGAACCTCCTTCAACTGATATTGGTGCCCAAAGAATAACCAAAAGCAGGTACTGCATGACTTCTTTTTTCACACATTCAGAATGTGCAGTTGGTGTACCATAGTATGTAACTAAATAGTCTAAATTGTTAACTGTAAATCATGGCCTGATTTACTTAAAACAGCTTGCAGCAGACATGCCTTCCCTTATTACTTATTCACTGGGATCAAACAAGGTTAGCTGAGGATCGTAAAAGTAATGATCTCTCAGCAACATTTGCACTGCCGTAGGGCTTAGTGACTTTCGTGCTAATCCCATTGGTCTGCTTTGATTTTTTTTGAAGTATAGAATTACAATAAATCATGAAGGGTCTTTTTTGTTTTTGTGTGATTTTTGTTGAATGGATATATAGCGCTGGAAAAAAATAAGAGACTACTGCAAAAATGGTCAGTTTCTCAGGTTTTATCTTTTGCAGGTGCAAGTATTTAACTAAACAGCTTTGCCGTAGTTTTTAAGAACTGCTGACAGTTTTTCTCCTACTTTCCAAATAAAAATAGTGTTCTTTAAAGCATGATTGTAAAGGAAATGACAACAAATTAAGAGAAATGATGCAGTGTTTACAGAACTTGAATAATTCAAAGAAAACAAATCTGTCATAGAGGTGCTGATTTAGAAAATGAATTATTTTCTCTTATTTATGTATGTGCAAAATTATACTCATATGAAATGTGTTCCATATGTATTATATGAGATACAAAATCTGGATTCTATATATAATAATATATATCTTATTTTATCATCAATGCCAAAAGAATTTTATCTTCATTTTGTTGTCTTTTTGATTTTATTTTTAGACAGTAATGTTCAACCACAGCTGTGACATTGTGTCACGACTCGGTCTGAATTTTGTGAGAGAACGGAACAACAGACAATCAAATGTTTCAAAAAATCGAATTGATTAATCTCCATCTTTTATGTAAACACACACAGCTTACCTGTTCTGGTGTTTCCTGCCAGGTGTACAGGAGAGCAGCTGGTCAGTGATGAAGAGCACGCACCTGGGCGTCACTCTGGCTGGGGAGTGTCCAGAGTGTCTGGGGAGAGACTGGGTCATCAGGGCTGGCTCCAGCGCAGCAGGTCAGACGGTTATGAGGTTTAGTAAGCCGGCCTAAGCTTTAAACTGAATGTACTATTTATGTTCAAAATGTAGCGCATAGAGATTGTATTTGAAGCTGATGTAAAGACAAAAGCAGTATGAAAAAACAGACCTGAAATGAAAGGTTGATGATGATCTCCCTGTGAAAGACCTTTTTCAGGATGATGTGGGAAGGCAGGCCTGTGGACCATGCCCCAGGCTGGGCATCGCCTCAGTTTGGGAAAAAGAAGCCCCAGCTTGGGTGGAAGCTCCAGTTTGCATATCTAGTAAAAATGAGTATATTCTGTATATAATGGTGTTTATAATATAGGTAAAATTAAAGGAACTGGTTAGTGTGTGGGTAAGCTAACCAGCTAACTAGCCAGCCCTTCTATTTTGAAATAGCTATTTATACTAGCTAATCTTATTTACTGAAGTAGTTAACCTTAACTCTAAACATTCATTGTTCATTTCGAAGATATTTACACTAACGCTAACCCTCAGCCTAACTTTAACCCATTTATTTTGGACAGCTAATTTACATCCGCCCAATCAGGACAGCTCTTCCACCCCGCCTGGGGCTTCCCATCATTGACCTGCAGAGATGCAGCTAGTGAGTTAATCTCTGTGTCTCTCTTACCCTGTTCAGTCTAAATAGTGTTCACGTTTGGGCCAGTCGGCTCTAGTGGTGTCCAGTTTTGGCATGTTAGTGTTTTGATACTCCGTAAATTCACTCTAAATATCATCTCACTCCATCTGTAGAGTGCTGTGAGAGCATATTAGTGACATTTTGGACACATAACAAAACTGCCCTTTATATCCGTTTCACAAAGCTAACCTAAGGAAACATGTACCAATTCTAATCATGTGAGAACTGAATGCTACACATCCTACCAAATTCTTGGATTTTAGCTGATTGAATGTACTGGAAAAACATCCAAAACACAAACAACTATATCATGGAAAGGTCCAAATCTGTAGTACTCTGATCTTGCAGTTAATTTGTGTTTGGTTTTGTGTTAGTAACAACAATATTTTCCTTGCAAAATCTTTTATTCAAATACTTAGTTTTGAAGGTGCTGTTGCACTATGAATGTCTAAGATAATATTTGAGCGCATTGATGCACATAACTTTCTGGTGCTAAAGCCTGGGGGATGAATGTAAACGTCCCAAACATTGTGGTCAATATTCTGTGATTCTAACAGCCTACAGATTTAATTCATTTTAAGGGTAATTTAATGGGTAAACATATTTGATTGGCAATATTAGCCCGGCTCACTTTTCATGTTAGAAGATGTACGCTTTTGGGTTTGTATTGTCAGTGACGTTTGACTGGGTTTTATCTCCCATTATGGTTCATTTTACCGAGAAGTTTGAGGCGAGTGGGTGTCAGAGTTCAAATCCTCCTAGGTGAGTGTAACTAGAGCAATAGCACGTTTTGTCTTAAGCTCCATTGTAGCAGTTGCGAAGATGAATTAGTGGCCTACATTTACAATAGCTCAGTTTGAGATTTACAGACTTAAAGAGGACATTTGGGTTTGTTTTTTTTGGTTTTTTTTGGTTTTTTTTTACCATCTTTCAAATTATGCATATTTTTGCTGCATGCTTCCAAATTGTTATGCAAGATGTTCTACATTTCTTTAAAAAAAAAAAGTGTTGTTAGGATATGTTAGATTAGGAGTATCATCATGGCAAAAATAGTTGCCATGTATTCAGTCTGCTTTGTAAGACTGTCCTAGAACCATTTTCTTACCATATACAAATATTGGTGTAATCTAAACTAAGGCCGCACTTCAGCGATTAAATAATTGATACAAGCTTAGTGTCTCAGTGTTCTTAGTGATTAGTTTCTTAGATTGGTCAGTGCATTCAATACACAGTACATACAACGAATGCTCATATCAGATGAGGCACACTGATCATAACTACTAGGTTAACTGAGATGTAGCAGAATATACAAGTTTCTGGAGGCCCTTCATAATGTACTGCAAAGACAAAAATATATGATTATGCAGCTTCAATCTGGCAGTTATTGGCGGTAGTTGTCTGAGGCAGTAGTAGAGGGATGTCTGTAATCGGGATATTATTGAAAATCATAATGATAGCACTAGTTAAATCTTGCACACTTGATTTACATTACAGCTACATAATATGGATATAAGTATTCATGCTCTTATTCTACTCTGATGCCCTTCTGAATCTGTAATGTGATGTAGTTTAAGACTGGCCTACATTTTTCTGACCCAAATCATTTCACTTTATTGGAATCCCTTGCTTTATTAAAGCACCCACAGAACAACTCTTCTGAAACTGTGTGCTCACACCGTTGACTTAATTGGCTAAAGGCTCATTTGTATGTTGCATCTTAGTGCTGCAAAGACCAATATCAATATAACGGTGAACAGATATTGGGTAGCCCTGATTCATATTGAGGAAAGGCAGACAATTTGATTTTCTGACCCTATTAACAATGATGCAGAAATGCTGCATGAAATAAAAGTGGAACTCTAAAATTGCTTTCAAGCATAAAGTGCCAGTTTTCTTATGAATAAAATGACATTGTCCTGTTTCAATGCTTACATGTTAGTAAAAGACATATGAATGAATGATTTATCAGTAGGTCTGTGGTGTTACACGTTGTGGTTTAACTGTAATCAGCTACACCAGCTCTGTACTGACACTGTTTTAGAAATGTTCTAGTTTGGTTTGGTTTTTTGTTTTTTCATGTAACTCGTAAGCGATTGACCAATGACTAACAGTGTACAGACCTGTTATAGTACTGGGAGAGCATGAGGTTGGTCCATTGTATAGTGAGCATGCCATAGATGTTCTGTAACCAGTGCAATATGTGAAAATATATTTTTGAAAGAAATCATATTTCGAAGTCTGAGCTGTGTTTTGAAGTGAAGGTCCAGGATATCTGAAAGATATTCATGTACAGTATAGGGTAAATGAAGCTTCACTATAAAGGACAATCAAAACGTTTGACAAATCTGAACATGTTGTCGTTTTATTTATAGATTATTGTTTGACATGCCCTTTTTCTGCTTTTGACCGTGCCATGCTGGTTTCTGTTAAAAATGTCAAGCTTTCTGTTTGTTAGGTTACATAGCCAACTTGTGTGTGCCTTTCTCTTTCGATCTCGTCGTCGTTATTACACTTGCAACACTGTGAGGTCTTGCAGGATCTGTGCTGCTCTGTGTGACCGTCTGACAAATAAAAATGTGGCTATTATTGTTATTTAAAAGTATTGACTTGTTATTGCTGTGTATGCATATTACCCAGCACTGTAGCAATTACAGTTGGTTTATTAAATCTGGAATATAATGCAACCAGACTGTCTCTCTCTCTCTCTCTCTCGCTCTTTTTTTAATTAGGCCCATTTTTCTTTTGCTCTTAGTTTTAGAATCTTAAAGGGACAAAAGATTGCTGTGATTTAGTGCATTTTTCAAAATTTCCACTAGAGGGTGTCATAGCTCATGCTGTGTGCAGCTCTGAAGTTTCCTCAATTAGTAGAAGACTGGTGCCAGGACTGAAGTGTTTAGCCCACTGGTTTAAGGGTTTGCTGAGTTAGAATGACATCTTCTGTTTAATTGTTACTTCCTTAAAAAAAGGGTGTAGAGTATGTCATTGAGGAAAATGCCATGACTTGTAACCCACTTGAGTCAGACCACCAGATGGATTATGATGATGTTTATTTTAGGATATGGAAAGAAACAAAAGTCATGCTATAAGGAAGTTCAAAATGTGACAAATGTTACAGGTCTTTATTCAGTACATGCAGAACTCCTGATCACAATTTTGACCAATAAAATATCCAGATTGTAGTGCATGTATGTCCTTTGCAGTTGTTTACAAATTCCAGACCAGGTCAGTTTATCATATTAAGAAAAGTAAATATAAACTAATTTGAAAACAGCCGCTGCTCTTTTCACTGCACCTTTAAAAATAAAGGCATAAACAAGGATTCTTTATTGGATTTTTGGCTCGCTAAAGCATGTGTTTTCAGTGCTGGCTGTGAAGCTCCCTTGCCCTGCGCATTGTTTCCTGTTCTAATACCCACTTCAGCCCAGGGAAGGCTTACTAATTAGCTGATTAGTTGCATCAGGTGTGTTGGGAGCAAGAGAAACGTTACAATGTGCAGAGCACAGGGACTCCAGGACCAGGTTTGGGAATTTGTGCCCCCCCATAGATTTTAGATTCGAGGTTTATTGTCAATACCACAATATACACAGTATACAGGGCATCGGAATTCCATTTCACACAGGCCTCCCCATGGTGCATTTTGTCTAAGAAATAAATATAAGAATATAAAAACTAGGAACTAGAAATTACCCATAAATGTAATACTAGTCATTACCCATGAATACTATTCTAAACTAAAGTTTCTATTTTAACTATCTATCTGTACAATAAACAAAGACAGGATACAAATACAAAAGTGAACGTGTGTGAGTGGTTCAAGGAGAATGTGAATTTCAAGTTACTGCCAGAAATATTAGACAAGACAGAAGCGTGCAAATTGTACTGGTGCAAATTTAGCATGAGGTAGAAAACACTTTTAGCAAACATTTTGAAAATGGCTCCTTGGAAAGCCACTTTTTACAACTGTTGAAGAGCATGCATGTAATGTAAAGGTTTTGGATAGGACTAAATTGTTAGTGCATTTATAAATTATTTAAAAAAAAAAGATATGTGAAGATTCTTCACATCCAAATATCTTTTTATCAACTTTATCAGGTGTTAAGAACACCTGTTTTATCCTAGAGCTACCAGTGCCTTCAAATAGGGGACTCCCAACCCTGCAACCTACATGAATATCTCTTAGTATACAGGCTTAGGTTAACCCCTTTAAAAAACACTTAATTGGAGACAGCTGGACGAATGGATTTCAGGCAGGATACCTTTTCGGAATGAAGGTCCTGAGACAGGAACAATAAACCTGATGAACCTGATGACACATTAACCAAAGAGCAGAATCCTGTGTTCCTCATTAAGCAAACAAAGATGTTAGAGGGATACCTAAAAGAGAGAAAACTAACAAGGAAGGATTGGAGTAAGGGATTGTAATTGGTAACAAGTGAAAAGGAGCAGCAGCAGCCAGGTTCACTATGGAAAGGCTTCAGAGCTCAGATGCTCTCTGTGTGCATCTGTGTAGAGCTCTTGAAGATCAGAGAATCTTTTGGGTGGGCTTTGGAGTGGTCCGCTCTCATTGTTTTCTTTGTTGTTTTTGCTATAAGACCATTGGAGCCCCGACTGAGCGCGGGGAGCAGCATCTGAGGCCCAGGCTGACGTCACGCATCACATTAATCATGCCAAGACCATGACCTCTCATATTTACATTTTTCTGATGTTAACTGCATGACAGAGCCTGTTAGAATGACAATTTGAATCCAACACAACATGGAATATGATTTTACACAAAAGTTACACAATTTTTACACAAATTTACATTCCATGCAAATTTAATGCATTTACATTTAATGCATATTAAACCACAGGGTCTGTCGCTGCCACTGGCCAGTTGTTTGTCCCAGTGGTCAATCCAGCTGCAGCTTTCTAAGAACTTCTGAGAGTTTTCAGGGTCATCCAGCTTCCAGAGCCGTCCCTGCAAATAAACAGTAGCTCACTTGGAGAACTATGTTTGTTTTTACTGGCTGTGAAGAAAGTAACAAGAGCTGTATTGAGGTTATCAAGTAGAAAGACAGACGGATTTAATCTGAAGGGCTGACATTCGGAACCGTTATTCCGTATATAGCAGAATTTAGGCAGCTTAAAGCATTAATCACCAATTCTAACTGCCACTTACAGTTTGCATTATTAATAATACACTATTTATTCCTCCCATACACTCCATCTAATAGCTAACACCGCAGCGTTAGGGTGCACCATTTACTAACACAGGTGTTCACACACATAGAATCAGAAAACTTTACTGATCTTGGATGAAACTGCCTATGCTAAGACTGCTGACACACAGAGGCACAAATGAGAAAACTATAACATTTAGTATAAGTTAAAATAAAACTCTCCAGAGTTTTATTTAAAAAAAAGCTTGGTACAAAATACATTTCACTATATACAAGAGAGGTGGATATAAACACCAAAGATAAATAAAATTACTACATATTAAGTCTGTTATTGTGTATATAACAGTGACGTAAGTACTTATATTGCACATGATTAGACAGTAGCACAAAACAGTAGTGCCTAAGTAGTGATACTGATATAGTATAACTTGTATAATTTCCAAAGAAAAGCACCAAGCCCAACAGGATGGAGCGCTGCTCAATACTTTTGATATCAGTGGAGTGGCATCTCTCATTACGAACTACTCGGCCAACAATTAGTGCCTGACCTCATTAAAACTCATGTGGCTGAAGGCTACCAAATCCTATCAACAATAATTCAGCTTATAGTGTTAAGCTTTCCCAGTTGCAGCAAAGCATGAATGGCCTATTATTACCTTTAATTTCAGAAGAACTGCTGGTTTACTAGTTGTCTACAAATGTATTGAATGAAATTGGCAAGTGCACAAAAAAATCAAGCATAAAATGTAATAAAAGACAGTAGGAACATTGCATCACTTCAAGTAAGAGTAATACCCTGAGAGCTTTTTTATCATGTGAACAGTTTTTACTGCTTTAAATGCTTCTTGTATCTTGTGTCTGTGCGTGTGAGAATGTGCGAAAATGTCAACTTGCGACTGTTGCTTCCTGTCACACAGCAAGGCCTTTTTATGGATGCTGTGTGTGTGTTTGCGTAAATAAATGGAGGTCGTTTGGAATGAGGCATACGATAATGACCACATGAACTGAGATGACTAAACTGTGAACATTTCTCTTGCTATTAATTGGGCATACTGGCTTAACGCTCTCATGCAAACATGAGTCATTGCTGCATTGCCGAATGACACTAATTCTTTACTTATGAAAAAAAAACCATATCATCTGTTCATGACCAGCATATATGAGTTAATCCATTTCAGTGTAAGCTTACAGTAAATACTTAGGTATACAGTATATCTATAGGTGTTTTACTTCAAGAATATTATTAAATAAAACTTCACTAACAAAACCACATAAGACATGACAAGCCATCTCATGATGACAATTCGTTCTGAACCTTAAAACTACATAACACTTGTGAAATGTTTCCATACATAATTGTGAAATGGGTATGAACTAATTTAAGTGGGCCTTATGGGCACATATGACTGAAAACAAATCTCTTTTTATTCTCCTGAATAACATTTTGTGGTTTCATACTAAAAAATACTGGAAATGTTCATAATTCATTTTTACATCTTTATCGCTTAGAATTAAACAGACATTTCTCTCACCATGTTTTTAATCCTGATATTTGCAAACAGTTTCTGTTCTGATTGGCTGCCCTGCACAGTGTCCTATTTAAGAAGGCATGCTAAAACACCTCCTATACATTCACAATGAAGATAAAAAAACAAAATCTCCATTAAGCTGAGTAGGCATGTATAGAAAATATGTTTGTGTATTTAGGTTTGTGAGTTAATGAATTCAAAAAAGACTGTTTGTGCAGCTTAATTGCCATATTTGAACTGTATATGGAAACTATGGAGATCTGTACTGGGGAGTCAAAAGAAAATATTGATGTTTTTTCTTGTATGTGCCCTTTAAAGATGAGATAGACCTTTTTTAGGAAATTGCATTGTTAGGACAGAGTGAACAGTACAGAGGTAAGAGCAGCAATAGCAATAGAATAAAAGCTATACAAAAGCTTTAGTTCGTAGTTCGTGTGAAAGAGTATCCAGCTGTGTATGCATTTTGTTTACTGTTTTAATAGGAAGGCCATTTGCAGTTACCCCAGGGAACTGTGCCCTGTGCCCTGTGCGTGAGAAGCCTAAATATGTGTTCTTCTCTGAACTTCTCATAGACTGAAATATTAAAGCCAAAGTATAGTTCCAACTCAAAGTTTTCTACTTGGGTAGAAACATAACAGTGGTTTTCCATATGGAAAAAATGCTATATATATATGTGAGTGTGTGTGTGTGTGTGTGTGTGTGTGTGTGTGTGTGTGTGTGTAATGATCACATGAAACCAAAATTGGGTTGGCCTCAATACCAAATAACACATCTGGCAGAAAGCCAAAACAGCTCACCCTTTAAAGAACATCATACCTACAGTAAAGTATAGAGGTCACCACATCCTGAAGCGGAGGTGTTTCTCTGTGGCAAAAACAGGGGCACTATGCTGGATAGAAGGAAGAATAAATGGGCCAAAATACCATCACATTATTGAGAAAAACCGTGGCACTCTGCCAGAAAAAAAGGGAAATGACCCAAAGTACACAGAAAATTGACCACACAGTGGCTGAAGGAGAAAATGGTGAATGTCCTTGCGTGGTCTTGTCAGAAGCCAGACATAAAACCTGCTGAAAATAGAACGACTTGAAGATGGCAGTGCACCAACAGTCACCATCCAATTTCAATTAATTACAAGAGTTCTGTAAAGAAGAGTGGGCAAATGTTGCAGTCTAGATGTGCAAAGCTGGCAGAGAAGTATCCCAACAGACAAAGGCAGTAATTAAAGCAAAAGGTGGTTCCGTAAATATACGACACATTATCAGTTAGTGATTATGTTTATTTATTTAATTATTCTGAAAAGTTGCTAAAATAGTTTTTACGTGTGTATTTATTTCTGATTGCAAACCAAAAAGAAAAAAATACATGTGAATAATTTTAAGGGGTAATTCTCTCTCTCTCTCTCTCTCTCTCTCACACACACACACACACACACACACACACACACACACACACACACACACACACACACACACACACCTGTATTTGAGTCACAGACGACTGGAGTGGCCCAGGTCCCTGATCAGGTGAAACTACATATCCCAGGATTCCTGGTGCGTGGCGCGACGATGTCGTCACTGCGGACGTGTAGAGCAGATCCCTGTATATGGGGATGTGGACCCGATGAATGATGTAGGTTTTCATGTTGTTTGTGGTGGCCTCTAATTTTTTTTTACCAGTGTTTGCCGTCGCGCTTGGCTCCAGCGGCCGGCTGAATCATTTTGGAGTGAAGTCGGCTCTCGGGTGGTGTTTATCTGTCTGCTTCAGCTCTGGGCTCAGGGCTTAATCTAAAGTCGGTGGCTAACGGTCAGGGAGAGTGACTTTGGGATTTGGGCTTCGGGATTGCTCCTCCCGGTATGATGCCTAGGGACAACATGAGCTCCCTCATCCAGAAACTAGCCAGACAAGCCCTGGCCACCTTCCACAACCACGCTACCGCCGCTGCTGCTGCAGGTGCAGGAGAGACCAAAGCATTCCTGGAGAGCCAAAACAAACTGAGGAGCCTCCTGGCACAAGTGAAGGCGTCTGATCTGAAGATTGCACCGAGGTACGTGGAGAGCTCCACGGGGCCCAACTCTCTGGGTCCTCCAGTCACCTACATGCACATCTGTGAGACTGACGACTTCAGCATGGGAGTGTTTTTGCTCAAAAACGGGACCTCCATCCCCCTCCACGACCACCCAGGAATGTACGGCATGCTGAAAGTTTTGTACGGCAAGGTCAGGATCAGTTGTTTTGACAGGTTGGACATGTCGCCTGAGAGTGCCAGCGCAGGGCCATTCAACCCCTCCTTACTGCCCTTCCAGAAAAGCTCATTAAGGCCCTCCGTGCATCGGTCAGTAGGGGAGTTCACAGAGGAGAACCCCCCGTGTGTATTATCTCCACACAAGGACAACATCCATCAAATCGAGGCCGTGGACGGGCCTACAGCCTTCCTTGACATTTTAGCACCCCCGTATGACCCAGACGACGGCAGGGACTGTCACTATTACAAAGTGCTCCAGCCTGTGTCAGAAGGAGCAGATAAGAGGCCAGAAGGTCAGGAGCAGACTGAGGTATGGCTCATGGAGATTCCACAGCCCAGCGAGTTCTGGTGCGGAGGTGAACCTTATCCCGGGCCAAAAGTTTCCCTGTGAAAGTCCGCCTGCATTAGAGAACAGTGATACCCTGAATTTGCTTCATTCTAATGTATACATCATTTTCACATTAATAAAATATGACCAGGTGATTTTTGTCTTTCAGTTCGCTTTCTTGTGACTGATAAGTTTTTATTAATCTAAATGATGTGCACATTTCAGTCAAGTAACTTTAATGCTCCCGACCCAGTGTATAACATTCGGTCATACAAAACTATAACCTCAGCTGCAAGAAAGACTGGAAAAGTTCTCAGAACTATGAAAGTTCAGTTTCTTCGTATCTCAGTACAGTGTGTGGGCGTGTGCTCTTGACAACCAATTGGACTGTGGCCTAGATGAGCAACTTCGTTCTTTTGACCTGTAATGAATCCGCTGCTGTCTTTATCGTTTCTGTTGTAATTTGGCATGTGCAAAAATGTGATGACCTCTTTTGCCTGCCTTGTTTATGCACATAAATACTAATTTTTTCAAAGCAAACTGCTTCAAGGCTGTATGTTTGAATAGTGGATTCCAGAAATGAGAGCTATAGGATTTTCTTTGCTGCATTTGATGCTTTTGTAGACTGAGTATGTTGGTAATACATTAACAAAGGATTATAAGCTTCCACAACCTTAGCATATTAATGTTGAACTTTAACTGAGTAGGTTCTCTTCAAGTAACTTCTGAAAACATGTCAATAAATTGGCCTAACGTCTTATAGATACATGTTTATATACAATGTGCAACTGAAAATATTCTCAATAGTAAATTTTTTAAATCCTTTCATTAGGAGAGAATCAACGCTCAAAGTGTAACTTATGAATAGAAAAATATTGAAGAGAAAGGGACAGAATAATTTCCATGATGTTTCTTAATAGTGAGTCCAGTGTTGTTTTGGAATCACACTTTTAAATAGTATAACTGCAAGCCAATATCTAGACACTATAATGTACATTATATTTTGGAGAGTTGGTGTCCATTCATTCTGTAGAGCATTTATGAAGTCAGGCACTGATGTTGAATGAGAAGCCCTGGCTCACAATCTCAGTTCCAGTTCATTCCAATGATGTTAGATGGGCTTTAGGTCCGGGCTGTGTGTGGGCCAGTCAAGTTCTTCCACACTGAACTCCTTCAACCATGTCTTTGTATTGTAGTGTGCACTGAGGCAGAGTCATGTTGGAATAGAAAAGGTTCTTCCCCAAACTGTCCACAAAGTTGGGAGCATGGTGTCCAAATGCTGAAGCAGTACGATTCCCCTTCACTGAAAGTAAAGGGCCTAGAACAAACCCTCAAAAATAGGTGTTCTAATACTTTTGTCTATGTAGATTAGTTTCACTTATTGGAAAATATTCCAACATGCACTTGTCAATTGTGTGAGTAGGCCTTTGTCAGTAGTCCTCTGTTCTGGAGTGTCCTTACTCTGTATATTTAAGATAGGTTTCCTGACTCTAAATTGCAGTGACTTTTTCTAGGCTTAGTCTTAATCTGGGTTGATGATCTGGACCTTTGCTTGATCCGTCACACTTCAGTGAACCAATCCACTGATTGATAGACCTTTCTGAACTAAGGCTAGCGTATAAGGTAAAGAAATAAACCCTACAGGAACAAAATCAGGACCAAGTTTATAAATCCGTTGGTTTATGTTGAAAAAGTTAATTGACAAAGAGCTCCCTCTAGTGGTGCGAGTATGACGTGCATGACACAACCACCTTGCAGCCACTGGTTTCTGTGAGAATGCAGTCTGTTTATTTGTCTGTTAATAACATCAGTTACAGATCACATCTTGTAACAGATCTTGCCATGTGTTTTGTGTGCAGAGCGAACGTTAGAAGGGCACACTTGGAACAAATTAAAGCGCTAAAGAAAGGCTTAAGTTTCCCAAAATAAGAGAACAAGCAAGTATCGCATTGGCATTCAGATGACTGCAACTCAAAATATGGATAAATATTGTATTACAGTGATTTGTTCATATCTGAGAAAGATCATGGACACCAAAGGTTTTAAACAGTAGACTTTCAAACAGTTTAGTTACAAGAGCCAAAATATACAGAGCTAGAACACTTTAATGGAACAAACGAGTGGTTCTCAGATAAACAAATTGTTGTATAAATGTATTTAGTCACATTGTAAAAAGCTGAGGTTTTAGCTTTATAAAATTAGTAACTGGAATGCCTTAAAATATGAAGTTCATAAAACTTCTAATAGTAAGTTGAATGAAGACTGGTTGAATGATCATTTTGCCCAATGTTGACTTTCCACAGATTTATTGGTATCATATGCCAAAAGTCACTGTAAGACACTGATGATTGGTGGCTTGTTTTATATTGTAGCAAACCAACAAATCAGTGTTTCTGTTTCTGTCTTTTGTTAATGTGATTTCTCAAAGCCACTGACACATTTACTGCAAAATACAAAGAAAAAGATCGACCAAAGATGAACATTCCTAGATTTGTGTCAATCTTATTTATACTTCACTTTGTATGTTACTTTCTACTGTTATTCTGATAAAACAAATAAACTGCAAATCCTCTTCCTTGTTCAGTAACTTTAGTGGTTCATCCAATAATAAAGGCAGCACAGTGCTTTTCATATAGTGATGGAAAACACAGCAGTATCCAGTGGGCTCTAAATCCATTTTGCTGTGCCCAGCAGAACTACTCTGTGCGGATTTCAGTGACATCACCTGTCATGAACGGCAAAAAATTAACCTAATAAGGTTTACTAAAACATTCAGTCTGTATTTTTACTTATATACACTTGTATATTACTTATGTTGCCAAATGCAGTTTAAACCAATGTCGGTATGTATAGAATTTTTCATATTGGTCCGGCCCCAGTTAAAAAAAGGCGCAGCTGAACAGAAATGTCAACTCATTTACTTTTTGACAGACAAGTCCCTTTCTTTCTTTTCTTTTATTCTTTCTTTCTTTCGCTTCTATCGTTTATCTCTTTCTTTTTTTCTTTCTGTCTTCCTTTCTGTTTCTGAGCGCACCCTGTTCTGTCCCTGTGCTGTGATTTTCCCGTTCGGTCGCGGGTCAGGTGGCCGGGTTGTGTGGAGCAAAGTGAAGAGTGATGAGGACTGTCGTCCAGTCTAACAGTGAAAGAGGTAAACAGGTAAACACGCTCACATGAGCTCAGGTTAAAGCTGCCTTCTCAGGTCAGTACTGTCCCAGTGCTGGTGATCACGAGGGCTCGTGCCGTCTTCAACTCGCGCCCTCCGCGGACTGTCCTGCGCGCTCGCGCCTCTCGCTCTGTCTCTGGTGGATCTTGGCGTGGCGCCTGCGCTCGTCGCTCCGGGCGAACTTTCTACCGCACAGTTCGCAGGCGAACGGCTTTTCGCCCGTGTGCGTGCGGATGTGCGTGGTGAGGTGGTCGCTGCGACCGAAGCTGCGCATACAGATGCGGCACTGAAAGGGCTTGTGGCCCGTGTGCACGCGCACGTGGCGCGCTAGCTCGTCGGAGCGCGAGAAGCGGCGGTCGCAGCCCTCGGCCGGACACGGATACGGCCGCTCGTGCACGGGAGTCTTGCACGCGCGCGGCGGGTACCTGCGGGGGCGCGCGATGGGCCGCAGTGGGGCGGCGTGTGCAAGGGGCGGCGCGGGCGGAGGCGGGAGAAGGAGGCGTGCGGGCGCACGCGGACCCTCCGCCAGCGTGAAGTTACGTATCGTGTTGAGGGGCGTGAGGGGCGGAGGTACTCGGACGGACTCCAACGAGCATGAGAAGGGCTTTCGTTCCTGGAGAAGAGGCGGGACGTCCCGTGGCGCGCTGCTGCCCTGGTAGAAGCCCCCATAGTCCGGCAGGATGGAGAAGAGCGCACCGTCCATGGACGGCTTAGGCGAAGAGGAGTAGGACATGGCGCACGGGTGGGAGGAGGCGGAGGAGTACGCGGAGGGGTCCTGGTAGACGTCAGCGCTGCAGGTGTAAGGAGGGGGCGGATTGTACATGTGCTCCATGGCGGAGGAGGGGGTCTTCTCGGGCCCTCCGGATGGCCCCGGAGTCCCGGAGAGGTCTGTGGGTTCCGGAGAGGTCTTCCCCTCGACCTCCGCACTGATCAGGCTGATGAGACCCTCCTGAGTCCAGCCGTCCTGTGGGCACTGAGAATCGATGGAGATTTTACCCGTGTAGGAGACGGTCGAGCTCTGAGCGTCTGGAAATTCCAGACCCCTCTTTCCCGCGGAGAAACTGTCAGAGCTCAGATCACCTGTCAAGTGAGAGGAACCAAAGACACACATTTAGAGCCAAACCCATACACAGGCCAAGCCCTCGTTTCTTAAAAAAGAAAAAAAAACTTACCTCTTACCAAGCATTAACTTCCTACACCAACAAAAGGAATTTAACACACAAGAAAAGAGATTACTTAACTAGGCAATACCAAATGAAAATGCAGATTCGATTGATTTAAAGATTAACACACTCTAAGCTCTTTCGTTCAAATTTGACTTTGTCGTTTGGAATGAATTAAATTTAAAGGCTAATGAGTATCACATCTGTATCACAACTCTATTACAGCATATTCATAGCTATTATTTTGCGAAAGAAAGGTTCTCATGGGATGTTTTTTCTTGAGGTTTTGCAGACATTAAGACCAAACCAGCATTAAACAATCCCATGTATCCAAAATTAACTCAGCTGTTCAAAAGCCAGAGAGAAAACAGTACAAGGCGTTTAATAAATCCCAGAACACATGATGAATGTCAGTGAACCACGAACCTAATAGGCGTCGTGTTTGGACGGAACCTTACCTCCCGCCGCCTCACTGAACTCAGAGTCGTTTCCAGGGTCTACATTAGAAAAGCCGTCTGGCAGGGGAACCTCGTCCATAGGATAAGCCGGGATGGAGCGCAGGAACTCACTGAGCGACTGGACCACTTTATCCACACTTTTAGACGTCATTTTAAGAATAAAAGTTGCTCGGATCGGCTCGACTGCGATATTAAGTCGAGCATATCACGCGCGGGTATCACAGTTCAGCTGGCGGGGGGCTTTTGTGGGCACGTTCGGTGGGATTTTGGGCCCGTTCTCCTGAGGAGGATTCACCCTTCCAGCTTGTCTCGTGTCAAATCAGGGAGCACCGTGTGTTTAGTAGCGTTTAAGCGGGGGCTGTGACTGGTCCGTGGCGTCACTGACCATATAAGGACACACTGCTCTTTTTATTTTTTTTTCAAGACAATGAAAAGAGGTTTGGGCTCGTGATGGGCAGAGCCTCTGACGACAACACCGGGAGTCCTCACCTATCAGACCGTGATCTAATACAGCAGTCACTCAGAGACACTTTCCCAGAGGCATTCGTCTACGACTACAGTTTGGCTTTGTTCCCCCCCACCCCAAAATCTTCTCTATTTTATTAAGAATCGAAAAAAGAGAAAGATCTGTCTGCCAAAGTTTCTTTAGCCCAAACGCACACCCCGTCAGGAATTCCGGTCAGGTCACCCCCCATACATGGGTTTATCCGGTGACCCAAAAACACGCCCTTCTCGACTTAAATGGAAGCATCCGGGAAAAGTCGAGACGGAAAAACAGCGTGATAACGCGGAGCGTGCATCTCGCAGCAAACCCACATCCAAGAGCTGATACTACTTCCCGGATTTACTGGAGGAAAGTTGCATTTGAATAAGGTTTTTTGAAAGTTCCAGAGTGATAAGTGGGGGGAAATAGTGTATCAGTACACAGAGGGCATTGTAGAAGCTTAAATTATCTGCTTAATTTATACTGCAGTTTCTTCCCTGAACATGTCCAGCCCTTCTGCAGTCTAATGGAAAAGGAGTGATGTTTATTTAAAAAAAAAAAAAGAAGAAAAAAATGAAAAAAAAAAACCAAACAAACAAAAAAACAAAAACAAAACCCATATATTTGGGGGACTGATATACATGAACAGATGGCTGATGTTTTGGTGCAATAAGACCGTTTAAGAGGAAACTGAGGTAAAGTTTCTGGCAACATATGTTCAAATTAACTGCTGCAGTTACTTTAAAATGACTATCCAACAAGCAGTGAATTCTTAAATCAGGACCAGTCAGTTACTGAGATTTACAGTCAGGTTAAAATATTCCTCCGTAAACATAATTTCATGAGCTCTGTCTGTTGCAAGTGGAAGCACTTTTGTTTAGAATTTGTTTTTTTCTGATTTGTTCCCCTTGTTATGCAGTGACTGGTATTTGTTGTGTCTCTTGCACCAGATTGTTCTGACAACTGCAAGGACCTGTATGTGACCTGTAAATCCAGTTCCTCACTCTCACTGCTGGGCAGGCTCACTTCTTTCCTATTCATTTCCACAATCATTTATTCATGTTGACCAGTGGATATATCCTGGTGTCTATCAGGGAATCTTCCTTGCCACAGCCACTCTTGGGATGCTTACTGGGGGTGTTGGATCTTCAAAGCTGCTTTTTTAACAAAACTCACTTTAATATCTAAACTGAATTTCAAAACTATGTCACTTCCATTTGATCACTTTTGTAACTAAATATGTAAGAATAACTAAAATGTCAACTTTAAAGTACAAAAATGCAATTTTTGGCCATTTGTTACCATGATTTTTACCATTATTACATGTTTTGTATCAACAGGGCTCCGATGCTTTGTTGTGACAATGTATTCACTTTGTTGTAGTTACTGTATAATTTATAGCAGTTTCTTAATACCGGTAATGAAATAACACGCCTGCAGTAAGATGTTGCTGGGCATACAGTAGTAAAGGGGAAAATGACATGGGGTGACGTCTTCATTGAGCCCCACCTAAACTGGGGCTGGAGGAAAGGTTTACACCCATACAGCGATTCCAGATTGCGAGATTACTTTTCTCTTCCTCCTTTACACTCACATACACTTCTCTGACACAAGCATCATGCATGATTTTCCTTTCTGCCATGAACATGATCTATTTTCATTCTCTATGGTGTGAGCAACTGAGCAGTTGCTGTACTTGTGATCCAGGGTTAATTTCTGAAGCCACCCACACTTAGAGAACAGCCCCTTCTCCTTGGAATCTTAGCCATGGCAGAGGGCTCCTCTCCTCTCCGTTCTCTCTGAATAGATTCTCCCTCCTACGGCTTCTCCTCTCAGCTCCCTCCTCCCTCCCCCGCTCTCCTCCCTGCTCACACGCCCACATACACATGCATGCACATGTCTCACTCACCCTCCACACGGCACAAAGTGACGCAGCCAGTTTCATAAGTAGTCTGTGTTAACTCTCAGGACTACATTTTATGCAATTTTATGTTCTAAATGTCAAACACCTGTCTTAGTAAGCATGCTTTAATGCTTGACTATCAAATGCAGTACCTATTATTAAAACAATACTCTGTGGCTGTCATACTAAAACTCATTTTTCCTTTCTTCTTGTTTCTTTTTAAAAAATGCTGCCCTTTATATATGTGATCATAGCAGGCATTCAGAATGACTTGAGATAAGGGTCTTATTATATTCATGTGCATCAACTTACATTTTGTGTGTATCCAGTTTGTGTGGCTTTTTGGAGATATGGGGTTTTGTTACATCTATGTAGGGTAAAAAGAACTGACTCTCAGACGCATCGCATCTTTCAGGGTGCAACGAAAAATATGACCTCCTCTGCTTTTGCATATGTGTCACAATAAAGGGTTTCTGATCCTCAGACAAGGAGAACATGAGGAAACATTAAACAGATTGAAACGATACTGAAGGAAAGTTTCACAGAGCCTGTTTTCCTCCCTAAACTTAACATTGGAGGCCAACTTTCATACCGACAACTGAAGATCAGCCTTTCACATTGTTTTGTTTTTGTTTTGTTTTTTTGACTCATTCAGAAGTGGAGTTGCTCTTGTGTTTGAACTTCAGATCCAGGATTGACGACCAGACATTGTCATTCAGGATTTTCAGATAGAGAGCAGACTTCATGTTTCTATCAGTTATGGCAAGCTGCCCAGACCCTGAAGCAGCAAGGCAATCCCCATCACCACACTACCACCTCCATGTTTCAGTGCAGAATGCTGTGTTTACCTTTACCTCCAGTGAAACTGAATCTTCCGAGTTTCACTTGTGACTCATCACAGAATGTTGTTCCAAAAGGCTTTAGTTTATTGCGGGTTTTTCTGGTAAATGTGAGCCTTTATGTTCCTCTCGGTTAGCAGTGTTTTTGCCATGGGTTCCATTTTTGCCCTGTTTCTATACAACAGAGTCATGAATGCTGACCTTATCTGAAGCAAGTTCCCAGATAAATTGTCTATGTGCTCTAGGAGACAACTTCTGGGAAGATTCATCACTGTTACAACTTTTCTCAATTTCGAGGTACTGGCTATCAGTGTGGTTTGCTGGAGTGGTTTGCTACAATTTTATTCTCTTCTCAGCCTCTTTTAGTTTCTTATAATCATAGTGTGTATATAGTGTGGAGCCTATTGAGACCTTTTAGCATAAGCATCCCTGGAAAGGGTCTATTTAAGTAATGTTTAGTTTTAACAGGTCAGGCAGAAATTTGGTGGTTCTAGTCTGTCATGCCAATTATGAATTTGGTTAAGTGATTTGAGAAAGTATTTTTAATTACTTGGTCATACAGGACCAGCTGGTGTTCAGTCACTTTTTAATTTCGACAAATGAAATGATAATTAAGTTATTAGATGTATCAGGTGTATTTGAAACAGAAAAACATTCAAATGTATGACCAGGACAAGAAACACATGATGCAAAGATGATGTGATGCAAACAGCCAATAATATATAGTTTTTTTTTCTATTAGATGGTGAATTAAGATATATTACTGTTTGCATGACACAGGATTGATGTTTGTAGAGTAGATTCATATGCAACACTAAATGATGGACATATGGGGAACATTACAATGTAAAAACATAATAAAAAAATCTAGACATGGCTCCTTGAATAAAACTGAAAAAAGCATTTAGAGATTCCTACACACAGACTCTTGTAGTTTAAGTCTGGATATATGCTCCATGTACTATATAGTGTAAATGTAAAATTTGTTTGTGAGGGAACTGAAAATGAGTATAAGTCTGTCTCTGTGTGTGTGTAAATGCGTGTGAAGTAGGGGATCATCAAGGCCACAGCAACTTTTGTATGCAAGTAATTAGAGTGCCACAGATAATAGTGATGGCAAGTACGCACTGGGTGTGTGTGATGCAGAGCATGTGCAAAGGCGACTCACTAATGAGGCTTTGTCCCTTCACCCTTAAACACACACTACATTAATTCCAATCCTGTCGTCTGGGATACTCCAGTGCTGACAGTACAGCTAATCTGAAAATGCTATCATCTGATGAGCTCTTTAATATCCTCTGGCCTTCGGGATGTAATGATTATGGGAGCGAATGTGTCTTCTCTGCTGTCATCGACTTCGTCAAACCAGTTATAGTCTAAGAGGGGAAAACCTGAAATCCCTTGCACGATATTCACAGCTGGCATTGCTTTATAGAAGGCTGTTGAACAATGAATACGACTCAAATAAATGACAAAATATTGTAACGTGATAAAACCTATACATATTAGATGCAACATGATTTTTTAAATAATCTTAATTATGTTCCAAATGAACAGACTGGCATTTTTTTGCTCCTCCAAAAACGAGCAAGCAGCGCCACAGAAAAGAAAGGGGGACACAGCCATGGAGTGATTAAGGAGGATTAGGACCCTGGGCAGAGGTATTTTTGGGGCCCTAACAAAATTCTTTCAATTACCCAAAATATTACAAGTGTTGTACACATCAACTTCAATGTCTCAATGAATGACCACTACAGAAGTTTTAAATTATGAGACAAAATATGCGGTATCAAAGCTTGTTTGAGCTCTTCCACTGCTGGCTGCTATAGTGTGGTCAGTTACCTTTTTACAGCTTGTCTATTTTCATGCTCTCCTGCATTCTGTGGCATGTTTCAGTCCCTAAACACAGATTCTGTTCTCCACCATGACTACTTATATTAATTAACAATATATACACATACACTATATGGACAAAGGTATTGGGACACGCCTGTTTTCAGGGTTTGGGGTAGGCCCATTCCAGTAAAGGGCTTAATCTTAATGCTTCAGCATACCAAGACATTTTGGACATAACAATGCTTCCAACTTAGTTTGTGGAAGGCCCATTTCTGTCCTAGCATGACTGTGCCCCGGTGCACACAGCAAGGTCCATACAGACATGGTTGGATGAGTTCAGAGTTCAACATCAGTTTTTGTTTGTTTTTTGGTGAAGAAATGCTTATTAAGATTATTTTGATTAAGATTATTATTATGGGTTGGAACAGACATCCATGCAAAAGCTCTTACGTTGTTTTAGTGCTGCACTAAAACAACGCAAGAGCTTTTGCATGGATGTCTGTTCCAACCCATTCTTATGGCGTGTCTGAAAGTCCTGTTATGCGTTCGCTCCCTGTTACAGAAATACTGCACTATGTAGCATGTCCACTCTGTGGTACTGCTGTTGAATTCTCCACTCTAAGTCCCAATAGCGCAATTTAAAAAAAACTCTCTCCGGTCTGTCCACTTCATGAAAAGTTCACGGTCAGCTTTCATGTCGCCATGCCAACGCCAGAGTCAGCAGCGATTGGTCAGTGAGTTTCCCGCGATAAGTTAAACAAATGGAGCAAAGGGTTAATAAAGCGCATTTTCTCCACCCGAGCTCATACATGGACTCGAATTAAAGCGTAGGTGTACAAATACGTCGCACTCGCTGCATTGGGGCCCGAGTACACCACAAAGAAGTTAAAAACTCTGGAGTGTGTTAATAACGGCATATGATTCTTTACCGATTCTTTACCGTGTGACAGGATGGGTAATTTATATTGTTTTTTATCCGAACCTAAAGCAATTTTGTTTAAAATGCAATTCCTCCTATTAGTCCCTCTCTTAATGGCTGCCAGCGAAAAGTTTTTTTTAATTATTTTTTTAATTTGATGCATACTCTCGTCGCAGTTTGATGAAAAGGTCTGTGATGTGAAAAGAAATCTTAGGAAAGTTATCTAAGCTAAAAAGCTTTTCTGACTATGCAGATGACATCACCACATTTATAGTGATTCTAGAGAGCATTTACACAGCAATCAGTGCTTAGTATGTTTAGAAACATAATCGGCACACAAAGAAATAGTTGGATATAAGTCCATTACATCATTATTGTTTCATTCTTAATTAGTTTTAAAATGTATTTTATGTCATGTTTATTTAATACAGAAGATAAGTCTGGTATTACAACATTTATAGCGACATGCTAATTTACAATGTTTGTCCCTAATTGATCCTTTTTTTTAACAAAAAAATAACTATGCTTTTTCATGGCCATGTTTAAATGTAGATGTTCTGTTTAGCTGATTTATTTCATTTATTCTAACCTCTTTGCAAACTTTAAAAGCTAAATATCATAATATAATCATGTATTATGAAAACGTCTTCAAGTATCATGATGTTATATTTGTCTTGCATTGCCCACCCTTATGACCTCCAGCATTAGGGAAATGTTTTTCGCGCCTTATTGTCTGCCTGTTTTGTGGTTATGTAGGATTCATCCATGCCTTCACTTCCAGCATTGCTGGGGGCAGCTTCAAACCTACTCCAAATGTCCTTGTCCTTTGTTTCACGCCCACAGGCACAAAAATGTATTCCCATTGTGTCAGTATTGCCAGCTTCTCTTTTGGATTTCTATTTTAATCTGTTCAAAGAGAATGTGCACACGTTATTAGCTGATGTAAAAGATAAAGCCTGCTAGATTATGGGTAATATAAGTCTAGTCATGTAGGTAATGTCTACAGTATGTATAATATTGCTAACATCAGTAAAAGCATGTTTTGCTGTATCTGTGGAGATATAACAAGAAACAATCCTTAAAAAGAAAAGTAAAGATAATGTTGGTTTATCTGAATGTAGTGGAAGTGAGTTTGCTGCATTAGCATATTTTTAATCAGATTTTTTTGGATACAGCTTCTGTAGCCCCTCCCATGCCCCCTGTGCCCTGTACGCCCACGCCATGCCATGTTGGGGTGAGTTCAGTGACCGTTTTGTTTTGCGTATGCTTTGGTGCTGCATGGGGGCCTGATGACCCCTGCACACGACGATTAATCAAACGTCACAGAGCGATTTCTCTAAACCACATTTCTTCTTTTCGTATCACACCAGACCACTATTACATTTAGTCTAATGTTTTTATGCATAACTGCATTAAGAACAGAATCAGTGCCATAAAATCCATTCAGAATCTTTCAGCTCTTCAGAAAACTGTATTTAAAGTGCTACAACCTAAAGTCAAATCCACATGGTTCTAAACCTGAACGTGATTCTGGTACTTCATTGGTTATCCGTATGTATGTTAGGCACATGCCTAATATCTTGAGTGTTATATGTTAACATCTAAAAACAGTTCTAAACTCATTTAATTCTCTTTTACTTTTTCTTTTTCTATTACTTCACCAAAATTAGACTTAAATCAAAATTATAGACCTAAACCATCAACACACATTCATTCATCTGCAAAGGTTTAGGCCTTCAAATTACGTTTTGTTCAGTTTCAAAGTAAAAATAAGTACACAACCTCTACAGACAAAGTTAAAATGTTAAATGTTAAAATGTCTGCACATTTTAATGCATTCACTATTTGTTGAATTTCTCATATTAATAAAAAAAAAAATTCTCATATTAATAAAAAAAGTATAAAATGTGTCATTTTTCTCCAGGTTAGAAAATTCAACAGGAAATTCCCTGTAATTTGTTCCCTGTAGAACGTGTGTACTTAATTTCACTTGGAAAAGCGACAAAGCATGTTTGAACCGCGCTGCTTTTCATACAGCTGTAATATTTTGACTGTAGTTGGAGAAATACTTTGAAATAAATGTAACTTTTTACTGATAATACAAGGAATTTGTACCAATAAGCTTATAGCAAACCATAAGTGTAACACTTACCAGAATTGTCATGTGTTTAATAGTGTTCAAGGCCTCCTTCAGTCCTCCTGTGGATCTTTGGTTTAGGTAGTTAAAGCTTAGCTCTTCCACTGTTCAGACCTTTCTGCTCCAACACACAGTACCACGACCGACACTCAGGACGTCTAATCACACACACACTTTTGTGGACCTCTAAGACCAGGGTGATGTACGTTTCCTGCTCCTAAAAAGTCAGACAATGGGCTCATTCCCACCTCTGCACACCCTCAGAACTGAAATTGTTATGATAATGAACAAGGTTTGGGAGAGCCGGTAGAGTGGGTACGAAAGCGGTTCATTGTAGAGGGGAGGGGTTGTCCGTAGGTGTTTGGGTCACATATGCGCACCAAGCTCGGGGCGTGGTTTCCAAACAGCTGGCCCCTGGGTGACAGGACTCCACAGTGGCCCAAAAGAATTAGGCCCTATGAGCACTGTTCCTTAAATGAGTCTGATTTCCCCCCAAGGATTAAATTTGTATTTGTTTACTTATTTTCATATGTATTTTCTCTTATCCAGCATTTTTTTCTCGAACAGCTCTGGAATTGCTGTGAATCTGCGTCCTGTCATGACACTAAAGCACATTTCAACCTCATGTGAGGTGAATCAGTCAGAAAAAAACAGATGTAACAATCAGCAATACTGACAAAGTTTGTTTTCATTCATAGTGTTTTTTGACCATATCTTTACAGCAGTAAGTGTGTATGCTAAAATTCAAGTATGGACCTACATTCTACTAAATGTCAGTGCTCACTCTGTTTAACTACCATGGTCTTAAAGGATTAATATAGGAGGAGATGAGGCAAATAAATCAGTCAAATCAGTTTTTATTCAGTCATTAAAGCAGGAGGCCGTTCTTTCCTTGATACCAGCATGAAAGATTTTACATATTCAAACACTGATGATAATAAGATGCTCATATATTATAACAAGAAAACGTAAAAGAAAGAAAGGCCTTTTGCTTCATTGTTTGAATTCATGTACAGTGAAGTCTGTACATGAATTCGAAGAATGATAACAGCCCCCAAAATCTGAGGGTCATTTGGTTTTATATAAATCGTCACCAATAAATTTGCAGAAATGTATCACATCTCCTCAGTGTCCATTTATTAAATTATTTTATCATTTGAACAAAGCAAGCCCTCTTTATGTGAGAAACCCTATGATAAAGGAACAAATAGAAAACCCTCTTATAAAGTTACCATTTTGGACAGCTGTTGTTTTTTTGGGGTTTTTTTTAAACAGCTTTTTAGGGGAAAACATGGTTTGACTTGTGGCAGTTTGACATTTTTCAAACCTTTTTACTGTCACAAAAAGTCCAAATGCCTAAAAGACTCCATGCACCATAGTTAGTCATCCCAAAATATCACAAGGAGGACTGTTTCAATTTATTTAAGAGTGAAAAATAAGAGGCTAGTAGAACATATGGAAAAAATGCTTGTAATATATTGTAATGAGGCAGTGTAGCTCTGTTTTGGAGGCCGGCGTGCCCCCATCACCCTGGGTCCACATTGCGTGGGTGGAGAGTGCAGGAAGATGGATGGCCAAGCCCCCAGTGCGTGATGGGTATTGCCCATGTCATCACCAAGAAACAAAGACATAAAGCAGCAGGATGGATTGCATGGGGGTGTTGATCATTAAGTGTAAAATCGACACCGGCCCACGAAAAAATCAAGATTGCTGCTCTAATGTTCTGCAGCTCCTTCTTTGTATCATTCTTTTTTCCCCTCATCCCACCAGTTTCTGTTTGCAGCTGATGGACTCGCCCCCTTTTGCTTGGTTTCTCTCATCATTTACTGGTTATAGATTTGGTGTGAGAGTTGATGATTCCTCTTTCTTCTCAAAAGACAAAGCAAAACAGAATTCTGCTAACAATCTGATCAGTGTTACATTATTGTCTGATCATTATTACTCTCAGTGCTGTGGAGTGATTCGCCTGTTATATTAGTTTGCATGTGCCGAGGTTTCTTTCATCAGTCATAACAGTTATAGAAACAGTTGGCACAGGCAAAGCAGTTACTCTTAGTGCTGGAGCTGCAGAATCTACACCTTCGCAAATGAACGGAAAGGATCAGAACCAGTCATTCAGTCAGAACTGCAGCATTCTGAGTTTTCTATTTCTTGAACAAATAGAAAAAACATTACTTTTACTAACTACTTCTTACTCACTTTGGAGTAACTGCATTTTTCTCCAGATCTATAGTTAATTAAAAAGTGGAGTCTGAAGAACCCCGGGTATCTATTACATACTACATTACTTTGTCTTCTGAGGTTTGATGAGTCGTGCAGATAAATGTTCATTTTCAAAAATATTTATAATTCAATCATTTTGATTCAGCTTTTTAAAATCAGTGCTACACTGGATTAATTAAACAGGATTACTGTAATTATACTCCCTTTCTAATGAAACCTGAGACTGGTCTGTGTTCTTTAGGCACTGACAATATTCATGATGTGCTCAGAAAAGCAGAAAAACACGGTATCACAGTATAATGTTGCCCACCCCTAACTGATAATAATCTATCTATCTATCTATCTATCTATCTATCTATCTATCTATCTATCTATCTATCTATCTAACTATCTATCTATCTATCTATCTATCTATCTATCTATCTATCTAACTATCATTCTAACTATCTAACTATCTATCCACAACCACAAAATATTTGCTGGGACCCGAGAAACAAAAAAGATACCAGAAAGAAAAAACTTTTACGTCTTTATTTTATTGAAGATACAATAACTCATTTGGACGCAGAGGTGTAAAACTGTCATACATATAAGTGTCCAGCATGTGGCGCCACTCGAAAACAGTCATTTATCCTAGCAAGGCAACACTGCGGGGTTGCGCAAACAGTGTTGTCCTAACAGTTCTTCAAGTGTCTTCTGGTCCAGGTTAGCTCCGGATCAGCTCTATATCAGCCCCAGATTTCTGACTATCGAAGTGAAAGCGTTAGAGCGCCGACGTTGTCTGTGGTCGTTTAAATGGATCTAATGGAGAGTCCTTTAAATCGCGTAAGTTCATGGTCTCCAGAGTGTCCTTCACTGTCCTGTTCACAATTTCAGACCTGTCGGATCAGCATGCAGCTCACATGACGTGAAGGTTTAACTAACTTGTGAAACAGCTGAGTTAACCATCACACCCTCTGTGGCCTCATTTGCTTGTTTCTTGTTTGTTGTTGGCCAGTGTTCGCCAGCTCCATTCCTGTCTTCCACCTGACAGCGGGATAGGAGCTGGAAAACACTGCAGATCGTGAAAAACAGAAATCATACCACAACAGTGATCACATCATAACATCTGGTGCTTTCGCCTGCAGGCCCACCAGTGTGGACGAAGGGCAGAGCGGCTGCTGGCACAGGAGAGTTACGAGGAGGCGCTCTCATGCCACGGTGAGGCAGCAGGTGTGCCACCCCTCTGCTGCCCTAACACCACCCAGAAGAAAACAAAACTCAATAAAATGAAATACACAACTCGAAGGAAACCATTTCACCTATGTCTTTCTCTCTATGTAGATCTGCTAATAGAGGCTTTATCGATTACACAAAATGAACAGGTAAGCTGTTACACAAGTTATAACCCTGAAATAATGGTGTAACACTGTTACAAAAGAATAAATGAGCAGAGAAACATAATGAGCGCAGATGTTTCCAGACAGGTGAGGTCCAGTTTTGCATCTGCAGGGTAGGAGGGAAAGATGGGACTTTGAAAGAGCCTTCATTATTGGGGTTGAGATGAAGGGGCTTCTGTAACAAACACTCTTCAACTGGCAACTACCTGTCATTCAACTACCTGCTTTTCAGTCTGTGAGAAAGACGTGATTAAACAGGCCTGGAAACTGGTGTGAAAGCATTCTGTTGCAGCTGAGTGAAGTTTGAGAAGAGAAATGGTTCTCAGGACAGGATGTGGTCAGACTGTGTCAGCTAGAATAGTGCGTCCCCAACAACACAGAGAGGAAAACTATCAGTAACAGCTGGTCTTGATCTTGGATGGGAGGGCAAAAAAATGACATCAATGGCTCACACACTGAAGCAACACACTTGAAAGCCCCTTCAAATCATTACTGTAGGACTACAAGGAAATTTTATCTGAATGTCCGCCACGGGGGCGACTCATCAAAGGTGAATCAACCTGTTTTTAGTGTGTGTGTAGGGAGGTGGGGTTGGTGGGGTTTTCTTAGAGACAAAGGTGAGTAATTTCCCCTTGAAATTTCCCTAGCATTTTCTTCATGTCATCAGTATGTAAATGATATCAAGTTTTAATGTTCACTGTGGTGTCTGTAACATGTCCTTGCTGTGCCCTCATCTGTCTGTTATTGTTTACATCTGCCATGTATTTCCATAATCATGACATTATAGATACCCTTGGGCTTGTGTCAATCTTTGTTGCTTCTCTGTTAGTCTTTTTTGATTGTTTATGTCACATCCTTGTTTTGATTTCTTGATGTTCCTCAGTTTTGTAATATACTGGACTTTGCACATGCATTCTGCTCCAAACCCTGAATGTCCCCTTAGTAAATACTGACTAACACCCCAAATTCACCAAAAATGTCCTGTGATTAAGTAATGGCTAACATACTAAATTCACCAGGTTATCACATTAATAAGGTCTGACTGACACACTATATTCAACAGAAAGTCCTGTTAGTCAGAATTGACTAACAGTAAATTCACCAGAATGTCCTGTTTTTAAATGTCGATCTTTTAGTGTTTTGAGGAAGTCTGTCTTCTTCTGCCTTTTCTATTTGTGTTGTAATGCATCCTAATGTGTGAATCTGTCCCATCTTAACCAAATCATAATTTTCTCACAGCCTGGTGGTGGTGCTGTTGTTTGAAGGTTAACAGAATTCCAGCGTCAACTTCTTATTGAACAGTAAATAAAGTCATGTGGATATATTTTGATGCCTTATCTTCTTTGAATGAATGGGAGGGCTTAGCCCTATTGACCCATTTATACAAGCCGCTCCTCAATATTAGGTAAAGAAGGGCTGCAGTGCTTAAACCTTTGTGTGTGAGAGTTTATGTGTGTGTATTCAGTACTATATGCTGAGAAAAATTCGGAGACCACCCTTTTGTTTATTGAATTTCCAGTTTTTTGTTAGGTGCGATAGACTTATCACATGCATCATCACTACATGTGTTACTATTGCGTGAAATAACAGACTAGACATTTATCTACACACTCACACACACACACACACATACATACACACATGCACCCCTGAACTGAACTTCCCTCTTACACTAGGCATACACACAGTGACCTGTTGTAAACGTAAACATGAACTGCACTGTCTGAAACCAACAGCTTACATCCCAGCTGCCACTATAAATACGGTTTACTCATTATATACTGCACATTTACTGTCCTGCCATTATTTATTATGAATTGCTGTCTACCTTTAAATTTGCATTTTGCACTGAAAAATCTGCCACTAGAATACAATATCTGTTATAATACTGCATGCATTCAAACATGAACTATGCTTTTGTCGACTACACTAAATGTCTTTCTTCTTCTGGCACGTTGTCATTCTCTCTTGCACTATTTGCACTGTTTTTTGTCTGCACTTGTGTGGACTTGTGGTGTTTGTTTTTGTTCTTGTGTTGCTCCATGGTTCCAGAGGAACGTTGTTTCGTTTCACTGTGTAAAAAAATAGTATTTTGTTTATTTAGCATTATGAATTTAATTCTGGGGAGCTTTATAGCAAACCAGACAGTCCCTCAGTGTGTCCCTCAAGAACCTCCACGAGGCTGTAAAGCAGCCAAAGACCACAGGACTCAGCTGGAGGAGGAGAGGATAACCATCGCTGGCCTCAGAGAGTTTGTGACTGTACTGCTGGAGAACAAGTTGTTGGAGGAAAATGTTCTTTGTGTCTGTGTGTCTTTATAAACAATTTTATTCGAGATCAGTAAAGTTCTCTGATCGTCAAGGGGTGGGATATATAAGGCAGCAAGCAAGCAGTCGAAGTTGACATGTTGGAAGCAGGAATAGTGAGCAGACTAATGATTTGAGCAACTTTGATCTTGTGGGGTGTTCTTGGTATGCAGTATTTTAATACCTACCAACAGTGGTCCAAAGAAGGACAAAGAGTCAAAGGTATTGACTCAGTCTCCAAATTCCCCAGATCTCAGTCCGATCGAGCATCTGTGGGATGTGCTGGACAAACTAGTCTAGTCCATGGCATCACCATCTTGCAGCTTAGAGGACTTATAGGATCTGTTGCCAGATACCACAGCACACCTTTAGAGGTGTTATGGAATCAATGTCTCAATGAGTCCGAGCTGTATTAGGACCTACACGGTGTTAGGCAGGTGGTTTTGACATTATGGACAATTAGTAAGCATGCAGAGAACATCTTGACCAGAACAGCAGATTTTGTATTGAAAAGTGTGTTGTGTGGATGGTATATGTGTAATGTTTCGTCTTCTCCTGGAAAAAATATATTTTTTCCCCAAAGGTCAAGCTCTCTCTTGAGCTCCAGAGAGAAAGACATCTTCAGCAGCAGCGTCTGATCAAGGATAGCTGGAAAAGGATGAAACTCCTTAGAAAACCCTCCACCAGTTCCTCCAAGAAGACACCACCACCCCAATCTCTCCCAGCCTCCAATTCAACAGCAAACCAGACAGTCCTTCAGTGTGTCCCTCAAGAACCTCCACGAGGCTGTAAAGCAGCCAAAGACCACAGGACTCGACTGGAGGAGCAGAACATGACCATCGCTGGCCTCAGAGAGGTTGTGGCTGTCCTTCTGCTGGAGAACAAGAAGTTGTTGGAGGAAAATGAGAGTCTGAAAGTGGAGAATGCTCGGCTGAACAGAGACCCCTATATGGACCAGCAGAGTCACCTAACCCCACTGCTGCACTCTGCTGAAGCCATTCAGGGGCCACCTCTGCTGGACCTGCCGCATTTACATCTGCCCCCTGACCTACAGGAGGAAACTGGCCTGTTGTGGGAGAGAGAGTAGAGAGCAGCCACCGGCTGAACAAAGTGAGGTTTCCACCTGAAGCAGGATCTACTCTCTAAAAACAGATGTCTGCGGTTTGTTTGCAGTGGTCTATATGTTCTTGAGGAGTAAAAATGTATTGATCTGAATGTGAAGAGAACTGCACCAATTTTTTTAAATTCTACAATCTATATTAATATTCAATATGCACTTTGATCATTCAAACGTGTGGAGTATATAAAACTGTAATAAAAAGTGTTATATCACATAATATGGATTTTATATACAAAGTAATTGAATAACAACCGCGTTCATCAGCCCTCTTTCAGCTACTCAGTAAGCTACACTGTTGGTTTCTTGTAACAGTCCATAAAATTTATACTGAAAAATATAAAAATTAGTGATGCTCCGATCGATCGGCCGAAGATCGGTATCGGCCGATAATCACATTTTATGACTCGATCGGCACTC
>JBBJLR010000001.1:25266499-25283232 GCA_037577145.1 Brachypetersius gabonensis
CACACACACACACACACACACACACACACACACACACACACACACACACACACACACACACACACACATACACCCCTACTGCCGAAACCTAAAACCCATACACTTTTACTGTGCTTACTGTGGAAACATACACCAGCCTCTCCACTTGCAACACAAACACAATCAATGAAGATGAATATCATACTCACTCTATACCTGTCCTCAGCCTGTCATAAATGAACATGTCACATAATGCTGAAATACTACATAAGATCTTAAAATCATTTCACCATGATGTGAAATTTTCATTTTTGACAAAAAGAAGACATTTGACACTATGAACTTCCTAACAATATCATTGTATTTTCCACACATCTCTAGACATTACCTCACTATAAAGTGTCAATGCTGAGGAAGAATGGGTTCATTAAGGTTTGTTCATGTTAATTTTGTTAACAAACATATTTAATTGTAATGGCAACCGACACAGCAATATACAATGAGACAGAATTTCAGCGTGAATGTAATATTTTTAATTGATCAATACCACTAAAACGGAATTTCAAAATCAGTTTGTTAACGTTGTGTTATAAGGCGAAATGTTGCAAAGCACTTTACCCTGAAACGGTTCATGCTGAATAATGCACAGTCAGATATACAGATATTAGTGATGCACCAGGGGTTTTAATGAGCCAACCCATTGTGAGGGCCAACATGCCGTCTGACCACAAAAATAGTGCATCAACGACCCAAACCCAACATGCAATGTTTATTTTTAACTTGGTCAAAACACTGCTATGTCCCTTTCCCTCACCCACACTCACAAAAACCTTTAAATAAGCTGACTCAAACCTGTCCAACCATTACAGGTGACGAGAATCACAAACAGATAGATTATACCGAAAGAAAGAAGCTGCATTAAACCCTTACCTCTTAATCTTATTGCATTAAGACTTATTATTCAGTTATAAATCAATAAATACAAGCTTAAACTTGGTGGATAATCTGGGAGCAATGACCACAAGCTTCATCAGATGTTTTCAGTCTGCTGTTCGGTGCTGATATGTTTGCACCATGGCGGCATGTGTTCATAAAACAGGTAAGCAGTGACCATGTTCACATGTAAATCTGTCACTGTGATGTCTGTCGAAAATGATGACTGAAGGTGGTATAGAAACCCAGGCACGGCGAATGGCACACTGAAACAACAGAAAGGGATGAGGAGCATGACAAAAAGGGAGAGAGCGTATGTGTGTGTGTGTGTGTGTGTGTGTGTGTGTGTGTGTGTGTGTGTGTGTGTGTGTGTGTTCTCAGCATGCTCTTCAGCACGGCAGGTGGTTGTAACCCAGGGAAAGCTGTCAGTTGCACGGCTAAGCCGTTGTTGCCACGGGGACGGCAGCTAGCCAATGGTGAGAGACCTGAGTCCCCAAAGACAAACAAGCACAAACATAATCATATCTTGCACAGACACATGTACAAAAACAAACTTTGGTGCACAAATGTATGTGTGGGCACAGATTCACCTTGAACACATTGCTGCTACCACCAATACACACACACACACTTACACACAGTGCTTGGAGCTGAATGGAAAGCATCATGTATTTGCACAGCTCGCCTAAACATGCTTCCCATGATCATATCAACATTTACTAACATGACTCCAGCCAGAATAACACAGAGGGAGGCATAAAAATCCTTCCAGCGACACAGTCTCTCTCTCTCTCTCTCTCTCTCTCTCTCACACACACACACACACACACACACACACACACAAAGCAGCAATATTGGACCTTTACAGATACATGTTATCTCAAAACAAGTCTAATAGAGCAGAATAATGCCTATTAATAATAATAACAACAGGGACATGTTAAGCCAGGCATAAAAACTTTTTTTCTTCAAACATTGATTTATTATTCCTCATACAGCACCACAAAGCACTTTGATCTGCACTACAGAAATAATGACATGCCGCAAAATAACACAAAACACACAGCTATGACCCGCCTCTAGGTGCACATTTAGATTTCGTTAAAGCGAAAATCAGTAAGGATCAAAGAAGGTAAGACAGGAGAGTGTGGCGTGTTTACAGAGAAATGATTAATATGCCCTCCATGGGTACTCCTCTGTATAGCCCTCCACATATGCACCTCGTTTATTAGAATGACATTACATTGTCTTTCAAAACACACTTTCCTGTCTCTCATCTCAACCACCATCAGTTCTTGCCTGGGTGCAGGTGGAGAGTGAATATTAGTATTAGACCAGGACATACAAGCTTTAAACCTCCGATTTAGCAGGTATGTCTACAGTGTCAGTTCTCCAAACACACACACACACACACACACACACACACACACACACACACACACACCTCTAAACACATACATCTTTTAGTCTTGTTTCCTTACAGTAGCATTTACCTCATAAAGATCTACCATGGTTAATTAGTTAATAAAAACAGACTTGTCTATAAACAGTCTCACGTTTTCACTGGAGGTGGATCTGAGCTCACTGATTAAACCTACAGAGTCATTACGCGCTACGGCAGCAGTGCAGTCAACTGCTTCAAAACAGCTGATTAGTATAGAGTAGTCCCACTGAGCCACGGCCACCTACACACACACACACACACAGAGAGAGACAGAGAGAGAGAGAGAGAGAGAGAGAGAGAGAGAGAGAGAGAGAGAGACACGCAAACAGTTGCTTTTCCCCCACAATCGTAGTAACGCCTATTCCTGGGTAACTCTTGCTTGATTGCCAACTACACAAGCGCCTTAATTAGGACTTGGCAATTTTATGATAGTATGTTACAGCCAACTTTTGTGGAAGACACACACATAGACAGGGAGAGAGAGAAGGAATGAGGGAGAGAGAGACAGACGGGGTGGGGGCAAGCAGAGAGAGCAAGAGACAGACAGAGAGAGCGACAGGAGAAGGTGAGACACAGGGAAAGAATGAGAACGAAAGACAGAAGGAATGAAATATAGGAAAAGAGAGAGACTCAAGATTAAGACAGAGAGAGAGAAAGACAGACAGAAAGAGAGCGAGCACTCTGCTCCTCCTCCTCCGCTTTAGTATAGTAACAGTGTAAGTTCAGTCCGTATCAAGAGCTATAAAAACACAAATAACAATATTCACGCCACGTGGACTTTGTGCCAGAACAAAACTGGTGCCTTTTCTCGTTCTCGGGGTCTTACCGCTAGCCCGGGGCTGTCCGTGTCTCGGGTGGTCGCGGCTCGGATGACCCCGGCTCTCCAGCTCCAACGCGAGACACCGGTGTGCTCGGGGGGCTCCGGTCCGCTCGCGCATAAGAAGCGCCTGCCCACGAGCTCGGGGCGCGCGTGCCCCTCCATCCGGCCCGCCGAGAGAGAGCGAAAGTTCCAGAGAAGCGCAGACTACCGGATTATCATATTTAAATATATATATTATTATTATATGTATGTATTTATAGAAATGTGAAAATCTGACGTAATCGGATAACAACCTACAATACTTCTTATGTGTCAGAAAAATAAAAATAAAAAGGTATTAAATTCCTTCCTGGCGTCCCTGTGCGAACGTGGGGAAATCGCTCTGATTTACTCTGGGAGTAGTAACAGTCATTATGGCTCCCTCTCACTCACTCTCTCTCTCTCTCTCTCTTACTTACTCACTCACTCACTCACTGAAAAACACACACACACCGTCACACAATCTCTCAGCATGTGTGAGTACACACACACACGCGCGCGCACTCACTCACTCACTCACACACAGACACACACACACAGACACACACACATAGTCACACATGCTGTATTCATCCGCCCGTTCTGAAGCACGCAGGACTAGCACACCGCAGCGGGCAGGACTTTGTCCATCCGCCAGACAGAGTTCACTCTCAACGGGAGACTCATTTTACTTCATTACTACAGACAGATGAAAAAAAATAGTTCCTCCTACAAAGTACATTTCTTGATTGAAGCGTCGTAGAATATCGCGGTCGACGCATATCTTCTCAAACTGAACACAGAAGTATCATATCCTATTTTTTAAAAACTGATACTGTGCCGTTCTTGTCAAAGGATCTCGAATTAACTCTTTACTGACTGAGACTCCGTCTGCAGTGCTACAATCTTGCATGGCTAATGACTCCAGAAGTCTTCAAAAGCAAAAACATATAGTTCGTATACTGGGTATTTTGACTAGTTATTTGTTCTGCTTCTCTGCTGCCTTGCCATGTGTCTTGACACACGCAGAAGCCCAAACAATAATATTATAACTAATTAAATGAAATGGCAGCTGTCATGAAAATGTATTTACGTCTTCATAATAGAGCCTGGAGTGGGCTGGGGAGACAACAATGACACAGATGTACCCCCGGAACAGTCTGAACTGTAATGTGTCCAGAAGTATCCAGACACCCCTTCTGATTAGTGAATTCAACGTTCATCCACTGCTCACACAGGGAATCAACTGTCCACAAAGAGCTTGTCTCCACAGAAAGGCATTGCCAAATGAAACTGACGCACTGGAGCAGCTACACAATGTCACCATGTCCAATGGCAAGCATTGGTTAGAGGGTTATAAAGCTCTCAACATAAGACTGTGTTCATCATATAGGTCTACATTAACCCATCCAAGCTATCTTGACTATCGAAACTGATAGTCAACCGATGTTAACCTTACAAAACCACGATTAACATAGATTTAAAATAAGAGTTGCAGATGATCAGAACTGCTCACAATAGATCCCTTAATAATGAACATTAATTTCAATAATAACAATATAAGAACTAGACTTTTCCTCCACCTGTTGCCTCAAATAATCACTGGATCTGTCCAGGGCCTGTTATTTGTCAGTGGGTTTTGAATTTTGAATACAAATGGATTGATTCAATCATGTGAAATTTTATTAGTCATCGCCAAGTTCTTAGCAAAGGATGAAACACTCACCTACAAGTGTAGTCTTGGCTCCCAATCTCTGTTCCAGTTCATCACAGGTGTTGGATGGGGTTGAGGTCAGGGCTCTGTACGGGCCAGTCAAGCTCTTTCACACCAAACTCAGCCATGTCTTTCTGGAGCTTGCTGTGTGCACTGGGGATCAGTCTTGCTGGAACAGAAATGGTTCTTCCCCAAACTGTGTCCACAGGGTTAAAAGCATGGAACTGTAAATCATGTCTTGGTATAAATGGCATTAACATTAAGCCCTTCACTGGAAGTAAGGGGCCTAGCCCAAACCCTGAAAACAGGTGTGTCCCAATGTTTTTGTCCATATAGTGTATACAAGAAACAGAAATGCTCTGCATTCACACTTACTCCAAAAATAGTGAAAGTGCTTGGTTTATACCATAAGAAATCCATTTTATGGGCACTGAATGCAATTACACTGCTGTCCTGTTAGCTCTCCTGGAGGAGTTACTCAGAGAAAATTGTCTCAACAAAGTCATCCCAATAGTACTTGCACAGTCATTTGCATCAAGACTGCTTCTTAATAACGAGAAACTCATAGAGTCAGATTTATAACTGCTCAGCCACTCAGCACACGCACACCTGCTAAACACAACCTCAGTCTCAGTATGAGTCTGAGTAAAATATCCCACAGGGGGTTACCCGTGTTTGTTTGAAGATCTGACATGGTTGCTTCTCTATTGACTAGCCTCTTAAACCCCTACACATTTACCACATCACATTGGTCAAAACTGCAGTACCTCATCCCTCTAATGTATTTATGTGTGTGTTAAAACATCAACACATAGGCCAACAATGGGCAGCGGGTGGCCTGGCGGTTCAGGAACTGCCCCTGCGAACAGAAGGTTGTAAGTTTGAATCCTAATGCTGCGAGAAAGGTCACCACGCACGGCTCCTCGGGCGCTGTGTTCCTGGCTGCCTGCTGCTTGCCTTGGTGAATGGGTTAAATACAGAGAAAGAAGAGTGTGTACAGAGTGTATGCTGTTGTGTGTTCACGTGTGACAAACAGATACTTTACACATCATCCTGGAAAGAAAGTACAATTTTTAAAATGTGCCTTTTTAAAAAAAAACAAAAAACAAAACGTAAAGCACGATTTTTATTTCCTAATGCAGCTTTTACACGCCATCATTTCATGATCATACGCTGATTATCTGCCCTTGATCTTTCAATTACTTTCCGCTAGATGTCTCGGCGCTCTGCTCTGCTGCGCCACTACAGTCTGAGGTGTGCCCGATTAATTGAACGCTGCAGTTTTTGTGCCATCTGGTGGTAATAAGAACGACTGATACACCCTCTCTACAAAAACAGGTACACTACGTGGACAAAAGTATTGGGACCTCTAACCATTACATCAACAGTAACTTTAATAACACCCCCAACACTTTTGTACATATAATGTATACTTCTCCATAACCCTCTCTTATGTATTGACAGGGGGGCTTTTTAGAATGCTTTAGACTTTTGCACTTCTTTGTGTGATAATACAATTTCTACAGCTTCTTTTTTATTTCTGAAACCATAGAAAAAAGTAAAAATGCCTAATCTTAGATCCACTCCCTAATATGCAGTAGAATTATAAATGCAAATGTAGTGTAAAATCTAACGCCGTTAGGATAAACCACGGGGGATTGAATCAACCGCAGTAATTAAAGAGTAGCTGGATCCCTGACGCATGCGTACTAACAGTTTACTGTTTAACGCAGCCGATACACTGGATCGGTTCCGTCTGCAACCCCCCCACCCCCCCTACCCCCCCCACAGGCTGTTGGCGGCACTGCAAGAGATTCAAGATTGTCATCTACATTGCAGTGACAAAAATATTGGGACACACCTGGTTTTAGGGTTTGGCCTAGATCCCTCACTTCCACTGAAGGGCTTCCAACTTTGTAGACACAGTTTGGGAAATGCCCTTTCTATTCCAGCATGACTGTAGTCCAGGGCACAAAGCAAGGTCCACAAAGACATGGTTGGAGTTTGGAGTGGAAGAACTTGACTGGCCCACACAGAGCCCTGGCCTCAACCACATCCGACAAATTTGGAATGAAGTGGAACGGAGATTACGAGCCAGGCCTTCTCTTCCAACATCAGTGCTCTAAAGTTTAAATGGGCGCAAATTCCCACAGAGGCAGGTGAGACACAGTGAGGTAGAGAGGCAGGTGGGGTACAGTGAGATAGAGTTTGGATTGTGTTATGATGAGCAGTTAATAGTTGTAGTGAAGTATTATAATCTGAGGAGTCTTATAGCTCCGCTTAAGTCTGAAAATATCGAATAAAAGTTAAACTAATAACAAAATAAAACCGGCTTATCCTACGTCACGCATGGGCGTTCCCTTTCTAAGACCATCTCACCTTCTCGGCTTTCTTCATTTCAGACCCTGAACTTCCTCTGAAAGGTAAACAAATGGAAGGCCGAATACCAAGCTGTCAAACTACCCAAAATGTAATCCGAAAGCGGGCACTGAAAGGACCGAGATGCCTAAACAGAAACGCAAATACAACGTTCGCTTTCCACCCGTGAGTAACGCAGACATTTCCAGATTCTGGGAGCCTCTATTTGTAGACTAACATTTCCAATCTCCACCAGGGTCGTATCAAGAAGATCATGCAGAAAGATACAGAGGTGGGAAGAATGGCCACTGCAGTTCCAGTTATCATCTGTATCCTTTAAGAACATTATCTGTTGCTGAGGTTCATGATTGAGCTCCAAAAGGGCTGTGACCTGAGGCTGAAGAAATCACTCAAAGTGTGCACAGTTGGGTTCCATTACTTTAAACTTAGCCAAAGCTTTGGAAATGTTCTTGGTATCACTCTTCACCAAGACCAGCTTAATCACCCATTCAAAGAACAGTAGGGTCATGTCTGTAAACCACATGTAAGTGTTTCTTAAAAATCCCTTTCATTTATTAATGAAGCAGTTAATGGAGTGTTTAATCAGTACCTCCTTTGTGTGCATTCTTGAATGGTCTCTGCAGGAAGCAGTGTATTGAGTCTGAGAAGCTGTTTGACTTCCTGAAGGACCTTGCAGAGCAGGCCTGTGGCGTGCCGACGCCTAAAGAGGCTAAAACCAAGGGGAAATGTCCAGGGCACAGGTACAGAACCACGCTGCCGTGTCGGTCATCGCCTGTGTCATCCATCCATGTCATTGGGTCATTTCACATATTGTCCCTATAGATACACGCTTTGTTCCTATCATATAAACAATGCAGACAAAAGTATTGGGACCCCTGACCATTACACCACCAATTACTTTAATGACATTGCATTTATATCCATAGATTTTAATATGGAGTTGGTCACCTGTCTGCAGCTCCCACTCTTCTTCAAAGGCTTTCCACAAGATTGTGGAGTTTCTGTGAGAGTCTTTGCCCATTCATTCTGTAGGGTAGGAATGAGGTCAGGCACAGATGTTGGATGAGAAGGCGTGGCTTACAATCTCTGTTGCAGTTCATCCTGCTGCCTGAATGCAATAATTAAGAGTTATGTCCCAATACTTTTATCCAGATAGTGTTCTTAACACCATTGGTAAAATCTATATACTGTGTACTTCTTTTAATCCTATTAGTGTCCTAATTTTGGCATAACATATGCAATTCTTGAATCTTTGATGATATTATTATGCCATTACACATCAGTTCCATCCATAACATTTCAAAACATTTACAGAATTTGAATTCTGACTTCTGACTTTCCTTTATAGAAGAAAGTGGCATAACGTGTCTATCAAGCCTAAGTCACCTGAGAAAGCGGAGCTGCCCAAGAGGACCATCACTGAGCAAGCAGTCCACAGTGACTCATCTAGTGTAGGAAACCCCTTGATAATGTTCATTAGGAACAAATCTGTTCCTCTAATGCCATGTGATGTTTGTTGTCATGGTCTAATTTTCCACAGGGCAAAACTGGATTTAATTACACTGCCACTGGGTTCTCTCCATTGAAAATCAGTGTCTGTGGAGGAGAATGGTCTGTTTTGCCAATTTTGTGAAGGGTGCGTGTTTTCTTTGTTTGATCAGGAGTCGGAACTCGTCATCTGTTTGGAGACCCCGTCGCCTTAATAATGACTGCTGGAACAGTGAGTCTCATTCATTTAGTGTGTGTGTGTGTGTTAAATAAGGATCTTTTTTCCAAATATTGCATAACAAATGGCAAATTCCTCATTTATGTTTTTATCATGTTGGTGTGATATATTGACAGTTTTATTTTTATTCTCATAGAGTTGTCTGTAACTCCTACTATCCTACTCCTGACTGAAAACTGCAGCAATATTTATGAAGATCCAACAAAAGTTTTTCTTTTAATATTTCCCTGAGAAATCGTTTTAATTTGTATATTTGTTTTTGGCAAAGAGGCAGAAGTAAATTGTGGAGAAATCAATGCCCCAAAAAAATGCCCCAACTGCTTAAAATAACTTGATATTGAAACAGTGTTATTAGTAAAGAGTAAATGGGAACAACTTGATATTGATGTCTTTAGTAAGTTTTATATTCCTGTATATTGAAAAAAGGACTTTGTGTTTATTTGGAGGGAGATGTTTTCTTTTTTGTTATTTTTTTGTTGGATTCATATATGTTGTATTGGTCAGTTTAAGAGTTAGCCAAACACCAATTTTACGCAGTGGGTTAGGTAAATTCACCAGATATGGTCATATATGAACACTTCTGCTCACTTTCCATTTATCACTTTTGAGTATTTATTCAGGGTCACCGAAGATGTAGATCAGTTAAGATGCAGAGTTGAAGAGGGTGGATGTATTTTAAGGCTGCATATGTCATATGTAATGTTTTAAAATTTCCTGTAATGAAGTTATGTGGATGTTGTATGACTTTGTAGACTTGCAGGTTCTGCTCTTAGCTAATGCTAAATGATAAACACGAACACTATACATTATATATACACACATTCCATAAGTGTGTGGAATGCTTGTGTATGTATATGTATATATATATATGTATATATATATGTATATATATATACACATACATACATACATGTTAAAACAGGTTTAACACTGGGGACTTAAAATAAATTCATAAAATGTTTTGAAGATGATGCAAGGGCAATTTTATTTTAAGAAAGTGAATGCAACAGTTTCACTTGTTTACAAATTGTGATGCTGAGGTAAAATAAATAAATCATATTTCTATAAATCCAAAGCATGTCCTCTTTTCAAACCTATTTTTACTATGACAAAGTGAGTCTGTGAACTTGTTTTTCTCTGTTTTGATGAGTCAGCCGTCTTGAGGAATGATGAATGAATTTCCTTTGAGTGACATCTTGAGAGCCATTGAAATGCAGGGAAAAAATAATGTACAAAACCTAGTGGAGAAATTAATACAGTACTCGAAGACTCGGGTGAAGACAAAAGCAAAGTCATATGAAGCAATGCCCACTTGTGCCTCTTGACACAAATCTCAATACAGCCTGTTCAACACAAAAGACCAACGACGGTGTTTTAAGCTTTTCATCTTTTCAAAAAAGTAGCAATAAATCATAATTATTATGAAAATATCATTCGCCATCATGATGTTCACAAACATACAGAAACGAAGCCTTCCTTGGAACTTTCTCATACAACTCAAACACTGATTTTTGAATTTTTTCTCTTTATTCTTCTTTTCTCAATCCCCCATGACATCCATAGGTCTTTGCTACAGATCATTTCGAGGAAAAAAGCCATAACTTATCCAATAAAAGGGAAAAAAAGCTCAGTCCAAAAGGCACCATTCAACGCTGCACCTCTCCAGGCCAGGTTAGAGTGCCAAATGGAGAAAATGACCATGCTACAATAAAAAAAGTTTCCTTTATTACACACAGATTCAGACCACGAATGAGCGAGCTTCCCTATCAGCCTCTCTATAATTCATACTTTTTCAGCTGTTTGGATTTTTTTTTCTTTGAAAACTTTTTTTAAAAATCTGAAATGAACATGTAGAAGATGGAGCAATGCTAAGTCTCTTATTCGGTAGAGTCCCTTTCCTCTGCTCTCATTTGTACAAGTGGACAAAATGTAGGAAGAAGAAATAAAACGGCCAAAAATAGCGCTGGGTGTATTTGGAGCTCAGCAGAGTCGTGCACCAAAACCAAACGTCTGTTTGATGGCCTGACAGTAGTATCTCTGCCAGCCCTCCCGTGTGCGGTCCTCCTCACTCTCAGGAACAGCGCGGCACTCTATCTTCAGGTCTGTCTCGTTGCCTTTGTCTGTGAAAGTCAGGGTCACTGTTGCGTAGTGCTCTACATCCACACACAGAGAGAAATCAGAAAAAGAAAGGTAAGATGCTATTTTGAAAACCTCAAACTGATGTAGAAAGACAAAGTCACTACTTCAACTAATTACAATGTTGAACAACTTTTATGTGCAAGGTCTCTTACCACATGGCCATGTGTTGTACCTCCATTTCATTACTATCTTCTCTTCAGGAACCTGTAAAATACCAGAAAGAGGTCTTCAGTCAAGATCCACTAGAGAGAATTATTGAACATTCAGACAACATTTTTCAGGTACTGGATAAAGAGACAACTCACCAGCTCCTGAAATTCTCCAAAAACATTTCCATTCAACAGGCGGAACTTGCCACCTTTTTCGGGCTCTACCACGGCAACGGAGTGTGTAAATGCTTGCACCATCTACACAAATAGAGACACACAGGAAATTCACTGCTGCATCACAAATAGAAAAACACAGCAATCAACCAACAAAGAGAAAACATTTCTGTAAGATGTGATGAGACTGACCTCCTGGTTGAGGAAGACTCTGTAGAGCTCCTCTGGTGAGGTGAGGAATGTGTCCTTCACTGAAAACTTACAGGTGGGGATTCTCACTCCTGTGGCAGGGGGAGCAGCTGTGCTGCTGGACCCTATCTGTCCATGTAAATTATAAACGTACACATTATAAATCTAAGCGTGTCAATGTTTCCTTCTCATTCTTGTTATTCAGGGGACAAGCATGTGGTGCCAGCAAATGCGGATACCCACCTGAGTTCTGTCCATTTTGACTTTCGACTGAGATGTCTGCGGTTTTGTAACACCATTGGCTGTAGGTAAGATCATACCCTGTGTGAACTCTGCAAAATAACAATTAAAAGGTCAGTGCCAGTACAAATCTTTAGAGCTATATGGTTAAACATAAAATTGATCTTTTAGGTTAAATTAGTGCAAACTACATAATTAGTAATGAATACTAATAAGTAGACAATATTTTCCAGTACATTTAAAACAATTACACAGCAAGTGTCATAAAGAAGTCACATATAGTCATAGAAAACACTAAAAAGTTAAAAAGGAAAAGAAAGACACCAGACATGATGCACAGAACACCAAAACCATGCTTTCAGCTATCTTCAACAACCCAATGATATATACACTTTAAATCTGACTAGTAGTCTGATCTCCATAGTGAGATTGTTCTAGAACAGAAGCCCCTGACAGAGCCGGATCACAATTTAGCTTTTTCAATGAATGGGGAACCCGTAGAAGGCATTGATCCTAGGATCTCAGGCCTCTCAGCATGGGAACTGAAATAAATTTGATCTACAAACAGTAACCAGCCCATTTAGTGCCTTAAAACCCACAATAGAACCTTAAAATAAATTTTGATTATGATGAGCAACCAGAAGCAACACATTACAGTAAGATGGCTAGATGTGAGCAAGCTGAGAAGAATACAAATACTTCTAGGTCAACAACAACCAAGCTTGATTTAATCATGTGAATATTTCTGGATGTAAAAACATGAGGTCTGAATGAAAGATTATTTACCTGTGGTTTAAATGTATGATGCCAGGTGGCTAAATCTTTCAAGGTTATCAGTGGGCAGATTAGGAAGGCCAAACAGAGTAACTTCTGGTTTATGTTCTAGACAGCTACTGCTGTTACATTTTTGGTACCCAAGAAACAGCCACTTTTTAAGTCAGATGCAACAGCCTATCAGCATAACAACAAAACATGCCTCTGATTAACATAGTAGTAATGTGTATATGGAAAATAAGGAGTATCTACTGCCTTGACTGCTGAGGGAGAGGAGATCAGACCTCCGTTACACAGGTATCCAAATGTGTGAAACCACTCATTCCAACAGACTGCTACAACCAGTTAATTAACAGATAGTGGTCCATGGGGGAGGGCCAGAAATTACAAGGACAGTAATATTAATACAGAATTCACACTGTCATTCATTGTGGCTTAAGTTACTGTAGTGGTTCAACTCTGCTACTGCAGTTTGTGGAATTTTCCTCTACTGTGAACCAATAAAAGTTTGGCCAGATGTCAAACTTTGCTAGTAGCCTGGAACAAGTTTTGCTTATAATGATTCACGATAAGAGCATGGAGAAAGCCGTCATATCTCATGGGAGCTGACTGAAGTATCCCCATCATGCTAGATGCAGCAGGCTATCTGAGGAAATGAGTCTTACCGGTTTTGAGAAGCTCTACATAGCTGTTCAGTGCCCAACGGAATTTTTCGGCCCCCTCTTTCTTCATCAGATCCAGCAATGGAGTTTCAGATTCATCTTTGCAAAGGCTTACACTGATCTGTTCATCCCACCCCAGAAGCAAAAGTCAATGGATTAAAACGTGTTAGAATTAAGTGCATGAGGACCATTACAAAAAACTGTACGTGGGTAATATAATTTGGATATAACTTTAAAATAAAAAAAAGATTCAAGTAATCTATAGTTTCGACTAATACGAAACATTGTTGTCCAACCACACACTCTTCTACTTTCCAAAGATTTCTGCTTCATTTTTGCATAATTAAACTGAAAAGTAAAGTGGCTAGGTGCAAATCGCTTTATTCTAGAGATACAGAAATGGACACTGAAAACTGAAAAGAAAGGTTTGTCATTTTTTTGCATTAAATTAAAATACCATAAATTGATTTTAGATAACAGAAATGGAAATCCCGTTCAAAATCCCAGTGATCACAGCATCTGTTTAGTTTACGCTGTGGTAGTCAGCTGAGTGAATAAACAAGACAAATGCCAGATAGAAAGATAAACCAGTCTGCTAGACCAGTAGTGCTTGCTCAGTTATGTTTGCAAGTTGTGATTAGCTTTTGCTGTCTACCTTTTCTTTATCTGTTTCTGAGAGTTTTTTTTTTAAACTCGTACATAGAGAACATAGGAAGCTATATTGGGACTGCCAGGTTTACATCAAAATAGGGCACATCTGGCAAAATACATCAGACACTATAATCAGTCACAGAACAAGCTTTGTAAGTTCCATAAGGAAAGCTAACTTTAATTTTGCCAGAGAACTGAACAATTAAGCCAAATGTGGCTCAATATATAAACAAATATTGCTGTTTTGAGCAGAATATAGACATTTATCAACTCTTTATTAGAGAACAACTAATAATAAATATTAAATAATTTGAAAAATGAATGATTCTGGGCTCAACTTACATCAAGATCTTCCATTTCATTTTCATCTGAAAGGTTTGGAACTTCAATATTTCCCTTGTATTTTATCCCTGACGTTGATATTCCTGCAAAAAAATTCATAAATAAAAATAAAAAAACTTAAAACAACGAGCAACACAAAAGTGCATTAATTATAAAGAAACAATAACCTGCACTAGAACACAGAAATGTATTACTGATTAGCCACCAAATGTCATTATTATTAATTCAACCAAGACAACCAGAGTAACACTGTTTCCTAAATTCCTCTCTCTTACCTTTCCACTTGGCCTTCAAGTTCCATTCGTAGAAAAAGATGAGCTTCCCTTTCCGGTTGTTAATGGAAGCCTCACCTTCTGCCTTTGAGAGCTCCGTAACCTCACACTTGCCTTCATCGTTCTCAACGCACAATCCAACCAGTAGATCTTTTAACTTCTCTGAAGACCAGTTTGTGGCATCCCTCTCCGTCCTGCCCAGAAAAAAAAGAAAAATACGTATCAGTACAAAACACATAGATGACCCATTATGAATTAGCACCACTAAACTGTATTGTTTCAGCAACAGTACTTGTAATAATACTTGCCTAACACTGAATAGAATTAAGTGTTATACATGAAAAATCATTGCCGCCTTTACTGTATGCAGAACATCTGACTGGTGATCAGATGGAAATCAAATTCTGCTGCAAAATGCCCATCACATTGAGTAATGAGTAAATATGTGACATACTAAACAGGCATAGACAATGTAGCCTTTCAACTCGTGCAACAAAGTAAAGTGTTCCCTTATAGTCACAAGTGGACACACCACAGCACACATTGTGAAACATGTGAAATTCTCTCTTTGCATTTAACCCAGTCATCAAGTGAAGCGGTGGGTAGCCAGCAAAGGGGCACCCGTGTAGCAGTGTGTGGGGATGCTAAAGAGTAACCTTAGTGGTGCCACTAACAGCCATGCGATTCGAATCCAAAACCTTCTGATCACAGGTGCAACTCCCTAACCACTGAACACCCCGAGATGACATCCACGACTTAACTTATGTTCACGAGAAAACTGTTGTGTTTTATCTACATGTGACAATACACGTATGAATGATCTGATGCAGTATAGCTTCGAGAATGTTCCTTCATGTTAAGAACGGGGGACAGAAACGCGGCCAGGCTCAGGTCAAGAATAAGTCTTACCACGTTATTACTGGCAACAGCTTTATTGTTCATGTCGAGACTACGTCGACCTGTGTTAGAAACAGCCGGTCACACCGCAGGTTTACAGACCTGAAGCAGCACTGGACGTGACTGTGAGGATGTGATGTCCATATTGCTGCTAAAAGCTAGCTACCTAACAAGAGAGCTACGAAGCTAAGCTAAACCCAAGTATTTCCCGAATAGCACACACCAACAACGAAGCAGAACACCACCACACAGAAAACATGCCTGATGACTGGGTTCCCTGAGTCTCTGGGAGAATGTGTTTAACAGACACTGTCTTTTATTCTGAATTATTGATGACGGATGTGGGTGCTGGGATGGCTCCTCACCCCGCTAGCGAGGCTCCTCGCCGGCTCCTCTTTATCTTACCAGTGCCAGTTGTTCACATTCGTGGCGTCCGCTCTCTCCTCCACGATCCACCGAGGGTCTCCTTCTCCCCACTTGGCCATGTTTTCAGGTAGAGGAGTCTGGCAGGTCGGTCTAGGGAGAGGAGAGAGTGTGTGTGTGTGTGTGTGTGAGAGGGTTCTCTCCCGATACTTCTGGAACCGTGTCTCCAAGCTCCGCACGCAGAAAGTACTGGAAAGAGATTCGAGTGTCACTGTGATACACTTCCGTACGTGCACCAGAGTTTCAAAAAATCAGTCCGCTCTCTGTTTTCAGTGTAAACCTTTGATTCAAATTTAAATGTGCATTCCATTTTCATTGGTAAAAATATAGTTTAACATATATTTAATAAATATATTTAAAGTCATTTCTTACTAGTGAGGTAACTAAATTGTTGCATATGAATTAAAATGTACTAGGGGTGGGGATAGATTACTTTTTTTAAATCTAGATGAATCTCAATGTAATCTTGGAATTCATCTAGATTAAAATGGCTCATTTGAATTCTGCCGAAGGGCTGAAGGTCTGAAGTCCCCCCCGCCCCTCCCCCGTGATCCCAAGCCACCCTAAATATATTGTCATTATTCTACTATTTTTAAATTATATATCCAAACATTTCACACAAGATATCACTGAGCGCAGATACGCACTTTGCAAATAGAAACAAGACTATGAATTGAAATAAAAAAAATAATAAGTCTAGCTATCATTATTGAATTCAAATGATGTACTGGCTGCTGAAGCTGCTGTAGGTAGCAGGCGGGCATTAGGACCCAGGCGAAGCTACACGGCGCTGCTTGTTAGCGAGTAG
>JBBJLR010000001.1:25283332-25304305 GCA_037577145.1 Brachypetersius gabonensis
CTGCTTAACTTTACTTGTTTCCTTAAGTGAAAGGAAAGATTTGGTGAAAGGTTTTCAGCCCTCTATACACGCTAATTCCTTCCTACAACCCTGGGGGCCAAACCCCCCTGTCTTTCCGTCCTAGTGACGTCCCTGTTTCACAGTAGGTATGCATCTGTGCTAAAATATCAAGGTGAAAGTCATCATAGCTTGCTTAGTATAGACCCAGATCCCAACCCAACTTTGTGAATAGATTAAGGACGATATATTTTTTAATCGCCCGATAAGAGTCTCACGTTAACGCAGCACGTTAACGCCGATAACGACCCACCACTAAAATGTACATATTCAGTCTCTCTCTACTGTCAGAGACTAACGTCCGTTTAAGGTGGGTTATTTGTATTTGTTAACATTGTATTTGTTAATTCTTTACCTGCATTTTTATTGAGCATCTGAAAAACAACAATAATGATCATACTATGGTAAAAAATGAGTGTCTAAGATAGGGATGGGTACCGAAACCCGGTACTTAATCGGTGCCGGTGCCTAATTATAAAGACCGAAGTATCGCTAAGCTCTGACGTTAACGGTTCTGTTGTCTGTACTGGAGAAAGAAAGAAAGAAAGAAAGAAAGAAAGAAATTAATAAATGTCCTATTTATTATTGTTAAATACACATTACCTAGCATATTTTACCTGGCCAGCCTTTTGTAACTTTTATAATATTCGTTATTCGCCTGCACTGCCGTTATTTGCAGTCTCACGCACGAAATGTAGTCTGTTCCGCAGCACAGAGCTCGTGCGCACACAACACGAGAGAGCTCGCGCTTATGGAGTGATGATGGCGGAGAGAGCCAAATGATCCAAAGTATGGTTACTGACTTTCAGCCCTGCCCAGTAATACATTTTCAAAGGTGTATACACACCGCTGCACAAACGTGGGATGGATAGTCCTTCTATCCACTAAACAGAAAGGAGAATACAGACCATACTTTGCTCTGGAGTTTCACACATTCCATCCAACTCTCGAAAATAGCTTCAAAATAGAAACTAGGTTGTTAGTTGTGTTCACGCACCGTCTCTCTGGCTCAGCCAGGTTTTAACCACCCTTACAATCACAGACACGGACACTAACGAACATTCACTAGACACAGGTGGACACAATCATTAGATGCCTCGCCTGCTGGTGCTTGCTGCACAGAAACCTGGGGGCTTATTACAGACACTTCCTAACTTGAAAATCCTATCCTAACTGTGTGGTAACCATGGTAACGGCAGTTTAGGATCTTATTTATGAAAAAAAACATTACAGAACAACCGTTTTGTAAAAAAAAAGAGTCAATTTTCCTATCCTAACTTCAGTTAAGAAAAGGCTATTATAGAAGCATCCTAACCTCAAAAAATCTTATATAAACACTCATAACTTTATGAAACCCATCCGCTGTCCGAACTGTCGCCGGCTGATTATTGAGACTACGGCCGTGTGACAACGCCGTTAGCCGATCAACTCCGCACAGCTTTGGAGAGGCGACCCGTCCCGCCGGCACGGAGCTCTCCCTCCCGTCTGTGGTACAATCAACAAATGGGCTTCGTTGTCGTTTTTTCGCTTAAGGTGATTTTCAAAGCGAAGTGTGTGACTGTGTGTGTGTGTGTGTGTGTGTGTGTGTGTCTGTGAGAGAGAGACAGACAGAGAGAGAGAGAGAAAGAGTGTGTCCCTATACTTTTGTTCACATATTTGTGTATGACAGCTCTGTCCCGGTACATTTGTTCATATTGGCCAGTTCGTATGGCTTAAAGTTCAGAGCAGGACGTTGTTTAATATCCATTTTTTGGGAAGATAGTAACGAAGATACTCTGACGATACAGTGTTACGGACTGGAGCCTCGTAAAGTTACAGTGGCAGCAGGTAACAGTGACTTCGCGAGATGATGTGTTGTTTAAGTTGCTAGGTAACAGACATAGAAGTGGATCATCGACGTTCGCTTATTTAGGATTCCTAACTCGAGATAAGATAGGATTCCTAAATCCAGTTAGGATTTGCTTCTGTAATACCAAATTGAAAAAATCCTATCTTAAATCATCCTATCTTAACTTTATGCTGAAGACCGACAGCCCCTGGCACCTAATGATTACTTTCACACTCGCTCACACACCACCTCCAGTTAAAACCTGCTAGTTCTTTTGTGGCCTGCCTGCTCCAACTATGTTCCTTTAAATCATTGTATATTCATTTACAAGAAAATGTGTTTATTTATTTGTTTTACAATCATTGGTTTTGTTTGTGTAATAGATATTTGCTCAAACATTGGTGTTTGCTAAGCTATAGATCATTATTTTACATAAAAAAATAGTGTTATTTCTGTTCTCAATTTGTTTTGTTTTTTTAATTAAAGAACCGATAAGAGTACCGTTAAAGTACCGAAGTACCGAATCGATAAGTGGTATCGATAGAAGTATTAATACCATTAAAACCTTAAGGATACCCATCCCTAGTCTAAGACATATCTCACTTCATCTGCCACAAGAAATGTCTCAGATTGGGAAAGAGATGTTGTACTTTCAGCAGATAGTTGGTCTCAACATGAGACGTAGAGGTCAATTCTTGCCCTGTTTAATTAACCAAACAAGTTATCATTTAGAATGATTATTTACTTCTATTTCTCTCCCTTATCGCTGTCTTATCTTGATTTGAGTAGGATGATTCACAAGAGACCTTATGTTGTACATCAGGTTCCTCACCGGCCCGAATTTACCATCAGCCGGGTATCAGATGGCCGGTCCAGCACTGTGTCAGTGTGGCTTTAACCGTCAAACATAGCCGCTTTAACGGCGTCGGGTTCTAAACGAGAACTTTGACCATTAAAGCCGTTAGAGTAGATCCATCACTGAACTAAAACTACAGAGATTCCCCCCTCGCTGTGTGTGTAACTGGATTCTCCTTCGTTACTGTGTGATGGCTGTACTTACAGCCACACAGTGGTAATATCTACCATATCAGTGTAGAGGCTTATGCAACACATAGTATTCATCTGTCTTTCTTTAAATGTAGGAATTAATTTACAGGACAACGAATAACTGGTTTGGTTTAGAATTAATTTATATAGTCACATAACACTGCATTATAAAATAAGTGTGCACATTTTAGTTTAATTTGTTATGTATGATTTATTTTTTGTTTTCTGAGTTACCTTAGTTGCAGCTGCTCCAGTCCCTTGGTTGGGGAGCCAGGAGGTGGAAAAGGGGCGGAGCGAGCTTTTGATGGAAGACGGCAAATTGGCACATTCCATGAGAGTTCATTGTGTTAGTTCAGTTAGGTTTTGTGTGTGTTCCCCCTTTTTTGTTTTTTTTTGTGGTCTTATCCAGCCACTATTTAAGTTTCTCTTTTTTTGTCTTGTTAGGCAGGTCAGTTTGTTTGAGTTTCCCGTACGGTTTGTTAACTTTGAGTAGAGTTTTGTTACTTTGACCTCTTTTATGGGCCCAAGATTTTTGACCCTTTTCTGGCATGATTTAACCAATTATGTTTTGTGGGTTAAATAAAATACTTTTTTTTTTGGACTTTAACCTGTGCCTGAGTTTCCTTCACTGCTCGAGCCATCACACTGCCAGCTCTGCTCTGCTCATTTTCTGACAAGTCCCGCCTCTTTCGGCTGCGATTGGCTAATAATTTGGCAACTTCTGTGCTTGGATTGGTTAATTTTATACAACACAGCAGATAATCAGTCTTGGCAAAAGTTTCAGGGGACTACCAGCCAATCATGATCCAAAACCCATAACTTTATTAAATCACAAGAATCACACACTGATTTACTGGCAGCCTTGTGGGCCATAAAAAACGCGGGCCGCTAGCTGAATAGGCCTGTTGTACATGTTTATGTTCAGTTCAATACAATTGTATATATACAGCAGCTTTTCAGAATCCCCTGGTGAGCCAGAGGTGAGGAAAAAGTCCCTAAAGCTAAAGGAAGAAACCTCAAAAGAGGAATCTCCTGTGGTCGACCTGGAAAGTGAAAAAAGAGTCCCTGTGGAGAAAATTAACAATGAGTGTGTAGAGACTTCATCAGTTGACGGTCTATAGCGAACAGAGTGGGTACAGTTAGAGACTGTTGTTGTTGTAGTCAGTATAAGTAAAGTAAAAGGGGCCCCTTGTAATCATGCTTGAACATAGCACAGCACACAGTGTAAACAATGTAAAATTATTTCTCTGCATTTTACCCAATCACCAAGTGAAACTGTGGGCAGTCACCAGTTGTAGCTCTCGGGAAGCAGTTAGAATACATTTGTGTACATATTCACACACACACACACACATATATATATATATATATATATACAATCCTGTGAACAAAAGGGGCGTTTAGAGTGACAAGGAGTGGTGGGATAAAGAGGAGTGGTGGGATAAAAGCACATCCCAGTTTACTAGAAGTCTCTGTGCCCATAAACCACCTCTACACCTTTCTTCTAACCGGAAAAGTTTATTATGAAAAGTCTGACTGAACGTGTTTTCAGGTTTTTAGTCTAGAGTTAAAAACCTAGACTGCATCTGAGTCTCAGTGATGGTGCATAGTAGTGCAGGTAGTATGAAGTTGTACCCTTTACTTGTACATTAAATCCCACCAACTGTAAATCCCACTGTCACATACATTTTTCATTAGCACCTTAAATGTAACACATTTTAATGAAACAGATCCAAAAGCTGGGCCTAGGCATCCAGTCAAAAAGAAGGTAAGAAAAAAGGTAAGAAAAGCTGTGTTAAACCCACACGAACAGATCACTAATTGTATTATGAGTAAAGACTTAATGATTAAATCATACTTTTATGTTTCACTTGACAAGTATTTTTGGATTACTATTTATGTTTGTAGAAATTCACTGGCCATGGGAGAGCATCCAAATTTTCTGTCTGTACTGCACCTTGGACTGGAGATAACAATTTATTTATTTTTCAGTATTTACTAACCCTGGACCGTGCTGCGGTCTTCAGTGCATATACACTGACAAAATTGGACTGTTCCTGTTTTCTTTTACACAGAAGGAAATGAAGCTCCTGGTCTTAGTAGGACTGTTTGAGCTGAGCTTTAGTCAGTATGATCCTCACATGCAACTTGGAAGAACTTCCATTGTTCATCTGTTTGAGTGGCGCTGGGCAGATATTGCTGCAGAGTGTGAGAGGTACCTGGCACCCAAAGGTTTTGCAGGAGTTCAGGTAAGAATATATGGATTTTTAGTAAACACACGAGCACTAAAGATGCTCACTCAAGTAAACATAAATTCCCTACTCATGTAAAGTGCAAATACTCACGTTAATAAACGTATTACTTATTACATATTGTAATTACATTTTAAACTCATCACTCACCTTAAAGTACAGAAGCCCAAACTCTTATATTCACTCCTGAAAAGAAATCCCAAAAGACCGTTTCTAATGCTCTTTTGAGAATGATGTCCTGATTAATCTGACTTAGAAAGAATCTGAAATATGACATAGTAGGATGGGGATTTGCTTGCAACATGATACAACTACAAGATTGAGTCGCTTACTATTGATCAAATTATTACCAAACTGCTGAATTCTAGGGCCTTTTTCTAAATACAGAGAGGATCCCTTATCACTCCTCTGCTTTACTCTGTTTAGAGAAGTTACCTAATCCCTTCTCCCACCCCTTCCTGTTTTGGTGTAAGATAATGCTCTTAATCACTTAGCGTAAAGTTTACACACCAAAAATAATTTCATGATTACCAAAAAATGTGAGTTAAAGAGTTTTTAAATGTTTTAAAAGTCTTATTACTTTATTACTTGCCTTTTGTAGTAAGCATAAAAAAGGCAAAAAGCTAAAAGTGGGATGCAGAGCTGAATTATTCGGCCTGTGATGGTGACTGAAATAGTGTTAAGCCATAATACACAAACTGTGATGATGGATTAATGATATTACATGACATTTGATTATGCTGATAGTTGGTTCTATTCTATTGTAGATCTCTCCCCCCAGTGAGAGTATTGTGGTAACTAAACCTTGGTATCCTTGGTGGCAGAGATACCAACCAATCAGTTACAACCTTTGCTCCAGATCAGGCACGGAGGAGGAGCTGAGGGATATGGTCACTCGCTGCAACAATGTCGGAGTAAGACCAGCGGCTTTGGTTCTAACTCCCATAAGCCAAAATTTTAACTGATTGTGAACCCAGGAAGACATCTCTGTTTTACGTTATCTTTGCATAACCACTGCAGACTATAACAAAATGATTTCCTTGGCCTTCTTTTCATGTATGAAGCATTGAATTGTGTACTGTCAGGTTAACATCTATGTGGATGCAGTCATTAACCATATGTGTGGAGCAGGGGGTGGAGAAGGCCATCACTCCAGCTGTGGCACATACTTCAATGCCCAAAAGAAGAATTTCCCCTCTGTTCCCTTCTCATCCTGGGACTTTAACAATGGCAAGTGTAAAACAAAAAGTTACGAAATTGAGAACTACCAAGATATTTTTCAGGTACGACATGTGACAAATCATTTTTACTCATTAAAAATGGATAGAGTTAATGTTCTCTTTCTGACTATTTTCTCCTTATTTCCAAAGGTAAGAGACTGTCGACTGGTGAGTCTTCTGGACCTTGCCATGGAGAAAGATTACGTGAGGGGAAAAGTGGCTGAATATATGAATAATCTGATTGACATGGGTGTGGCTGGATTTAGAGTGGATGCTTGCAAGCATATGTGGCCTGGTGACCTTAGTGCAGTTTTTGACAGACTACATAACCTCAGCACCAAATGGTTCTCGTCTGGTTCCAAGCCCTTCATTTACCAAGAGGTAACCAATTTTTCTAAATGTCACCGTAACTCAGTTATGGAGATGGAAGCAAAAGCAGTGTGGTTTGATGTGAGATGGTTCAATGTAGAGAAATATTCTAACCAATTAGCTTTAATTAGCCTTATTACTTTTTTGTCAATGGATGCTGTTGAACACTCCAATGTGTACCAGTATATACATATATTAACACGTTCATTTTGATCAATGAATCACAGAAAAAATAATGTGTTAAAAAATTGAAAGCTGATTAATCACACCACGTCACTTTAACCAGGTGTTCTGTCAAAACATGCTACCCATCGTGCTACCGGGCCCTCGGCTTGTGTGCAGTTCCACAGTCTTGGGATTCAGTGCTACCTAGCTGGTTTATCTGTGCTATCTTGCACTGTGCTATCTTGCATTGGACACTGATTTATCTGTGCTGTCTTTCGTTGGACACTGGTTTATCTGTGCTATCTTGCATTGGGGTCACTGGTTTACGGTGATTAATATCTTTAAGGCTCTTTTAATTGTTACTTTCGAACATGTGCTTGTTGCACAGTCTTCAGTGCACAGTTCAAGGGCATATTAGTGTATGCTTCTACATTGGGATCTGTGTCTTTGCAGTTACATAAGCAATTTCCTTTAGGATCAATAAGGTTTCCTGATAGACAAAATGTAAATGTAAATGTAAAATGCCTTTATTCTGCAGTTTGCAGAATGCTAGCTGAAGCACTGTCCAGACATCACCACAAGATGTAAGCATGGCACGATTTGAAGTAGCTTGTGTTTCAAGGTATCATTACTCAGTTATAGAACCTGACTGTATAAACTGGCCCACTGCACCTCTAAAGATCTATGAATCTATGCTCTTCTTATTGAAATAAAATCTATTTTTCTCTTTATTTGCATATTTGCATCATTATTGGTGTTATACACATACTATAAACTGTATAACCCTAAAGGGAGCATTTTTCGACAAGGCAGCATAATTCATCAGAACACCAGAACAACTATATTAGGGGGTGACGGATGAGACGCACCCCCACATTAAAATGCTTCTGACTCCGGTGCTTGTATGAACATTGTATGAACATTTAGGGTGGACTTGGTTCTATCATTGTCCTATCATACATTTACACATACATATGCAGACAGGGCTGGACTGGGCATTTTGAGCCTGGACCGGCCCACCTGAGGCCTCTCTTGCTTTCGTATCGGGGGGTGGGTTGGAGGGACTGATAGGGTTCCGCGCCGGCCCAAAATCGGCCCACCGGGCAATTGCCCGCTATGCCCGTTGGCCAGTCATACACTGTATACAGGTTATATATACACATTTGTTTACATATACATACAAATGTCTATAGTTAGATTTTTTGCATTAGTTGTAAAGTTTACAAGTTTATCTTGCTGTGTTGTATAGCCATAGAAATGCAAATTTCCCACATGTGGAACTAATAAAGGGTTGTCTTATATTGTATTTACATGTGGTTTCAGGAATCAGGGATCACAATATCTACAGAGCAAATACAGCTATTTCATTTACTATCCAAAAAGTCTTCCAAGTTATAATATGTTGATAATGGTAAAGTAGCCGTAAAAATAATTCCATTGGGTATGATTTTGCTTTATAATACCCATTCCTGTGCCTCACCCTCATTAAAGGAGCTTAAAAAAAAACTTACCTTTAAAATACCACAAGCACCAGACAGCATATTTTTAATCATTACACATAAAACCCTTCTGTAAAGAAAATTTTAGAGGCATTGAAATCAGTTTTTTTTTTAATATCTCCACTGCTCTGGTAAGTTTTCCTAGAACAAAGTGCTTCAATTCAATATTGTGTGTTCTTACTGATTGCTTTCTTTCAGGTTATTGACTTGGGAGGGGAGGCTATCAAAGCAAGTGAATACTTTGGTCTTGGAAGAGTGACAGAGTTTAAATACAGCGCTAAACTGGGCACTGTTGTACGCAAATGGAACGATGAGAAGCTGAGCTACCTGAAGTATGTTGTGCCCACCCTTAAAAGGATGGTTTGAAAAATTGTAGCTTATTATAAACTAAAAGCCACTTAAGTGATCATGAGCATTCAACGGATCACGAGCATTTCTGCTTGCTTTCAGGAACTGGGGAGAGGGCTGGGGATTCATGCCTTCTGATAAAGCTGTGGTGTTTGTAGACAACCATGACAACCAAAGAGGCCATGGAGCTGGAGGAGCTTCTGTCCTCACATTCCGGGATTCCAGGTACAAATGCTCTGTCGTTAAAAGCGCCCTTCCAGACAATTTCAAACCAATGATACTTTGTGTCACTGAGATATTGCGGATTCTCCACAGGCTTTATAAGATGGCTGTGGGTCTCATGCTGGCTCATCCTTATGGTGTGACCAGAGTGATGTCCAGCTACCGCTGGGACCAGCGTTTTGAGAATGGAAAGGTATACACGTGTAAAAAAAACAATACAAAAAACAGAGCCCTTAACTGGCATGGCTTGTAACATTTTTAGTGGTATTTCTTGGTCATTTTGGAGAAATGACCCAGATTCCACCAGCTGTTTTATTAGTCCTCAATTATATTTTTGAGCTACAGTACATGTTTTCTTTACAGTAATCACGGTCATTTTAACACTATGAAGCAATTTATTTGCTCTGACCAGCAGGGAGAGCAGTGCGCTCCCTGTTTGAGGCCTATGAGAGTAATCTCTGGCTCCAAGGCCTTCTAACTCAATCTAGAATCAAAAGACCTAGTGACGAGGAGCTAGTGGTGACGTTACCCTATAAAGTTAAACAGTCAAAACTCCCCCTGCTTTTCACTAACAGTTTCACTGTTCATCATCCATCTTTAGCGTGAGATCTAACTCACGTCTAGTTGTTGAGTGTGACAGGAGAATTCCACTGATTTTAGGAAATCTTCTGCCTAATCCAATGGTTGACATGTTAACAAAGCAATTTAGCCTGAAATTGCTTTGTTAACATGTCAACCATGATATATACAAGACAAATATAATCCTTTCTTTTACAACCAGAAACCACCAGTCACCCCACACGTCTTCATGTTTTTTCTTCCCAGTACTATTTTGCATTGCAACACCATCTAGGTGTCTCTCCACCATGAATAAATGTTAAAATACATTTCAGAAACATAAAGCAATGTCTCATTCATTCTATTCATTCTATGATGTAGCTTTCAGAGCAATTCAATTTTTTGAATGTCTGGGTCCTATAATAACCACTATGATTAATTTAGGCTTGATAAGTTTCTCTAGAATGGCCTTGGTTACATCTTAACATCTCAAAAATTGTGGTTTTTGCAACTTCACATACATGTGGAAAGAAATTGCTTGTGGTATTTTGTCCCACATGTTTACTTGTAAATACACAGTATTTACATATTATTATTGTCTGCTGGGGTGGTGTTTTAAGGACCAGAATGACTGGGTGGGACCACCAAGCCATAGCAATGGATCCACCAAGGCTGTGCCCATCAACCCAGACACTACATGCGGTGACGACTGGCTTTGTGAACACAGATGGCGCCAGATCAGGTTGGTGCATTCTGCACCTCTGGCATCCCGCACTGTTCTACAAGTCCCAATGTAATGCTCGGCTTTTGCTGTACAGGAATATGGTGATATTCCGTAATGTGGTAGATGGACAGCCTTTCTCCAACTGGTGGGACAACTGTAATAATCAGATTGCGTTTGGTCGTGGCAGCCAGGGGTTCATTGTAATTAACAACGATAACTGGTGAGTTAAATAAAACACTTAACTGAGTGCTAATGAAAAGTGTTGCACTGTACAAGCCATAACAGACGACTGAGCTAACAGTGTCTGCCTTACCAGGGACTTGAAGGAGACACTGAACACTGGCCTGCCTAATGGCACCTACTGTGATGTAATCTCCGGGGATAAACTCCAGAGTGGTGTGTGCACAGGGAAGCAGCTACATGTGGACAGAGATGGACGAGCCCATTTCGACATCAGCAACAATGATGAGGACCCATTCATCGCTATTCATGCGGAATCTAAGCTGTGAAATAGTAGCCTAAAGCCAACGAACTCAAAGAAAGACAAAAAATGCACTAAAAATGTGTCAATTAAAGAAATTCAAGAAAATAAAATATTATTGGATTCAACCACAAACCAGCACCATCTACCTTCTTTTACCCAGTAAACCTGGTAAACAGTGTTGAGCACCACTGTGATGCCCTGTACAAATAAAGCAAAGCATTTGTATTCATATAAATGGGCTAGCTTCTTATCTAACAGGCTGTTTAATTGTCTAGCTTTTTGCTGGTTTCCACGCAGTGTCTCTAAGGCAGTGTGTTTTGCAGAACTTCCGTTAGGGGAAGCCCTGTGTGGGTCTGGTTGCTGATAAAGTTAGCAGGTTCTCATGTGCTTGTGAAATATGAAAAGTCGTCCTCCACTTAACAGCATGTGGGAGCCTGGGGTAAGTATGAGCGCTCTATTCAACATAAACAGTTGATTTGTTAATATCTGCTGTAATAAGGGAACTTTCATGTAGAGCTTTATGCAAAACAAAGAGAAAAAGTGCACTGAGAAGAGGAGAGTTGTTTTTGATGGTGACAGAAAGTGTTTTTATAATATTGTTCATTTGCATTTGGCTAACATTCTGCTAGTACAGTTATTATTGGTATATATTTGCATATATCTGTGACTTGTGTAATACTGTATCTACACCAAAATCTAACCTTAACCTCAGTTACCAAACGTTTTTGAATCTGTGGTGAAAACAACACGCTTCCTTGTAAGGACGAGTAAAATAAAATCTGTCCTTCATGTCTACAGACTTGACAGTATTTCTATCAGTATGAGGACATTTAGTACTTACAAAGAGTCCATGTATGTATGTGAATGTATGCATATTAATAAGACTGTGACCTAGTATTTCAAGGATTTAAGATGTAGGTAAGATGTAGGACAGCAGGTTGGTCATTTCTCTTTTGCAAAATGTCAGGTTTAGAACCAGATTTGCTGACTCTGTTCTTATATGAGAAGCGTCCCGGCCTACTACTAAAACCAGGTGGGCTTCTTGACCACATAGTCAACACTTACCAACCACGATTTTCTAATCCTACTCTCATCAGTGTGTACTGTGGCTTTAGAAAAATGATCTATTTATATATCTGTTTTCAGGACCTTTTGTAATGTCAGATGTATCAAAAGTAGCGTATATTGCTCATTGTAAAAGGAATATGATACTGCACAGAATACGATACTCCGAAGCTACATCCCTTAAAATTTTCACAGCTTATTTTTTAAAGACGGTGGGTTTTTGCTTGGATAAATGTAATTTGCTGCGCACAATGTTTTAAGAATAGTTCTATGTAACACCACAACATTTTCCATTGATGCTTCTTGTCAAAGAATCCCTTTTTAAGTACTACAGAACCCTTTTCTATGGTCTATTTAGCCTGGTTTCTATTCATTTCTTTTTTTTTCTGAACCACTTAGTGTGTTGCAGTAAGTGATGTTTCTCCTGGGGACAAACTGTCGCGCAGAGTTTGAACTATTCCCTGCTTCAACACACCTGACCAAGCTCACAAAGATCATCATAATTCCCGGATGAGTCGATAGGGTGTGTTAAGGCAGGAAACAAACTGCACAAGGCTGAGGGGTGGGGTGTGGGTTGGGGGGCAGGAACAGTATCAAGAAACAAAACTGAAAAATAAGAAGACATGGAATAAAAGGCATTACGGACTAATTAAACACCAAATGCTTCAAAGCCTGTTGTTCTTAGAGTTTTACCAAACTGTGCTCAGCAAGAACTTGACTGACCCATTTATTCTTTGGCAATGCCGTTATCAACAAACTGGGTCAGACTGTAACTGTGTAGTGGGATGAAGTCAAAATGTCCCTTCATGGCCACTATGTGTGGTTGGTCCCAGCTTGGTGACAAGTACGTGGATCATTTCCAATATTCACAGTCACATCTAAATAGTGTAAGTATACCTACTAACTATCTAAATGAGTGTCACATTAAACTAAAGTATCAAATTAAAGTTTTTACATTTGTTTTCAATAAGTTCAGCTTTGCTTTTTTCCAGGTAAAGTTAATAGGTATGAAAACCCAAGTTTGCTGACAAGTCTTTAGCAATAATTGGTCAAATTTGCGTTGTCCACTTGTGGGACTAATAAAGGTTTATCCTGGTAGAAGTCATTTAAATATGCCGAACAGTTAAAATGTGGAAGGCATGTTCTTTACTTGTAAATTAACTATAAACCTATAAACCTATAAACTTTACCTGGAAAAAAGCAAGTGTTCGGCATATTTAAATGACCTGGTAGAGTATTGGCCTTACTTTTTTCAGTGGTTGGAAAATGCTTGATGACACTGAATTTCACCAAGTGTGACTTTGCTAATGTTTTCTATTCAACAAAATCAGTAAACAATTTACTTGACATTTAGCTTGCCATGTTGCACCACAGATTTCCTTATCAGCAATGAACTGAACTGACCATGGGGTCATCAGGGTGAACCTACTTCATATTTTCTAAGAGATATTTTTGACTCACCACAAGATGCCCACACGATGCAGGAACCAAACTGGTGAAACCGGGTGTTTAACATTCATTCCAAGCTTATAGGCAGCAGGTTGCAAACTGCTGAATCTCAAATAACGAACGTGATCTTAATCTTACTTTGCACTAGATGACTCCCTGCTATGCCATACAACTCAAAAGCATTACGAATCAAAGATGCTATTAATAGCCATGTTGATGTGTGATGGGTTTTCCCTTCTTTTAAAGATAGAAGAACGTCAGACAAAAACCAGAAGTGTATCTAAAACTATCAGCTTTTGATTTAGGAACTCTGCTAATCTGGTGCTGGGATGCTTTAAATACGTGTTAGCGATTAACTTCCTCAGAGGATTTAGATTTTTCTAGACAAACCATTGCGTTAATATTATGTCCAAGACAGGAGAAGCTAAATGTCAACTGCTCACCTGCTACAACTGCAAGTGTCTACATCACAGTGTTCCCTAACGCTACATGCATTGCTAACATACACCACAGAACTCTCTGGATATAAAACTGCATCACAGATTAACCTGCTGTCTCTCTATGACTCCTTTGTGTCTTAGGTCTAGTGACCATGGACGAGAATAATGGAACCTCAACAGAAAACTGCACTCTTCCATATGAAGATGACAGACTTCCTCTCCTGCTTGTGTACAGTATCGTCCTCATCGTAGGCCTGCCTGCCAACACTGTCACCGTCTACCTCACCTTCCTTCAGGTGCGTCGGAAGAACGTGTTGGGAATATACTTGCTGAGCTTGTCTGTGTGCGACCTGATGTACTTAGGCACTCTACCCACATGGGCTCTTTACATAAACAGAGGTCATAACTGGAACTTGGGCTCTCTGGCTTGTAAAGTCACAGGGTACATCTTCTTCAATAACATGTATATCAGCATCTTCCTCCTCTGCTGTGTTTCTGTGGACCGTTACATTGCAGTGGTGTATCCAATGGAGTCTCGGATTCTGAGAAAAAGGAGACGGGCTGTAATAGTCACCACAGTGATAGTGGCAGTGGTGGCTCTGGGGCACATTCCAGTGTTTACCATGACAGAAGGGGATGCAGAGAGCAAAGAGGACAAGAGATGTTTCGAGCCTGGCCAGGCCACACCCACTGTGACAGGTTTTAATTACGCCCGCTTTGTTATTGGATTCTTCATCCCACTGTGTGTTCTTCTAGTCACCAACCATGCTGTCCTCACCAAAGTGGATGAAAGTGATGGGTTGAGGTCAGAACAGAAGCTCAAAATCCGTTATCTTGCTGTAGCGGTCATCTTGTTCTTCCTGGTCTGCTTCACCCCCTACCATGTCATTCTTTTGCTACGGGCCATTAGTTACCACTTCCCATACTCTGACTGTAACCTTGAGAAAACCCTTTACACATCTTACACTATCTCTCTGGGCCTGTCTACTATCAATAGTGCAACAAACCCTGTTCTTTATGTGCTGTCCAGCGACAACATCCGCAAAGAAATTCAGAGAGGTGTGAACAGCTTGCGCAGTGGCAGTTTCTTTAGAACAGACAGAAACCTCAGCCTCCGAAACTCTTCAGGCGCTCGCAGCTAAAAAGGTACACGTTTGTAACTGGACTCATAGTGTGCCATAGTGCTGCCAGGAAGTGGTCACCAGTTATCTTCTATGTTTGATGTTTTTGGCAGATGTTTTTCATTTCCAGTTGTATTTTTGTTTCATTGATTCCATTTATTTGTTGCATCATGCCATCACCTTTTTTGACATTCAAGTACAGGCTTTTTTACTTTTTGCTCATCTGAAAGTAACCCACCCCCAAAAAACACGAAAAAACACATCCAAAAGATGTCGAGCACCAATGAGAGCTTATGCTACCCACATCCTCACATTCAAGATCAGATAGGGCATGTGAGATTTTAAAGCTTTTAACCCCAATAAAATTATAGTGAAGGATACACTTTTTTAAATCTAACTTTGGTTTATGACTGTAATGTCACAAATCTCAGGATGAGATGTTAGTCTAGCTGACAGCCCTATTAAGGACGGATTGTTATGTGCAGTGCTGGACAATAACAGTGTACTGTCATTACTGCACTTGAGTTTTATCTTAATGTAACTTTTATCAAGTGTTTTCATTTTTAAGGCCTATAACTATACATCAAACACTGTTTGTAATGGTCTTTGTCAGTCATATAACCACATTAAAGAATTAATCATCATTTGTGAGTGATCTATTTAACTGACAGGCTCGAGAGACCAGATTTAGCAAGAGTGTATACTTGCTTTTTGAAATATGAGCTAAGTTCTCTGATCATCTTATCATGACTGTTTAGTGTGTGGTTAGAGTTGTCATGGGCACCCAACGTCTTTTGTGGTTTTCTTTCAGCAGCAGCCTGCGCATTAACATGGAATCAAAAGATAATAGTGTTGCATTAAAAAAAAAAAACTTTTAAGTTATTGGGGAGTGCACATGAATACAAAAACTGACTTCAAATCACATGCTGTCTGAGAGAAGGAAATGGTTAGAGGTTTTGGAAGGTGCTGATCAGTAGAAAAGAGAGAAGTTAGCTTTGCGTTTACAGGTGTGCTGACAGGCACGTACACAGTTTGAGCCTGGGCTGAATCATAAGTCAAATTCTAAAATGATGCTGCGCACACAAAAAAGTCATACAGTGTGTTTCCTCTCTTGTATTTTGACTGGGATTTTGTTAATATAGCTTGTGTGAGCCATTGTTGTCCAATGGCATGTGTTTTATTACGTGATATATCTTCTATGGTCTTCAGTGCAGCACGCACCGACACACAGTATTTAAATCTGCCTTACAAATGTTTCGCTTATTTCTTAAAGTAACCACAGTGACAATGTAGGCGTGTCTAGGAGAAAATGTCAGGGTCTGGTGCTGCTTTGCTGCTTCATCAAGCCCACAGCGATCTTAACCAGTACAGCATATTTCAGAGGTATAGCATTACATCATGTGGTGGTCCCTCATGTCAGGTCCCTATGCCTTCATTGACATAATGACGCAAAACACAAATCAGTGAAGTGAAGAACATCCTAGATGCCTCAAAAACTACTGACAACGATATCACATGCTATTGCCTGACATGATATGTCCACACACCGTCATCTTAGCTTGGGCTGTTTAAAACTGTGGTGGTTGAAACATTGTAATTATAAGTGTGGGTTTTTAAGGCCGTAAATCCTAATGATTTCAGTTTTGTGTCCTGAACCTGCACCACACTTCTTTGGATTTTGTTAAAAAAGCTTTTTTTGTTAGCATTTTGTTAAAGCTTTTTATTAAACCCATGTTTGGTAAAAATGTGCTCTTTAAAAAACAAAAAATATATAACTAAAAAAAAACCAAGAAAGCAAGTTATTTTCTGTTTTAGAAATTGTATTAAAGGCAAGTACTTCTTTCACGCAATAAATAATGCAATGCAGCGGTTAACAACATCATACACGTAATGAAACTTAAGATTTGTCTCTCAGTTCCTGTGCGAACATTGAAAGACAGGCAAACACAGAAAGGCTACATTGAGCAGGAAGTGCAAATCTATTTTTTTTCTTGTCCCCTGCTTTACATCCACTTCCGTTCATCTTTGTACAAAATCAAAAAGAACATCTGTTGACCCACGAGTCACTTATCTGAACAAAGAAAGCAGTATACTGTACTGAGAATCTGATGACAGTTTGTATTTGTAAGCACTAATCTGATTTGACAATCTGTCTATGCAACTGGTTGATATCCAGCGTGCATCAACCAATCAGTTGCTGCGGCTCTAGTAATATGTCTAGGCAGGAGCGTGTGTGCGTGCAAATGTCTGTGTGCTACAGCTTGTCTGCCCTCATCATTGTGAACCTTTGAACTTCCTATTTGTTTAGTTCAAGATACTTCCAATACATATATTTTAAGTGAGCTTTAAAAATAAAATCAGCTGAGAGTCTGTCAAAACTTTTTCCCAATTTCAAGCTGACCTTTAACTCTTATCCCATCACCACTATTGAGAATGCCTCAGTACGTTTCTTTTGAGTATTTTACATGAATCCCCTCTAAATTATGTTTACATCTTAACCATATTTTTATGAAGAACTTTCCCTTAAAATGCACTGATAGGAAGCGCTTAATCCTCACTAGGGTCACTCGTACCCAGAGCCTATAAATGGGCCTGAAGCAGGGACTCACCCTGGGCAGGGCACCGGTCACTCGCTGAGTGCACACACCGTTCACTCACACCTACAGTCAATTTAGAATCCCCAATTCACCTGACCTGCATGTCTTTGGACTCTAAGAGAAACCAGAGACCCCAGAGGAAACCCAGGAAGGCCAGGACCTGGTTTCAACCCCCAATCCTGGAGGTGTATGGCAACAGTGCTACCCACTGTGGGGTCTTTACCCTAAAATTGAGATGAATAACATATTTTTTCTTTGGTTTTAATCCATGACTAGCACATCATGCACAGTTTAATTTGATCCCAAGTGCTAAATGTAAGTTTTAGTCTTTTGTCAGTGCCCCCTCTCTTCCACTGACTAGCATTCTGTATAGGAAAGAGTCAGTTATATTTAGTTTTGAATTTTCAGTCAGGTGCTTGAAGGATTCCACCTGGTGTTGAGTGTGAGCACAACATTGTCATGTAATAACTTACACATCTATTACCTTAATATTTTCGTTAAGGGTAATGAGTTTAATATTAAATTAATGTTTTGGGAGCATATTTGGGGCGTATTTAGGGTTTATACTATAAAAATAGGCATTTTTGTGGCATTTTCTTCACCAAAACACAACAAAGCGTTTTTTCAATATACGTGGGTGCTCTTGGAACGTAACCCTCGTTCTTCGTGGGGGATTACTCTCTCTTTCTCTCTTTCTCTCTCTCTCTCTCTCTCATGGGGGTTTACATTGCAAGAGCACCTGCATGTAGTGAAAAACCGCGTTGTTGTGTTTTGGTAAAAAAGAAAAAAGCCTAAAAATGCCTATTTTTATAGTGTAAACCCTAAATATGCCCATAAATAAGCTCCCCAAACATTTGCATTTAATTTTAAAAGTTTTCCGGGGAACAACCCCTGATCGAAAAATACAAATGAGGGCTCGTTGGAAAGGTCTCTTGGACATCTTTCGAACTGTGGAGTTTGAAGTGTCTGAGTGCTTGCACCATGGAGAAATCGCACATGAAGTGCGGGGACACAACCCTTGTGTGGAATTTGGGGAAAAAAAAAACATTCAGAAAAAAAGCACAAATACATGTTGTTGGATAAGAGTGTCTGCCAAATACTGCAAAAGTGAATGTAAATGTCAACCAGGAGCTGGTACTGACTTTCTTCAGGCCAACATGGCTTTTCAGATACATGTATCACTGCCTGTTGGTCTGGTGGTATACTCCTGACAGTGTGTTTTTGTGTTTTTATGAGGATGTGGATGATGTCGATTTTTTTCATTTTTAAAATGAAGGAAGACTCTCATGTAAAAAATTCCCATGTACACATAGAGACTCAGGAGGGCACAGCTTAGAATGAAACTCCCTCTTCCCCCATCACTCGCAATGCTAGCTAATGACCACACACCAGCTTTCACCCTCCCAGTGTGATGTCTTTGTACTCTGGGTGTATACCGGGCCGGATTAAGGAGAGTGGGGGCCCCTTGGCAGAGGTATTTTTGGGGCCTGCCTTTACAAAAATATTTCGAATACACAAAACATCACTGAAAAAAAGTGTTATATTAACACTTTTATTAATACACATAGAGTTATGCCTACTTCAGTGTTTTTTTATATTGAGAGACAACGTATGCTGGATCAAAGCTTATGTAATTTTTGCGTCTCTTCTTCCACTGCTGGATCTTGGTTGATACTGCCTTTCTTGGGTTTTCACTATTTACATGCTTTCATATGTGCTCTATAACACTAACTTAGTTTCAGGACAAACCAAGACAAATGAATCCAGCCATTTTAGCACTTCTTTCTCATGCTGGTCTGTTTTTTTCTTTATCTTCTTTTCTTTTTTCCTTTTCTGGACTCTGCTTCCATTTGTTCTGTTCTCATCTATGACTAGGTCTCCTTAAAGTTCTAGATAACCTTGAACAGCCATCCATACCAATAGCTATACCACATCTATACCAATGAACAATAATTAGCGTGATTTAGTGAAATTATGCGAAATTGTTGACGCAAATGCTTATTAAAATGATTTTGGGCCCCCACAGGCTGGGGCTCTGGGCTACTGCCAGGTAAGTCCTTGCTGAAGCCTGGCTGTAGTTTTGTGATGACAACATTTAAACAACTTGTCATGGTAGCGAGCCATATTAGGTAGGCACTACAGAAGGGAGTAATACACAATTTATTAGTTGTTTGTTAGCTAAAGTAAAATGCTCCATAGTGAACTCACCATAGTAATTAAAAAGGGTATGTTTTTATTATAAATCATATCACAGAGCTAAATACTCTAGATTTCATCTGCTAACAGTTAGAGAAGGATGTTTTTGAATCAGGGCACATTCTGAGCCTCGTGAATCCCTGTTTACTGCCTCTGCTCTCTCAGAGCTTGGGGGCGGATCTCAGTCGCGCCGACTAATAAGAGACCTGGAAGCAAACAACGTCACACTAGCCACGCCCACTCCACTCCCAACGCTCGCGTGCAGTCCAGGCCAGCCTGGAAGCTCAGACTGGTTGTTGTTGGTGCTAGTCTTGCAGGCTGCACTGGGGTCTCTGCAGCTGTGGGGTGATGTGGACGGAACTTTAAATTTTGTAATTATTCCCTCAAAACGTTGGACTGCAGCAGCTCGTCAGGACGAGCTACAGTGAAAGTGCTCCTCAGCTGGGAACTTTAGTGCTGATGGTGAGTTTAAAGAGCCAAAAAGTGGAAGTGCTGATCTGTGAACGTGTGTTGTTTTTCTAGAAGGTGTCTGAACCAAGGAGTCAGGAGTTTAGTCAGATGTTTAGTCTTTGCTCAGGACTGTTTTGATCCGTGCAGTGGGATTATGGCGCGTCAAGAAGCTTTAAAGGCCAGTCATTATTTTTAAAAACCTAGAAAAAGCCCACATAAAATAATATGATAGCGGTTTTATCGCATGTTGTGGGTTTAATTTATGGTGCAGGTGCTGGCCTAGTAGTTATGGAGTTGCCACTGCGATGAGAGGGTTGTGGGTTTGAATCCCAGGCACCACTGAGGCACGTTTGAGCAAGGTACTGTCCCCACACACTGCTCCCCAGGCGCCCCATTGGTGGCTGTTCACTGCTTCATTTAGTGCATGGGTTGAATGCAGAGAAAGAATTTCACATTGTTCACATTGCTGACTATAAGGGCCCACTTTACCATATCTCGGTAAACCCTCTGCCAGCTGTTTACGACACTTTCAAATATCATCCCACAGTTTAGTTATGATTTAACCAGTTTGTGCTGCTTTGTACAAACATGCTCATATATGACTTGTGGCCAATTCTAAAAATGGACAGTTGTTGCATTCAGTCTGTTCATATTTTAGTCTGCTGTAAATTATAATACTGAGTGCTGACATTTCAGAGTTGTTTGTATTAACATTAAAGGTGATTTTTGAAATGCCTGTTCAATTAAATGCTTGAGATAGCAATTTAGAATGCTTTCTAGTAAAATGGGTTAGTGTAGACAAACTTAACAACTTTACAGTGGGGAACCAGGGGGCACAATTATTTGCTCCCCAAAATGGACAGTGAATCTACATTTGCATAT
>JBBJLR010000001.1:25320748-25347945 GCA_037577145.1 Brachypetersius gabonensis
TCTCTCTCTCTCTCTCTCTCTCTCTCTCTCTCTCTCTCTCTCTCTCTCTCGCTCTCTCTCTCTCTCTCTCTCTCTCTGTGCATAGCTTCGGTCACTTCTCGTTTCACCAAAAGGAGCAGTAATTGTAGCCTCAGAACGGAAAACCCTTGCTATACAGACAAGAGGCCCTTTGGTGCAGTTGCTGCTGCACTGCTGAGGACAACCAGCTCGTAAAACAGGTTTATGGGATTGACTTATAGAGAGCTCAACATTCCACTGATCTATACATGGCAACTTCCACAGTGCAGAAATCAAACCTCCCTTTCTCAGACTGAGCACCCGGGCACAGCGCTGCTGATTCAAACTTACATAAGCCAGCAAACGCATGACTAAACCCGTGTTTCCATGGCTCGAAACCTTAACGATGTTCTTTAACAACCTTCTGTCTGAGTGAAGGTGGCATAAGCTTTATCTGATCCTGGAAAAAGCCCAAAATGGCCACAGAGAAGTTACTGTGGCCAGGATACTGCAGAATAAAGAAACTTAACAAAAAGTCACATGTAACTTCCAGAATAACTTCCATGTCAAAATGAAAAGAAAAAAAAAAAAAATCAAGCCTAAATGCATGTTATTTTTACAGGAATTGCTACCGCATCACTTAGGAGAAGCTGGGATTGAAAAGAATGCCAGGTATCTGCCTAAGAGGAGCCTCTGCAAGGTCTTACTATGTGCAGTCCTTTAACTTGGAACAGATTCTGGTATTGTTGAATTCACTGAAAGCACGCGTCTGCATTATACCAGCCTGTTACAAACAAGCAAGTCTGACTAACTTGCACCAACAGAATGGAATCAGTCTTCATTTGGAGGGGAAAGAGAGCTCAGTATCAGGTTTGACAGTTTAGTTGTAAAATCTGCAAACCACCAAAAGTTCAGTTAGAAACCATGGTTCTTCCCAATCAGTTTTCTTAGCTGTGCTATTTGAGGGGAACATCTGAAGACAGAATGTGAGTTCTCAAAAATTCATGAAGTCAGACATTGCTGTGGTCAGTCAAACAGCCCATTTAATCCATAACCAGGGCTAACTGTATGATCGCTCCTCCTGAAACCAGTCCAGCTAATTTATCCTAACGTAGTTGGGTGGAATCCACAATCACAAATGTCTGACATGTCTAGATTGCAATAATGTGATCTTTAGATATTCATATGTCTTTAGAACTTTACAAATTCACAGTAGCAACTACAGAAATATGGAAATCAGGAGTAGATGCTCCTCAGGCATGGCAGAGGCTCCGTCTCAGCTGGTGCAGGCTTGGCCTACATTTGCCCATTACTCATGGATGAGCTTGCTCCCATGCTTCACGGCTTATTTGTCACGCACCCATTCAGATCCATTCACATCTCAGCCGCTGCTTCCCTAGAATACAAAAAAGCCCATTACAAAACACCCAGTGAGCATTTTGGGCCCAGTTCTCCATGTTTCTGGTACTTTAAAAGTGAATAAAATGTCTCTTTTTGCAGAGAGATTATGTCTAATTCATTGCATTAATCTCATTTTCTGCAGCATAACCTCTTTGGCACTTCCAGAAATAGGGAAAAGTGAAAGGTTGAGATAAAGTTTTTGGGTTGTCTGTGTCAAAGAAAACAGTGTACAGTACTTTTAACACATCCAGCGGTTCACTGCGCATTAATTATTTTAGTGATGGGGAGCAAATAAGGTCAGAATGAGGTCAATCAGAATCATCTTTAAACAGATACATGTACACATTTACACAAACACATACGCACAAATTCATTGGGTTCATCTACTTTGTTTCTACTCTCATTTGCCATTTTATGAGCTCCACTGACCATACAGTTGCACTTTGTGGTCTACAGTTACAGATTGCAGTCCGTCTGTTTCTCTTTAATCTCATTTGTTCCACATCAGTGTTCAAATCCGTCACCAGTGAACAGGCATCACATGAGTAGCGGATCACTCTCTGCACAACAGTGACACTGACGTGGTAGTGGCATGTCCATGCATGTATGTTTGTGTGTGTGTGTGTTTGTGTGTATGTGAATCCCAAACAGCAGAGATTGAGTTTTTAAACACTTTTTAATCCTCTCACAGTTCACTCTGTTTTTTATGTTGGTGGACTTTCTCAGTCCAGCAGAGAAACTGAGATGTTTAAAAACTCCAGCAGCACTTCAGTGTACAATCCACTTTGTGCAGAACATTCACACACACACACACGCACGCACGCACGCACGCACGCACGCACACATGCATAGGGGGTGGGGTATATCAGGTAGCAAGTGAATGGTCAGTTCTTGAAGTTGACGTGTGGGAAACTGGAAAAATAACTTTGACAAGAGCCATACTATGATGGCTGGATGACTGGGTCAGAGCATCTCCAAAACAGGGTGGGGTGTCTTGAGAGAGGGTCCCAGGATACAATGGTCAGTTCCGACCAAATGTGGTCCAAGGAAAGACCTGGTGACAGGACCATTGGCACCTAAGGCTTACTGATGTGTGTGGAGATCCAAGGGTAGCCTGTCTGGTCCAGTCTCAAAGAAGAGATGAAAGAAGTAGCACAAATAGTTGAAAAAGTTAATATTGGCTATAATAGAAAGGTGTCAGAACACACAGTGCATCACAGCTTGGTGCATATGGAGCTGCACAGCTGCAGTCAGGTCCGAGTACCCATGCTGACCCCTGTCCACCACCGAAAGGGCCTACAATGAGCATGTGAGCATCAGGACTGGACTAAGGAGCAATGGAGGAAGACAGCATGGTATGATGAATCACAATTCCTTGTACACCATGTGGACAGCCAGGTGTGTGTGTGTGTGGGGAAGAAATGGCATGCGAATGTACAATAGCAAGAACGCAAACCAGGAATGGGCCATTATCAAAGGTGTATTACACAACACTGATAACAGCCCACACACCATAAATCATAAAAAGATATTGATGAAAGTGGTGAGTAATGCCCATTAACAGAGAAATAGAATAGAAAATAACAGGAAAAGAAGGAAAAAATAGATAAGAGCTAAGGTTTAAAAGAGATTTTGCAATGGAAGAACCTTTATGCATCTTTAAGCTTCATGCAGTGTTTCATCACCTTCACTAGCCGTTGTTTTAAGCCAATCAAAGAAAACCACAGTTGCATAAAGGCCGCAGTGCAGTAAAGCGATGATAAGAGGAAGTTTTCCAGTGGCTACAGCTCCGAACAGAGTCTTGCTCTTAAACCGGAACCAGCTGCTTTGACCCACATCTGTCAGTCACTAATTAAGCATGCTGGTTATAGACCTCAGGGCTGTCAGACTGTGTCTGGCATAAGAGGGTGACACAAGAGTGTATATGTGTGTGTGCGCTCGTGAGTCATGCGGGGACAGAAAGCCAGAGGATATCTTTGTGTTTGTGTCGTCTGATATGAAACAGAGAGCGCTCCCTGAAGGATGCACATTAGTGTGTTTGTGTTCATTCAAAACAGTATGTTCGAAATTAGTTCTAAAATAAATATAGTTATAAATGCATTTATGGCGTCATTTAAGTGAATTATATTGTGTTATTGTGTTATTTCGGGTGGCTGGTGGCCTGGTGGTTAGGGCGGTGCCCCGGCAATCAGAAGGTTGTGGGTTAGAATCCCATGACTGTTAGTGGCACCACTGCGGTACCTTTGAGCAAGGCACACACTGCTCCCCGCCCCATCCCCCACACCCCTGACTTGATGAATGGGTTAAATGCAGAGAAAGAAGGTCTCATTATTCACACTGTGTGCTGTGGTGTGAATATAAGGGGCCACTTTACTTTATATTATTCACTTGGTTTCGCTCAACGTGATTTTGGTCCCTTGTTTAGAACATAAATGACGTCTGTCACACAATGGCTGTGCAGGTGGACAATGGGATAATTCAAAAACTTATGAGTCCAGGAACTGTCACAATGGCCTACTGCTGGGTGGAAAGCTTTAACAAAGCCTCTCAGGGATGCGTGTTGCGTAATCAGAGGAAGCTGTAGGAGAGGGGCACTTAGCATTGTGTGAATAGTGGGGAAAAAGAACAGCGCTCACCTACATCAGGAGCCTTCGCCTGCTCGTCTGACTCAGACTGCATTATATTCAGCACCTGCTGCGACAGAAGCCTGCAGGTTTTGCCATTGTGAGAAGGTGTGAAGTGTCACCATGCAAAGCCAGTGTGAAAATGTATAGAAATACTTCTGGGGGTCTGTCATATAACTCAATACAGCCATAAAAGCTTTTTTTCTGTTTGTTAAAAGGAAGTTCCTTTGATGTGTCAAAATTTCGTCCTAATTTACGTAGAATGACAACATGCAAAGTTGGTTTGATGTGAAATTAACGGTTTGATGGTGAATGGAACCAGGAGTCACAATGTCAACAACAATTGAGCTACTCTACATTATATCTTCATTTATTTATTTAACTTTTTTACCGAGACTTTATGAGTAATAAATCTGGGGAAAAAATCCGTAATAAAAAAATTACTACCAATTAAACCAAAACTCCATTAACTTACCAGTTAAATATAGGCCTGTCACAAATATTTCTTACACACTTGATCTAATTATTTAAGTACACTGCAATTATTTAGTCTGACCTCAAGTTTTCACAATCCTAGGCTTACATTGCACAAAACCATACGAGCAATGGGTGTCTTATAAAATTGGAACTGTTAATGGCAAATCATTTTGTGGCAATTAATCATCAGTTAAAATTCCATGATAATAACAGGCCTACCAGTATATCAGCATACAGCAAAGTGCATCACAATCATAATGTATAGCAATATCGTCAAAGTATTGTTTTACTGTTCATAACGAGTTGCTCTAAAACAACATTAGTTTGAGATCAATCATGAAAACAGTGAATATGTTGTTTTTGCAGGTCATTATCTTTATTTGGGCTGGGAGCTGAAACAATATTAGTTGTTTTATTTTATTTTATTTAAAAAAAATTGAAATATGAGGCCATTACAAGATAAGATAATTGCACTACTTAAGAGCGTTGCTGTTTTTAGAGAAATCTTGGGTGCTTTTTTTTTTGGCATAAAAGGTGGAACATTTATGAAAGTCAAAGGATGGGTACAATGTTTGTTTGTTTCAAATGGCCTGAACTTTTATTGTGTTTTATGGCTCTTCTTTGCATAAACAGCAGAAAAGAAAGTTGAATTGAACCTTCTGTTCCTGTGCAACATTTACCACTACACTGTCACCTTCCTTTAAAGAGAATGAACAGTGTGGCCTTTAAATCGCCCACTAAAGATCAGAACAGCAGCTAGTAGGAGAACAGAATGCACTGTACTGTGAAACATCTTTTCAATTTTGTTAGAATGGCAATTTTCTTTTTTTTTGTCTGATGGGACCTGATGCAAGAAAGGGAAAAAATGGATTTCTTGGCTGAGGTGTGGTGTGTTTGTCTGGGCTCATGTGTTGCATAAGCAGTGCTGGCTCTGCATGTGCAACATCCTAATAAAAGCATTAGTCATCCCCTTTGGTCTTATTTATCATATCCTTGTATTCTTTCGGCACAGATGGGTTCCATTGTTCAGTGTACTGTACCTCCTCAGGAGCTGGGCCGAGACACTGGCAACATGAGTGCTATTCCCTTCCCCTGTGAGTTCCTGGTACTGCCCAGCGTAAGAACACACTGTGCACCAAGCAATGCCAGTCATGGAAAATCTGTCATTGCAAACAGCCTGAGCAGTAAGAACACCGGATTCAGCTTTATGCCCTTAAAACTGCATGTTAATGCAACAGGTCTACCAGTAACTGGGAAAACGAAAGAACAGTCGTTTTCTGTTTATTTATTTATGAATATTCACTATAGGATACAGTTGTGCAAGCAGAAAACTCAAAAACTATGTTAGCAAAAACTAGACTGTTCGAAGGCATTAAAAGAGCATCTCCACTAGCATTCAGTTTAATCTAAACTTGAGTGAGGAGCATGTGTGTGTCTGCATGTGTTACCCTGGTGCCATCTGCAGTGTCAGCTTTCATTTGGGGAGCGTCAGACAGATGACTTATTGTGGGACATGTGTGTATGTGTGTTTATGTGTGTGTATGCCTGTGTTTGTGTGTGAGAGTGTGTGTGTATGTTTGTGTGTAGGCCTATATGTGTAGACCTGTGAGTGTGTGTGTGTTTATGTGTGTGTATGCCTGTGTGTGTGCAAAAATGTGTGTGTGTTTGTGTTTAGGCCTGCGCGTGTGTGTGAGTGTGTGTGATTGTGTATATGTGTGTGACTGTGTTGTAGTCAGCTGCAGTGAAAGGCGAGGTGATGTCTGATTTCCGACTACATATCACACACACAAACACACACGTGCAAATTTATCGGGACATGACGTTATACACATGCCACTTTTTAATATAAAGTATCTATATGTAACATATTATGTAAGTATCACACACATACACACACACACACACACACACACACACACACACACACACATATAGTATTGGCAGAAACTCAGATTGATGAGTTACAACATATGACCAAGAATGATTAAACTAAGGCTGCAGTACATGCAGCGACCAAATACTGAAAGAAAAAGGACAGAAGCAAGTTCTGTGGCTCCTGACATTTCCAATGCAAGCAGGGCCATTTTGTCCTTTACACGTACAAAGCAAACAGACACACACACACACACTGACTCCTTTGGAGATCTCCTTATATGGGCCGTAGCCCAGGCGCACTGCATATTTCCTGTTCTTAAACCCTGATATCTCCACTGAACTACACAAGCACAAACTCCTCGGCTCAAGCAGGTGCTGGGAAATCATCCAAAAGCCAAATCTTCCATTCAAGGAAAGACACACTCTTAAAAGCAAGCTGCTGTTTACCTTAGGACGACGCTGTCTGAGCTGACCTACATCGCAGAAGTCAGATTGCTTTATGTATAGCCTGACACTTGATAAACTCAATAAAAGAAAAACTAAATAGTTTGAACAGCAATACATCATGTTTGTGAAACCCATTTGAAAGCTGAGATCCTTTTATTCTGCTGTGATAGACTGTAGTAAGTGCAGCTGGTTTAAATTGCATTTCCTTATACTCTGTTTCACAGCATGAAAGTCAACAGAACAGGTCTGATGTGATGAAAAGCCAGGCCTGTTTATTCGATTCCTAGGCCAAGGCCACCAATATTTACAGAACATGCTGTGTTTAAACAGACGTTCAGTGGAACAGACACAAGAAAGCCGAACGCAATTTATTGATTTATGAATTCAGCTTGTATCAGTTTAGCCTCTAAAAACTCCATACTGTTTTAAGGCACTCTGGAGTTTCTATGGCTTTGTTGACAGTAGATGTCTTCGTTAAAATAGCAGCATAAAAAGTCATATTTTCATTTTAAACTCTCATTAAAACTCTCATTAAAATGCTGTAAGCGTTAAAGAACATTAAGGAATAAAGAAAGCAAATCAACATATTTTGGGTTATGTTATATACATACCGGTTTTATATAATATCTATTCTATAATGCAGAATATAGAATATATAGGATATTATAGCATTGATTAGAATATTAATACACCATATATTCATTCAAATTTTTTATCCAGATTTATATAGTATCAGTGTCCATTTTTATATTTCACTAGGGATTGAATGAATTTTACATTTTGTTACTAATCTTAAGATGCCCTTAAGCAGTGACCAGTTTTCTCTAAGAAAAGCTATGGATTTATCTTTTCATATGGACACAAAAGCAATAATGCTTTTGTTGCAAAGAAGCAGACTTTTATGAATAATATGCAGTGAAAATCGTAAAAAATATGGTAGAAATTAAACACAGCATTCCTATAAACTGTTTGGAACACAACAGATCGCTCTGGGTCAGTCAGTGCATTGTGTGGGTTGGTGCTCGGCTCGAGTAAGTAGACAATGGAAGGACAGGCACGCTGGGAAAATTCAGTGCTGCTACTGTTGAATTTCTGAGTTCATTCGTTTGTAGAGGGTCATGTGGGACTGTGTCCTGTGAGTTGTCTGTGGGTGTGTAGTCTGACACGATTGCTCCCAGGTGCGGCAGGGGGGTGAGAAGACTGCGGAACAGAGCGAGGGGGGCAAGGAAAGAGTCAGAGACAGGTGGGAGTGGGGGCAGGCAATGGATTGGAAGCACCATTGTATTGTAAACACTGGCAGTGATTTATACAGGGAGGGAAACTTCCAGCAAAATCTTGTAACTTCTAAGTTTCATTTGTCCGCACTGGGTGAGCGGCCTGCAGAAAGTTTGCTCCAGGAGAAAAGAGGTATGGAAACTTTCCCTAGGTGAGTTATTTGGACATGTTTATATTTGGTGTTGGTTGGTAGACACTATATCAACAAAAGTATTGGGATATGCCTGTTTTTCATGGTTTGGGCCCTTACTTCCAGTGAAGGACAATACTTCAGCAGACCAAGACATTTTGTACAACACCATGCTTCAACTTTGTGGACACAGTTTGGCAAAGAACCTTTTCTTTTCCAGTGTCACTGTGTCCCAGTGCACAAAGCGAGCTCCATAAAGACATGGCTGGATGAGTTCAGTGTGGAAAAACATGTCAGGCCACACAGAGCCCTGACCAACTCCTTTTGGGATGAACTGGAACAGAGACTGCGAGACAGGACTTCTCGTCCAACATCAGTGTCTGACCTCATAAATGCTACAGAATGATTCGACACAAATTCCCACAGAAACTCTAAAACCTTGAGGAAAGCCTTCCAAGAAGAGTGAAAGCTGTTATAGTCGCAATAGGGGGATCAACTTCATATTAAAGTCAATGGATTTGAAAGCAATGTCATTAAATGTCATTCGTTTGCTGTCTGATAGACAAAATAAACCATCTTTCACTTCACCTCTGTGTGTGTGTACATTTCCATGGAAAGAGCTCATTTTTTAATGATTAGTATACAGAAATGTAATCATGTCCTGATAAGTGAAAGTGACAATCTGGTCATATGTGAACACACCACAGCACACAGTGTGAACAGCACGAAATTCTTCCTCTGCATTTAACCCATTCACCAAGTGAAGCAGGGGGCAGCTACGAACACGGCGCCCGGGGAGCAGTGTGTGGGGACGGTACCTTGCTCAGGGTACCTCAGAGGTGCCTACCGGTCTTGGGAATCGAATCTGGACTTTCTGATCACAGGGCGAATGCCCTAACCACTAGGCCACCAGCTGCCCCAAGCTGCCCCATAATAGGGCTACAGCTAGATAAAATAAGGAACCCAACACATGTAAAAATATTCATTTTCCACAGTGACAGCTGAAGTGCAATATCACATAAATCGTTTGCAGGTTTTATTACTTTTTAGGAGTCTGCACACATTTACTGAAAAACAAAAAAAAAGAACAAAAAAAAAACCCTATAGGATAGTCTGCCCACTCAGTGGCCACACTCAGACAGTTCTTTCCACTTGTACCAGGCTCCTGTTTCTTTGAATGGAGAAACAAATAAGCCCAAAACTTCAAGCCATTAGAATTTCAAAAATTACTGAAATAACGGGTGAAATCTGACCAAAATGGCAAAAAGTATCTGGCTCAAATAATGCAAAAAATCCAGTTTCTTTAGGTTTTTATACTGCTTTACCTCCAAGTTGAGTGGCTCTTTTTACTGAATGACAAGGCTTGCCTAGTAGAGGCACCCCATAAATGTTTCAAGCTTTCTAATGTGTCTGGTTAAACCTCAAGTTGTCAGTCTACACTCAGATCTACACTCTATAATCAGGTGGTTCTGTATTAACGCTTCTCAGATTACCTGGTATCCTTTTGATAAAGCATCAGTCTTGTCTCCTTACATGTGGTTTATTCTTGATTACAGCAGCAGTCACGATTCATACTGTGGTCCAAAAATGCGCCTTAATCGACCATATTAATGCCTCTTCGTCTTCTTAGATGTTCAAGCACAATATGACCTCACAATACTGTATTCTCAGCAAAATGACTCAGAATGACTCCAAATGGCCTTTTTTTTTACACAACAGCGTTTTGCAAAAAGCACAGAAACAGCACAGAGACAATGCATTTGTCAATGCATGTGTCAGGAACAGCAGGGACCCACAGCACCGCAATCAATATTCAATTAATGTGTCTGCTGCTCAGCTTCCAACAGCTCTGTACTCTGTTCTCACCAGCCGGTGAAGAAACAGGCTGAAGTGGGAGAAGAGAACAACATCACAGAGAAGCAGAACCAAAAAGAGCAATGTATATAAGGTTCTAAACATGGTAAGATTGTATTTAGTCACTACAATGCTCACTCCTGGAACTAACTGCACACCAATATCAGCTCTTCACCGACTGTAGTTTTAAACAGCTGTTAAAACTGCACTATTCTCCTCCAGCTGCATTTAAACACGTGCACTTCTGTTGCACTTTCAATTTTCTTTCATTGATTTTCTATGTGGGCCCCACAGTGGTGCAGTGGGTTGCACTGTTGCCTCACACCTCCACGGTTGAGGGTTTGAGTCCAGTCCTGGTTATGTGTGTGTATGTGTGGAGTTTGCATGTTCTCCTTGTGGTGACATGGGTTTCATCCGGGGTCTCCGGGTTTCTCCCACAGTCCAAAGACATGAGCATCAGGTGAACTGGGGATTCTAAATTGACTGTAGGTGTGAGTGTGTGAGTGAATGTGTGTGTGTGTGTGTGTACCCTGCGGTTGGCTTGCACCCTGCAGTTGGCTTGAGTACCCGCAACCCTAGTAAGGATTAAGTAATTACAGAAAATGAATGAGTGAGTGATTTTCTATGTATTCTTTTATTTCTTTAATTATTTCGTTTAATTATTTGTATTATATTGAATTTCTATTTCTGCACAGCACATTAAATGACACCTTTTTATTTAATACATTTTCTGATATTTTCTAAACTTTTTTCTAAACTTCAATCAAATTCTGTTTAGGCCCAAGACATTCAAACAGATCTCTGTGGATAATATCTCTTTTGTTTTCAGTTAAGCTCTGAAGACCCTCCTTTGGGAGGAAAAAAGGCGTTTCAAAGCCAGGCGGGAGCGGAAGTGCTCCTCAGACCATTTGTGCCGATGACAGCTGTGGAGCCCAGAAAAAATTCTGGGTCAGCCAGTTCCCAGCTTTGTAGTCACACATTGAAAAGATCACCATTAAATGGGGATAAGCTACAGCCGAGAGAACTGGAAGGTACAGACGCTCAGCTGTCGCGTGCGAGACATTCTGATAACCACAATAAGCAACTGATGAAGTAGATGAAGTAGAAGGCTGACAGAGCTCTGTCTATTACAGTAATCAGACATCATGCCCTAAAGTGAAAATAACAGCATAAATGAATAATTTATGTTAAGCAAAATTAAGAGCTGTCTTATTATTCCATTACGTCTGGGAGTGTGTGTTTGTGTGTGTGATCTTGGGGAGATATCAGAGATCATATGTCGACAGCATATCATCACTATCATAACAAAACCTCTGAAACATAAGACTTAAAAGGCACTTTTCCAAATGCATACAGAAACCGTACAGCACCTAAACTGTACTGCACCTAAACCGTACTAAACCTAAACCGTACTGCACCTAAACCGTACTGCACCTAAACCGTACTGTACCTAAACCGTACTGCACCTAAACCGTACTGCACCTAAACTGTACTGCACCTAAACTGTACTGCACCTAAACTGTACTGCACCTAAACCGTACTGCACCTAAACCGTACTGCACCTAAACCGTGCTGTACCTAAACCGTAGTATACCTAAACCGTACTGTACCTAAACCGTAGTATACCTAAACCGTACTGTACCTAAACCGTAGTATACTTAAACCGTACTGTACCTAGACCGTACTGTACCTAAACCGGACTATACCTAAACCGTACTGTACCTAAACCGTAGTATACAGAAACCGTACTGCACCTAAACCGTACTGTACTTAAACCATGCTGTGCCTAAACCGTACTATACCTAAACCGCGCTGTACCTAAACTGTACAGTGCCTAAACCGCATTGTACCTAAACCATACTATACCCAAACCGTACTGTACCTAAACCGAACAGTACCTAAACCGCGCTGTACCTAAACCGAACAGTACCTAAACCGCGCTGTACCTAAACCAAACAGTACCTAAACCGCGCTGTACCTAAACCAAACAGTACCTAAACCGCGCTGTACCTAAACCGAACAGTACCTAAACCGCGCTGTACCAAAACCATACTGTACCTAAACCAAACAGTACCTCAACCATACTGTACCTAAACCGTGCAGTACCTAAAACATACTGCACCTAAACCATGTTGTACCTAAACCATACTGTACCTAAACCATACTGTACCTACGTTTGTTTGCAATATTAATAGCTCCTTTAGCCAGTGGAAAAGCACTACAAGACAAATAGAAACTTTCATATGTTCTTTAATGTGCACAGACTTTATTCCAAGCAATTTCAGATATTTTTTCAGTCCATAATGATCAGACAGGTCAAAAAAAACAAAAAAACAGTGTTCCTCAGGAACGCTCTGATTGTCCATACAGAGATACAGTAAAAATGTGGACCACCTGGAGTTCCCTAAGGATCAGTTTGAGAAGCACTGGTGAAAAAACAAGTTTTGTTATGTAAGTGACAATATGACCAGTGGGTTTTTTTCAACCCCCCCACCCCCACCCCCGCCAACGTACGCAATATAAGACCACATAGCAGAGGCAGAGGCAGAGGAAATGAAGGCTGGTGCACAGAGTGGCAGCGCTACAGGCAGAAACAAAACCTTATACCACTGTCAGGGGGATCAGGGAACAAATCAATTTTTGTCCCCTGATGTGTTACACCTTTGGACCATCTGTACTTCATGTCCTCGTCCTTTCCAGCTCTGCAACTTTGAAAAGGTTGGGATGCTCAGGAATAAAGAACTGATCCATTATTCATGTCTGTTTAGTGGCCCCCTCCTGTAGACACTCAGACAAAATGGTAGACACACCTCCACCCCCACAGCACGCCGCTGCACTACAGCTAATGCCGAGCCAGGGAGGATGATTTAGAGACTCCTTGATAAGAATGAGAGGAGACAGAAAGGAGACAGCGAGGCAGCAGCATATGCGAAGCTATGAATTGAGTAGAGAGGCATCTAATCAAAATAAAAAGACACAGTAAACTTCCTCCACGTTAGAATCCTGTTATGGATTACTCAAATGCAAGCCATCTTAATAGATATGTATTGATTCGGCTTTGTATTGCCGTTGTTATTCTTTATAGAGCGTTCACCACAGAGATGATCAAAACTTCCTTGATCCTCAGACATCCTGTCATGAATGAAATCATTTTTTAAAAGGGAGGTAGCTAAACAAAGTCCTTTTGCCCTTCAACATGGGATGCATAAATCTCAACAAAAAACTCAGGACCGTCTGACTCAACAGGGCCTAATGGAACCCCTAGCTTAACCGAAAGGAACAATACATTTTTAGTCACCTGGTTCAGTCTGATAAAATGTACTTTTTCTAAAAACAACCACAATGTTAGATGAATGACACAATCAGTGCTGGACTGGCCATCTGGTATACTGGGAATTTGCCCGGTGGGCCAATGGTAATTTTGGGTCGGCGTGGAATCAGATCTTAAAAACTAAGGCAAAGTTGTTCAGGTCAATACTTTCACCTATAAAATATAAAACTTGAGAAACTGGACATTTTTGCAGTGGTCTGTTATTTTTTTCCACAGCTGTATGTTTGCCTGTTTTTCTGGGGAAAAAAAACCCGTATGATTTCAACCAGTTCTTATTACGCTCAAACCAGAAAACAAAAGAGAGCTTGAGCTTACAATTCATTGGTTAACATTCAGGGGAAACATTCTTTGTCCTTATGGCCTAAACTAAAACTGATTAAATGGCCCGGACCCCTTGGCAAGTCTCATTTGACACTCATATAACTCCTAAAATTACACTCCTCAGGCTCCCGTAAATATAATGATAACTCAGCCCTGTTTGTATTGCTTTCCCTGTAATTGCTAAGTAATAAGCCCTAGGATGCACTAAGGTTTATCGGGAGATGAATGAGATCAAAAGCACTTAATGTAATTAAACCTTAAAAAGCACAAAGCCACATGCATGAACCTGGACTATAAACTCACACCATCTGTATCCCACTCCCAGACTCCACAAATTGTCCGCATTCTTTACATTGCCGCCTTTGGCTGGACTCTTTTGCCCTGGAAGAGGAAACACTCTGGATTACTAGAGGACAGACAAATAAACATGATGCCAAAATCAGTCCAGATGAAATTGTAGCTGGAGGGCACTCTCAAGACACAGGAACCTTTCTATAACTGCATGTTGATCTAGGTTTATTGACTTTAGCTATTCATAAACAACCCATACCCCCTTTCTCAACTAAATATATATATTACCCTTAGAGCAAGGCAGAGTCATTCAAACAGTCAGACCAGATCAGATTCCAAAAGTTTACAAGGCAAATATTAAAGGCAAGCTCAGAATTGCACTCTTTTATAAGCTAAACTGCAGTTTTTATTATCTTTTCTTATTGTGTGCCAAATCATTTCTTTATCTCCTATATCTTATTATTGTGTGCAATAATCTACCATGTGAAATATCACTACTGATCTCTATTACCTTCAGTCACTTTCTCACAGCCACTATGTGTTACTAGTACAATAAGTCACTTAACTGTAAGTTACTTATCTATAGTACCTACACCCAGCATGTGTGTGTATATAGCATATCATATTTCATATTTTGTATATTCTACAGTTTTAAATGGTTTTATTTAGACTTAATATTTTATATTGTTCTTGTTTTTGTGTTTCTGTGTCTGTGCAGTCAAAACATAGGCAATTTCTCCAAATGTTCTGATTAAATGTAGACTCCTTGCTCTACTTTGCTCTGTGGTCTCTGTTCTGGTCATTAAAACTAAAGGGAAAAACATGATCAGACTTTAGTCAGTAGGTCAAAAACACGGTTTGAACCACAACAGGATGAGTCCTGCTATGCTTTACTTCACTTTCCTGGATCCTGTTTTTCTCCTGGCACTTTGTTTTCCCGGAATGCCTCTCAGTCTGCTGTCTGCAGTCACGTTAGCTTGTATGACATCATGACAGTCTCAGGATGCTCTGGGTCTTCACAAGTTCAGCTCTGTGCTAGATTTGGACAAATTGACATTCATGGTGAAAATTAAAGTAATGATAAATAAAGGTCTGGGGTGACCTAAAGCACACACCTTCAGGTCACCATCAGGTTGCCTCTCCTTTTATAAAACGACATGTTCCTAAAATATGATTATTTTTAATTGATGATAAAAAAAAAGTGTTACAGAGACAGTTTTTAAACTTAAAAAAAGGCTGCATGTAATTTGTTACAAAAACAGCTCAAAAAAGATTCCAAAAGAGACTGAATCAGAATCAGAAAACTATTGATCCTGGAGGAAATGTTATGACTGCACAGAGACACAAACACAAGAACAATATAAAATATAAAGTCTAAATAAATCCAAAAAATACTCAGTATGAAATACACTCTACTATATACACAAATGCTGGGTATAAATACTATAGATAAGTAACTTACAGTGAAGTGAATTATTAGTAAGACAAATAGTGGTTAGTGTGTTATTGCAGTAATAGAGATCAGTAGTAGATCAGTAATATTTACATAATTAGTGACATTTCACATGGTAGATTATTGCATATTATAATAAGGTATTGCACATAATTAGAATGTTTCACAGCACCCGATAAGAAAATTGCATGGTTTTGCACAAGGCAGACAATTACGCCTTAAGCTAATAAAAGTCATGCTGGTAATGATTTAAATCCAATATAAAACCAATAAGAAATTGCACAACAAAGTAGCATCACTAAAGTAGAGGCCGATGTATTTGCAATTTTTAATAAAAAAAACAAACATGAACAGCAAAACTAAACAGCAAAGTACTCGACAGAGTCATTATGGCACAGCCTACAAGAAAACATCCAGGGTGTAACTGCAGGGAAACACACAGGAGGATCAGGGAGGGCTGATAAACAGTGACTCACAGGCAGAGATACATTCAACAGATCAGAATGGGGAACGCCTGAGAAGGGGCGGAGACATGGAGGATACACAGGTGAATACACTGATCACGGGACTGGACTAAGGTGGAGCTGATAACCAAAACAAGGCTTCATGGTGCTGGACAGACACTGGCAAAACAAGGCAGGGTGTGACTCTCCTTTCTAGCACCTTTATTTTTAAAGGGCCCATATGCTACATTTCTATTCTGTTTATAAGAGTTTATGGACCAAAAACAGTTTTTCTCATTTTAAAACAGGCTGTTTTTGATCCTGAGATTTTTTGTAAATGACCACTGACTGGCTACACTGTATTGTGCCGTATTAAAAAATCATTACAGGCTGAAACACTCTTTATAACTTCAGCACGAAGGGGTAGAGAGGCACTTTTGAACCGAGACTGGCCCAGCGGGGGGTGGGGGGTGGTGGGGTGTCTGCGCCAGCCCCAGATTTACCTGGCCAGTCCAGCAGTGTTAACCAATAACACTTCCAGGACTCTTGAGGCAAAGAAAGCAGGGAGACCTCAGGCACTTTTCCCAGTAGCAGCATGATGATTTCAACAACAACGGTTTATCTTCAGATCAGAAAGCTTGTCCTGATGTTGCCTTACGCAACAGGGCTGGCACTGAAATAAAGGAAGACTTTATTAAGGGGTGTCTTATGATTACATCTGTGCCTCTTGCCTTTAGAGGACAATGTTTTCAGCAGCCACTGTTTTTCCTCGGTGAGTGAGGAGTCTATTTTTCCTGCAGTTTCCTGGTATTTAGTCCCAACTAGGTGGTATGCACTTCCTGTGTTTTTGTATGACAAGAATCGCCATTTTTTCTTTGAGTATATTATGTCTGTCAAGGCATGTCGGTTGAAACGCTAATCACTCCTTATGGTATTGTCATACTTGCCTTCTTGGCATCCTTCCCAAAGCCCTGTAGAGTGAAACAAAGACAGTCAGATGACTTTTTAGAGCCAGACAAAAATACTAAAATTTTCATGCCTCATATGGGGCCCGGCTTTAGGAAGTGGCTGCGCTCTCTCCAGGGTCACAAACAGGAGACTGGCAGAGCCACTAGCGTGAAAGACAGTCTGGGCACAATGCCAACGCTGTTGCCAAGGGAGCGAAGGCTCTCCTCCTCTTTCTCCTCCCTCTGCCACCGAATAAGGCCCGCTCTTGTTCATGCTCTCAGTGCAGCGCAGAGATTAGACCCAGGCTGAAGAATGTTCTAAGAGAAAGTGCTACAAAGTGGATAGCAACCGTGTTGTACCCACTTAACGTAGTTCACAGATGCCCTCATATTTCTTTTCTTGCTGTGCACACACTCACATTGGCCTTATTTGGTTTCTGAGTAAGCCAAGTCACTGCACGTATTTACATCACTGAAACTCACGTTTCTGAAATTAAGAAGATACTTTTATCACTTTTCTAGATATCTTCTGACCAAATAGTCATGACATCACCCTGTTAAATAATACAATACCTTAATCCAACTGCCAAACCATTAAATGGTTAAACTTTGCTAAACAATGAATGAACCTGATCTTGCTGTTTCCAAGCAACTTAACATCCCCACAGGGAAAGACTCTGGCTAGCCATCAGAGTGGTAAAAACCGTGCCAGCTCACATTGGTCAAATCCTTGTAGCACTGTCAAGAGCATTAAAGACACAATAACTCTGAGCTACTGTTCATGGCTCCAGGGAACCACTCATGTATTTTGTTCTGAAGGGAAGAGTGAAGACTTGGCTGTATTTTATGATGCGCCAGAATAACATTTTACAGAATTTGTATTGTTTTTTCAAATGATCAGATATTTGTTCTCAGACTCACTCTCGAAAACTATGTTTTATAATTAACCCCTACATAAAGTATTTTCAGTACTTTTTAAAATATATCTAACAGGAAGCATCTTTGTATTTATAGTCTAATGCTCACTCGCCGTATGCTGCTTTAGAAGCCACAATTGTAGCCGCTTGCTCAAATACAGCATTCATAAGTCACATAGACAGGATGGGTGTATATATTAACAAATTAGAATCACCTTCAGGATATTAGTAAGGGACAGCAGCAGTCTGTGTTCAGCTCCACTATCAGAACTCACATTGCAAACAATCTGAAAATGGCTAACCAAAAACAACATGCCTCCATACTAACCATTTTCTTCTTATCCAACAGTACAAAGTACTCCCACATGCAACTCTGTTCTTTTAGCTTTAATGGTTTGGTGCTCTGTTGTTGGCTCTGGTGACACTGGTGTCCAAAGTTAACCAGCTATTATTAAATAATGGACTTTTTTTATCATATTGTGATGATCACTGTCTTTTTTAAAGACATTTTGTATTGCAATTTAGACTTCAAATGTTGTGAGTTGGAAAATAAGCTTCTGAATACTAAATATTGTTTGTAGATTATCAACATAACAAATAGACTGTCAGGCCCAGTCTTTTCCAAGTACCACTGGACAGGGACAAATACACTGACCATACTGATTACCACTCAGCAGGTTGAAATCATTACTGCCTGTCAGCACCCTCAGAATGAAACCAATAAGCAACATGTTTGCTGAAATCCAGTCTCTAGTTATTCTGGAGTCAGACTAAATGGCGACGTGTTAAAACAGCTGGTTCTTGGTCCTGAAAGCTGCTGCTGTCAGCATTGTACAGACTCCAACAGCTGCAGGGCTTAGCCCTCAGCCAGGGCCCAGAGCATGTATCCTGTTAAAAAACCTAATCGAATTATTCCTCAGACAAGATGCATCTAATAAACTTAATGTAACTACTCCTCAGACAAGACGCATATAATAAACCAAATCTAACTACTCTTCGGACAACATGCATCTAGTTAGTGACTGCTAGGACTTAAAGAGCTGTGAATGAGTCCAACGAGGCAAATGACACAAAGGTTTTAGTTCAGCAGAACTGAAGAGCCACAGATCAGAGGATCCCAGACGGATATGCGATGCATGAGAAACTGACGAGACGCCACCGGATGTTCTAAACAGGCCCGGGCAGCAAGCCAGTGCGCCTCAGCATGACCTGATGTCTGACAAAAGCCACACCAACGCAGCATTAATCACAACTTAGCAGTGGGCCTCGCTCTCACTGCTCCTGCCAAAGGGTAAATGCTTCTTCACAACAGAGAGAGCCACTGTGTTCAGGCAGAATAACTACTGAGGGGATTTCATGGTAAATCCGTTGCTGTGTGTGGGAGACACGCATATACACTGTGTTGCCAAATGTATGTGGACATTCCTATATAGACAAAAGTATATGGACATCATTTCAGCGTTTCAGCCACACCAATTTCTTTGAAATGAAGCCCATAGCTACGCAGCCTCCGCAGACAATCTCTGGCAGTAGAATGTGTTGTACGGAAGAACTCAGTGACGGTTGCTACAAGTCAACTTTGGCCCTGCTAGTTAATGTGCTATTATTGTGAAAATAATGTGTCTAATAATAGCAACAGCAGCTCAACCACAAAGCAGTAGACAAGGCAAACGTACAGAGCAGGGCTGCTGAGTACAGCATACGAAATGTGCTTGGAACCTTCATCCAAGCCTCAGATCATTATGAGTAATGTCAAACTTTGGCTGGATTAGTGTAAAGAACACCACCAGAGGAATCTGTTGCAGTGGAAACATGATGAATCACACATTACTATCTAGCAGTCTGATGGACAAATCTGGGTTCGGGAAATGCTCAGAATGTGGACTACTGAAATGCATATCGTCAACAGTAAAGTGTGGTAGAGGAGGGATAATGGTCTGGGGCTGTTTATTTGTCACAAATGCTCTTTTTCAGACATCGTAAGCCTGCTTGCCAGCAGACTGTAAATATGCTCAAGATGCATCAGTGCTAAAGCTGCATTTTATCCAGATTAGCCCAACTTTTAATGACCAAAAGAATAATGTAATTTTCATATTAAGATTTATAGCCAAATCTGTATCAATACTGATTTAGTATAGAGACTAAACCAATCACATTTTACATTTTACAGCACTTATCAGATGCTTTTATCCAAAGTGACTTGCATTCCCTATCTACAGGAGGCAGTCTCCCTGGGTCAACTTGGGGTTAAGGGTCTTTCTCAGGGACCCAGTGGTGGCATGCTGAAGGTAGGATTTGAACTCTTGGTCCAGAGGCAAGTATCTTGGTCCAGAGGCACGTATCCTACCACTAGGCCATCACCACAGTTGGATGACAAGGATGCATGTGTCTATAAATCAAAACATTGCTTATTAACTTTATAAGGTAATAGCAATTACTGGAATAATGAGCAATTTATAAGCATTTGTGTTATAAGCCTGTGTAAAATAAAGAGCCCGGTCTTATCTGAGTTTTAACAGACTGGAACCTAAACATAGACATAAGCACAGTAGGTACAGGTCAGACTGACTCTGGCTGTTATGCTGAATGTGTCAAATGCAGGGTGGAAACAAGTGGGTGCTGAGTGTGCGCTGTCACAAGGGAAAGAATTGCTGGTGCCATGAACAGTCCCCTCATTTCCTCTGTGCTGCAGTAAGTGAAAGAAATGCATTTATATCACCACTTCATATTGGCCTAACTAGGTCATAAAGCCTGACTGTAAAAGTTAGGACCATTTTCTGTCAGCAGAACTGAAAATGTCACACTGACCTGATATGTTCTCCTGTTTGACTAAAAAGATAAGCATAGAAAGGCATGCCTACTTTGTAGGTCCATCTAATAGGCTGTTATGCCACAGATAGGCAGTCATGAACTTTAATTGTGCTGTAGTTGTGCTTATGTAAGTCGATACAGAAGTTGTATACAGTTGTATGGGAATGTTTGGGCACCCCTGGTCAATGTAACGTCGATGGGTATTGGAGGATGTAGAGACATAAAACATTGACAGACTACAAGGATAACAGCAATGACAAATCAGGAACTGGATTTGTGTTATGGTGGGGTAACAAATTACAAACACACAGACAAGGGTATAAATACCCCTGTGTGTAAATCAAGAACAGCTGTGACGAGATGGAGTACAGGTGAACACGTTTAACAGGGGGCAGGAGGGCCTGGGAGGGAAAACAAAAAACACGTGGGGCAAAGCATGACAGAATCCAAACATAGACAGAAAACACATGTGACACGTAAACAGTTTATACATCTACATGAAGGAAACATCAGACATTTATACATATGTGAATGCATTTTTATTACTTATCTAAATAATTGTACTGGTATAAATGTATGTATATGTATATATACAACACTCACTCCCAGTCGACTTACACCATTTGTGTCTTTATGGACTTGTGGGCAAACTAGTTTGGTTGCACGTGGTGGAAGAATATGCAGTAATGCAGCGTACGACTCAAGGAGTTTTCCTTTTTCTGTCTCTTAGTTGTGTTTTTGTGTTCTAGATTATGATTTTACAAGTGTGTTAGGATCAGTAAGTGGCTTAGGCTAGTGTGTGTTTCAACATACACCAAAATGTTACATCACTGTTGAAGGAACAAATCTGTGGGCACATCCTACAGGGAGATTTTGGCGGAACAGGAATAGTAATGCATGGGTCTACTGTGAAGTACTGTAGCATAATTTATATAGACGGGTCATAAGAAGGTAACCTCAACTGTCATCTCATCAACATCTGAGATATGCCATACAACACTTAAATTAAATAGACATCAGGTCATGTGGTCAGATGAAATATGGAAGCGTTTGGCTGCTGTGTCCAAACGTATATTTGGAGATAAAGAGTAGAAGCATGCCAGTAAAAAAAAACCTTGCCCACTCTGTGAACATAGCGGCAGTCAGCGGTAAAGAAGATGCTGTGGGGAAAGATTCTACTAAATATTTACAAATCCTGGAAGCTAATGTCCCACAGAAACTGAAGGAGAAAAGATAATGACTCAAAAGCAACACCGAACCACTTCAAAAAACAAAAGATTAAGGTTTTGAAACAACCTTCATCATCTCTACATTTGAATATTATTGAAAATCTGTGCATGCAAGACTATTAATTAGGGCATTAACAACTTCAGATTTTTTTTTTAAGGTCGACTTATCTGTCAACAAAGTCGAAGTGAGTCGACTAGTCGTTTGATGACGTCAACACACACGCAGTCCAACAAAGAGCAACTTTAATAAAAGTTCTCTGTAACATTAACAGTCAACATGACATTTAAACTAAACAAAACAAAGACTGATATCTTGAATTTCTGGTAAATTTAAGTGAGATCAACTTAAGCCATGCAGCCACTCAGCATCCTCTAGACTGGACAAATCCCTGCAGTGCTAGCCTTAGCCATGTTAGCTAGTAGATTTCAGATGGTCATTTATCGCCCTTGACTACAATAATTGGTCAAGGAATGCGTGTCAGCGTAAGCCAATCAGAGGCAAAGATTGCATTGTGTACACAAGCACATGCACAGAGAGGAAAAACACAGGACGCGTCAAATTCTTTCAACGCATCGACAAGTTCTCTTTTCTGGTATTGCCCTATTATGAATAATTACATAATACACAGTAATATTACACCAGAGAGAATATTGCATGAGAAATATTGCACATGAAAGAACTATTATCAGATCTTAGAGTGTGTGGAATCCCTATGTATGTATTATAGAAGAGCAGTCGGACGAGCGCTTCAGAAATGTCACTCAGTCAAAGCCTAAAAATGTTTAATCCTCTTTACAGAGTCCAAGGTCCTGCAAACATGACCCTTCTTCCTGTACAGATGTGACTCGAAACACAGATATGAGGCTGAAGCTTTGCGTTGAGACTGACGCAAGCTGAGCTATCGGACGTGCAGTTTCGCCTGAACGCCTCTGTGCCAGTCATTGTGATGGAGAAGACCTGACAGTAATCTTCATACTCGCCCACAAAACTGGCACAGCTCCACCCTAAACAGACTGGTGTGGGGTCCCGAATCCCACCACTGGACCAGGCAGGCCTGAGACAGAGTGGGAAAACGCACGTGTTTGCTCTCTCTGCGCAAAGCCAAGTAACATCTGTTTCCTGAGCTGGGATTATTTTATGAGGCCAGAATTGGACTCTGTCTGACACCGTGGACTCACTTCTGCTCTTTTTCAGAGTTGATCAATAAATTTTTTTTTTTCCCACCCAGAGAAAGATTAAGAGAACTGGTGCTTTAGATAAGAGTGACAGAAAACATTTCTCGCATTTTTACAGTTAAAGTATAGTTCTGATCGTTAATTTAAGGCTGCAGGTTGAACACGTAATTTTGAAAGCTTTCATGACGGTTTCATTTGATTGTTATTGCCTCCATAAATGTGAATCTTCTCCAAATGGTGGAATTCAAGCTGAAGCTCAAAAGCTGCCCGGGCTGCTAGACAAACCTCAGCAGCCATGAATCATCCGCTGTGTTGGAATGTTCTTGGACAAAAACCCACTTTTAGGTTGATTTTGGCATTTCCTAGAAATTCTTCATCACAGTTGTTCAAACATCCAAGAGTGCAATTACCAAATGCAAACTTTTACTGTAAGCATTTCATTACCAGTATGCTATTATTTTCTTAAAGGGCTTAAAGGGCCTTCAACTGAATTTTCCTCATTTATGCAGATTCCTCAGGTTTGATTCAGTGAAAATGTTCCACTTTCTAGTCCATACAGTCCATATATTACAATTAAGCTACAGAAAAGTCCACTATAAATTCACTGTATTTGTGATTGCCCCTCCCTGTCCCCACACAAAAAACACATACAACACACACACACACACACACACACACAAAACATACACCACCAACACCCCACCCCACTCCCTAAAACCTTGCACAGTCATGTTGCTGCTATAATTGCACAATCATATTTATTGCTGTTCTGCATTTTTTGCAGATGTAACTTCTGTTCGGCATCCTTGCACACAACTCTCTGCTGCTAGAATACAGTGGAGGTGAAAATACTGCATTTATCCTCACTGTAGCTGCTGTCAGTTGCACTGAACATTGTCTTGTCTTGTCTAGTTGTATTATTGTTCTTGTTCTTTGTCCTGTCTGCATTTATGGCCTGGTGGAGTTCTGTTTTGTTTTGTTCTGTTCTGCTCGTGTTGCTCCATGGTCCTGGAAGCACGTTGTTTGGTTTCACTATGTACCGTGTGTATTTGGTTGAAATGACAATAAAACTTACTTGACAGAAGTGATGCATTTTCATAAAGGCGTACACAGCCTAAAGCAGAAGACCCCGCCCATTAGGGTTGACAGATGCAGTCAGGACTGCTTTTTTGAATAAGGCAATCTGAGGGTGACCAATCTGAGGTTATTTATATTACACATTTGCATGCAGTCTTAAAGGCACGGTAAGAAAAACGTCCTGTTTAATTCTTAGAGATTAAAGAGAGGCAGTGTAAAAATAAATTATGATTTGGGAGCATGAAACCCTATTATAAACTGTGTTTATGGAGCATGAACACAAAAAATATAAGCAGACCTCAGGAGGGTGCAGTAAAAATGCAATTAATATGTAGAATTTAGGCTGACTTTTAATATAAAGATGAATGTATTTATGCACAGCTGCACCATTGGTACAGATAAATGAGTTTTTAGTAACCCTCAGACTTGAATTACTCTACAATTAAAATGAGGCCCCGCATCTGTTTAACAGTCGGTGAGATGGGACTGAAATAAAGCCTCCCTTTATTTACGCAGTACAGAGGAGGCCGGGGCCATATAATAAAAGGAGTGAATTATTAAAGGCAGTGCCGGTCTATTTCTGCTCCCCTATGTGTCCTGACCTCTCAGAGCACCGTCATGCTCTCTCTTTATATCACATATGTGACAAATGGGCTTCTCCAAGGCGGAGCGGAATCATTACTCTGTTGACCTCTGCACAAAAGCCGTGCCATTTCACCCAAGAGCTTCATCATCACTTGGCTGCTGACCTTTGGGTTTTCTAGACAATTACGAGTCACAGTCTGCTATCAGAGAGGAAAGATCCAGTAGTAAACGTCCAGCACACTCAGAACAGGAAAAACACCACATACACAACAATCCCTGATAAACAACAAACCCTCTGAACGGTCAGTTAGTTCTGAGGAAGCTTCTCCCACTCTGAGCTCAGCCTTTTGGTTCATCTCCTTAAAAAAGCTGCTTCAAATACCACAGTCCTAAAAATGTGGTACAGAGTGCATGTTTTGAACAGTCTCTAATTAGTCAATCCCCTTCTGGTAGTCCACACTTCAGAACTTCTCATGACCTGAAAAATCAGTACAAAAATATGTGGGGTGGAGAGGAAGCAGGAAAAAAATCAGTTTCAGATTTTTCTCATCTTCAACTATGACTGCAAGACTGGCCTTACAGCAATAATCAGACTCGCATAGTCGGGACCCTTCAGGAGAACATAGGCAATTTATCACAATGAATCTGTGCCAGTTGATTAATAACATTCATACCAATTTTTTTTTAACTAGATGTTTGTGGAGGAAAAAAATTTATGTGCAATTTAAATACATACATACATAGCATATTTTATTTTTTATTTAATTGTGAAGACACTCCAGAGAAAGGATTGTACAAAAGACATTTATATTTCATTCATTAAACAAGAAAAGTGCATTACAAAATTACATTTTTGATGCAAAATATAGGATATATTACCAAATCCTGTATTTTCCTTCCGAATAGGGTTAGGACAGAACATGAATATGGAGAAAGAATGAATTCATGTACATCAGAACTGAACTACAATGCAAGATCTTGGAGAACATGCTCCTTTGGTGAAGGTTGTCATGAGTACTATAAAGTGAAGTGGCTCCTTATAGTCACGAGTGAACACACCACAGGACAGTGTGAAATTCTTTCTCTGCATTTAACCCTTTCACCAAGTGAAGCAGGGGGCTGCCACCAATGAGTACAATGAGAAGTGCTGGGATTCAAACCCACAACCTTCTGATCTCAGGGCAAACTTCCTAACCACTAGGATATATATATACACACACATTTATAGGAAACTGGCTTTTCAGTGATGGGCTTTACAAAATAGCACAGCTGTGGACCTAAAGCTTTTTAAATTTGCTAAATATTGGAAAGTATTGTGGACATCTATAGACTAGACACGCTGAAATAAACTTTTTTCTCGTAACATTTTTTGATTACAGTTTAAGAGAAGACATATTATAGATGTAGTTTGTTCCAGAACTCCAATATAATGGAGAGACCAAAACTTCTGTCTGGCTAAAAATACAGCATGATATTAGACAGCATGACTCTGGTTATACTGAGTTTTTTTGGACTGTTGTGGTTGATTTTAACCCCCTTTCATCCTTGAGTCTGAGCCCTGCTTGTAATTACATGAGTCAGTAAGATTATCTCTATAGTTACTTATTTTATTGAGTTTTTAGACTGGTAGGCACTAGAATAATCAAAACACTATTGACACTTCTGTCAGACTGAGAAAATGACCAATTACTTGGACCTTAATGCCCTCTAGTGACTGGCTGAAGCAGTGACTCAGTGTTCAAACTGCATCATACAGAGAACAAGGCCAGTTCTCCTTGAGGTCTGGTCGTGCTAATCTGAGTGTTTTAGTCACACAGATACATAGCCAAGAGCACAAGACTCATGATCCTGGGCAAACATACCCAAAACACAACTGTAACAACTTCTGTATTTGTTAATACTGATTGCATAACAAAAAATGTCCACAATTAATCTTAAGTTTCATAACTGTGTTTGTGTCTTTTTTATATATATATATGTATATATATATATATCTCTACCAGAGGAAGGGAGTTTTCACCAGAACTTGTCTTATCCAGTCTTTATTCATGACAGAGTGGAAGGCCTCTAGATGAATGTTCTACAGCTACAAGTACATCATTACACTGCTAATCTTTTCATCCAGCGCTGAGACACACTGGATTACAGAGAACCTGTGAGTAAAATATATAAACAGATGATACACTTCCACTTCCACAGAACTCTGTTACTGATTCTTTCAGGGAGTCGCATGGGATGAGGACATACATTTACATTTGTGACGGTTCGGACTAAGTTTGCCTCGGGTTCCCGGTCACGTGCCCGTGGCTTTTCGGTTTTCTTTTGTTTCTTTTCTGTTTGTTTCCTCTGTTTAGTTAGTTTAAAGACTGGTTCCCGCCATTAAGGCGATGAGGCCTTAGAGGCCGAGTTTATGTTAGTAATGGTTTATGTAATGTTCCTGTGTTCTGGTGGTCTGTCTGGTTCTTGTCTGCTGTTCCCCTGTTTGCCCACCAGATGTCCCCATTGTGCCATGTTTAGTCCATGTTCTGTGTTCCTG
>JBBJLR010000001.1:25362837-25385258 GCA_037577145.1 Brachypetersius gabonensis
ACACACACACACACACACACACACACACACACACACACACACACACACACACACACACACACACACACACTCATTTGTAGGTCACAAACTGACTTGAATCATATACACGTTATTTCAAATGCCCTCCTAAAGTCCACAGTAGGTCCACTGTAGGTGTATAGTGACAAACTAGCACTTCACAGTTTATCAGCACCCCCTCTAACCTTCATCACTGTTACTCAGATATTTGTTTTGAGATTGTGTTTTGTGACTGTGGACCGCAGCACTAAATTAATGCTTAGAGTGCTGGTACGTGTTTATCTGGCACAGAGCTGTTGCTGGGGTTTTAACGCACACTAGTGTAAATTCTAGGTTAAGAATGGCCGACCACCTGAAAGTGTCCAGCCAAGCACAATTTTGTGGCCGGAAACTGACCATTGATGAACTAGAGGATCACTGGCACAAACTGTGCATCAACAGGAACAGTCTTTAACGCCACACCAGCAAGGTGGAACTCCCAAGAAAGTGGACGGTGAGTACAGATGCGTTTATATAAAGGTGTTTACTGTCATCCTCCATACCGACACAGACTTGGTCTTCAGGGCTGTTGGTGTATCCTCGGTCACACTGACAGCGATAAGATCCGTCAGTGTTCTCACAGTAGCCATGCTTGCCACAGATGGTCTCATCCTCACACTCATCGATATCTAGAAGGGAAATCAACATCAGACAGGAGGCAATATATCAATGTACATAAGAGAAGAATAACATAGGAAAGTTCATGTTTTCAGTGTCAGTGTATTAAGTAAAGTGGCCCCACTCATGAACACATCATAGCGCTCAGCATGAACAATGTGAAATTCCCTCTCTTCATTTAACCCATTCACTAAGTGAAGCAAGTGATATGTGGACAAAGTAGTGAAGACAATTCAGAGGCGTGTTAGTATTCACCGATGTTCATCACCAATCAATTACAACCTGTGGGAAATCCATTAAACGTTTATTTTCGTTTGTTTGCACTTTTCCCCCAATTTATTAATGGTTAAGTCCAATGGGGCAGCTGGTGGCCTGGTGAATAGGGAGCTGCCCCTGCAATCGGAAGGTTGTGGTTTGAATCCCAGGACTGTCAGTGGCATCACTGAGGTACCCTTGAACCATGTACTGTTCCCCCACTGTGCTCCCCAGATGCTGTTTTTCTGACTGTCCACTGCTTCTCTTGGTGAATGGGTTATATTAAGTTTCACAGAATTCATACTGTGCTGAGGTGTATTCACATGTGATAAAAAATGGCCACTTTACACGTTTTCTTTACATTTTACACCTGCTAGTTATGACTCCCCCGAACACGTTTCTGCCAAATCTGAAAGGGTGATGGTGACTGTTCTTATGAAAAGTTATTTTTACACCTAAACACGCTTTGAGTAGAACACTAACAGCTTTTTCTTCAGCTTTTTTTTTTTCACACTCGGACAGAGATAGTGAGGACAATTCTGCTCTATTGGACGATTACAGCACCAATGCTTAGCACCATTGTAACAGTGCAGAGGCCTTAGTGAAGACTGTCTATCGTCCATTTAGATGTCTTTGGTCTGTATCGCATTCAAACTTAAAAACAACGTACTGCACCAAACCGAGACCAACCTCAAATAGAGCGCTAACAGAGAAATCTCACAAGGGTTCATTTCAACAGAAGCAAACCTGCCACGTGTGATCACTATTAAAACAGAAACACAAAGGCTGTTGGTTTTAATGACATTTTCATGGTAACTAAGTGCTAAGACTAGGAATGGGACCCAAATAACAAGCCTAAAATCTAAAATGTTATTCCTGATCTCTTAGTTATCTTTAGCATTTATTCTTTTTATTTAGTTTAGTTGTCATTCAGAATTTGAAATGTAACCTGTCATGACTTACCAAGTGTTGTCCAAACACAAAATCAGTCACACCCCCACACACACTTATAACAATAATTATATGATCCCCTGAAGGGAATATAAAATTAAAATTGTTGTGATTGTACCGAGCATAGCTAAACACTTTCAAATCCCCCCTTGCTGTCATTTACTTTTCATCATGCTGTACCATTATTTCATTCAAATGAGGTTTGGGACTGGATAAACAGGAGACCTGTGACCCATAAACTGGATGAAAAGTGATTCTCTTGTTCTTTTTGGCTCCCCACATGTACGACAGCATACGTCCATCTGGAAAGCTTCAGGCTGGAACATGGGCGCTGCGGAGTGAATCGCCGCTCACTTAACAGACCTGGGAGGTCAGATTATGTAACTGTGTGAGGCCTTCAGTTTTCTCCAAACCAGTGTTTTATAAATAAAAAAAAAACTTGAATGTCCCCCTTCTGGCCAGAAGAGAGGCTCTGAGAAATGCTCCAACCCCAAAATGATCCCCGTATCAATCATTACAGGCCTGTCCTGGAACCAGACAAGGCCTCAGTTCATTTTTCATTAGTGCCGGATGGATGCTTTCTCAAAAACAAGATCTAGAGGCACCGATTCATCACGTGTAGATCAGTTTCTCTTTGTCATCGATCCTTTAGTCAGGGTTTGGAGGAGTTTAAATACGAATAATTCACTTTTTTATTCCGTCGTGGGATGTCATTTGTATTTACTCCAGGAATTTTTCAGAGGTCAAAAATAAATGGATTGAATAAGATAACACTGCATAATATGAGAGGATGTCATTTAAACAGTAAAAAAAAAAATGATCAAAGGATCCATTTAATCCAAACCAGTGGTAGTCCCTTTCGTTGCAGAGTGAGGGATAACCACAAAGCTGGCAACCTGGCTGGGCAGCATTACAAAATATAACAGCACAACAATAAATCAAAGCCATGCTCCATGTGCTGAGAGGGAACAGCCCATTTTCTGTGTACATTCTGCATGGCTGAATACTCTGGAATATTGGAACTAAGCCTCACTGCTCAACACTGACATTTGTTAGCAATTTCTTCTTGAATACATAATTTGGATTATGCTTTGGCAAATGGTGAGACAAGCTCAGGACAAGAGACAGAAGGACAAGAGAGCCTGATTATAATTGGCTGAAAAAACAAACACTCAGAGTTCTTTTTACACCTCCGTCACCAATTACTGCTCTGTGGAATATACGATGAAACACTGGTTAATGTTAACCTCACATGGGACTAGGATAAACCCCTCTAAAACCAGTGGCTCAATAAGCATTTAGAAACAGAAAAATGCATTTATCCTGGAGAAAATTGCTTATGCTACGACCGCGCAGACATACAGCGTCAAAGACAAGAACAATATAAGATATAGTATAGTACGCCAACATCCAAAAACCAGTGGCCTGATTAGTAATTTTAGAACCAGCTCAATTTTCATTATATGCTCAAAAATCCATTACGTAGCTCTTGATTGTTCATTGAGCACAATGGCAACAGGGACATCAGTACTTGTGCAAAGGTGAAACTATTGGTGCTCGACATGCTGTCTAAATTTCAAAGCAGCCCTCAAAGACTGCAATAACAAAATGTTCGGAACAAATGATGTGTGGGAACTTTCATTAAAGATGGTTTAGATCAGAAAAGAAAAGTGGGCCTAGGTAAAGAGGTAAAGAGTGAATGCTTCCTGAAAAGTCTGGGCAGTCAGTAGAGGCGGCCTCCTACCGAGCAGCTCTAGCCTGCGGGTGAACTAATGGGACAGGAGCCAAATGGCTGGAAAGCAATCAGACACTGAGTGGTCAGGGAATACTACATCAGCGCCAAAGCTACTCCAGCCTTAATAAGGTTGCAAGAGAGTGTGAATATGATACGCCACTGTCTCTATAATTCCACTGAACCACACACACTCACGCAGATACGTTGTCCAAATGGGTAGATACGCTTTTTCATTCTAACGCACATGCACACACACCACAGGGCCACAATAAACCCACAGTCTAGTCACTGAATCCTCAGGGTGGGTTGAGGGGAAACTCTACCCTATAACTTAGGAGAAGCCTTTTATATCTTTCTGTAAAACATTTCCTCTGGTGTCAGAAGCTTAAGTGGACTTTTGAACAACACTGCGAGTGGTCAGGCCAGCTTTAAAACCCCAGGAGAGAGAACAGGAGAGTTCAGCTGCTACATCAAATAATCAGAAAATCACATTTTTCTCTGCTATTTCTTTCTCTTTTTTTGAAAGTAAAAAGAGAAAAGGCAGGAATTTCCCTCCTGTAAGCTACATGATAGCACCGGACTATCACATATCATGGCGGAAGGACAGAGCTGAGTGCCAAATTCCCTACAACTGACTTTTTTGCTACAACAGGGCAATTATGACTGTCAGAAAATCAGGACACACATGGCAGTCTCACTTTACGCAATGCGAGTCCATCTTAGTCAGTAATTGGAAATTAAGAGGAAGTGGAATTCTTTTTCTGCATCATTATACTAATTACTACCAAATATATGTGTAGACAAGGAAAACTACCCAGGGTTGAGGACATAAAAACCTAGCTTGGAGGAGAGGTAAGGATCTAATGTGCGGATTAAATGCAAAATCTAATGAAAATTCATGAAGTAAAGAAACAAAAGGGTTTTTGTTATAGAAATATAGTTTTAACATTCAAGGGTTTTCAGTTAATTCGTTATTTATCCCTTACAAACAGCAGTTTCTCTGAAGCAAGTACAGTGCTGTGCATTTTATTTATTAGTAACAGATAAAAGCAGTAAACATATTTAACAAAATTTCACAGGCCTCTGTAATTTAATAGTATTTAAAATGTTTCAGTATTCGATCTCCTCACGCATTGACTTTATTACAGTTTCCATCGTTTTCAGGAATCTTGCTTTCTGTAGAGATATTTCTGCACATTTCCTGTGAACTCCTCCAAAGTTTAGCCTTAGAAGTTTATTCCTGATTAGAAATGTACATATTTGCACTCAGAAGTCTACAAAACCTCCTTCACGTTCTCAGATGTCCAGTAGTGCATCAGTGTGAATTCCTTTTACCAATAACGGCTTTACTATCCTTCAGACCCACCATGTTGAGTCATATTCTCACAGTGGAAGGATGCATGGATAGAATGCTTTTCACTGATTTTCCTTTGACATTCCTCTTTCGTATGCAACTGGATAATCTTTTCTCCTTAGAAAATTATTCTCCAGCCATTTTAGGTGCATATGAGAGAGAAATGTGTGAGGCAGCTGAGGTGTGTGTGGGTAGCTGCATGTATGAATGCATGCTCCTTTGAAGGGGAACATTATGACAGTGAGAGATTTGGAAGCAGATTTTGTTCAGAGGGCACAGTTGTACGTGAAAGAGTTGAAGTGACAGTCAGGAAATTAATTCATAGATTTGATATCATACTCAGTGTTGGAGGCTTTTGTGTAATTTTCTGTCATGTGACAATTTGTTTGAACGTGGCAGGGAATGTTATGGTATGAATTCAAAAGCTACAAATTACAATAAAATCATGTAAGGAGTCTTGCCCAGGGAATCTTATAGGTAACACATGGTGCGCTTGTTTGGGATGTGGAATATAACCCTAGGCTACTGCATAGAGGGCATGTGCCTTGCCTACTACACTACACATAAAGCCTAACACTTGGAATAGAATGTTTGTACATCAATTTAAAAGTTAAGAATGCATTTTCCATACACTGTGAACGGCAATCTCCTTCCATAGCAATGACAATAGCTAAATGATTCCTGCTTTTCTCTGATGCTGAATATAATGTCAATTACAAAATGGTACTCTGTCTTTACTGTAAATGTCTAAGCTCAACCCATACAGTGTACAACGGGGTTTGGTGGTGGGATATATTTCTTCCAGTTACTGTTCCATTATATGTTTTATAGCACTGACAACTGTGAGCACACATCTAAACGCACACACACCCCAGTGACTTCTGATCAGAGAACAGCTATGGTCAAGCAAAGCCAAAGACAACCTCCACTGCCGCTGGAGACCAAAGAGAAAACATATCTACACCCTTCCAATTTCTTGAAGAAACAGTGAAATTACACAGTCCGACCACAACCTCAGGCTAAATGCTTTTAAGTGGATCAAAAGTTCCCTGAGTAATTGGAAGGTGTGGAGTCTTCAGCTCAACTGCTTCCCTGGGACGATGGAAGCACCTTGCTTGCCATTTCTAAGATGAAGTGGAATAATTGAGCTTGGTCTGAAGGTCTGTGTTGAAGAGCTGGGTTTAGGCCACTGCAGCTCAGTCAGAACATAATGTGGCCTAAGGGTGAACGTCTGAGCTGTTATTTAGAGTGCCTTCAAGAGGTTGGCCAAGGTGAGAGCAGTCTGCCAATAACAAACTCTCTCACAACACCATACTCCCAAACATGATGTAGCCCAAGTCCAGAGTTTATACTGATGCTTATCTAGTGGTGTTGACTTTCAGTGATCATGGTACACGCTGTCAAAAATGACTAATGAACAGTTACAAAATCCCACCAACAAGTGGTACAAATCTGGGAGGGACACAACCGGAAAGGCTAGGCCATTGATCAAGGCCCAAGCTGTCAAGACTTCCAGCAAAATGCACAAGGCTTGGTGCAAATGTTGAAGTCAATGGCGTGTTCAGTGTATTTCAACAGCCCTCTGACTCTCTCCAGCTGGGAGCTAATACAACCCATCATTCTAAAGTCATAATTCAATATTCACCCTTTTATTCTTCTGTGCTGCCTATTTGGAAACTCTCAAACACTGAGACAAGACTTGGCCTTTACAGGAAGCAACGCCTTGGGAGAAACCAAGGCGAGGGCAAAGTCACAGTTTGTTCAAAGTTAATGAAATGCCTCGAAACCTTTGAGATACACTGAGAGAAAGAATCAAACCTTAGGGTCAAACCACACTGGAAAAAAAAAATCTTCAAAACAGAAAAAAAGTGCTTTCCGAAACATGTGCCTTTGGTGTTGTAAAATTTTGAAAGCTTGGGTTTGTTCCCAGACTAGAGTAGTGCATATTTTGAGGCTTTTTGATTAATGTAGAGAAAACATACAGTAACAGATACAGTTTCATGTCATTATTATTGGCAATTTTACACAATTTTAATTTTGATGGAGTTTCTTAAAACATCACATAACCTCCATTGCAGTCTTAAATAAATAAAGAAAGTCTTATTGAACAATTTATTTAAACCTTATTTAAAAGGTCACTGATGGGAAAGGTATGTAAACCCTAACATTTTTTAATCGTTCTTGTTTTATTTACAACAGTAACTCAGTATATGTAGTATAAGCTGGGCTCTTTGTTTACACCTGAGATCAGCTGACCTCACTGAGGCAGGTAATTCTTGGTAATTTAGCACAATTTTAATCTTGATGAAGTTAACTGAATTTCTTTTGAACTGCTGTCGATTTGGACTTGTTTTTAGATCACTGTCATACTGCAACTTTTTTTTTTATCTTTTCAGACCAGGGACAGACAACCCAGAATTTTGTGATATAACTTGGAATCATGCACCCCCCACCATCACTGTAAGCCATCCAGACACTGAGGCAGTGACAAATCCATTTTGTAACATTTATTCACTTCTGTATAATGTCTTCTATGGTCCATTTATCTTGTTTGATCAGAGCACACTGCACATGGAGAGGGCTGTGTTGAGAAAAGCAGGCAACCAATCCTGAATAGTTTTACATGAAAATGCAGGTCAAACTTAAACTGTCTGAAACTTCTCAATCCAATGGTTCCTTCTAAGGTGTCATTATTCGGGAAGTTCAAATACTTTTTCACCGGTAAGTCTAAACTATTTGTTCCCTAATGAAGTGAGAGCTATTTGATAAATCTGACTTTTTATTGCAATGAATCCTATGCTTTTCACCCCATTCTGACAAACCTTATGTGAAAATATTCACAAAAGCTTGAACCTAATTACCAAACACATGCTGACAGCTGTAGAAATGTTAGATGCAGGTTGGAAATAAAGTGTACAGTAAAGTAGATCTCCAGGAGGAGAATTGGCTACCACTGCTCAAACCTTCACTTTAATTCAGTGCTTCTCAATCTTGGTCCTAGATTTCTGCTGTCCTGTGCATTTCAGAGTTTCCACTGCTCCCAACAAAGTTGACGCCACTCAGTTAACAGCTATTCCTCAAGTGAACTGGGTGTGTTGGAGCAGAGGAAACATGCAGGGCAGTGGTGCTCCAACACCAGAGCTGAAAAACACTGCCTTAAGGAGATTTATAGTGTAGGATTTTCATTTTGACTGTGGCAGACAAAAATGGCAAATTGTTGAAATGTTTAAACTGGAGTTAAAACTGCTGAGCACTTAACATTTAATGTGACTTCACGGTGGTCAATTTAGTGACTTTTGCAGCCAAGACAAAAGTCTAAAAACCAACCATCAAGGAGCAGCACGGAAAGATGTGTGATTATGTGTGTGTAATGAAGAGTGGGAATGTTTGTTTGACAATTTTGGTTGAAACTAGATTCACTGAGCTAGCATAAACATGTTTAATTCTGATTAATATATTGGTTGATCTGATTGATCAATGTAAGGAATGCACAGTGCATGGATCCCTATGATCACTGCTTGTTTGTATTTAATCATTATGGTTTGGATGAAGACTAGCTCTTGTTTAAGGAGTGATTCATCTAAAGGTCCCCGAATCCTTTCGCAATCCAGATCAAAACTACACAATACTGTGAACACATCACTGTGTGTTCTCTGACAGCTCCTGGAGGAGAAGTACCAACTACAACAAAGCCAAATGACTAAGTGTGTTACAAATGCAGAAGTGCCACTGAGAGGCTCTGTTGCCGCTCCAGGGTGAGCGCAGTCAGAGAATATGCAGACCAGGTGCCTCACAGCACTGACAGAAAGAACATAAGGTTCTGGCGAGGTCTCATCCTCACACAGAACAGAGAACATGTGTGCTCGTGTTACATTGCGCCTGTCTACCTCCAACACCCAGTCCGGACAGCGTCATCAGCCTCTAGGTGATCATCAGAAAGCCGTTTCGAATGACAAAGAGCTGTCTGTGCTCAAAGCCATTCACTCTCTGAGCCATTTCCTCCCTCCGTCCTGCACGAGAGGACCAAGTGCACCTGATGCTGTTTGATACACTTGAGCTCGTGGGTGACTGTGTGTGTGTGTGCCAGAACCGTATCAGTGTCATCACCAGGAGCTCAGGGTGGGGTGACTGAGACAATGTACAGAGAACATAGCAGGGAAAATGAATAAAGACATTTTTCCACAGGAATACAGGAACCGTGCTGTACCTAAACCATTCTGCGATGACATGGAACTTGCAGCGTGTTCTAAATGTCCCAAAATGATGTCCATGGAGTCGAATCAGCAGAAAGTTTGATATCGTGGTCCTTTATTATTAACGGCCTTGTTTGATTTTTTTTCTTGGCATTTTCTAGCCATGTGATGAAACCCTAACTCTGCTAAGGTGTTGGTAAGCAATGTCCTGTTTCCTACAGTGTTAACGATACACTTTTTAGCATCTTAGAAAACTCAGGGAGTTTTTCAGGGAGAAATTTAAAGTAAAGTAAGTGTAAAGTGACATTTAAAGTGACGCAGCGGGCAGTCAAGAACACAGCACCCGGGGAGCAGTGTGTGGGGACAATACTTTGCTTAAAGGAACCTCAGTAGTGCCACTAGCAGTCTTGGAATTCGAACCCACAATGTTCTGATTGTAAGGCAAACGTCCTAGCCACTAGGCCACCAGTTTCCACTGTAGTTTTGGCCAATCAGAAAGCAGTGCCCACTGTTGGTCCTGCTGTCTAGCAGCTCTGGTTCGGCTTGGGTACGAGTTGCTTTATTTGTAATGAAAAAGCGTTTGTAGGTCTAATGTTAATAGGACAGCAGTTCTAAAGGTTGTAATGTAGGATGATGTGAACTGGGTACTCACCACAGTCTTTGTTCTCCTCTCCATAGAAGCCTGACTGGCAGCCCATGAAGCAGCGGTATGAACCCAGTGTGTTCTCACAGTTCCATGTCCCACAGACATCACTGACCTCCTTACATTCATCCAGATCTACACAACACACACACACACACACACACACACACACACATACACAACACACACACAGAGATTGTAGTTGCACAAACACTGTACAGTACAGTACTTTACTGGCAGTAATGTTTCCAATAATTTAATATTCATTAATCGTCTGTGGGAACTTTCAGTAAAAAAAAAGCATTTATTAGATTAAGCTTGTAATCAAGGTTCCAGTTCATCCCAAAGGTGTTCATTTGGGTTGAGGTCAGGGCTCTGTGCAGGTCACTAGAGTTTCTCCACACCAAATAATCAGAATCTTGTCTTTATGTACCTTGCTTTGAGCACTGGAGCACAGTCATGCTGGGACAGGAAAGGACCTTTTCCACATTGCTGCCACATAGTTGGAAGTATATCATTGGTTAAATGTCTGTGTGCTTCATCATTAACATTAATATGGAACTAAGGGACAAAGTCTCGTGGCAGTATACTTTACCCTACTCCAGCCAACCCTTGGCATTGATCATGGTTATCTTAGGCTTGTGTGCAGCTGCTTGTCCATGAAAACCCATTTCTGGAAGCTCCTGATGCACAGTTCTCGTGGTGATGTTGCTTCCAGATTATTTTGGGGGTCAGTGAGTTTTTGTGTGAACTGTTGTTGCTCTTGCACTTCAGTTCCACAGTAATAGCGGGGCAGTCATTTTGGCTTATGGCAAAGGTGGCATCCTGTGACAGTGCAAAGTTACTGCGCTCTGCAATTCAATCATGTGGGTGGTGGTGGTCTGGTGGTAGGATACTTGCCTCTGGTGCAAGAGGCCATGGGTTCGAATCCTACCTTCAGCACACCACCACTGGGTCCCTGAGCAAGACCCTTAACCCCAAATTGCTCCAGGGAGACTGTTCCCTGTAGTTAAGGAATGGAAGTCGCTTTGGATAAAAGCGTCTGATAAATGCCGTAAATGTAAATCAGCTCCTCTGTCTATGGATACTGTATGTCTATGTGCTTGATTAGGAACTGGTGTGGCTGGGACACATACTTTTGGGTTAGGGTTAGGGTTAGGGGTAGGGGTGTACCTTAGCACACATCCAGCTGTCTGAGGGCCCTCACTTTCACTACAGTATGTACAGCATGTTAAGATTACTGCTATTTCTACCTTAAATTTGCATAAATTCTTACAGTGCAATATTGCATTGCAGATTGTACATTACTATGGTATCATTTCTGCTGGAACAAACCTTCATATCTCCAAAAAGTGACTTTACAGAAGAAGGAAAAAACATGTTTAGCTTTAAATGTAAATTAATGTAGCAAGATTTTAAGCAAAGTAATTTTTGTACTTAATTTTCTTAAACCAGAGTGCATATGGCACCTGGTATTTTCAAATGATGTAAAAAAAAAATTAAAAATAGAGTGATGTGATTTTGTTCTCATTTTGCTAAAATTAAGAAACCATGCATCTTCAAAATGACAACTTTATAGAAGACTGATTGAAGGATCGAAGGAGGTTTGAATCCATGCTTTTTTGGATCTGTTTTATTTGTTCATTTGTCATGATTTGATTACTGGCATTTTTATATGACATAAGAAAATAAACCCTGAATAAAACTACACAGTTGTGATGCAATCGTGACAACATTTTTAACACACATATAACCATATCTCATAACTCCTTAAAACAGTAATACACAGACTCACCCTCACACTCCTTCGAGACAGTCGAGAACCTGTACCCGGACTCACATATACACTGATAGGAGCCATCTGTGTTCAGACACTGTCCATTAGAGCACATTCCTGCTTCAGCGCACTCATCCACATCTAACAAGGAGAGACAGGAGCCAAGGGGAGGTAGAGGAAAGGGAAAGATAGAGATTAATAGCACTTCCTTTCTGAAAATGATGGTGGTTACCCTGTGTTTAAAGGTATAGTTTAGTACAAAATGTAATTTAGTTTTTTCCCTGTACTTCAAATGGAATCGTTCATACAAGACATGCTGGATGTTTGCTTTAATATTGTAATGGAGCAACAAAGGTGATGTGTCTTACAAATAATGAATGTTTAAATCAGACCAATGTACACTATATGGACAAAAGTATTGAGATGTCTGACCATTACACCACCTTTAATGATATTACATTTAAATCCATAAACTTTAATATGCAGTTGGTCCTCCTTTGCAGCTATAACAGCTTCCACACTTCTTGGAAGACTTTCCACAATATTTTGGAGGTTCTGTAGAAATTTGTTCCCATTTATTCTGTAGCATTTATGAGGTCAGACACTGGTGTTGGACAAGAAGGCCTGGATCACAATCTCTGTTCCAGTTCATCCCAAAGGTGCTGGATGGGGTTGAGGTCAGGACCAGGCCAGTCAAGTTCTTCTATACCAAACTCAGCCAACCATATCTTTATGGAGCTCACTTTGTGCACTGGGATACAGTCATGCTAGAATAGAAAAAGGTTCTTCTGGGTCCACAAAGTTGGAAGCATGGCGTTGTCTAAGATGTCTTGGTCTGCTGAAGCATTAAGATTAACCTTCACTGGAAGCAAAGGGAATAAAGAGTGAAAAACATGTGTGTCCCAATACTTTTGTCCATATAGTGTAGGTATAAGTGAAGTTTATATCTCATCAGCTTTATATCCCACCAAGCTGCATGCCTATAGCATTACAAAATGTATTGAGCTGCTCTAAAGGAGACTTGAATGTGGGATCTCTGGTAAATGCATGACATGTTCTGTTCTATAGCTTTATCTTTATCTCCCCTTGCATTCGGTGCGAGTGGACAGCTCAGAATACAGTTTTTTGAGTTTAAAGGGCCCGTCTGAATCCTGGATGATGCACTGAGCAACCTCAGCGTTTCATTAATGAAATAAGTCACTATTGAGAAAGATAAGAAACTCTCCCTCGGTACAAATCATGTTTTTAAGACAAATGATTAATATTACTCTTTGCAACTGAAATAAACACTGATCTTTTCTGGAGCTCGCAAACCTGCCTACAGCACAAAAAACGGCAATTATGGCATTTAGAGCTTATTTGAAATCTGAATGGATGAACTAATTTTGAAATGATATAATCCACAGATTGGAGTGTAAGTAGTTTCCAGGTTTGAATCGCATCCAAATAAAGCACAGCCGGTGCCATGTTCCAGTGCCCAAGTTACTGCACCCTCCAAGCATGCAAGAGGGAAAAAAGGGAAATAATAATATCCTGAGCTCACAGGCTGGGAACATTCCTGAAGTCAACTAGTAAGAAATTAATAATGACAGCGACATGCTTGATTAAATAAGGATCGGAGGATAATTGTTACATTACCACATAACTTACAACTCATTTAACTCAGTCGTAAGTGAGGGCAGCGGCGTACAAACAGTGGAACACATTACACAAGGAACGCCCTGTACTTGTTCCAGGGTCTGATAATGGGAACAGCTGGGGACCTACAAAGTTTTGTTTGTGTGGCTTGAGTAGCATGTACAGGACATACAAACATTTTAAATCAATGTCACCTTTATAGCCTTAAAGATAAAGATTAGGACTTTTATATTATCAGTTTATTTTTAAATCAGCAACTCTTTGAGTCTGACAACCATTCCAGTCCAGTGACTGTTAAATTTCTACACAAGCAGCTCATTCTGCTTTATGTGGGCGTGATTAGTGATCACCTGAATCACATCTTATTTAATGAGGAAAAGTATAAAACACTGCTGTAATCGACTCTCTCCTCTCACACTGAGACCAGTTGGATGGTAAAACACTACTAGAAGTTCTACTAGACACTACTAGAACACTACTAGAAGCACTACAAAGGTCATTATTGCCATTTTGTTTAAAAGTGAACAAGACACTGAATAATTTCTCTCTTATTGATGATCTGTCATTTCCTTTAAAGTGATGCTTTAACGAACAATATTTTTATTTGGAAATTAGGAGAAATATTGTTTCTCCTAAAAAGTGACTTTCATTTTATCAAATAGTTAATTTATCAAAAAAAAAAGATTAATTTATCAAAAGGTCTTCAGTATTTTGGTCACATGGGACTTCAGATTTTTAACAGAACCACAGCAAAAAGCAATGGATTATGAATCAAAACATGACAATCTGTTTATAAAACCAGTGTAAATGAAAACTGTTAGTTGTGCATCATTAGAGAACTTCAATCAGCCATTCCCTAAATTTCCAGTCGACTGATTTAAGTTTTAAAAACATTTTAAAAACACTGAACGACCAGGTGTCCCCAGACATTTTACAGGCAGCATATTCTCAAACGTGAATTTGGACACACACAGATGCAACCACACACACCCAAACACCCACCACGTGCTGGTGACCTAGTGCCATTGACTGCATGCCGAGGGACACACACACAGACGGAAGAAAATATGCTCAGTCTGATTTATAGCATAATTAGAGCCCAGTGTTTGCAGTGGCTGGGGGCCAGAAGGGTGTGTGTGCCTGTGTGTAGGTTGAATGGCATTGCACAATATTAAGAATATTTAGTGGAGCTTGCCATGTTTCAGGGACGAGTTATGGGGCATTTTGACCTTAAACTGAACGCTCAGGACTAGCTCTCTTCTTTTTAAACTAGTAAATTGTTGTTTAAAAAAGTATAAATTTCTCACAATACATACCTTTATACTTTTACAATTAAAATATATTTCTGAGGGAGACATTCTGTACTGTACTTTTATGTGCAGAATATTTACTTATTAAAGATTTTAAGGCCCAATACATGGGGAAGCAATAATAATTTGATGCAATAAAGGGAGATTTTTCAGGCATTAAAAGTCTGTAATCTGGTTCCAATCACCACCACTGTGAACTCTGACTATATAGGTTCCTTAAGAACAGAGCTTTTCACATTAGACCACTCTGAATGATCTCAAGTCTTAAATTATAGAGATATTTTGGGAAATCTGTGAAACTCCCCTTTTAACTTATAGCCTTGTAAAAGTTCTTTATGTACATTCACATAAAATGTTTAGAATTTTGCATACAAAAATAGGGATTCTAGCTGAGATTCTCAGTGAAAGGAGCTCTCAATTCTTTTAATGAGACTTGGGACACTGGAGTTTTCACCCCACTACTCCTCACGTTCACTCAGGTTTGTGACGGTGGAGTTGAGTTGTGCCGGTGTCCCAGGGCGCTCTCATACCAATCATACCTCTCGGCTCTGTCCTTTCTAGCTAGGCTGCTCTAGCTAGAGATGCCCGAGTCTTAACTTGCACTCCTCACTGTCACACGCACCAGATCACGTGACATCAATCGGCACCGGAAGTGACTCACGAACAGTATATAAACAGGAAGTAAGTGTACTCTCTTCACCCAGACATTGAAGTCCCAGAACTTCATGCCCGCGTGTCACTCCTTCTACTCAACTTAATTACAATACAATTTAATCTTATTAAACTTATGGCCAGATGCTTAGATATGAGAGACCTGGCCTTAACTCCAGATAAGTGTCACAGTCATGCCTGTGAGCACCTGAACACTGGGACAGTTCCCGTCTACGACCACTAGGGGTCACCTCAAGCCCAAGGACTGCCTCCCTCATTAATTGTCACACCTGTATTCAGTCACTCTTTATGAAGGTCTACCCTCATGCTTCCTTCTTAGCTTACCTTAGACAGGACTCGATCATGACAGAATACAGGCATCCGGAAAATACAGCGGACTACTCCACCTTTCTTCCTAACCCGGCCTCACTGTTGTCCTGTCAGCTGGGTGATGGCAGCATGGACGAGGACGATTTAGATGACGAGTGGGTGAAAACACTTAGTGTGGAGTAGGAAACTTCGACCTCCAAGGGTATTTGAATAGTCTTCTCGTCCACAAAGCTTATGAGGTGCTTCACAGCAACAGACCTCCCGGAATTCCGTATGGTCTTAGCTTGGACGAGGAGGAGTTTATGTCAGAGTACGACGGATTTGGCAGACACTCCATGTATCTGAGTTCGGATGAAGAAGAATACACGTATTGCTGGAGTGGGCAACCTGAGGATCCCCCAGTAAGAGTGGCCATAAAAGACCTCATCGTAGAGGAACCCGCATCACGGGCAAAACCCCGAAACTGGAGAAGGAGAAACTGGAGAAGGGACTGCGAACAGGTCAAGCCCCGCCTCCCCGGCAGAGGCTCCAGTTTGTCCCAACAGTCATTCAATGCCTCCGGCTTAATTTCTCCTTCCTTCGTCGACAGATTCCGCTCTTTTCAACTTTGCCGAACTCTGAGTCTTCATTCTCCCCTTCGAATTGAACCAGTCCAGTTCCAGCCTTTCCAACTCATGCAGTCCTGCTTCACTCAAGACAACCTTGGTCTGTTTGATTTCACCCAAACTACTACTTTAGCGTCTAGTTCTACTCCACATACTCCTGCTCAGTGTAACGCTCCCTTATTTAACCCTTCCCAGTCAGACACTAACAAGACTCCGGCCAATCCAGATCAGTTCCAGTCTCTCCAGGGCAGATCACGGCCAAACAATTCTGTTCCATCTAAACATTCACAGTGCAGCCTTATTCATTTTATTCCTAGTCAATTCAGCCCTGAGCAGCTTCCTACCAATCAATTCAATGCCTCTCAGCTCAAACTATTTTGTCTCAGACTCCGGCCCTTTCTGTACCAATCCCCACACCTCAGTCTAGTTAAGTTTTCATCTGTTCCACACCTCTTAGTTCCACTCATTCTATCCCTACTGGTTTCTATACTGACTCAGTCAGTCAAGCCGCCGTCTCAGCTGTTCCAGTCAGTCAAGCCGCCGTCTCAGCTGTTCCAGTCAGTCAAGCCGCCTTCTCAGCTGTTCCAGCCAGTCAAGCCGCCTTCTCAGCTGTTCCAGCCAGTCAAGCCGCCTTCTCAGCTGTTCCAGCCAGTCAAGCCACCTTCTCAGCTGTTCCAGCCAGTCAAGCTTCCTCGTCAGCTGTTCCAGCCAGTCAAGCTTCCTCGTCAGTTGATCCAGACTGTCAAGCTTCCTCGTCAGTTGATCCAGACTGTCAAGCCAGCCTCTCAGCTGTGCCAGCCTGTCTAGTCACAGTCACCACAGTTCCAGACCAATCAGCCGCCTATCCAGTCGCAGCTCCCCCACCACCGAAAGCCGCTGCTTGGACCTCACCACCAAAGGCCACTGCTCGGACCTTACCACCGAAGGCTGTTTGTACCCTGCCGGTCTCTACATCGGGCGGTCCCACTCCTAACCCTGACTCTACTTTTGTTTCTTCACTGACTGACTCTGTCACGTACGCCACATTAGTCACTTCGCAGGCTGATTCCTCTTCTTATGCCTTGCAGGTTCTCTCGTTCACTGACTTCAACCATGATGCCATTCCAGGTCCCTCAATGACTGACTTTGACCCAGACGCCATACCAACCTCCTTACCGACTGACTCTGACCCTGATACTGTGTCTGTCCTTTCACTGACTGTCCCTGACTTTGACGTCACGCCTGTGTTCCGCCTGACAGACTTTGACCTCCACATTGTACCAACAGTGTTCCCTTATTGACTGTCTCTGGCCCTGACATCACATCAGTTCATTCACATACTGACTTCAACCTTGACCCTAGACTTGTTTCCCCACTGACTAACTTCGACCCTGACGTCATCCCTGTTTCCCCCCTGACTGACTCTGACCCTGATGCTGTACCTGTTCCTTCCCTGACAGACTCTGATCCTGTTTCTTTACGGACTAATTCTGACCCTGATGTTTTATTAGTTCATTTACCGACCAACCCATGCACTGAGGCTGGACCCAGTTTTTCATTCAAAGACTCAGACCCTGACTGACGGGACTTCTGTTGCCTCAGCTCCAGTGCCGGTTTCCGTACCGGGCACTCCAACCCCAGCTCCGGTTTCCGCACCAGGTGCTCCAACTCTACACCGGGAGCTCCAACCCCAGCACTGGTTTTGACGCTGGACATCCAGATTTCAGGGACGGCCATCGAACCGGTCGCCCAGACTCCAGGGACGGACTCCAAACCGAACCGGCCTGCTTGACCATAGCACTGGGTGGGACACTCGCCTCGTCCCCACTAAAGCGAGGTCTGCTGGCTTCTCCGCCTCCTACTCCGCCATGAAGGGACATCGCGCCCCAGAGTTGCACATAGAGTCACACAGTCATGCCTGTGAACACCTGAACACTGGAACATTTACATTTACATTTATGGCATTTATCAGACGCTTTTATCCAAAGCGGCGTCCATTCTCTAACTACAGGGGACAGTCTCCCTGGAGCAACTTTAGGGTTAAGGGTCTTGCTCAGGGACCCAGTGGTGGTGCTGAAGGTAGGATTCGAACCCATGACCTCTTGGTCTGGAGGCAAGTATCCTACCTACTGAGCTACCTCCACCCCACAACAGTTCCCATCTACGACCACTAGGGGTCACCTCAAGCCCATGGACTGCCTCCCTCATTAATGTATGACTGTATTCAGTCACCTAGTCTTTTCTCTTGTTCTGTTTCTGTTTCCTCATTGGTTGTTCATTTAGCTCCCTCTTTATGAAGGTCTAACCTCGTGCTTCCCTCCCAGTTCACCTTAGACAGGACACAATCATGACAATAAGACCGGCTAGCTAACCAGAAGTGAGAAACATGAAGGATTATTTATTTACTAATAATCAAGCTTTTTATTTGAGGTTTATATTTAATTCTAACCAACCCATGGTTAATTTAATACTGCTTATATCCCAATATTATTTTATCAATTCATTTTCCCATGTGAGCACACAGTGTGAACAGCACAAATTGTTCTCTATATTTAAGCCTTTCACCAAGTGAAGCATCGGGCAGCCAGGAACACAGCGCCCGGGAGCAGTGTGTGGGGACAGTACCTTACTCAAGTGGTGCCACTAGCGGGCCTGAGACTTGAACCCACAATCTTCTGATCACAGGGGAAACTCCCTAACCATCTGGTCACACACTATTTCTGATATTTGCTAAAATACATTAAAGTGCGTTTTAAATGTGCAGAATGCCTACATGCCTGCCATACAGTTGTGTGCAAAAGTTTGGGCGCCCTGGGCCAATTGGCATGTGGCCATGTTAAAGCTTGTTCACTTGTGTAATGTGTGCTTTTTTCACTTAAAAAATCATCAACCTGTAATTTGGGGAATTTCAAACATTTACATGTTATTAATGTTCCTGCTCTTGGCACAAATTCTTAGCTTTTTTACTTGCAGCCTCTCTCTGAGTGTCTCTTGTACTGAAAGTCTAGACAGGAGTGAGTCAGGATGCAGTGAATGTTATGCTTGGTGACCGTCCTGCTGCTGTTTCCAGCGTGGCGTTTCTGGGTTCCTTCAGAGTGAGAGTGCTGTGAAATGTGAGCGTACATGAGTGAGGTTGCTGGGTCAGCGACACGGTGCAGGGTGTACAGGGCAAGGCCTTGGCCTCCAGCTCAACTTAATACCGAACAAGTACAGGGAACAAGACAGACTGATGAAGTTTCACCACGCTCCATTAGGAACAATAAGTGGCTCTGATAGCTCTCCCTCTCTCTCTCAGTTCATCTTGTCTCACTGGACGTCATTCTCTTCCTTCTCCTTTATCAGCTTTATCGGACCAATTTCCCCTCATCCAACCCTTCTCCTTTTTTTAATGGCTCCTTTCTTATGAAATTCCTCTTTTTCTAAACACTACCTTTTAAACTCTTTCAGCTTCTCCCTGCCTGCTCTTTCCTGTCGATTTCTTTGTACTTGATTATGCTGTGATTTTAGACATTATGAAGTTTGTTGGTCCACTCTGGTGCTGTGAATATGTTTGGCTCGTCTCCACGTTAAGGTTGTTTCAGTAAGCAGGGTGCGGTCCACGTACGCGCCTCAGTAAGAGCTCTGGCCCTAACTTCGCCCCCATCTCTCCGCAAGCACTCTTTACTTTGGCTCTTGCCATGCAAACTGGGGATCTGTGGTACTCAACACATTTTTTGAAAATCGAAGGTCGTATGAATCAGATGGTAATTCCTCATCGTAGGATTGGCATAAATCTCTTGCCATGTTAAAGGGGAATTTTCCTGCTTTTTTGCAGCAGTAGTGCTAACAAACTCATTCAAAATATGGTGAAATGAAGTGGTTAATAGCAGAGAAACATACTGACTTTGGAGAGGTTACTCTCCAAAAGGACCCATATAAGTGTCTTCTGAGTCTTTTGCTAGTACTGTTGCATGGGGCTCTGGGACCACAGATGGGAACCACAAATATATTGTCTTAAAAGAGAAGAGAACTTTTTGGCTGTGATTATTCTACAGTTTGTCCTTCTTTCCTTCCTTCCATTTTCTTTCTTTCTTTCTATCTGTTGTAACAGCTGTGGTACTCTGACATGTTTGAGGATGTGTACAGATGCCACTACCGTCCTCAAACATCCTTCCTTTCTTTCTTTCCTATTTTCTTTCAGGATAGCTGTTAAAAAGTGTCATGTTCAAATAACAGATTCTTTTGGGACTATTTTGTCTTATTGCACCCTCAAAGTATCTCTCTACCACAAAGGTCAGGTTTATGTGTAAAAAAAAATACATAAACATGATCTCAAAACGACCATGTCTTGGCAGGTCAAGCACCGTTTTAGACCTCAGGCAGAGTATTCAAGGCAGTGTAGTTGTAATTATTTGAGGAAGCTCTTAAATGTTTCAGACATCTGGTTCCATTCTCTAACACTGTAAATGGTTTCCTCTGTAAGTTTCTGTAGAACATTTCACTTCAGTCTACTCTGAATGGCTTTGTTGAATTATGCTGAAATTCATATGCAATGAATGTAAACACACACACACACACACACACACACACACACACACACACACACACACACACACACACACACACACACACACAGTCTAAAGGTCAAATGTAAAACTGTATATAAAAGTAAAGGCGCACCTATGCAGTCAGAGCCCATAAACTCCAAGCCGGCTGGACAGTCACAGTGGTACGAGCCTGCTGTGTTTATACAGTCTCCATTCAGACAGATCGCCATGTCCTCACATTCATTAACATCTGCAGGGAGAGGAGATGCATATATATCAGACAGAGAACAGTAGTAAATGCAGGAAACTACATTTACAGTATTCAGTATTACAGTATTTATCCAAAGTGGCTTCCATTCCCTAACTACAGAGGACAGTCTCTCTGGAGCAACTTGGGGTTAAGGGTCTTGCTCAGGAACCCAGTGGTGGTTTCCTGACGGTCAGATTCGAACCCATGACACCTTGGCCAAGAGTAAAGTATCCTACCCACTCGCCCCCACCACCACCCCACAAATAGAATCAGTTCTCTGTTGAAGGGCAAGCAGGTCCGACCATTTACCTTCACACGTGAGTCGGTCTGACAAGAGCCTGTATCCAGGGTTGCAGGTGATGCATGAGTATGAGCCCTCCGTGTTTCTACAGCCTGCCAGTGGGCAAATGTCAGGAGACTGGCATTCATCGATATCTGAAACACAAAGAAAACAAAAAGGGGTGTCAGCAAACAACCATGACAGTGGATGGTCTCTGATTAGCAGACTGAAAACAGTAACTTGGTGTTCTCCACTCTTGGTCTCCTGCTGTTCAGCATTGCCCCAATGATTTATTTAGAAACCATCAATACCTCCTCACTTTTCAATCAAAATGCAAGTCGATTCCAAGCTGCCCAGTCTCGAACACAGGCAAAAAAGGCTCACAACGATTTGCCGATAACCAAACAAAACGGACTGCATACCACAGCGAATTAGCTCAAGTCTGTTAGTCTGCACGTAGGCCGCACTGAGTGGGCTCTGGCGTTATTAAACCGCACTGACAGAGCTGTTGATGAGGAGGAGGCGAGGGATAAGGTATGCAGGCAAGGGAACTCCATCCAGAACAGCAAGCTATTACAGGTGCTTCTTAATGACTGTATCAACAAACACTCTGAGCTCAGGCTCCATATGAATGCTGGAAATTCCAAACACTATCCGGGATGCGGTGGTGTGTGCTTGTGTATTGCTGAGCAGGTAGAAACAGGAAGTTCGCTTTTCATTTCAAACGAGGCTGTTAATCTTCATACAGGTAGTGCAGACATGCCTCTTAAATCTCATTAGAAAGTACCTGGACAAATCATCTGAAACACTCCCAAAGCAAACATATATAAATATCCCAGAGCAGCACACATCTGAGCTGTTACATGATGGAGTTTGGTTTAGGGACTATTATGTTAAGTCTAAAAGCCAAAAGGCCATTTTTTCATAGTTTAAACTTTATCCCCAACATGAAATAAAGTTGCTTTGGAATGTCCTGGAGGTCCCATGCCATGCATGTTTAGTGTTTTCTTGCTGTAAAGCACCCACTTCCAGTCAGGAAGGGCTTATTAATGAGCTGATTAGTGGGATCAGCTGTGAAGGGAGCAGACAGAACACTAGAGAGCAGGGGGCTCAGGGTCCATTGATGGGAACCACAAACTACTATATGGGCCATTCCACCGAATGGGTGCCATTTGCTTGTTGGAACTCTTCCAAATTAAACTTAATTTTTTATCTTTTTTCAACTTTGAATCTAATAGCACATATATTTAACTATTCAAAACATGTATT
>JBBJLR010000001.1:25392328-25411279 GCA_037577145.1 Brachypetersius gabonensis
AAGGTTTGTTATTACTATCATTATTATCACCTTCCTATGAACATAATTAGAACGAGTACAGGCCTATTTTTTTATTGTTAACACCTGTCATGGAGCCTAAAATGAAAACCACAGATTAAAATAATGGTCCTAATCTTGCCTATTCCTGTTACAGGCATTCTGAAAGCGAAAACAATAACAGCAAATTGAACTTCCCCGAAATCAAGAAGGGCTCTGTGTTGCACAACATACGCTTGTACGTAGCGTGAGACCCCAGGACCCTCTAACTTTGTGGAAGTCAGGTAAAGAGCCTCTGCAGCGGCAGGAGAAAAAGGCCCCCTTTGTATCACAGGTCCACTGTAATTCATTTTAATGAAGTGGCACATCCTGTACAGCATTCGCTGCCAAACGCCTGCTGAACGCCTTCATCAGGGCAACAAATGCCGGCGTCCAGTGATTGATTGGGTTTTATATCTTTAATTTAGTGGAGCACTGCTCATTCGCCCTGATTCCGAGGTGCAGTGTGTCACCTCTCTCCCCTCCAGAGCAGCAGCCGAGGGAACCTTTGCTATATTTAACACAATTTACCCTGTTCTCTCTTCTAAACCTGGGACCAACACATGAGGACCTCACTGAGATGCTATTCTGCAAGTTTGAAAGTTAATATAAATAGTCTATTAAGTAAGAGTGTGTTGGTATTTTAGGTAGATCACACTGTTTTTCCCATGGAATTCTGTTCCTTTGATTAATCTGCTTCATTGAAACGTACTCCTCTCATATTTCCAGGGTCTGAACAAAATATAAACATCATCACCAAGAGTGCCAATAGTTCTGGATCGCTAAGGTGCACAATATTTTCCACACTGTTTGCCTTCAAATTTGCATTAAAAACTCTTTGTTCCCAGCTTTCTTACATTTTTTAACATTTCTAGTTTTTTCCTCACACTGAAACTGTAATAAATATCAGAGATGGAGTTACAAGCAGTGCATTTAAAGGCATATCACTTACTGATCACAAGCTGAGTGAGTGTGCTTAGGGGAGTAATACGCAATCTGATGACCTCTTGCCTAAGAAGTGTATCTATGTCCTCCCTTTCTGTCCTCAAAACGAGAGCCCCTAATAAAGTCTCTCCCCCGAGCTTAGCTGCAGTGGCCAGAACCATCCAAAAATAATATTCTGTTTGTTCAAGGCTGCGGCCAAGGCAAAATATTTTGACTCTCCCAAATTGAAGTATTGCAAACAATCTTTTACAGCAGCGAAAGATCAGTTTAAAGAGAGCGAGTGTAACTCCTGGAGCTGAACTTGGTGAAGGGGGCGTGGGGAGCGTGAGGGGGTGGGGCTGATATTACATTAAAATCCTTCAGCCCCTGGAAAATATAGAGGCATATATAGAGACATGAGACACACACACACGCAAATATTTATACAAACGTAAAATAAATATGTACACTATATGGACAAATGTATTGAGATCCCGGACCATTACACCAGCAGGGACTTTAATGACACTGTATTCAAAACCATGGACTTTAATATGGAGTTGGTCCCTCTTTGCAGCTGTAACAGCTTTCACTCTTCTTGGAAGGATTTCTACAAGATTTTGGAGTTTCTGTGGTAAACATGTGCCCATTACCTCTTTTAGAGCATTAATGAGGTCAGGCATGGATGAGAAGGCCTGGCACACAATGAAGAGGTGTGTCCCAATACTTTTGTCCATATAGTGTGTGTGTATATATATATACATATGTAAGTATATATATGATGTATGTTTATATAGATAGATAGATAGATAGATAGATAGATAGATAGATAGATAGATAGATAGACAGACAGATAGATAGATAGATAGATGGCATGAAAAGCCACTGAGAGAAGACTGAGAAGTGAATAATGCCTGTGCTTTGAAACATCCATTATACAGGCCCCCCGCCCATATAGTGAATAATGCCTGTGCTTTGAAACATCCATTATACAGGCCCCCCGCCCATATACTGTGGTTTAGCTGCTACAAATTATCACACACCATAACTGACCGATTTAGGGAGCTTTACACTGCATTACAATATGTTTCCCTCAATTTACCAAAATATAAGGTCATGTCTGAGAATGTCGCTGGCTGAAAGGGGTTACTGAGTTTACTAAAAAAAGTACGCTTCACTGTTAAATTAGCCTTAGCGTTTTAATCATTAGAATGAAACCACATAGGCAAAATCCAATCAACTTTCCGGGCTATCCTGCAAAATATCCAGGACTGTCAACACTTTCACAGGGGCATACACTGTCGCCATGCCCTCTTAAGTCATCCTGGCCGCTGCCAAAACCAAGTCTACACTCCCGGCCTATGCCAGACTAAGGGAATATTATTATTACACAATCATAAAATGAAATGCAGAAAACCCACACTGCAGCAGTGCTGCTTTCCATACGGGGCCTCTGAGGGGTCTTACCCAGACATCTCCCACCGGCAGGCCTGAAGCCAGAGTCACATGTTTGGCACTGGAAGGAGCCCTGGGTGTTCACACATGTACCACCAGGGCAGACACTGGGGCTCCTGCACTCATCCACATCTGTGACACAGAGAGTGTTAGAGGGAAATTCCAACTGAACAAGCAGCCATTCAGACAACTCGATCAGATTAGGTGGGCTAATCATGCGTGTATGAGTTTTGGTAGAGAAATGATATTACAGAGAAACCTTAAACATGAATATTTACACTGGCACATTATATGAACAAAAGTATTGGGACTCATAACCATTACACCAATAGGGACTTTAGTAACATTGCATTTAGATGTAATATGGAGTTGATGGACTTTCCACAAGATTTTGAAGTTTCTGTGCCCAATCATTCGGTAGACCATTTATGAGGTCAGGCACTGATGTTGGATAAGAAGTCTGGCTCAAAATCTCCGTTCCAGTTCATCCTGAAGGTGTTGGATGGGGTTGAGGTCAGGTCATGTCTTTATGGAGCTTGATTTGTACTCTGGGAACAGCCATACTGGAACAAAAAAGTTTCTTCTCCAAACTGTGTCCACAAAATGTCTTGATATGCTGAAACATTATCAAGCCACTTGAATTCAACAAGAGGTGTGTCCCAGTACTTTTGTCCATATAGAGTATGTACACACATGCTTCACATACATCAGTCACTTACACTCATAAAAATAAAGGTGCATGTCAAGAGTGCTGCGCTTTGGTTTCCTAACGAACCAGTCATGAAGTTTCTTTAAGGAATCCAAAGAGATGCAAAGATTCTCCTACCATAATGGGATTCAAATTTTGTCTTAAAACTATACGTCTATTTAGGAACCTTTATTTTTAGGAGCGTATGTACAGGACTACAAACTCACAAAATATATCACGAACCAAATACCTCATATTTCCTTAAGATCAAGAGTGAGTGAACAAAGCAGTGTCTTAGATTACAGAGGAATCACACAAAAAACTTAACATGTGTCACTAAATTTAAAAGTGTGGATAATTATACTTAATAAACACAGAGGGCCACCAGAATATCCTCCAAAAATACCTTCATCATAGGCGCATGATATCCAGTTCTATGGTGAGGAACCGTACCTTCACACTGTCCTCTCCAGTTCTTGGTGAAGCCACTCTTGCATTCACACTCAAAGGAGCCCTCAGTGTTGATACAGAGACCATTGGGACATTTGTTGGGAATGGCACATTCATTTATGTCTGTCAGTTGAGTTGTTGTGCAATGATGGGAGGATGTCAAAAGAACAGAGAGGAAAACCGATTGTCTTTTAGGAAAAGCAATAATCATGTAGAAAACCACAAGAACATCAAGACTCTTAAGACTCTAAAGGGATATAGGAGATGTTCCATATAACAGTGAATGAAAGTGTCTAGAGTGGTTATAAAGTTATGTCCACACACTGATATATGAACATAACCTACATCCCACTCCTCCTACACCCCTTCATCCCTTTAGAGTTTGGGGTTTAGAGTTATGCCCATATACCAGTATATGAAAGAAGAGTGGTTACGAGGTTATGTCTTTGTGGTTAATTTCCTCCATCTCACAATATTAAAATGAAATTGAACAGAATTCAATTTAGTCAAATAAAATGAAACATGAAAAACAAATCTTCTGAACAAAACCATATTTTCATAATTAGTGGCACCCATAGACCATAGATAAAGAATGTTTCCATTTATATTTCACTTTTTTATCCCACTTGAATTAAAACTAGAGTGTCTTGTTCAGGAACTCTTAAGCAGTCACCCATGGTTTCCTGTTTCACAGGAGGATAAATGAGAGGTGAAACAGAGGCCAAAGTCCCTCAGTCATTTATCAAAATGCGGAAGATGGTGAGAAGATACAAATGAGAAAAAAATTTGGTGACATAAATCAGGTAATAGTTATAAAAATAGACAAATATCTTGTGTAACCAGAGCTGTCGTGAACTTGCCTGGAGGAGGTTGCATGTTTATTTTGCCCCCAAATATAGTGAGAAGGACGGTTAACTTCTCAGTAAATTTACAGAAGATGGCAGCATTTTGGCGTCACCTAGTCTCCAAAAAAGTTACCCTTCACCTTCATGTCAACCAATTATTCTGAATGCAAAAAAAGTCATTTCTTTAATCTAATCTGGATCAAAAAGTAAGAAAAGACCTTTTCCACACCGTTAAATGTGGTGGAAAATCTGTAATGTTTTGGGGCTGTCCTTTATCCAAAGGCCCTGGAGACCCTGAATGGAAACACGGCATTACGGACTTCAAGTACCAGGAGATTTCAAATGAAAATCTCAACCAAAACCTCAAACTGGGTTTTGGTTGAATATCAAAATCTATGCAAAAATAACTAAATAACCATAAAACCAAGCTTTATGCTTAGCCACCCTGTCCTCTGACCTGTACCCTATAGAAACTGAAGAAGCCCTAAAGACATGACCTGGGATACTGGAGGATCTGAAGAATTTCTTTGTTTGCAGACTGCTTTGCGCTCTAAATACATACAGCATTACTGAAGATTTGTTGCTGCATTTGTTTTTCTCGCAACACAAAGTAATACAAGGGCACCAACAATTGTGACGTATGGTTTTGTCTTTTGGAAATAAAACATTTTTCTTCAATTAAAGAATAGAGCTAATTAACCAAAAATACATTTTTGGATAATGACAGAGCCAAACATTGCAATATTCCACTAAACCTTGTTCATTTTTAGATTTAAAAGAACAATAAGACACATTATTTGTGCTGGAAGATCTTACAACATTCTGTATTGAGGAATAGTCTCAGATTAATTTCTCTAATCACATATGATGCTATGGGACAATATTAATTGCTGCATTTGTATGTTTGGCAAATGGAGGGCACATAAATCCACAGGTAACAACTGTGGCGCTGTAAAGTCTTTTGAAAATGCAGCAAATTTACTTCAGTTAAGGAATAGAGCGAATTAACCACAGAGACAGTATTGCATAAAGACAGAGTCACTTCTTGCTCTAACATTACAGGATTGAAGTGTATAAGGATTCGGTTTCCCAGGTAGGGATTAAGCCTAGTCCTAAACTAAACAGTGTAATGAATGGGGATGTTTAATTGAAAGACAAACATAGACTAGGACTAGTCTTAATCCCTGTCTGGGAAACCAGGCCTAAGTTTTGACATTTATACACAATCGCATCTGTCTGGAGATCAAGATAGAAGTGATAGGTTGCTAACAGCCTGGTTGATTTTAAAGGGTTAACAATGTTACTACAAATTTGAGCATTTGACTATTTTGCCTTCCTCACCTTGGCATGTCTTCCTGTTCTGTGTCATGAGCAGGCTGAAGCCCGCGAAGCACTGACAGGTGTAGGAGCCGTAGGTGTTCCTGCAGTGTCCCTTCCCTCCACATGGGTCCTCTTCACACTCATTTACGTCTGAAAAGCGTCAAAAACACACTTGAGTTTCAGTTCTACTGAGAGCATGTTTTTTGTAATATTCATGTGTGTTGCCTCATAAATGGATGTCTTCTGTCGAGCTCAGCTTTAGAGGTCAAGAACCACAGTCTTAAAAGCATTTTTGCTTGAAGTGAACCGAGACGAGTCATACATGCTCCGGTTCCAAGTTCGTACTATTCAAAAAGAAAGGACTGAAATCACTGTCAGCCAGTTTGAACTGAATATGTATGATGCTGCTCTCGCACACGTCCAAAGAAACATCTCCCGCCGGGGCCTATCCAGCAAGCAGGCATTCCTTTGTGATGGCCCAAGCCGGGGCTTAACTTGGATCCTGAGAGCTGTATGAAGTCATATATGACAGCACTGGGGCAGTCCTTTGGATGGCTCCTACTCCACGGCTAGATCTCGTGCAATGGCTCAACATAAACAAGCGGATCACTTTCCCTCTGCTCAGGATCTCTCAGGTACACGCTAGAGCTGCAGTATGGTGTGAGAATTCTGCTCACTCTGGAATGATGGCCTGTATTCAAAGTGGCCACATTAAAGCTCCTTTAACACATCTGCTTTCCCTTTGTAATTAATGGGTCGAGGGTCTAGTACACTACATGAGAACCTAGTGCACTAACTGAGGGACTAGTACACTACCTGAGAACCTAGTGCACTAACCGAGGGTCTAGTACACTATGTGAGAACCTAGTGCACTAACTGAGGTTCTAGTACACTGCCTGAGAACCTAGTGCACTAACTCAGGGCCTAATACACTACCTGAGAACCTAGTGCACTAACAGAGGGCCTATTACATTATCCAAGAACCTAGTGCACTAACTGAGGGCCTAGTACACTACCTGAGAACCTAGTGCACTAACTCAGGGCCTAATACACTACCTGAGAACCTAGTGCACTAACTCAGGGCCTAGTACACTACCTGAGAACCTACTGCACTAACTCAGGGCCTAGTACACTACCTGAGAACCTAGTGCACTAACTCAGGGCCTAGTACACTACCTGAGAACCTAGTGCACTAACTCGGGGCCTAGTACACTACCTGAGAACCTAGTGCACTAACTCACGGCCTAGTACACTACCTGAGAACCCAGTGCACCAACTGAGGGCCTAGTATACTACCTGAGAACCTAGTGCACTAACTCAGGGCCTAGTACACTACCTGAGAACCTAGTGCACTAACTCAGGGCCTAGTACACTACCTGAAGTGTGTGAACAGAAGCTGCTGCTTTTGTGATTTGAAAATAATCAGTCTCTCAGCTTTAGTAAGATGCCTCCTGTGTAACAGGATTTTCACAGCATATATAAATAAGTGCATAACGGTAAAATTCCATTTTATGGCTGAATGCGCAAATGATGCAAAATGTGAACTTTACCAGTGAAGGCATTATAATGGTGTTTAGGGTTTGGAGTGTAAATGGGGCTGAACTGGGGCCTGTCTGTGCTCAGATCTTACCAATGCAGGTGGTCTGCAGGCTGTTGAGTTTGTAGCCAGGGTCGCAGTAGCAGGTGTAGCCAGTTTGCACTGATACACACTGGCCTGGGCCACAGATGGTCGGAGTCAGGGAACACTTGTCAATGTCTGAAAGAACAGATTTAAGAGGACGGCCAGTGACTGACATGTGAACACCTTCCAAAATGCTGTGAAAACTTTTTTTAAACACATAAAAGAGCAAGGGAAGACCATCTGTTAAATGGGTACGGGCCCAAAGTCTTGGGCCAAAAACCATTTGATTTGATTGAGATGGTTTGAGATTGAGATTGGATGGTTTGATTCAATACATTTTATGGTTGTGGGATACAGACAAATAAAATAATACTTAACTAAGTGACAAAAGAGTGCATAATTTATTTGAAAGTATATTGAGGCATTAGTAATATTAGTATATTAGCAATATTAGTGATATTATGTTAGTAATATTATTTAAATATATACAGTAACCCCCCAGGGGTTACGTTCCAAGAGCACCTGCATAGAATGAAAGACAGCGTTGTTGTGATGTGGTAAAAAATGCCTAAAATCCCTATTTTTGTAGTGTAAACCTTAATATGCCCCCAAATATGCTCCCAAAACAGTTTGATTTCATCTGAAACTCAGTTTAACATGTTACCCTGAATGAAAATGTAACGGTAAACCCATATTCGTTCTGCACAGGGTACACTGAACTGCTGTCTCCTGCAGTGATAGAAAGTAAATACTGGTGTTCCCCCTGTATAGACTGTACTGTAATTCATGCACACACATTTTCTTTGGTAAATACAGTAATAAATTAGTTTAATCTACAGTAAAAAAAAAATTATAGGGCCTTATATTATCACAGTTATGATACTGGAATGCTGGACCGCAGCTGCCAGAGATGTGTCGCAGCAGCCAACCAGCAGCAAGGAGAAATAAATAACGTTCTCGGATTGGCTACTTCCTAACCTTCCACCTCTGAGTACAGCGTTATTTCAACATCCCAAGATGCGCTTTCTTTGTGTTTCTCTTCACAGTACCAAAATATTTACACTGTTATATTTTATATGGAAATGTAGTTGAATTTATGTTAGTATGTATGTTACAAATTAAGTAAATTATATTTCTCTTAATAATTTAACATTAAAATGCATGCAAAATTTTATATTGCCTTGAAAAAAGCGAAAACAATGTGGAGAATTTTTTAATATATACAATTACTGTATAAATAAACCTATTTATTAACAAACTCAATTCAGTCTCACTGGTTTAATTGAAGTTTGATTCAATCTAATTACTGTTACAATTTAGAACTTATCTGTAAAAATACAACGAATGTAGAATTAATTTTACGGTGGTAGAATAAAGACAATTAAAATACTATCCTAAATATTTTAGGTGGCTGAAAGAGTGTATACAGTGTTGAAATGATTCCAGTTCTAATTAATATTATAACTGATGCCGGTTTTCCTGAATGTATGCTGCTGTATTCAGATCAATACATGAACAGATGCATTAGTAATATTAGATTAAAAAAACTCTTGATCTAACCTTGCTAAAGTGCACACAGTCATATTTCATTTACAGCCTAAGACAATCTATTACTGAAAGTGAAAACAGACTGAGGTTCTCGCTGAAGTCAGTAACACACTAACGCTCTGTTGGTCAGCACACACATGCATCCCTGTGGAAAATGCTGCTCACTCTGGAAACAGGGGGGCCGGTTTTATGAGTGGGCTTAGGGGTCACGTTTTACATTGGCGGAGTGGTCGGACCACTGGACACCTGCTACTCTAAAAGTCAGAACTATCCCTTTACTCATTTAGCATTCTACTCATGTCAGGCCAGGCAGGATCTGGCTGCAGCCGAGTGGCCCTCACTCAACTTCCCTCTTTTTCTAAACACACAGAGCTGGAAGCGCAATCCCTCCATACATAAAGGGCCTTCTCCCAACTCGGCAATTCAAATTACAATCTGGAATTGAGTGGAGTTTATTTAAACACTGAAAAACAGTCCTGTTATTCCGATTACAAAATGCACATTTGCTTTGACTGTTTGCCTCATCACCCACTGAGTGTGTCTGAATGGATGGAGCTTGGCTGGGCTACAGGGGAAAATAGCCTACACAAACTCCGAAAGGCTTGACCTGGTGGACAAACGCGAGCCATCATACACACACACACACACACACACACACACACACACACACACACACACACACACACACACACACACTTTGGCAAGCAACCTTAGGTGAGGACCACAATTCAGAGGTGACTGCACAATATTTGACCAGATTCTAATCGTGTGGAATGGAACAAAGGTTAATATTAACAAAACATAAGGAGGGGAAAAGACTAATATCATAAGCTAAAGCAAAAAATGTTACAGAATCATCATTTTGGAGAGAAAACCTTTTTAGACCTATTGCTAAGGGATAAAGTAGGCGTTTGGCTGAGACCCTTATCCAGAGCGACTTACAATCATTAGTTACAGGGACAGTCCCTGGAGACACTGAGGGTTAAGTGTCCTGCTTAATGGTAGAAAGTGGGGGGTTTTGAACCTGCAACTTTGTGGTCATCGGGTTCACAGGCAAGTGTTTAACCCACTAGGCTCCTACCACCCCACAATGGGGCGTTCCCTATAGTAATATGAGTAAAGGTTTGAAATCATAGCTTTCATGAATTTGCCCACAGATAGACAAGAAACTATCTGTGAAGATTGAAGATCAAGATTCAGAAGCTCTTGTTGTGTCCTGATGATGAGAGGATGGAATTCTGCAGTGACTGACCTACGGTTTGTGTGGCGACGTTGATTGAAGCTGTGTCCGAGCTGTCAGACTCCGGCCTTAGCAGGGTGGGAAAGTGGGACGTGGCCTCCACCACATCTACAGAGAAGAAAACAGTCATAATCAACATGCAAAGGACCCTGAAGACAGTTACATGGTATGTTTTGATGACCATATTCCCTTATGGGTCACAAGCTTTCATAGTATATGACTTACGGAATATGGTGGTGGTGTTATCTTTATTTCTAACAGCTTCTCATATAGGTCTTGTACAGTAGCAACACAGACATAAAAATAAAATATGCCTTTCTGCCAGTTAAAACCAGCAGAAAAACATTCATAAATCAGTGAGATTATCAGGGGCCCAAAGAGCTCCAGCATGGTGGACGTGGGCTTCCTCTGTGTTTTTACTGGCAGTAGGACTCAATTGTAGGTTGCCTGACTTTTATAAGGACGATTTATAGAAAATGAATTAAAGCCCCAGCGCCCCAAGACTAATCTTTGTTTTGCTTGGCCTCAAAATTGTTGGTTTTTGTGGAGAATAGAGCGAACAGTCCGTTAACGTAATGTTTCTCGCTCGTTTGCAATCAAATGATCCAAAATGATTATTAGTCACAAACAGTCGGAGAGGAAAATGATACCTGGATATGGAGGAAGCGAATCTGTAAAGGTTGGCTGTTGGGATAAAATACAACAGAAATGATCAGTAACATAAATTAATTAATTAATAACGTCACTAGACAGTATCTTATAATGTAAATGTTCAGACTTCACTAAATTGAACACGTTTCATCGCTATCACATTCTCTGGCTGCACACCAAACTCCATCCTTGGGGGCACCTCCTCTCACACGTTTCATAATAACAAGAACCGCTTTAGGTCCAATTTAGACAACTCTTATGTTTACACTTGGTAACATTTCCTCACATCTCATACAGTTTCATTTGGCACACTCAACAAAATGGCCATCAATAACCAATCAGAATTTAGCTGCCAATTCATGTCTGTGTGAATGGCCAATCCAAGATGAAATTTTACTTCAAATACGATCTTGTTTCATTGATTTCAAAAGTTTTTCCGACATAGTGTTGTTTTTTATTTTGGAGATACAAAGTTTAGTTCGAACAGAGATGATGTATAACATCTGTTTTTAAAAATACATTCAGTCGGCTTACCCCATTCCATGTTTCAGCTATGATGAGGAAGACCATGGACGAGGAGGAAGGGGAAAAAGACAGGAGGAGAGCAAAAGAAAGAAGAAAAAGCAGCCAGTTAACTCACAGCAAGCACACGTCACACATTTTTTTTACTATTATCACAATAATCTCAGCTCATGTTGTGTCTGGGAGCTTTCCGACCCAGAATCCATCTTAAAGTATTTATTTCTAATAAAACAAAGCTTAGAGCACATCCATGCCTTAAGCTTTCCACAGCACGAAGCTGAATACCAGTTCCACGGTTCTGAACAATGCAAATACTGGAGTGGGAGAAAAGATGAGTTTGTTTATGAGGAGACAATTCGTAAATATTTACAGTATCTTCAGATAAATCTCTCGGCCTCAGCAACGCCAGCGGATTATCTCAGAACCGTGAATCTAGACGATGTTTCAGACAGATCTCCAAGATGTTTCGCCTCCTTGGATTAAGAGGTTGTGGGATGCATAAGGGATGAAAATGCATGGTCACTAGAAGGGATGTTTTTAAAAGTAGAGACATGTTGCTGAAATCAGGGTTAAAGATCTTTACAAATCTCTTCATATTACAAAACTCTTAAACCAACTCCGACACTAAAATGATCTACTGAACATCCATATTATTGGTTGTGATGCTACTATACTTAACAAAAAGTGCTAAAATTCCTTTGGAGAGATGCCACTATCTTTGGTTCCCTGATGTAATACCACAGTAAGCACAGTAAGACATTTCTATCTGTCAGGTTGTTTTCTGTTCTTTTGGAGGTACAGGGAACACTGTTCTTGTCCATAGGGAGAAGCCATATCCTACAAATGTAGCAAACAGTATTGCTTAAACCCTTAGTACTCAGTGTGTATCAGGAAACTCTAATTTCAGTAAATTTAACCGGAGTAAAACAGTCTAGAACTGTTTGTTCTCCTCACTGTTTGCTGCTCTTTCTCTTGGCACACCGCCACTCGGCCGCTCTCCGGAGCCCCTACCAATTGTTGCGCTTCTGTTCCGCTCAAGTTCTAAGAGTTAACAAACCATCTTTTGAACCAAAGGTGGTTTTACTATGGTCTTGATCCAATTAACCTTTTCGACACTTTTATTCAAAAGATTATACCAGCTTCATACTTACTATCAGGGAATGATGGGGTCACATGTACAGGGTGCTGGGGGTCTGTCTTGGGGTGATGATGGTCCTGTCCTGTCCTGGGTGGTTGTACTGGCTGGGGTGTTCGAGGTGGCTGCGGCCTTGTGGGAGCCTGAGGGCGGTGATGGGGTGGTGGTGGAGAGCGGGGTGTCTGTGGGAAGTGATGGGGGGTCTCTGGAAGGGTCTGGTCAGGCTGAGGATATGTGGGGATCTGAGAAAGGAAAGTCTCGACTCTACTAATTTCCTCATCCTCCAGCTCTCGCAGAGTGATCTGGATGTCTGAGTGAGAGTAGGTGTAGCCATGGCCTGCAGGACAGATTTCCCTGAAGTGGTCTGTGAAAATGAAACACAAAAACAAGACACTTTGTATTATACAGCCATGGAAAATTTCTTAAACGTTTCTTAAACGGCCAATAGAAAATCTTACAATGAGATTTTTTGCTCCATGGTATCTAGGTAGACACAGCAAAGCAAGGTCCTCCATTGCTTAACATGTCAGGAGCCGGTTTGAGTGTCTATTAAGTCAGATGCACTAGCGACAGGGATTCAAAGCTTATGGTTTGATTTCTAATGGGTGGGGTGAATTATCTAGATACATCAGTAACTGTAGCCAAAGAAAGCTCTAGCTCTTTACTGAAGGAATCACTGTAGACATACTACATACAACAAAACTATATTTATGTTAATGTCAGATTCATACTTTAGATAACATTTACATTTTATCCAAAGTGACTTTCATTCCCTAACTTCAGGGGACAGTCTTCCTGGAGCACTAAAAATCTAAAAATTGTTTTGTGCAATGCTGTGGGTCAGTGCTGTCCTAAACGGAACACTAATGTTTTGCACTTAGCGGAAGTGACAGACTAACATTTGCTCGCAATTCTCCAGCCGCCAAAATATCTGCCGGTTTTACTCATTTTCAGACATCTCTGCCGGACACCAATAGTAAAATTTTTGAATATGTATTTCAAGTGAAGCTGAGTAGCTGGTACCAGACACATGGTGTATTTCATGCAATGTTTCCTAAACTGTGAGGAAACCCCATTTATCAAACAAGTCTAGTCCCTTCTTCCTTTCCACTAAAGAATTTTCACCACAGAAAGCATGACTAACTAAAAATATGCTGGATATTCCAATGTACTGTTTTGATCTGCGCTGTCTGCCCAGAACAGATTGGAGGTGAGGAACAGCCATTGCAGAGCTTTAGATGTAAGACTGATGGTCACTTTATCCATGTCCTTTACATGAATAATGACCATAGCTCAGCATGGAGGTCTGCCTGTTCAATATCACCGCTGTGACATTTCTGTAAATCAACACACGCTGAACACACACACAAAGTGCAAAGTCTTCCCTTAATCTCTGAACATGAGGAGAGGAAAAGGAAAATTGTCTTTTTTCCACGGATTCATCTGGTACTTTCCCTCTATGGCTGCTGACGCTTTCCTTCACTTTCCTCAAATAACCAAATGACCTTTGGTGTCTAGCAACATTTCTCCTTTTCTCCATTAAGCATGTCATGGAATGTCTGACTTGGCATCACTCAGTCTTGGCTCCAACCCAGACTCCACTCTAACACCCCTCCACCGTCAGGATCGTTATGATTGTTTCTTGTTTGGTTAAGTGGTGTGTGTATCAGGGGTGGAAAATACCTAAAGCCCCAGGAAACCCAAGTCCAAGTTTCCTTTCTAAGTAGGTTAAGTTGCTCTTGTGGACCCAAAATATACGTGAACAAAGCATTTCCTGTGAATGACATTCCAGTGCTCGCTAAATGCTTGATGTGTTTTGCCAACATCCTCCTCTTTCAATGTAAACTGGATGGCAGTGATGCGCGGGTGCCTCCACAAACTGTAGGTCCAACAAGTTGACCCATGGGTTGGGTGAGTTCCGGTCTGTTCATTTAAGAATTCAAAAAGTGACAAAGCAGCCTCTCGGCCCAGAGGCAAATCTCCTACCCACTCATTACAGCATGCTACAATCACTATTGATAACTGGATGTGTTCTAATTTAACGGCGTTAAAAGAATTTCTTCATAGAGTGAGGTACCTGTGTTAGGCAGTGGGCATCTGTCGCAGTTCTTGCCCCAGCCTTTGCCCACCCGGCTGCAGCAGCAGATCTGTTTGGTGATTTTCAGAGACAGTGGGAGGCTACACGAGCCCTGCGAAATGGATCTGTAGCACGAGGCTTTTTCCATGGACACTGCTTTATCCGCTGTGAACAGCACAAAAACATCAACAACCAAATAAGCAGAGTCCCCAAGACAAACCACAGAGAGTAGATAAGACAAACAGGGACAAGCATTGAGCTAACATAGGCTAATAATACACACAAGAGATACACAACACAGGGATAATGCACAATACACAATTAATGCTAGACTAACACACATACTTATTCTTTGAATCAGAGCCTGACAGTTCTGGTCCTGGAGCACCACGGCCCTGCATAGTTCAGTTAAATATTTCCAAACCCAGAGCTCCGGGACCGCCAGGAGATTCAACATTCTGCTAGTAAGGACTAGGTGGTTACAGAAAATGAACGAATGAATTAATGCACTATGCACTAGTTTATGCACTAGTACTGTCAAAGCTTAGACTTTTTTCATCATTTGTTGTTTCTTGTTGTTTCACATGGACAAGATTCTTCAACATTTAATGTTCAATATGTAAGATTCCAGATTCTTTATTTGTCACATACACTGTTATACAAGTAGAATGTGTTTCGCTCTGTTTCACGCTCTTCACACTGCTGTGCTGTGGTGTGTTCATGTGTGACACTTTATGTTTAGTCTAAACAAGGTACAAATGTACAGAATAGAGTGAGGCTGGGAGAGCTGGCAGCTGTCACACACACTGATGTGTGTTTTCAAACATGATGAAAATTCTAGTAGGGAGATCTAAGCTGCATGGCCTCTCATCTGTGATAATTGTCCATCTATTTGGAGTTTCTGAGCAAATCATCCATGGGAGAATGGAGATAGTAACCAAGGTACTAAAAATTTGTCAAAATGTTTTTATAGTGGTGCGAGTGACCCGAGCAACGAAAATAAGCTCGTCTAGTTGGTCAAGAATCATTTCCATGTGAAACAACAGGAAATCCCCTTTGCCTGGTTGGTGGGTGTTAAACTGAGCGTCACTAGAAACGGTTGCTATCATCAGTTCCAACCATCCAGGCTATGTGAGGAGATGAATTAGTGTTATTTCATTCTTAAAATGTCAGAGTTATACCTTTTAAGCCAATGAAAATGAAATGTCAAAAGGAGTTTGATTTTTGATTGTAAATGTTCCACAAGCTGTACACAGAAACGGCCACAAAAAGCACAAATAAATGATTAAAATTGTTCTTGGAATCGAAAGAAGTCCAGAGTATGCTGCCATATTATATACCCAGATGCAGCAAATGCAGATTAGGTGGTAAGGCAATTGAGTACTCCTTTAAAGAGACACTGCTGCCAATAATCACATTCATTTAAGATTAGTGACTGTTTCATAACCATGCATTGCAAAAGCCTGTATTTTAAGATAAACAGCTGTTTTAGAGCGGGGGAAACACTGAAAGGCTAATCCAGGACCAGGACTAAGACAGTTACTCAAACTTTGTGGAGGACAGTGGGTGTGCAGTTGTGGCTGTGTGGTGGTCACTCACAGACGCAGTGGCTGCGGGCGGCATCCAGCATGAAACCAGGCTTACATGTGCACCTGTAGCTTCCCTTCGTGTTCAGGCACTCTGCATTCTTACAGATGCCAGGCATCAGACACTCGTTGATATCTGCCAAAACAAGACACAAGAGGTCAACACCAGCCCAGTTTGGCACTACACCGACACACGGTACTATATAATGGTCCGATATTTATATCTGATCTTACAATAACTGAGTGAGTTAAAGACAACACATCATCAGTGAATTCATTTTTGCCCCCTCTTCAATCACTCTGACAATTTGGATGAGGCCTATGTGTGGAAATCTGAATTATGAGCGATACTCGAGAAGGTTTATGAGGGGCGTATTTGAACATGACTCTTGTTATAATTATGCCTTGATAGGTGTCCAAGCGCCACACTGGCAAGACAGTTTGATCAGAGATATGAATAACTGGCAAAGACATGAGAGAGTGGTGAAGCTCTGTAAGCAATATGATACAGTCGAGGAGGTGATGTGAACTCTTTCTCTAACTCTCTCTCTCTCTCTCTCTCTCTCTCACACACACACACACACATATGTATATATATATATATATTTAGTGGGCAATCAGCATATTAAAGCGGAAACAACAAGTGACATCTAAACTGCCATTTCATATAAACAGTTGATTTCCCCCCTAAACTCTAAGCTAAACCTCCTCCAACACAAACACACTCTTAAAAACAAGGTTCTTTAATGGTTCTTGGCCTGGACTTAAAGTTCTACTCCCCTAAATAAAGTGCTTTTCAATGACACTATGACCATGACAACTTAAATTACTTTTTTAATGCTTAAAGTGTCCTTTTACATTATTCTTCCAAATGACTGACAACCTTTTGTATAGTGTTCTCCAAATAACCCTTTTTTGATGTATTAAATGGTTCTATGTAGTCCCAAAACAGGGTTTCACTACTGCCATAGGTCAAAGAACCTTTTAAATACTATAAGGAATTATTTTTGTTAAAAGTTTCTTTACATTTCAGGAGTGTTCACACATCTCTTTTACAAAAATGGCTTAAAATCATTAATTAGAAGATTCTTTGGGTCAGTGGTTGCCAATCCAGTCCCCAGGGACACCAAGACCACAGTGTTGCTCTGTCTGACGCACTGGGAGTTGGGCTGGAACAAAATGATGGTCTCCCAAGACCAGTTGAGAACCATCAGATAACTAAATATGCTTCTTCAGTTCTTCTACGGCATTGCTCCAAAGATTCTTTTGGTATTATTTTGGTAAAGAGAACAAATTGCAGGACAGATATTCACTGTCTTATACAAACAAAAGGTCAGTGTTGATTTCCCCCAACTGACATACATTTGTAATGAATTAAGCAAGAGTCACACTTCTAACCAATGCTTCTGAATCAGGTGTGTTACGGTTCTCTGCATTTCCACCGTGGTCACAGTGTCATTAAAGGACACTTCTTCAAGGGTGTAGAACTTTAAGTCCAAGCCCAGAACCATTAAAGAACCTTCGTTTTAGAGACCGTTAAGCGATGTGTGTTTGTGTTGGAGGGGAACTGTTTATATAAGTGACAGTTTAGACGTCGCTTGTTGTTTAAGCTTTAATATGCTGATTACCCACTAAATATGTATTTATTATATATATATATATATATATATATATACTGTGTGTATATATATATATATATATATACACACACATATGCCCCCACCATCACCGCTGCATCTTATGGATGGACGTACGTAGTTCTATTATTGTTCTATTGTAGTTCTATCGTAGTTCAAGCATTTTTTCCCACAGTATATTAGGTGTATATTTTGATAACTGGTGTTTGTTGTCGTTATATCCTGCAACCGCAACAGAATACACTGTAATGCGTTTGGTGTTGCAGTCATCCTCATTTTGTATTGTGGGAGCTCTGAGTTCGGCCTCTCTGCCATTGTTCGGACAGTTTGTTTTGCTGCTCTCTCAAGACAGCGATGGGATTTTTGCCTCCTGTGGAGTGGAGCCTGTCAGGCTGCCATCCCCATTTTCCCAAAAACAATTAATCAGCATGCCTCCAGCGCTGCCTGGCTGTGGGGGGAACATTCTGGAAAAACTGAGTGCAAGAGGGACCTGAGAGAGCTTCACTGGAGACATGGTGACCATGGGAGTCAGCAACAGGCTACAATGCGGCACCACACTGCCAAGCCGCATGCACAGCTCATGACATAATATCTTGTGGTGTTTCGGCCTTGGTTTTAAGAAATATATATAATTCATGTTTTTAGGCTGTACTTTGTAAGGATTTTCTCACTGTCAGTCTTTTGATATTTCATATGTATTTATTTCAAATGATAGTTCAGTACAAATCTACACAGTTCTCACTCTCTCATAGCTGATCAGCCAAGACGTGTTTGGAGTCTGAAAGTTGCTCTTTTAGTTTTCACTGGAGCTGCAAGGCCAGCGCAGGTCAAATGGAATTACATTTTTATTCCACCAATCAGCAGTGCCTAACTGCTTGTCTAAATCAACGTCCGCTTGCTTCAAAGCATGTTGACTTGTTAAAGCCCAATTACACCAATATTTCTAAATGTATGCAAAATGCAGACTTGTTCAGATGTAAACAAGTCTGTATTGACACAAGTGTAGTCTCATTGGTGGTTTTAGATAGGCGAGTTTATCTGCATTACACCTTTTCACATTAAAACACATGGGCATTTAGAATAATTGGTGGAATTATTCTACATTACACAGGTCAACAGGTCAAAATCATCAGAGATAGGTTTCTGTGGGTTCTGTAGTGTTTTTCATGCTGATTTCAGATCTGTGTTTAGTTTTTCCTGCAGGTACAGTGTTTGT
>JBBJLR010000001.1:25417294-25430022 GCA_037577145.1 Brachypetersius gabonensis
GTGCTATCTGTCACTGTTAAGATAAACCTACCATTAAAATGATTCTGTTCTGAGACTTTTCATTTCTTTGTCATTGGGCAAACTTAAAAAATCAGCGAGGGGTAAAATAATTATTTCCTCCATTGTATCTCTCTTCTTAATTGCTGTAATCAGCTTCCTTATCTCAATTTTGACAGATCACACAGAAAGAGAGAGAGAGTGAAAGATTTTTATAGATTTTTAACCCAACATGTTAAACCAAACAAATAGTTCTGCAATAAAATGACTATAAGTGTGCCATCTATAGAGAATGCCATGAAAATGTCAACTTTAAGTGTGTCTCTGGAGAGTCTACATGCCATTTGACCACAAGAGCTTCAAACTTGTCGATACGACTGTATCTATTTTATGACTTGAGACCCTGGCCCTAAAGTATAATAATGACATCGCAAAACTTGTGAACTGTATCACAGTATCAAGATATTAGAAGACACATAAGCCTTCTCAACTCTCAGTGGAGAATCTCCATTCACATTTCCGTGTAGTCCAGGAGGAGGCTTAATCCACGCCTGGGAAACTAACCCATGTTCAGGAAAGTTGCCAGGAAAATGAAATTTAGAAAACATACAATTTAATTTGTTTTTATGTGCTACATACGCTGCTTTCAAAACAATCGGAAGCACCCGGCAAATTATACATATTGGAGTTGACACCGACCTCAACCCAGATGATCCGGCGTCCAACAACTAATGAAGTCCAAAATCTCCTCACGCTACACACCCTTCACAGAACTGGACACCAGAGAATACAGTACAGCACAGACCTGTCCACACTATCCTGCACTCTACCCCACAGGCCTTTATATCATGAGCAGATGGCGAGAGGAAACACACATTAATTTGCAGTCGCTTTCAATCCAGCACCTCTCTGTGGAAGCTCCTATATTTGTTTTCCTTTTCTTCCCAAATTAGCAACTAGTGTTAATGGAAGAAAGTCCAAGCTCGTGCTGCGCTGCCAATGTCGTCTCCTTCTGGGAGTCTGCTGACCTCCTTTTCATAAACTGGCTGTCAGTGCAGAGCTAGAACCAGTGATGGTCAAGGTGAGTCTGTAGCAACTGATCCGAGGTCAAACTTTCAGCGACACTGGGCTGTAATTAACAAATTAAACTGAACTGAGGGGATGAAGCTGAAATGAACACATGAGCCATGAGCCTAGCGAGTTCGAAAAGTTTCTCACAGAGATGCTCCCAGTTTGCTGCACTGTATCATTAAACTGTAACTGTTTTCAGACTCAAAGTGATTTATGCAAGCCTAATGTTTTGATTCAGAAAGCCAAAAGACGGTCCAGTGGACACGCTGGCCAAAGGAGCAGATTTAGTGAGGGTCTCCGCTGAATTGGGGAGTCTTGCAACATACTACGGTCTGCTCTCTTTATTTTGTTACTTATATTCTAGCCTCGCTAGAAATCGGGGAGTGGTTCTCAGGTTCACAAACGGGACAGAGTGTATCGTGTAGCACTCAGGGTCAGGGATCCAAGCTGATTATTTGATTAATGGTGGCCCGTTATACCACTGTTCAAACAGTAATCTGATGCATAAGAGGGGGTTCAGTGGTCAGCAGTTCACTTCAGAGGCACCCATAGAGCAGACAATTGATGAGGAGAGGAATGAGGGTCGTGGGCGCTGGTGAAAGGGAGGAATGACCTTTGATAGGGGACAGGGTGGGGTCATAAAATGAACAAATCATTGAAAGCAGCTATAAAGCAGCTTCCTTCAAGCTCCTTTGAGAGGAAACAAGTCATCACTGCTCAGAAAGTCAGCAAAGCCCAAAAATTTATATATTTTTATTATACTGACATGCATTCATATTTTTTCCTTCACATACTCTGAATAAAGGATGCATTGAATTAAACTTAATAAGATTAAGCAGAGTTGAACTGAACTTAAAATAACTAAACTGAACTGAACTGAACTGAAAATAACTAAACTGAACTGATTCATACTGAACTAAACTGAATTGAATGGATCTAATTTTAACTGAACTGATCTGAATCTGAATTTAACTGAATTTGAATTCACAAGTTGAGTGGAACTGGACTAATCTGATCTGAATTAAACTAAACTGAATTGAGTTGAACTGAATTATAATGAATCTGAATTCAGTTTAATTTAACTAAAGTGAACCTGATTGTTATTAAATTGAAATCAACTGTATTTTGAATTGACCTGTACTAAACTGACTGTACTGGAAGGACTAGTCCTTCTTATTCTTCAGAAATGAACAGAGCCAACAGTTTCAAACCAGCCTTATCATCACATCTAACCTGAACTCACTAATACGGAAGTGTGAACAGTAGTCTTGCATGGAACATGGAAAAGTAAATGCATGATTGAGCACTGCGGTGGATTCGTTGTGGTTTGGAAGGTGAAACCAGACTGACTTTGGCTTAAAGTTCCGCTCATGTTTGTCTTTCTTTGTCAAAGCTGTTTATAACACATTGCAAACAGGCTCCTTTTTGAGAAGCTACCATTTTACAGCAGTCTCTGTAAAAGCCTCTTCTTCCCATCCGTCTTGTATAGCACAAAAACTCACATGTGTACAAGCAAGCGCAAACATGTTTGATTTTGTTTAAAGCCAAAACTATTATGGAAGAAGCATATGGGACCCAGGCCGTCCTAGCAGAGCGTTAGGAGGCGTGGGAGGCCGCTTCAGCCAGAAAAGGATAAGAAAAGGATAAGAAAAGCCGTGTTGGCTCAGGGACATCATTCTCCATTGACAGAAATCTCTTATTGATAATTTAGTGCCCTCACCAGGCAAGACCACCCTGCCTGAGGGAGATCAGTCGAGTCTTAACCACAGCATGAATAGCATCATGCGAGCTTCACTGCGTGAGCTGGACTGACTGACAGGGTCTAGAAACAGGACCAGCATGCCTCACTGAGAAACACACAAAGAGTATTGGAAGGGAACAGAGTGAGGAGAACAGAGAACAATGTTCCTGCTCAGTTCTCCGGTCAGTGGACGCTGCTAAGAGCCGAAATCTAGAGCTCCGACACCCCTGGGACAGTGAGACTCCTGAAATAATGGACTGGCTAATTACTAAAAAAGGAGAAAAGCTCTTTAATCAGCACTTTTAATTTCCTGACCCATTCAAATGACAAAGCCATCTCCATTTAATCTCAGCAGACACCCTGTTTTTCAAAAGACCAAGCCTGATTAGAGAAAGGCCCGATTATTCAAAGCGATGTCTCTTTTTTTTTCCGGAAAATCAAAAGGATTACCCGTAAACAACTTAGATTAAGCAATGTGGTGTTGCAGGAAATCACACGCTGTTCTGTAATTAAGAAAAACAAGTCAACTGGACGGACGATACAAAGTTGTGAAAGTGTATGATGTGGTTGCTTTCTAACAGCTGCAGGACTTTTCGGCTCTGCTTTAAAACAAATTGCTCGTCTGATTAAGCTGTTTTCATGTGCTCTGGTGTCTGCTGGCAGCAAAATAATGATGACAGGATAGCAGTGGAGTCAACGATTCCTTCCTGAATAATGTATAAAGAGGCAAAGCTTTGTTTTGTTTTTGTTGTTTCTCATGCTTGGACAGTCTTTCATTTTCCTCAAAGGTGGCTGAGGGAGTTCGAAGGGAACTTTCATGAATTATTCCAGGCCATTTCTGTGAGGCATGGGTAAGGCACACAGCGCATCAATCATGACCTCATTACAAATACATTTCTGAGCTGCACGTCAAGTCATACGCCTCGAATATGCTTGTCTTGCATATGACGAAAAGAATGTCCACCCAGAAACGACCAGTCAGTTTAACCATTTTAAGTGAGTTCATTATAATTAGCCATAATCAAGGAAATCCCTTTAATAGACCTGACGATCATCTGAAACTGAAGGGACATAGAGCAAAATGTTTTATTAGCTTTCAGGATGAATTTGAAGGTGATGCTATGTGAGAAACAGGCCAGAACTACATCAGACGTCCGATGATCTCAATTCTTTCCCTCCATTTCACTGAAGGCCAGCCTGCTGATGTTGATAGTGGTCATTAACAAGTGCTCAATGTTTGATCTTGTCCCATAAAAGCGTACAAAGCATGTGTCCTTGGCCTCAATTAATAGCAGATTAAACGTGATGCAGATTGAGGGAAAAAGATGATCTCATGTGGCAGGATGTGGAACTTGGCTTGGCCGTTCCACCCTGTCAAATTTTATTGATCCTGATACTCGTGAAAAAACATCTCCAAGAAATAATCGGGGAAAGGGTTCAAATGGGGAAGAGCTGGGGGGTCGTGGGGGGGTTTTGGATGATTCGGATGGGCAACCACAATTAGCGTGACTCTACTGTCCTCAGGGAGGAAGCAGCACATGGGCCAGCGCTCCTGTAGCCGTGATTTATTTGGGCCTTTGAGAGTATGGGTATGGCTCTATGGAAAGTCCTAACTCCCAGAGAGAGGCCCTGAGAGCAGAGTAACACTGTCGACCACAGGGGGAAGCATCTAAATGGTTTAACCTTCCATAATTTAAAGTGATTAAAGTGATCTTAGTGTTAAGATTAGCTTAATGAAGAGCGAGAGAGCTCAGTGTGATGCACGCTGCACCCTTTCAGAAACATTTTCACGCTAAGATGACTTTGGTAAATGTCAAGATCTGTGATTTTAATCCAGAAAAAGTCCATCCTCTACAAGTAATCACCATGAATGATCTTCTGTGTGTCGCATGATCTGGAGATCAGGACAGTAATCCTGATCAATATGGTTTCACAGTGAAACAAGAACAAATTCTTGTCAAACTAAACACCTGTGAACAGAAGACTGAACATTTAGAAGTTTTGCCCAGGGACTCTTATCAGTACATGGTGTGTGTGTAGAGAGAGTCTGAGAGACTCCTAAATGATCGGTCTTATTATGACCATCAGACTCTGTCTAAATATGACATTTTGTGTTTGTCACTTTTTGGTTACATTTGGATTGATTAAATGTGTGTTTATTTGAATAAAGTTTTGTGAACAGCTGCCTTGTAGTACCACCTCAGCCCACAGGCAAAAAACTACATTTACATTTATCAGATGCTTTTATTCAAAGCGACTTCCATTCCCTAACTACAGGGGACAGTCTCCCTGGAGCAACTTGAAGTTAAGGGTCTTGCTCAGGGACTCAGTGGTGGTGCTGAAGGTAGGATTCAAACCCATGACCTCTTGGACCAGAGGCAATCCTACCACTAGGCCACCAGCGCTCCCTAAACAGCCCAACGACATAAACAATTAGGAGACGTGACACTTCTGGCTTCTCTCCTTACATCTTTCACTCTTAAAACTGTCCTCGTGTGGCTCTCTGTGTGTCTATGCACTTGGTAATCCCGCTGATCCATGCAGAAACCCAGGCTCTCATCCAGACACCTGTTTCTGGACATGCAGACACAACAGCCAGGATTCCGCAGCACGTCGCCTTACAACACTGTAACACATTGGCTAAGAAACCGCAAACAGGACTCACACACGGACAACAGTGCGGCTAATCAATTAGCTTTGACCTCAGACCCTCTGGAATGGCTCTCTGGCCACTCGATAGCTCAGTGAAACCAGTTGGGATCACAGTAGAGCTGGACAGAGCTTCAGTTCCCATGGCCTGTGTAACACTAGAACCCAAAACATGGATATGAACCCTTTCTCTTTCTCTCTGTCTCAATTAGTGTCCACTGTAAACCCCTTTTACTGATAAAACACTTCCTTATAGTCATGAGGAGCCTCGAACTCCACCTTCCATCTACTGGGCCCAAATTCGGAATGGCATTTGACTTCTTAAGAAGAAACAGGAGCGAAAGCATTTAGCTGTGCATTTTGATTGTCATCAGAATCCAAGCAGACAAGGAGGTTTGACGATAGACACCGATCTGTTCTTGATCCTTTAAGCAAGTCTTAAGACCAAAGTTTGGCCCAAAAAAAATCGAATTGTCCTAAATTTAGTCAAAAAATGTGGGCACTCCGGTGTCCAACATTTGTTTTGTTAAGCCTTGGGCCACGATTTCTATTGAAGTTTAACATAAAACATGAAATATTGAGTGCCATTACTTTTTGCCAGGTCACATTTTGGCTGGCTTCCATACTAAAAAGTAATTTATTCATTCATTCATTTTCTGCTTACTCCTTACTAGGGTCACGGGTACCCAGAGCCTATCCCGGGGTCCCAGTCTAGGTGGAGCGCCAGCCCACCACAGACTAAAGAGTAATTGTCCATTAAATTTTAAAAAGGCTGCCCTCAATACAGGATGTGTGTTTTTACAAAGAAAATAGACAGTAAATGGACTAGACCATCCAAATGTTGCAGACACCTGTAGCATTGTGAAAATAACATGCCTGAATCATCACACACTCACCTCAAACCACATCTCAACAACTTTGTGGTTCTCTGTTACATTCTGGAAATATGAGTAAGAATGAGCAAAAGCACACCACAGGGCTGAAACGTAGTCCTCTCCAAACCTGAATCCTCTCTGTTCATTTGTCAGTTTTTATAGACATTATGTCATTCATTTTGTCATGTAACGTCAAAGAGTGATGATTTATGCATACAGCCTTCCTGACGCTAATTAGGGGTTTTAGGCTTCCAGTGCTCATTAGCTGTATTTGCCTTGTAGCTCCAGAGAGAAGCAAACTTCAGTCACCCAACATGTGGCTGATCATCTATATTTTGAGCAAGGTAGAAAAAAGTGTGCAAATTTGCTTTTTACGCCAAACCTTCTTTCCTTTTTTTAAGCCTAATGGTCTCCATTTTGCCTGGTTTTCATTACTGATCAAAATTTGCAACATCTGAGATGTTACTGAATTGTATCCGGAGCTCGTCACTATTACCAGCTCCTGAGTTTGCTCTACCACACCTCCACACAGAAAGATAAAAATGAACAAAAATCAATCAAACATGCTCAAATGAAAATGGTTTGGCAGTATTTCTGACAGGAGTAGCTTTTATGCATGCAGCACTAGATCTATTTGAATATAGAGTTATGGCTACACCAGGGGCTCTCCAATAGAAATGTATTCAAACTGTAGTTTCAATATTACTTACATAATGCACTGGACATCCCACAATCTAACATGACAACTTCATCTCTTGTACACAATCAGAACTCTGTTTCTGATCAGCTCGCAGCGAGATCCAGGGCAATTTACTTCTTACTGTTCTCATATTTACTGTTGCATGTATTCAACATCACAGCCTGCGGAGTTACTCCCAACACTCCCACAGCAGCCGCTCTGCGAATTTCTCTCAAACAAACTGAAAATGAGAGAATGGATGGAAATTTCTATTCATCTAAACTTCAAAGAACAGGGAGCGCAGACACATCTGGCATGCTAATAGATCTTGGTACTTTATTCTCCTGGCAGGCAGAAAAAAGAAAATCGATGGTCGCCAATGACTTACAGAATAGTCACAAGTAAGCCGATGTCTGCGTCAGATTAGAGACAATTGTGAATGTTTAATAGCGAATTGTTTCTGACAGTCTTTCTTGTATCTCATTTGGTACATACAGTACAATAACGAGTTCACGGTTTGCCCTCATCAAGAACACTGTCGTCATGTTACAAACGTGTATTCATAGATAGAGTAAGACCTTTCAAATTATAATATACAATATAGCATTATACTCAATTCTACACTTGGACAGACTCACCCCACACAGTATGAAGGGCTGCCAGCACTGACAGCAGTCAACTTTTATTTCATAAACACAAACAAAACCACCCGGAGGGCTAACTGTGGCTTTTCAAAAGAACCATAAATTGGGGAGAATGAGGAGGGGCCCGCTTGTGTTTGCAGTATTGGCTGGGATTTCTACCATAGTGGGTAGAATTTCATTTCTGCCAAGCTTAGGGAAAGTGCTGGCTTGTATTGGTTGCCTTGTTTGGCTTCTGCAACCACAGACATCTCTTTCAGAGAAATTAATGAACCGTTTCTTCAACAGTACAAAATAATACTCTTCTGCATATCTGTTACTCTGAAAAACTCGCATTTAATTGATTTAAATGTTTACATGAAATAAATATATTACAGCAACATAATTTTTGCCCAAAGAAGGTAAACGGAGGGACAGGAATTGCATAAATGTACAGAGATTACTTTTTAACTGGTTCAAAAAACAAATCTGAAAGTGAAAGATCTGGAGCAGGCTAATGAATTATTGGAGCAGGGATAATAACAAAAGAATTGCTATTTATTATGACTTTTAAATGATATATGCATGATTAATAATGGAGTTTGCATGTCATAAGTACAGTATCGGACTGTTTTTCTTATAAACTGTGCTCTTCTTCCTATTGTTGTGGAATCTTGTGAGTTTTGTGAGGTGCTCAACTTTTAAAATTTCATTACCTGGTTTCTAAATGAGAAATATTCAATGTTCAATAAAATAAATTATTTACGTTATTTATTTTAAAAAGAAACGCAAGCCCAAAACCATGTAGCTGTCTGTGGGCCACCACACACAAACCTTTACCAGTACATAATACTCAGGGCCCTTAGAGAGCTATGCATGCAGATTAGAGAACATATGAGTTGTACATGGGCTGAGGAACAAAACAACACAAATATAGTAATCGACTGTATTCATAAATACTGTAAAGTGCTGTGATTTCACACTTTTGTTTTCGTTATGTTCATTCTTAGAGCAAAAGACATCAAACTGCACCTTTCAGTATGGCTGGGGTACCGCCCCTCACAGATTTGTCTACAGCACCTTTAGTTTAAGAACATTATTTTTTTTCTGTAAATCCTGTCCTGACTGAAAAATACGTGCCGCTCCTTCTGGGAAAGGGAATGCAGTGTACACCTTTGGGAACATAATTGTACCTTAAGCAATGTTTTGTTCCTTTGAAAGTATTTACATTGTTTGGACACATACAGTGTGTGTTTGGAGGCGGTTGTTGGGACTTACCCGGTTTGCTGGGACACTCTGTGCATTTGTTCAGACCCCATGAAGCCCCCACACTGCCACAGCAGTCTTCCTGCTTGGTAAGGCCTGGCAGAGGCTTCCCACACTGCAACACAAGCACACAAACACACAATAGAACAACACAGAATTCCAACGACTCCTGTTACAGCGCTGAACAAACACAAGGCCCCTTTTCGAGGGGCTAAATGTTACAAAAGGCTTTGGAAGTCTCATTGGAGGTATTTTATGAAACCCAGGCCTCTTCTAGCCTCCGAGGAGTTGCGTGAAACACAGGCAGCCAGAATAATCACAGGGGTTATCTCCTCTTTTGGAGTGTCCTGCTTTACTCTCTCTGATTCAGAGGTATTCTTTTCGCTCTGCATCTAAATTGGAAGGCGTGCTGTGCCTTAAACGACTTACAGACAGAGCGTGCCTCCTCACGCTGAAAAAGTGCTGTCTGAGTTGAGGAGCAGCTGAGTCTGGTTAAAGAGGACAAAAACAGCCTCTGCTTCCACTCTCTCCTCCCCTGGCATGCCGCTCAGGGCTCTGAGCTAATTGTGAGGGCAGATTAGGATCAGCCCCTGCTGAATTCCTGGTAAATCGTGAATTATGGGACAGGCAAGCCAGCCCTGTGTCAAATACCTTACTAGGGCACTGGCACCACTCTCTATTCTCAAAACACTGGCCAATAATTGAATTATACAGACGTGTAGTCTTAAATGGAAACAGTGCTGAATCATTATGAGTTGTAAGCATTCTCTTGTCAATGCTACTGACTGGCCCGGCAGAGGCAATTAAGAGACATAACAAGGACAAGAACACTTTACCATCCCCCAGCCACTTTTACATTTACGAGTTCTGTCTCTACACAACATGGAAAAAAGTACTGGGACACACCTCTTAATTATTTAATTCAGTGAAGGACAATCTTAATGCTTCAGCAGACCAAGGCATTTTGAACAACGCCATGCTTCCAACTTTGTGGACCCAGTTTGGGGAAGAACTTTTTCTATTCCAGCATGACTGTGTCCCAGTGCACAAAGCGAGCTCCATAAAGACATGGCTGGAGGAGTTCAGTGTGGAAGAACTTGACAGGTACTGACCTCAACCCCATTCAGCACCTTTGGGATGAACTGGAACGGAGATTGAGAGCCAGGACCTATCATCCAACATCAGTGTCTGACTTCATTAATGCTCTACAGAAAGAATGGACACTCCAAAGACTCCAAAATCTTGTGGAAAGTCTTCAAAGAAGAGTGGAAGCTGTTATAGCTGCAAAGGGGGACCAACTCCATTTCACAGTCTATGTATTTTAATGTAATGTCATTAAAGTCCCCATTAAAATGTCCCTGTCATTTTGTCCATTTAGTGAATTTTAGGTATTTTAGAGAGCTAGGTATCTAGTAAGCCGTGTATATTGACTGTTCTCTACTGGAGCATGATGTGAATTTGTTTGATATAAACATATTTACCAGTAAATTCCATGGTATGATTTACACTGGGGACGCCGGGGGCATATCCTCAGGATTTTTAATGGAAACCCATTTTGTCCTCGCCACTTTTGGAAAGGTCTCTAATGTAGGCCTTCCACCTTGTCGACAAATACACTGAGTAGTCCCCAGTAAGCTCAGAGCTCAGCCTGTGTGCAAGTAAGCGGCAGCCTTTAATGACAAGGCCAAGAGTAGCCTGTCGGCCAAACAAAGCTCGTTATTTTTTCTTAACAAGTGTGAAAATATGAGCAGAAATACTGATTCAGCGGAGGCAACTTAGGAAGCTGGTCAATAGCGCTAGCACCACGTGGTGTTCTTAACAAACGTTTACAAAGAAATAATTCAAAAGAAATCAACACATCAACATACCTTTCTAGTTTAAACTATGGTGCTCTTAATGTTGATTTAATAGAAACTGGTGACTTTATCTTCACCTGGAAGAGTAAGTGTTACCAAAGACAGAGGAGAACACCCTGGAGTTCCTAAGGCCCCACAAAGCTGGACCTCTCTGTTCTAAATCAATGGTCAGTGGAACAGCACAGTTCCAGTTCGCCATACTGAAGGTTCTGGTACTTTGTGCAGCGGAAAAAACATCCGGCCTGCACTGAAGGATCATGTTAGCCACAGTTTGTATCTCTTCCACTTCTAGACTGAAATATGGGGTCATGCCTGCTACAGCGGATGCCCCCTCTGCCTCATATCACAGCACCTCTGAGGTTGGTGTAAATTAAATTTCGACTGAACTGGAGATGGGAAACACACAATAACACATATTAGCCATGTCGGGAAGGCAGCTGGAGCTCAGCTGGATAATAACGTTAGTGCTAATTCTTTTGGGATGAGCATTCTCGTAGGTGTGCAGTCAGGTAAACAAGTCCAAATCAGGACCAAATCACAGTCAATGAAACAAGCAAGTAGATGGAGTTGAGGGCAGGTGATTCAAGTCAATTCAAAACCATGACTGAAACTATAACTTTACTCAGTACAGCCTTTGTTATGATAGAATAAGAAAACTACTCTGATCTCAGAGGAATTTGCTTATGCTATAACTGCACAGACACAAAGAGACAAGAACAGTATAAAATTTAATAAAACAAAGTCAAAATAAAGTTATCCAAAAAATGCAATATACACTACAGTATATACACAAAATGCTGTGGTTTCTATGTTATATACATAAAATGCCATGGTCTCTACACTACATACACAAAATGATCTAGTCAGTGTGATAGGTGGATATAAATACTATAGACCCTATAGATATTATAAAAGATGTTGGTCTTAACACTCTGTACTATACATACTATGCTGTATACACAAAATGCTGTGGTTTCTATGCTGTATACACAAAATGCTGTGGTCAGTATGAAAGGTGGATATACATGCTATATATTATCAAAGCTATTAAGCCTTAAAATTCATGAAACAGTTTTAACAAACTTAAATACAGATCCATGACTCATAAGACCAAGACAGGCTTTGATTAATGCAGTTCCAATGCATCTATAGTTTGTGTAATTCCAGTTATTCCCACTTAAATGTGTTTTACGCACCTGTCCATCAATTGTTTCCTGGAAACACCTTCCCACGTATCCACTCAGCCTGTTATGAGGCCTGTGGTGACTGTGCCCGCTGCCACTGGCGCTGGTGTGTCCGTTGCCAGGCTGAGAGCGCTGCTGGACCGAGTGTGCACCATCTACAGCCTGGCCTGGTTTGACTCGAGCGACCTGATGGATCTGGACCTCGGCTTCTGGAGGGTGCTCGACATGAACATTCACCAGAGAGGGGAGCAGGGAGGCTGAGGGAAAAAGCAGAGGAAATACACAAAGCGCTTTCATGACATCAGTGTGACAAAATGGCTTTTTGATAGTAGGGTCATTACAGTACTTTTCCCCTCCAACCGTTTAAGCACATTTCATTCAAATGGACTCTTATATTTAAGCTGTGGAACAGACTCCAGGCCTGTCAATGTGCACTATGTCATTCTTAATGATGCCTTTCCTCTTTAAACAAGGCCATCAGGACATGTCCCTCAGACTGTGTCAATTCTGATCTGACTGTGGGGATGTTCGAGTCCAGAAAATTTGGGGTCAGATTCCAATATAAAGCGATGGGAATCACTGGAGTCAGCTCCAAGAACCAGTTCTATACGTTAATATAGATTTTAAATACCAAACATAGTGAAGGACATCTGGCAAATATTTGGATTACAATCAAACATAAAACAATTTTAACGATTTTGACATTTATGAGCATACAGTGGATATAAAAAGTCTACACACCCCTGTGAAAATGTCAGGTGTCTGCAGTGGAAAAAATGAGACAAAGATA
>JBBJLR010000001.1:25447225-25482226 GCA_037577145.1 Brachypetersius gabonensis
TGTGTGTGTGTGTGTGTGTGTGTGTGTGTGTGTGTGTGTGTGTGTGTGTGTGTGTGTGTGTGTGTGTGTGTTTTATAGCATTAAAGACAATGCTGATAAATAAACAGATATATTCACCTTGCTTTGCAAGAATTAGTGGCAAAAATGTATGTGAGAGGACTGATTCCTAAAAAGCTCAGGATGGGAGGTATCAGTATGTCAGAAACACACACTGTGTTATTTCAGACTAGATTTGTTGGACCAGAGTGAGATGTAATCCATATTTTCCTGTCCAGTATTTTGTATACACACACTGAAATGCCCTTTCAATCGCTGATGAGACATTTATGGCCAAATGGTCAAAACTCACATGAAATTTACATCTGTACACTTCCTTACTTCTCCTTTTTCCCACACTCTTCACGACCCCCCAGCACCTGCGGAATGGTTGCACTGATACCATTATGAGGATTTTTCTTTCAGCGGCGCGGAAGCAAGGGAAAACTCCGGCAGTGTGAGATCGTTTGCTCTGAGTGGCGAGACTCCCTGCTCACCCTGAGTGTCTGCTTCTACTTTGCAATGTTAAAAACTCGCTGCGGAGAAATCAAAACTCAGTCATGCCACCAAGGACCTTAAACACACCAAGCAATCTCGTGTTCAAACACCTGATGAAAGCCTTGGGATTGCACCTGACAGAGGACAAGCAGTGCATGAGCGCAGCAGTGCATCTGGAAGTGACAGCGTCAGTTTATCATGCCTGATGTATAGCACGCTACTAAATGAGTTTTACCAGGCCTGGGAAACAACCAATCATGTTAACGGCCGAGCAAAAGAAAACAGCGCTCCTTGTTTGTGTTCCAGCGCGTTTCTACACAAGGCAGTCCTTTTGGCACGGCCCTCGCGCTTTCCCATAGAATCGCCTCAGCATGCAGGCATGTGCGCTGCACCTTTTTTAGCAGGGAAAAGTGGCGCGTTCTCTCCTCGGCCACACTTTAACGAACAGATCGGGTAAACCGAGGGCAATATAGCTCAACTTTATGAATATTGGAGACTGGACAGCTGTCGAAAAAAGAAATTCCATGAATATTTTTGACTCACTTCCCGTAAAACACGGAGCAAAAAAAAATGCCAAGTGACAAGAGCCTGCCAAGCAAAATGGCTGGCATTCCGCAGTCGGAGGGGATAAAGGCGAGTTTCCATCGTGCCACTGAGCATGTGGGCTCCTCTGGTCTGCCAGCCGCTGGGTTTGGGTGAAGGAGGGTAAAGAGCCAGTTTCATTTCCATCCCCATTGTTCCGAATTCATTCCTGTTTGCTGGTAGGTGCTTATTGGAAACCGCAGCCCTTTAGGCCCCATTGGACTGCACTGGTGGCATGAGCACGCAGAGAAAAAAACATGGGCTGCTAAACACACTTGACCTAGTTTCGACTATGATAATTCCACTGAGAAAATATAAACTGTCATAAATTGCGACTGTTTTTGTTAAGTGACAACAGTTCGTTCCATATAGTGCAAGGCAATGGGTTATTTCCTTACATGTTAATAGTTTGTTCATACTTCTTAAAATTAGATAAATATATATACATTTTTAAGAGAATGTCTTGAACGTACTTCATACTTGCTGCTATTAGACCACTATAAACTCAGACTCATATGTCTCCTTATCTGAACGCTACCTTATAGCACAGTATACTATTACTCTCTTTGTACTTTGTTAATTTTATACTTTCAAAATGAAAAAATTCAGTTTTTGATAGTTTTACACATGCATGCCAATGTTTTCCCAAACACATTCAGGCCAGCCCAAACTTTCACTGGTGGCCTCAGACTTTTGGCCTCCACTGTGTCAGTGGGCATCTCTCATGGTTTAGTCAAAATGAACATTTTATTGTGTACATTTGTCCCCGTGCAAGACCGGGGATAAACTGCACTGTTTGCTGAGTGTATTTATCCACAATTCTGATTTATGAACCGCATTACCGAACATCAGCCAACACGTTTAATTTTGTTTGGTTATGAGTCTTTGTTCTGCAGGACCAGGCGTACAATATGACTTTATGGTTCTTAACGGTTTCTGAACATCAGGCTCAGAGAAAGTCTTACACCACGGCAAAGCCCATTTGTCATTCCGAGTTGTTTGGAAGTACCAAACCCACATCTGATGTCCCAGCATTTGGCATCGGTCAGTTAAAACAGAAATACCCTGATATGAGGACTGTGTTTGGGGCTTGGAAATAGTCATTTGGCTACGCACTGACTGTCTAAACAAAGCTGTCTGACATCAGGCAGGACTCTCTGGCATCGCTTGCATCGTCTGGGATTTGGTGCACAGTGCTCAAATTGCCAACAACAAAGGAAAAGTGAAAACGGCCCATGCCCGGGCCTTATATTTAGCAATGGACTGGAAATAACCTGAGAAGGGGGGCCTGCAGTTACGAGAGCCCAGTCTAGAGCCCAAGAACAATCCAGCACACAGTTCTCACAGCACTGTGAGACACTTCATCAAGACAAGAAATAAGGTCTGGTGAAAAACAGAAAAAGACACAAGAAAAAATTTAACTATATTTATACAATATGCTTAATGTTCCTGCTCCCCTCTTAACGAACTGAAGGTTCATCTAAATGGCATTCAGAGCTCAGCGTAATTAGTACCAATCAAAAAGCTGGTTGGCAAACAGGCAGGTGAGTGGTGGCTGGTGGAGGTCAAGTTTGCTCAAAGATCTCGTTTTTAAAAAAAAAAGGAAGAAGAAGAAGAAACTCAAACCACAGCGTTCTTGATTTCAGAGCTAGAAACTGAACATGTAGATCATCAGACTAATTTGGAACAGCAGCACTTTGGCAAATGGCATAATTGTTATTGAGCTTTGTGGCCTGTAGCTAAAACAGGGGGACATTGTGTAAACCCTTCTGCTCCACAGCAATGAAGGCTTTAAAAATTAAAGAACACTTCCAAATGTGGAATTTTAAGTGGCCTTGGACTAAAAATACCAGAGCATGTTTATAGAGGAAAAATATAAATGCACAAGTGAAGTTACAGATTACATAATCATAACATGCTCGAGAGCCAAATTGTCACATTATTTAATGGAAGACTTCACAGAAATAGCTCCCTCCACTTCATGTTTTGCTTTTATTGCTTTAAACTGAGTCATAATCTGTTTTCTCAGCCAATTGGAGCGACACTAAAGGTCACATGGTCATAACATTGGTTAGACAAATGATGGTGCTTTGCCTTCAAAGTCCACCACCGCTGTTTATAGTAGAACCGAACTTTCTTCCAAACAAACATCTGCAGTGTTGCCCTTTCTCATGTAATCATACCACTTGTACACGTAAACACAACCCGGCCTGTCAAATTGTAACAAATCAGATGACATAAGATGATTTGTTCATGGTTGAAACCTATTTGTGGTCTTAAAATCACGACTAAATGGATTTTAAGCACAAACACCTTTTGTAGGACCTGTCCCTGTAGCAGCTGAACTAATAACTAGAAAAGTATCACCAACAAGGCAGGTGTTGTAACAGGACATGTCACCAAAAATGTTCTAAATGCTCCCTGGCCGCTGTGTTTTTGGCTGAATGGGTTAAATGCAGGGAATTTCGTGCTGTTCACACTGTGTGGTGTGTTCACGTATATGACTGAATGGTCACTTTCACTAGAATAGTGATGTAATGCTGATCTGAAACTGAGTATGTGGAGTCACCCGAATATTTTCATTTAGATGACGCTCTTTTCTAGACGTTCATCAGTGACAAAAGTATTGGGACACCATGCTTCTAACTTTGTGGACCAAGTTTAGGGAAGAACCTTTTCTTTTCCAGCAAGTGAGCTCCATAAAGACATGGCTGCATGAGTTTGGTGTGGAAGAACCTGACTGGCCACACTGAGCCCTGACCTCAATCCTGTCAGCTTTAGGATGAACTGGAATGGAGATTGACATCCAGACCAACTCATCCAACATCAGTGTCTGACCTCATAAATGCTCGACAGAATGAATGGTCACAAATTCTTACAGAAACTCCAAAATCTTGTGGAAAGTTTTCCAAGGAGAGTGGAAGCTGTTCTACCTGCAAAGGGAGACCAACTCCGTATTAAAGTCTATGGATTTGAATTCAGTGTCATTAAATTGACTGCTGGTGTAATGGTCAGGTGTCCAAATACTTTTTTCCATATACTGTACTCAGTACTGAGTGCTGCATGGTACTCAGAAATTGTTCAGGAAACAGTCATATAATGCACTATATACATTTGCTGATCTGTTGTAAATAGCAGACACCACTGAACATGGCACACAGATAGAAAATAAATACATAAACCACACAGGACCAGACTTTGAGACTACCTTGCTCTCCCCATTTAGCTCTATTCTGTTTCACCTGCTAGCAAAGGCCCCCCCTGTCACACAACACTACCAGTGCTGGGAGGCTGAAAACTAGAATGGGCTTTTATTTACATTTTGTTCTTTCCAGCTCATTTAAAATCAGTGACTATGATCCATAAATTATCTCAGGGGCTGACCTTGTGCTTTGTTTTACGTTATCTTGTGCTGTTGTGCGCATAAATCATCTTTAATGTGAAATTTTACGTGTCTTTAATTTTTTTTTCCTGTTTTGTGTCTGCCCTGGGACTGTGGCTGAAAATTAGCCAAAGTAGCTAAACTGGAACGTTCGCGAAATGTTTATTAATGTGCCTTATCCATTTAAATCTAAACTGAATAAAGGAAGGAAAACAGCCTGGATGTCTGGGTACACTTAGAACCGCATGTTTCAACTGCTTAGAGTTTATGAGATAACTTTAAACCTGCAAAATCAGGACCATGACTGACCATGTCTTCAGTGAGTCGAGGCCTAAAACTATCAGAAATGCTACTTTCTAACATTTTGTTCAATCAACAAATGTATCAAAGTCTTTATGCCGCCAACACTAAAAACAGTATGCGTGTCAATCCAAAGCCCAGAGCCTAATGGGGTAGCTGGGGTTCGGGCCCCCCTTAGGGTGGCATTAGAGATTGCACGGGGTGCGCACTATTTCATCTGCAAAAATTATACCAAAAATATAATTGTACACATTAAAAATTTAATAACTTGTTTATTGTTATTGATGTTTGTTATAATTGTAATTAATAGCAGGTGTTGACATGTTGTGCACGTGAATATCAACAAATCTCCCCTGTTTAAGTTAATGTATGTATAGGCCTAGGTGTGTGTCTGTGTGTGTGTGTGTGTGTGTGTGTGTAAGTGTGTGTGTGTGTGTGTATATATATAAAAGTATAAACAAAAACCTACATCCGCTGTTTATTTTTTGCAAATAAAACTTTGTAATTAATCACTTTATTCTTTTTGAGCATCTTTGCGGGTAGGAGTTGGGGTGGGAGGCTGTCTTGTCTTGGACACAGGCAGGGTGGGCTTCAAGGAAAAAAGGTTGGGAACTACTGGCCTAGAGGTTAGGGAGTTGCCTCTGTGATCAGAAGGTTGTGGGTTTGAATCCCAGTAGCACCACTGATGTACCCTTGAAGGTACCATCCCTCCCTCCCTCCCTTCGCCTGGTGAGGGGGTTAAATGCACAGCGAGAATTTCACACTGTGAGCTGTGCTGTGTTCATGCATGACTATAAGGGTCCACTTTACTTTACTTTAATTAAACATTTAATCACAGCTTGGATTGTTAACCTCTCTGAGCAGCAGCAATCAAAACTAGTCTGTCTCATACAAACTGTATGGAAGATGTGTGTGTGTGTGTTGGACAATCAAGTGAATCTTAAGGGGCCGTTCAGATATCGCGTCTTTTGCGTGCTCAAGTCCATTATTTCAAATGTAGACGTGCGGCAGCCGCACTCATAACGGAAGTGTTGCGGTTTTTTCAGGCGCGTCCATGACGCGCCGAGTTGAAAACATCTTAAGCGCACTGCGGTTCATGTGACAAGATTCAACCAATTAGCTTCCTCACCTTTTCTGTTACACTGACGCCTCAGCAGAAACATGGGATTTCCTGAACTTTTCCTAAAATATAATCCAGCTGGTCCTTGTCAAGTCTGAAATAGGCTTTGAACCTCCCGTTGTCCAGGCTGAGTTCCTGGATAATCTGGTGAAATTCCCCGTGTTTTTTACGTTTTTGAAGAATGGGGTGCACCCAAACACTACGGCGTTTTTTTCTTTTCTGCGTAAAATAAATCGTGTAGCAGAGTTAGAGCAAGGGTTTTTTGTTGGTGGAAATCCATTGCTGAAATTAATGGAGAGCGCGGCTGATGGTTGCCTAGCAATGACAGACACTTCCGGAGCGCAAGCGCCCGAGCGTTTTTGGAAAGAAGGAGAAAGTGGCGTGCCTCGCGTTTTCCACACGTTTTTAGCCGCAATATGTGAACGGCCCCTAAGTCTCTATTCTCCAGTAGCTTCCAGTTAACTCCTTTTTTTTTTGTTTAAATCTTGAGTTTTCTTATCATTTTGATTTGAGCTGACTTTCTCTTTTCTTTTCACAGTGTATCTGTCATGATGATTAATGAACAAAAACAAACTGTAACATTTCCAGTATCCCTCAACATAACGACGGCAAATTATCATAAACACTTATGCATTCTGTTTCTGTTTCACGCTGCCGCAACATTGTCTCACCGTCTCACAACCGGAGGACAGAGAAACACATCGAGTGTTCCTGAAAACGATTAGCTAATCCTTGTCATTTTTAGTCTCTGGGAATTTCTAAGTGAGATGTGAGGGAGGCGGTAGGGGTGCGGTAGCCATGCCGTTTTCGCATTATGATCCACTATTACTCACGAAAATAACACCCAGCTGCCCTCTTAGTGGTCAACCACCCTGAACTGACAGCTCTGCTTTCCCAGGCGTTATATGTAGAGTCTGAGTTTGCTCCCATGCTCTTTTCAATGAGGCCCTTGTAACATAACATTTACCATGCCCCCAACATAGAAACTGCAATATTTTCCCCCTCAATATATGTCAGTCTGAGCTTAATAAATGCTGTTGTGAGTCATTTCTCTTGACAACACGGGATTTTCAGAGGCAAGCTGCTATGGTCTTTGTCCACGACCGAATAAAACAAAAATAACCCAGAGGTTTCTGTCACTTCAAAGCATGAACGTAAATTGCAGCCCTTCGGGGAAGTTTAATCTCTCGTGGTCATTCTAACGTGCAGGACTTGGCTGAGCTGCTAGTTTGCGGTGTGAGGGATTTAGGGCAAACATTGTTTAGCCTTCTTTATGTCTTTATGTCTGCTCACATATACAGCACAGTCTGTAAGTTACTGGACAGTGACGCACTTTATCTGTTTTGACCATCAGTCTTATTTGGAGGTTCCAAGGAATTCTTTAGCAATGTTGGTTGAATATATTTGTCCGATGGAAATGTGTATGATGTATACAATGTTTGTTTTATGTACACTAGCAAGTCAGCATTTAGTAAAAAATATTTGACTTGTGTTTAAATGCTTTAAACCAGGGGTCTCAAACCTGTCCAGAAATAGCCGCTGTGTGTGCAGGTTTTCATTCCAACCAAGAAGAAGCCAGACCTGAGTAACTGAAAACCAAGACCAACTGATTACAGAGGTGGGATCAGGTGTGCCTCCTGCTTGGTTGAAATGAAAACCTGCACCCACAGCGGCCCTTTCTGGACAGGTTTGAGACTCCTACTTTAAACACTTGAGGCAGATTGTGGTATTTTTTTAATATCAGGAAAGTTCTCACCCCTCATTGCTCGCTAGCAGCTCAACACAGAGGGACACAAAACCAACAGTGTCCTAGCTCATCTGAAAAATATTATATTTGACTATATTGATCATATCTGACTCGTGTTACCCTAAGCCCTAATGGCTACTAGGGGGGCTACAGAAAGAAACTGCTTGATTTAAATCAAAGGTATTTTCATCTGGACTGGGTGAAGTGCACAGGAAACATGCATAGTTTCTCATGCCAACCATTAGAAAGCTGTTTCTTGACCAGCTGTGTGCTAATCCGTTACTGTCAGTCATGTTCCAAACATCTACCAAATATATGATTTTCACACACTAAGGCTGGCCTAAATGTGTCGTATATTTACAACCATATCATCTCAAAGCCTATAAATCCAATAAAGCTAAAAGAGCAGAGATGCCTGGTGGCAAAAAAACTCAATATTTATGATGAGGTTCATATCAATGCACTGAAAGTTTTTCAGACACTACTCTCTAGTGAAAGTGACACTAAAACCAGGAAGTTGGAGCCTCTGAGCCTTAAAAGCTTCTGTTGGCACTTCCAGTGTTGTTCTCCTGATGTTCAGACCGTAGCTATCTGAATAAAAGAATGATTCAGATTATATATTAGTTTCAGTCCCATCCATATGACTTAAAAGCTGTATTTGAATGAGCTAACACTCAGGGTGCCCATCGCAACATGTGTGGTGTGATACATTGTTGCTGCCTACTGGATATATTTTGAACTGCAGCAACAAAAGTTTGTGTGATTATAAATCATAAACATTATTTTAAGGGTATCTGACTTAGATTCATCTGTAATAACAACGAATATTCCAAGCCTGGGAAAAGCTATTCGGGCCAGTAATATTTTACATGTCTCTGATTGATTTATCCAGCCTTCCCACTTCGGTCCTCCACTGACAAACATCAACTCCAAGTGTAAATGGCACATTTAAAATCAACCCCACACCTTCTGTTAGCTCTCTTGAACGTGAGGCAACTTCACACAGCTGGCCAACTGAGAGCCGACTGTGCTGTTTCTAATGGTGCTCTCAAATGAGGGCATGATGTTATTACCATGTCCCAATATAGACACCCCTAACTCAATACATACCCTCAAATCAAAGATGATATTCTGCACATTGGAGCCATAATTTCATTCTAATTTGCTCCAGTCCAGAGCGAAAACAACATCTCCATTCAGGAAGCACCACTACATTTCATCTGAAATTCTCCACAAATCTGGACTTTTTGTAACTGACTTTATCAACATCTGTCTTCCCGAGACTTAATGGCATGTAAAGAGCCAGTGTCCTCATTATCAATTTACCATGTAGTAATATTTTAGCAGAGGCATGTGGCTTCAATCAGACACTCCACGATGAAAGATTGCACAGAACATTCTCTCGTGTCTACTCATTATGGCCTCCCCCAAAAGCCTGTCCTTTCCATTTTTATTCTGGGTTTTTTTTTTTTTTTATGAGGAGGCATACAGCAGACTAGGAAGCTAGCTGAGAGTTTTATTGGCGTTTTTCTTTCTGCTGGCTACAGTTCCTCTGCCACATTAAGAGGACCAACGTATTGCTAAGACACGTTAAGCATCAGCCTGAGAAGACTGCGCCGAAAACTCCCATGTTAGAAAATTGTCGAAGACAGAATGAGCTTTATGGGTACTTATGAGGAGAACCATTGTCACAAAAAATGGCAAATAATTTTGAAAATGCATGCACTCTGTAAAACACAAACATCTGCAATGCTTCATCATGCTAACGATCGAATTAGCACGTCTAGACCCAGTCATATGAACATGCTTTCACCATTAACTCATTAGGCTTAGAAAAGCATGACAAAGAACACAAATTGATGACTTTAAACAGTAATAAATAAGACGTTCTTGTGCTCTGCTAGCTAGACAGTCACACCTGGCATTTAATACACCGCCTTGGCCACTGATTATTTTCCTGCATTAAGTGGCGGGGTGGGGTGGGGGGTGGCTTGTGGTCTCCACTATTACCTACAGTGCACAGGGCCAAACATCAGTGAACAATTAAGCCTCCGATTGGCCTATTGTGCATTGATAGCATCTCAAATAGTTGAGGTTTTGGCTAATTGCTGCTCCTGGCATACAGTGCCTCTATTATGAAAAGGTGATTGTGGCACAAGACAAGACCTCCTTAGTAAAAAGCCAAATCAATGTGCATTCTCTCTTTTCTGATGCTGTTGCCTGTGTACATGATCTCTGAGCAATTATATTAAATCAACCAGAGTAGACACTCACAAATGTTGAGTACTACACACTCTTCTCTTAAACTGTATTAGAAGATCACTTTTTGATCCTTATGAGTCCAGTTTTCACTTTGTGTACTGCTTTTGATATTATCACAATGGAGCTTTACTGAATTCACAGTGCAGTTAATCTTTGGTTTATTGCTATTGCCATTTGAGTTTCTGCAGTACACACATTGTTGAAGGTTGCGATGATATGCCAGATAAAATTACCTTACACATGCCAATTACAAAACAGCAGCACAAAAATTAAATGCTTAATTATGAGCCTGTAAAAAAGCCAGGGTTTAACGTTTTGAGCCAAAAAGTAAATGCTACTTTTCAGGATTTTTTTCACAACATTTTAGGAAATTAAATATATTTAAATGACTCAGCTTGAGAACTCACTGTTCGTCATTTCACTTGTATTATTCCATTCATAAAGTTGTCAACACTATTGTTTCTACAGTTTTCAAGCCAGAAACACCAAACATTGCAGGACAGTGGAGCTTAAAACTGAACAGAATGCTTGTGTTGTTTGAAGCAATTTGGTTGTATGATTTTTCCCATAAGAATGAAAGGCAAAATAAAGTCAAGAAACGAAGTCAAGAAAAAACTCTAAGAACTTGAAGAGGAAAGGTTAGCAAAACTCAAATATTAGCAAAACCCATCCTCCTGTTGGTCACAGTATGATTCAAAACAGACGCATTCACTCATACAGAGGAAAGATAGAGGAAAACCAATGGCCAGTCTGGACGGCATTCATACAGTGACGCAGCTATTTCAGTAAATGATCACATCCTGACACTTGCAGATGCTTTTTCATGTGCACATGCTTTCTGGCTAGGATCTTTGAAAACTGTGAAATAACCGAAACTGTTGTTTTCCCCTGGAGGCACATATAACATGTCACTTGCACCAGCCCATCAATTTTCCCCTCAACACTTGAAGTGAGGAGTGAAAATAGAGGACAGAAAGGACAGCCAGAGACCATTGGCTCCTGGGAGGGGAGGGGGGCGGATGAGGGGCTGCGGTTCTGCGGTTGAAGGCAGCGACCCAACAGGCCTGGAGGCGACGTGCCGAACTTAAGAGATCGTGCAAAACGTCCCTGGAACATTCTGGCCACATATATACACGTAATTAATTTGCCAAATTAGACAGAGGCAGCCATAGCGGAAATGGCCCTGCATGATGCCAAGTCTTAAAAACATAAAGATTTAGCTTTGACACAGATCTGCGGGCTCACACTCCGGCCAAACAGGTGCACAGCAGACTGCAGCGGAGGGGACAGAGCGGAGCCGAAGGACAGAGAAGATCTGATCATTCTGCTCTTACATACAGTCGGGATCTTTTACCCCGAATGAATCAGAAGGAAAATAGTTTTCAATAATAAATAAGTTAATGTGATGGCAGTTTATGGCTTGCAGGCAATTTTGTGAACACAAAAGGGAAACCTTTAGGGAAAGTGTTACCACATGTTTTGAAATCCTCTCTCCCTCATTACCATAAAATTCATTCACAGATTTTTTCCCTCCCTGATTAATTCCAGCTCTGTAACAGGAATAGATGGCTAGATAAGAATTAGGTTAAGGATTAAATATTGAAAGGTTTTCTCATACCTGAATGGATTGGAGAGGATTGGACAGGTGGCATAGATAGATGAGCGGATGAATAACTGGACTGGACTAGACTGGACTGGACTGGACTGGAATTGCATTGAATTGAATTGAATTGAATTGAATTGAATTGGACTGGACTGGAATTGCATTGAATTGAACTGAATTGAATTGAATTGAATTGAATTGGACTGGACTGGAATTGCATTGAATTGAATTGAATTGAATTGAATTGGACTGGACTGGACTGGACTGAGATTTAATGAAATTGAATGGAATTTAATTGATTTCGGACTGAACTGGACTGGAATAGACTGGATTTGATTAAACTGGACAGGACAGATGGATGGATGGGGCGGATGGATGATTGGATCCATAAACAGCATTAACATTTTCAGCAATTTGAGCTGCTGTAGCTCCCAAACCTTGGGAGCCCATTTTCACCCATTTTCCTATCTTGTATTCACTTTTTGGTGGGTACTGACCACTGCATACTGGGAGCACCTCCCAAGACCTTTTGGAGATATTCTAACCCGGTCATCTTACCATTACAGTTATTTAGATCTACATGCTTGTCCAGCTTTCCTGTTTCCAGGACATCATCTTCGAGAACTGTTCTCTTGCTGCCTAACAAATCCCAACCCTCACCAGGAGCCGGTGTAATGATAATCGATGCTACTCACTTCACCTGTCAGTGGATTTAAAGTTGTGGCTGGTCATTGTATATGCATGTTAAAATCAAATTCCTGTTCTGAAGATACGATAGCATGTTGGAACTGGAGAGCAGGTTCATGTGAGGCCGTGGTGAACGCTGAGCCTGCAGCCTCTGTTCTGTAGACGTTATATAATCCAGCAACTACAGAGAAACCTTACGGAACAGCCTGCTCTAAATCACTGGAGAGGATGTCACCACCACTCCGGATAACCCTGACACCTCACACGCCCTTCACTGCACAGAGTGACACTGTTCAACAGGGAACGCTAGGGTTAGAGGTCAAACCTGTGTCAGCGGCAAACTTGCACACACTCCAGCCTTGGCCACCGTCACACTGGGGAACTCCACCCAGGCACAGCAACACCGAGGACACGCAGCTCACACAGATCTATGGGTTTCCCAGATTAACATAAATTGAGAACAGGAGTCTAAATCAGAAAAGCACCAAGAGATATTCCATATGGGAAGGTGAGTGTTTGTCATAAAAGCCCCCTACTGCCCCCTCTCCCCACAACCACCCCCCAATCTTGTATTCCCCTCAGGGGTCCAGAAAGTGACTTCCTCTCTGGGCCACAGGATGAGGTGTCTGGACGCTCATTCGCTTGTCCTGACCCTTCCTGTTAGATTGGGAAAGCAGATTACCAGGTGGTAGAGTGGGATAGCTTTCCCAGGCTGGGGCCCGTTCTGCTGAACTGTACACAAAACCTCCCAGCTTTGAGCTCGCTGTGACGAGAACATGTTCACCGACCACAGGTTATGTAACAGCAAAGCCATGTGAAGTGGGTTAAAATTTTTCCAGTTCTACGACAACATTTGAAAACTAACGCCTCATTCTGAGCACTGTCATGGCAGTGCTTTCTAAACAGTTACACAAACAACTGCATATGTTTCTTATTTTTAATATTGGAAGTATTACTGGTATTACTGAATGTGATCATAGCATTCCTAAGCACTGCCTAGGAAAAGATATGTCTAAAAAAATCATTTCCTATTTATAAAACTTTCCTTACCTGTGTATTAACCTCTGATTTTTTCTTTCCACAGGATTTGTTAAGGCGTGTAGCTGGCAGTAACTTGGTTAAAAGCAGATGTAGATTTAAGTCCAGCTTTTGAAGAACAGAAGTAGACTACTTAAGGACTGATGTATGTCACTCAGGATAAGGCCGCCTACTTAATGCCATAAACGTAAATGTAAACTTATTGTGGGACATATTTTGAATCTTTTGTAAACTATTTCCACTCAATTTTTGGTCGAAATAGCTACTGGACCATGTGCTTGTTTACTCGACGTGGTTTACACGTACACTGCAGTTTCACTTCTCTTTGGAAAACTCATTTTTAGTGTTGGACTACTCAGTTATTTGAGTGTCATGTGGTCTATAGTTTGGTGGTTTTGGATGTGGCTTTGTATTCAGTTTTATCCATGGATGGATGGATGGATGGATTGAGTTCAGTTGAACTTAATTGGACTGACAGACAGACATATGGAATTGGCAATGTCTATGATGTCTTGCACTTGGTACTGCACTGAATACAGGGTGCAGGTCCTGCCATGGTATGTATAGAGTATCTTATATTCATAAGCTGTTGTTATTGAAGCAAACTGGGAGCAGATCTGTGGCACTGGAAAGGATCTGAAACCATTAGCATTCACTCTTCTGAAAACAGAGTGAATTCAATGTAAACTTGCAATAACACACAAGAAAACACACATTCACACGTTGTTAGCTGTGTATTTCTTCCTGTGGGAGAGTAAAGTGAATAGTTTAAGAATGATGTTAATCTCTATAGACGAAGTACTATCATGTCATTCCTGTGTGGCAGTAAAGACTCTTTACTGTTGGCATAAGAGTATAAAACCAGATTTGTAGATTTTTTCTCATACTCGTGCCGCTACTTGGCCATATGTTATTACAACTACCTCTTTATATCAACACTTCTGCTCCTACAACAAATAACACTGGTCATCGCTTGCAGCTGTTCCACAGACCTATATTTGGACTTGAGGTTACAGTAAAAAGAATGATTGGTCTTGGTTAATGCTTTTAAAACTCCCACAGAAACCTCAAATTTCCTCAGGAGAAGGCTTCTGGTGTCTGAGCAAGCCTTAGGTCAGTCACTGCTGGTTTAGTCATACAGCAACAAGTGAGTGTGATGTGAATGAGAGCGAGTACAAGTGAAACCATGCTCTTACTCATTTTGTTCCTCAGTATTATGGCTCAGACTAAGCAAAACAAGACTCAAATATGAATAGCCCCCCATTTAAAGCCACCCACATCCTTTTTGTTTCCTCCTTCTGTGTGACAGCTCAGAAAACACCCAACAAAACCACTGTTAATTTAACACACGCAGAGGTACACTGATGTCCAGTTATACCATTCATCTCCACTGACGTACGTTATATTTATAACAATATTTAGCTTAAATATAACCTGGCTTCATAGTTTTGTGCCTGTTTTCAAGTACTGTAAGTATATAACCCTGATGATGTTTAGAGACATCACTGGGACCAATTCCAGGTTTTAAATGTATCTTGGCCGGTTCAAATGTTATGGATTGTTAATGCGATACAAGTCCCGGCAGTGGCCTTGTATTATACAGGGGATCCTCGAGTTACACCACAGATCTGTTCCTTTGACAATGATGTAACCCAAATTACATCACTAACTGGGGCTAACTGGGGTCAACTGTGTAGAATGGGAGTGGGTGTGAGCGTCGTAAACTTCGTATGTCGAGACTCTTGTAACCCGAGGACCCCCTGTATGTAGGCACTCACTTCTTGTGGTCTATTTCAGGATGCAGAGCCAAGAAAGCCCCTAAGCTCTGCGGCCATATACATTTTAATATGAACCTTGTGGTTTGTGTCTGTTTTCAAGACCTTCTAAGTGCTAGGTTCACCCCGGTTCAGAAAGACAGCGCTTCCTCGAAAACAAGCCAAACGCCAAGCTCCATCTAGAATTATGTAAGAGCTGGCCAGTGACAGGCAGCACCTTCTGGAGCACTGATAGTTCATAGTCCTTTTCCTGTCTCAGAGTGGACAGGAGGTGACGCCAAGCGAGGGCTCCAGTGCCCAACAGCTACCACCCCAGCAGCTGCTCCGGACAAGCTGGGACACTGCACATGAGAGATGAAAGAAAAAGGCCAACAGACTGCATACCTGAGCATTCAGTCTGTATGTGTGCTTATTTGTGTGTGCGCCTGTGTATATGAAATATGTGTGTACCTAAGGTTTATTCATTTACTACGACTCTAACACATAAAGCTAGGGATAATCAGCAACTGCACAGTAAACTTTGAAGTGGGTCGAGCTATAAAAGACTTCAGGGAGCCGAGTATTTGTTGGTCTTTGGTCAAAGGAAACCCTTATTTTAAAGTTGAACAAGGGTAGATAACCATCATCCAAACTGTATCTGGTCAGTGGTGGTTCTTTTCAGGGATGGATGAAGTAGAAGGGGGGGCTGATAAGTTGTGTAGCAGCAGATGAGTCACAGCTTATAACTCTAAACTGACATTAGAGAGCCAAAGATACGTCTGCATCCCTCAAATGATTGAGTTCATGTGTTTCAGTTATACCCATGCAAACAGGTACAAAAAAACAAGCACATAAACCTGCGATCTCCACAGAAATAGGCAGTAGCATGGATCATAGTAAAGAGCTAGGTGATGTTTAACATGACACTAATATAAAATGCCAACAGTCAGTTTGTGAAATTTCTGTCTGGCTACATCTGCCCCAGTCAACTGTAAGTGCTATTGCCGTGAATTTGGAAGTCTCTAAGGGGCTGAGCCACAAAGCCTGACCTGACCTCAAGTGGACCGGATGTTGAGTCTGCTGAACACCTTAGTGATGAGCTGGAATACTGATCAAGGGTGAGGACTTCTTGTTCAACTTCACTGTCTTCCCTTACAAATGCTAATGAGACTAAAATTCCCACCAATGCATTTGTGTGTCACAAAAAAGTGGAGGTCAGGTCCACATACTTTGGCCATACAGTGCAAACCACATGAAATAGTACTGTGACCAACATTGTATTTAATTTTTATTTCTAATTATTTTTACATTTTTATTACTTCAGTTTTGATCTGCTGTACTGCTAGCTATTCAAGATCTACCTTGTAAACAGCAACTATTTTAAGAGCACTTGTTCCTGTATTATCCCTGCAAATCCCACAGTATTGTGTATAATATTGTGTTATGGTTGTTACTGCGTTATTATAACGCCTTTAACATCATAATATAAACATTATGCTGCCATCTGTAGAGAGGCAATCTAATGTAGGAAACGGTTTAATGAAGCTAATCCCATATTCACTGGTGACAAACTGCTTCCCTTAACAATACAGAAGCAAGATAGCACACTTTCACCATATGCCACTCTGCTGACAGTCCACAAATAGTGATTTCATTACAGCAGGGGGCCAACTGGCAGCAGCCTGAAGAGCAGAGCAGGCCGTCTGGACTCAGACAGCTAGGCACAGCACAGCCAGACAACCTCTTAAGCCCTTTTCTATGTCTGGCTCCACTGACCCTTAGCCAAGACACCTCCTGGGTCCTACACAGCACAAACGTCTTCGTTTTTGCATAGCAGATCAAACAGAAGCAAGGACCACGACAGTGAGAAGGTGTTACTTACTGGCGTGAGGGTCTCAAATCTTTTTCCCAGATGCAGGACACCAGACATACCTCACACCTTCCTGCTCTACGAACACAGGAAAGGAATGGGCTGTGTGGCTAATGGCCACTGGGCAAACCGAAATGAAAGGTTCTATGCATTTAACAGAATCAGAAAAGAGTGAACTGGCTGAATAAAATCATATATCTGAGCAGTTTCAATAAGATAACTCAAATGAAATGTTCTGAACAGATTGACTGAGTTGACTCCTATGAAATGTTATGACTAGATGGATTGAGTTGACTCCTAAAATGGCCTGAACAAGAAATGTCCTGAGCAGATTGATTTATTTCACTCTAATCAACAGTTCTGGGCTGAGTTGAGTTTACTCCTAAAAACCTTCTGAGCAGATTGAAGAAATGTCCTGAGCAAATTGATGAAATTGTCTTGTAAAAAAAATGTCCTGAGCATTTAGCAGATGCTTTTATCCAAAGCAGCTTCCATTCCCTAACTACAGGGGACAGCCTCCCTGGAGCAACTTGGGGTTAAGGGTCTTTCTCAGGGACCCAGTGACGGTCTCTTGAAGGTAGGATTTGAACCCATGATCTCTTGGTCTAGAGGCAAGTATCTTACCCACTAAGCCACCAGCAGCAGACCGAGTTTGCCTTAGAAATGTCTTGAGGAGATTGACGGACTTGTACGAAATCTCCTGAGCAGACAGAGTTGAAAAGCTCTAAGTGAAAAGCTCTAAGTGAATGGCCTCTGTTGACTCTGATGTGGAGCTCTGCTGAGGCTGATTGAGGTGATTGTTGAGCTGAGCATGCTAATTGCAGTGACTCATGAAAACATCTGAGTGGCTAAGCTGACTCTCATGAAAAGTTATGGATGGTTTGCTTCGGACTGACTGAGTCAACAGTTATGCTGAGCAGGTTAATTGAGGTGAGTCATGGAAAGTTCTGAGCAGATTGTTCGAGGTGCCGGGTCTCCAGACGGAGCTGAGGAAGAGGATGGAGAGTCGATGGCGTAAAACCAGCAGGACATTCTAATCTACACAGAGGCAGTTCTCTGCACTTGTTAATGTGGGCTTGGCACTACTTAGCTTTTTGGCGCTGACCTCATACTGCTCCAGTGTTGCTGGCAAGTGCAGCAGTGGTGCTGAAGTATGGTCTGATATCTGAGACAAAGATCCAGACTTACTGTTCCCTGAGGACAGCAGGTTCACTTCTGGACTCCACTGCCAGGGAAAATCATTTGAATACAGAACTAGACACAGTGTATTGTAAAAAGGCCATCTGACCTGAATCTGAATTCTAAGTATATAACCTTATGTTACTGAACCCTTAGAACACAAGCAGCACGGATCCATGCTGGAAGCACAACAAATGGTCAATTTTTGTCATTCGGCCAAACAGCTCTTTATCTGGAAGTTCCCCTGGTTTGTGTTGATGCTCGAGGTGACGGCATGCTGCGCTTTGATTGGTGTTTCTGTGTCATGTAGAACCAAAGTTATTTTAATTTTAAAAATATGTAGTAATTACCACTACTGGGATTTTGAAAAAGGCATCACACATAAATAAACATAACAAGCAAAAACGCCACAACTTAGTTTAGTTTTTAGAAACACACCAGATCTTTGAACCTGGTTCAAGGGAGGGGCTCCAGAGAGCGGCATGCAGAGAGAAAGAGCAGCAAACAGCGAGGAGAACAAACAGTTTAGTGATACACTCTGGTGATGCTCTGGACCAGCTACGGTCAAGTGTCAAGAGTTAGCTGGATGGGTATATTTACATTTACATTTATGGCATTTATCAGACGCTTTTATCCAAAGCGACTTCCATTCCCTAATTACAGGGGACAGTCTCCCTGGAGCAACTTAGGGTTAAGGGTCTTGCTCAGGGACCCATTGGTGGTGTGCTGAAGGTAGGATTCGAACCCATGTCCTCTTGGTCTAGAGGCAAGTATCCTACCCACTACGCCACCACCCGTATAAAGCTCCAGAAGACTGGGCTGTGGTGCAGTGGAACTATTCAGGCTGCTGTTGAAGTAGAAGTGGAGCATGGTTATGACTCACCAAACCACCCTGAAGGAAAATCCCAGCATTTTTTTTATTTTCTGTATAATTAAATAATTAAGATGTAAACAGAGTCATTTGGAGTGGTTTGTTAAGAAACGTTGTTTAGAGAAGTCTATCAAGGCCGAAATATTTCAAAGTGGAGGTGATCAGAACCAGACCTCTGGAGCATTTAATAAAAACTTTCCTCACAGAAGATCATAATGGTTAAAAATGTGTGGCCCAATGCCAGAGGCACTGTTTTATATATATATATTTATTTATTTTAGTTTTGGTTTAATGGTTTTTTTTCCCCCAATTTCCTGCTATTTTCTTACCATCATTTCATATAGATACATGTAGTTCCCTGATCATTCTGGATAGTGAATAAAATTATTATATTTGCAATCTAGACTCCTGGTCCCAGCTGAATTATTCAGAAATGTTAAACCGTTGGTAGAATTTACTTATATACACGTATATAGTCCACGGAGTTAGAGAGTAAAAACCCTCCTATGTACTAAGCCTGAGATTTTAAGGGGTTAAGACCCTTCATGTCCCTTCACTCCAATTCTCAGGTCCTTGCACTGGCTCCCAGTTCAGTGCAGAAATGATTTCAAAATATTACTCATTGTGTACAAGCCACTGGTTCAGGCTCTAAGTCTATCTCTGATATTTTTAATGTATTTAATCCTGATGGGTCTCTTATGGGGATTTTCCACTGACTGATACCAGCTCGGTTTGGTTCAACTCAACTCTACTTTTTTCGCTTTTCCATAACTAAAATCTGGTACCCGGGACAGGGTACCATTCTTGGTACCACCTTGGAGGTTCCAGGCGTGCTGAACCGATACTAAATGATGACGTGTACATATTGAAGGTTACTGATTGGTGGTCGCTATGGTTACGCCAGCGTTATTGACTGGACGTTAGCGTTAGCATTAGCGTTAGCCTAATGTTGCTTCTTTAAGCCTTGTCTGGTGCCAATTGTCTCCATTTTGTGGCAAACAGCCACAAACCAAGTATAAGATAAATCTATCTGATTTCATCCATGCTGACGATTGTAATGATGCCGGGTTGTTTACCTCAGCTTAGAGCTCCGCTCGGGCTGCTGCTCAGAATGTTTGGTCGCTATAGCAACCAGTTGTAGTGGAAAACTGTGGGTCCGAAACCAAACTGAACTGAGTAGAACTGAACCGAACCGAATCGAGCTTGTACCAGTCAGTGGAGAACCATCTTTAGATCTGCAGGAGCTGCTCAGCTAGGGGTAAAAAGATCTGAAACTAAACCTGGTGAAATGGTGTTTATCCACTACACTGTCCAACAAACTGATCAACAATATCAAATCTGCACCAACTGTAGCTTCAAAAACTGACTAAAAGCAGCCCTGTTCTCCTCCATCTTCTTTTAAATATCTCCACTTCCATCCTATGTATTAATTTATTTATTTGAATCATTTCTTTTCCTACTTATTATAATTCTGAAAAGCACATTAAATGACATTTGTGTATGATAATGGGCTTTATAAATAAACTTCTGGACCTGGAGTATATGTTTTATGACGTAGTGTTAGGCATTAAAAAAGCTTCGACCATTCTCTAATGTCTATATTGGTCAATTACACTACACTTAGACCCCATGGTGAACATTTAATTACACTAAGTGAGCCCGTTTTACTAAAATGAGTCACCTTCTGTTGCTCATATGTAGATTTCCAACACCTGTTATTTTCAGAGCAGTTAGTCAGCCAAGGTGCTTTGACCACTCATCATCTCAGAATGCACGACTCAGGTCCTGCGCCTGGCTCTCATAACATTAAAAACAAAAAGCATTACTTTCTACTGGTGGCAGGACTGTGATTCAGACTCCAAAAATGTTCACAGAGGACGTATCAAAGCAAACATGTGCACGGCAACTGTGCACTCTAGACAGAAGCCTTGGATTAATTACAAAACAAAGACGGCAGAGAATACAGCATGTGACCATGAACACGCATCGCTCGAGTTCTTCCTAAGGATGGATAAAACAACATTTCAGACTGTGTGGTGTCGACCATTAACAGCCTGTGCAGGGCTACAGTCTCTCCAGTAAAATCAAATATGTTACAGAGCTTTGGGGAGCTATTACAAATAACTCTTCCTGGCTAAACTAGCACTTAATGCACCCTTTGGGGATTACAGAGCCAGAGCTGTAGAAGTGCACATGGAGAAAACAGTGACAAGATAAAGCCATGCTTGTCAATAGTCAACGTCCAGTGAAATTATGACACTGCCAGACAACATCAGATTTGGAAAAGGGTTCAAGCCGTAACCAGTCAAAGGAGTCGGCACAGGATGGAGCATTCAAAGGATGCTTAAGAAAACAACAGCATTCAAAACAGGTATTTCTTTGGCAAGTACTTTCAAAATGATTATGGCAAACATGAAATGCTGTCAAAAGCAGAGGCTTAAGCCACTTCATGGGTTGATGAATAAGCTTTGAGAAGAATATGGATGAGTTGTAAGGGGAGGCACGCAGCATTGCTTCAATCTGTCACGCTATGTGTACCAGTAGTCATTGTTAGTGGAGTCCAATGACTCATGGACCAAATTGGATTTTCATGGTGTTGCATAAAGCCAAAAGAAAATATATTATTCACTCCAAATCACTGGACTGTTTTTTTTGTTGCTGCAAATGGCAAGAGTTACTACATCTTTCCTCGAAGCACACCCATGTTGTTTTTCCCTGGTTTTACATGTTTTGGTTCATACCTCCCTCAGCTATGGGTCCTCCAAGCCCCCCCGCCTGAAAGAACCAGGGGATAACGTTTTCATAAATGACAGGCAGGGGGGGTCGGTTGTTATACTATGTCTTATTCTGTTGCCTTATCAAAACACATTAAATCTGAGCTCCTGTCATCTGCTTGGATTTACGTCTCAAAGCTATAACTAACATCAGCTAAAGCATATGTGGCAATTATATGTTACTGGCACATCCAAGAATATATCACAGAAATAAACGAGGCAAAATAGCCGGTGTTTCTTTACAGCGTTTCATATAGTAGCAATCAGTCACATATGGTCACATGCGCTCGTCAGCTCTAAAGCAAAGTTCCTACCATAAATGGCAGCAATAATAAACTGATGTGCCCAATATCTACTGAAAACAATATAGCTTAACTAAAAAAATAAGGAAATCCTCAAATGGAGCATTCTTAAATGTAAAAGGTCTAGAAACGACCAGTTACAGCCAATTGACCATGTTAGGATAAATAAACAAAATAACAACTGATGGTCTTTTAGATTGACCAAAAAAAATGCCTGTGGGGGTGTTGAAAGACTTACACAGGTGTATGGGGCAGTCTGGTGGTTGGAGGTTTGGGTGTGTGGGTTCTTGTCTTAGTGTCGATTGCTTGTCTCTCGGTGGGTCGCCTGCGGCCAGGCTGGCGCTGGTTGGATTCGCTGCCAGACCGGACAGGGGTCAACACCCTGGACGTCCCGGTGCGAATATACACCTGCTCTGGGGCGACCTCCTCACATCGTGCTCCCTGGAAGCCTGAGCGACACACACAGGTGTGGGGGCGGCTGCAGGAGCCTCGGTTCTGACAGGGCGGCTGGCAATCCGCTGTGGAGACAGAAAATGTGAGTGATGTCATTATATACGACCATTAATCACAGATCTTTGTGGCTCGAATTTCTAAATTAGATTTACAAATGTCATGACATGCTTTCTCTGACCTGGCAAATCACATACCCTTGGTTCTAATAGTGCTGTGGACAGTCTCTTTGTTGTCGTTTTTAAAACAGTGTTGACTAATCAGCCAAATAAGAGCAATACATTTAATGTTAACATAAGAAGTGCATAATGCGCATCAGATGTGGTTTGTAGCCTGACACAAAATATGTTAAAATAGTTATAGCATATAAAGTGTGTAGACAATCTAATTAAAGGGAAAATTGACCCATTGCAACCCCCCATTGTTACAGATAAATCTACATGCTGTAATAGTCTCCAAACTGACAATTTCAAGTTTAAAAACTGGAAGAACCCTCTTCTGATAATGTATTTTGAAGGAGTAAGCACATTTGATAAAACGCTAGCTTGGCTGTATTTATTAGCCTATAGCTCAGTTGGTAGGCTAGCAGTCTGGTTGACAACACAGGGATTCTTATGGTTGCTTCCTGGCTATTGTGAGAGAACACTAATGAATGAAGACATCAAAACAAAATAAAATCACAAATATTCAGAAACAGATCATCTTTACCCTTTTGTCCTGAATAGTTTTTTCAACAGTAATGCAACCTTACTTTAGTGTAATGTACACTAGGTCTGGCTCCTCATATGGTCTGCATTGGGAAAGCCCACAAAACACACCATCACATAATTACATGTTCTTCTGTATTTACACTTTCCAGTCATTCTTACAGCAAGCCTTAGGGGGCATCCATTTAATCACAGCAAGACAAGTCGTTAAAGACAGCTTCATTCATTTTCTGAGAAGAAAACCTAAACATCTCAGATTCTCAAAAACAGTCAGAAAGCAAACAGCAGCTCTTTTACAGCGAAGAAATCCACATTTCAATGCACCAAGTCAAACACAACACTACATATTTCAATTCACTCAACACGTTATATACCACGGGCACATGTTTGCTAAATAAATTCAGATCAGGTCCACACTCCACAATCAGTGATTGATGGACACGCAATATTTATCAATCGTCTGAGAACACAGTCAGTGTGAGGTAATTCCATGGTCATGGATGGCTGAAAAACAATCCACAACCCCCCGCGAGTGGCCCCCTGGCTACTTTAACAGCATCCAGAGGGGCATGTGGCATGCAACACAAACCAAACAAGCCTCTCCGTCTTGTCACACGGCTGTATGTACTGGATGGCAACCCAGAATATATGGCATTGTCCTCAAACAGTAAATCAGGCCGCTGCTCTCTAGCGGTTAAAGCAAACAGCGGCGCTCTGTCAACAGCGCTGGAATGCTATTGACACAGATGCTGGGGACACTTGACAGATTGCAAGCAGAAAAGCTTCCTCTGGCTATTCTGGCAGAGAGCTGGGGGGCAGAGTGGCTGCATGGCCCACTAACCGGGTGAACTGCTGTGTTTCCTGTTATTGTGATGCTTGAACGCAAAGTTGTCTTTTTCTGGATTGCAGTACCTAGAAGTGACATCACACGATCCGTAGGTCTGCTCTGTTGGATGGGGCTGCATGCAAACAGCCTTTCGCTAACTATTAGAGCGGTTTTCACCATTTCTGTTAATACAGCAAGGACAAAACACCATATCGCTATAATGACGAATACTGATATTCCAATACATTAAAACACATTCGAATCCTGGACTTAGTTAAAGACTAACTATGTGACTTATTTTTTTCTCCTTTTTTCTAAAGATGCTAAAATCTATAATTCTATAATGCTAAATTATAGAATTATAGATTTGACACTGAAATGTTATTTAAAAAACAGTCAAACCAATCAATTAATTATCTATATAATCAGAATTCTGAAGAAGAAAACACTTTTAAATACATAAAATCGTAAGAATTAAAAATGATCGGCGTGAACCGTCCAATTACATTCACACCCATCATCATAAAAGCTTTAAGAGGCTTGTCATAAGGAACCTGCCCTCCTCACTGGACCACCACCCTTCACCTTATGGGACAGTTATGTGAGAAAACCCTGAATTGATCAGCATTCAACACAATAATTCATCAATTTCTGATAGGAAAGCTGAGACTGCTGACCTCCTGATACCTCCTTCTGCAACTTCCTGACCAGGAGGCCTCAGTCAGTCAGGATCGGGAGCAACGTCTCCGGCTCCTCTACACTCTACAAGAGCAGGGGTCTCTGACTCATGACCATGCAGCAATTCACAGCCCAAACCACATCATCAAATTCACTGATGACACATCCTTGGTTAGTTTGATCATTATGGACAACAAGGTGGCCTACAGAGAGGTGGTACTAATAGAGTGACTAATAGAGTGGTGCAGAGCCAATAATCTTTTCGTAATGTGGGCATAACAAAAGAGATGGTTGTTGACTTCAGGAGAGCACACTGTAATCACTCTCCTCTGATGGCTCATCTGTATGTAGACTGTCCAAAACATCAAGTTCCTTGGTGTTCACATCATGGAGAACCTCATGTAGACCATCAACACCAAGACAGCCAGGCAAAGAAAGTCAAGACATCCAATTAGCATCTCTACATCCTGTAGAAACTGAGCTTCCCCATCCTCACCAAGTTCTACAGAAAGACTGTTCTTGATCGGCTGCATCCTTATTTGAGAATTGTACCACCTCAGACCACAAGACCCTACAGAGGATTAAAAGGACAGTTGAAAAGATAATTGGGGGCACTCTCCCTGCTGTCACAGATATCTACACAACATCTACACCAGCATTGTGGATGACCCCATACACCCCTCCCACACTGTCTTCTCCTTCCTGTAGTCTGACAAAAGGTTCTGTAGCACACAGGCCTTTGCTGCTAGGGTGGTCTAGTCGGTAGGGTACATGCCTCTCGACCAAGAGGTCATGGAATCCTTCCTTCAGCACCATCACTGGGTCCCTGAGCAAGACCCCAAACCCCAAGTTGCTCCAGTAAGATTGTCCCCCTGTATTTAGGGAATGGAAGTCGCTTTGGATAAAACCATCTGCTAAACAGAACTGAACTGTTTCTTTCCCCTAAGCACACATGGACATACACACTGTTCCTGAACTGCCACTGTCCATAAAGCCAAGCAAGGCAAGTTTATTTATGTATCACATCCAATAGCCTTTACAGAGATAAAACAAGCATGAGATAAAGTAAGCAATAAAAGAAAGCAATACGATCAGCATAGGAAACTAAAATATTTTAAATAAATTAAGCTAGTAAGGAAAGGAACTTTAATGAATATTTAAACAGAGAAAAGTGCATATGTTCAAATATTACAATGATAAAAGTAGAACCAGTTGATTAATTGAACCAAGCTTATTTATTTTAGCTTATTTATAAAACAGTTGAGGCAGATCTGATCTCCATGGGGCGCTGGTTCCAGCAGTGAGCAACATAATGACCAGTGCCATTTCCCCCTGTTTAGTCTCAGCACTGGTTACCAGCAGCTGACCAGCCCCTGTTGATCTAAGAGATCTACCAGGCATTAAAGATTACTGAGACATTACAGAAATATTTAGGGCCCAAAACATTGAGTCACTTGTAAACAACGAGTAATACTCTGCAGCTTTTCTGTATCTGATTGGAAGCCAGAGTAAAGACCTGAGGACTGGAGTAATTTGCTCTCCTGGTTTTTTTAGAATTCTAGCAGAAGCAAGACTAGCCCAAGAAATTTGGCCTCAGTTGTAGTCTTTGCTGTCTGATTCCAAAAAGAAAATAAAGCTACAAATAGGAAAGAAAGTTGTCTTCACTTCACTGATGGAAATCTTCTTGCATCCAGTCATTTACTTTTTCAGGGCAAAAACATAATGAGCCTACAGGACCCAAAAAAAGATGTTTTGACTACACAGCAATGGACAACCTGCTATGAATAAATGAATGTACATGACATTCATTTAGTTTGTTTATATAAAGTAACATTTTTACCCCCTTAATGCTACATTTTTGACAATTTAACACATTCATTTGTCATGTGGTATTGTTGTGACAGGTGATTGGTCTAAATGCTCATAGCACACGACAGAACGTTCAATATTTAGTTGGAGGCTGATATGCATACGGTCAACTTCTGCAAAAATAACTGTAATAATGGTATCACGACAACCATCAGCAATCAATTTATTGTACAGGTCTAACTCAATGTGTAATCACTGTAATTTAGTGGTGAGATAATTATAATAATTAGGGATGCACTGAAAAACGAATACACTGAAAACTGTGGTTTCAACCAGACTACCACCACCAACAGTAGACACAGGTTACAAATCACAACCATACAACCACAGAACCACGCAAACAGTACAGAGTGCAAATTATATCAAAAAAGGCAGTTAGACAGTCAATTTAATTCATAACACACACTGGAGACTACATGTAATTCTACTGATATTATTTTGTGAAACATTTTTATTTCTTGGCATTTCCTTTATTTTTGGCCATGACCTTAACCATTGACCAACAACTCAAACACCTGTTTATTTATGGTGAATTGCAATCAAAATCTAGGTATTTTCATTTTAATGGTGTCTTGTGGCATCATTTAAACTCAGGTTCAAAGTAGAAATTTACTTCTTCAGTGTAAATGTTTATCCTGACGTTTTACTGTGCATACAACACAATTCATGCGGTGCTTTATTTAACGTTGTGTACGACAATAAATGTATAATCCATCTTTTGAACCACGACAGAATCCAACAATACGCATTTAGGAAGCTGTTCAGTTCTGTCCCCACTTCTATGTATACATTCGTGATTAAAAAGGGCCCAAAGCCAGAGTGCATTCTTATGCTTTATGCCGCACTCAGTTCTATATAAAGGAAAGCAGCATGCTCACAGCCATCATTTAACTCTAAAAGAAAGGAAAAGCTCACAGTCTGAGGCTTGCTGACAGACTTATATAACTTATGTATGTAAATGTGTTGTCCAGAAGGGGATAAATTAAGATGTCCTCTGTTTGGGAAGCAGTACATTCTGCCCAGCTAGACAGTTTTCCTAGTATTTCCTAGTATTTCAGCCTAATGAAAGACAAAGGAGACTTAATATGTCTTAATTCTTACACATTCAATGCATTTTAAGGCTTGATTATTTTGTATTTGGCAAGTTACCATGCATATCATTTTAATATCTTTGGCCAGTCTTACCTCCACTGATTCCCTGCATTTTGCACTGCTCCCTTGTTCACAATGCATGTGTAAATTTGGCAGGACTTTGGTGAATTAACTAGGCTCTGAGAGCCAGATACAATACCAGTAAAATGTTAATTATGTTTCTTCAGCATGGGCGTTTTTTTTTCTTTGCAGACAGCCAACCACTACCCTAAATCCTATGACTAAAAATAGCTGTGACACTTGAAGCTCTCTAAATGTAGGTTTTTTATGTGGTTTTACTGTGCCGTCACTCCTTCGTGAGTGGGTCTCCACGCCCAGCTCGGCCTACTAACGTTGCATTAATTGCTGTCGTGCTGATTTGTCTTGCACATCATTAAAACTAATTGCTTCGCATTCCTTTCGTTGCACAAAAATGTGCTTTAATTGTCGCATTGGGGTATAATAAAAAACAACATTTGTAAAGGAAAAATGAAATGGGAAACATTCTCTGCATAGCCACTGTCATAATAATTACGGCGGGGACAGAGAGTCTAGTCATGGGTGGAGAGGCGAAGAGATGCAGTGGTCCAAAGAGTGAGCATGATGCAGACTCAGACTCCATTTCTTCTCATTTACGACGCAGTGGCCCTGTTCATCAGTGGAATGAGTGGCATGCTTTCTCATGGCCACCATTATTTTGTTTCATTTCATTATTCTTGCTCTGGAGGAAATAGGGGCGTCTGCAAGAACACAAAGCTGCCATCATCAATTGTGAATAAAAGCTAATAGGGGACAAGTAAACAAATGAGATGTTTGTTTTGTAGCTCATTCAGAGAATCCACTGTTCCTATCAGAGAACAATAAGAAAGGCCTGTTGAAAAGCACGGCTTATTAAACAATCAAGAGGTTTGGAACCTTCTAGTTATAGAAAATTTTCCCAGAACTGTCAAAATACACTGTCTGGACAAAAGTATCGGGACGTCTGACCATTGCACCAACAGAGACTGCATTCAAATCCATGGAGTTGTTCCACCTTTGCAGCTATAACAGCTTCCACTCTTCTTGGAAGGCTTTCCACAAGATTTTGGAGGTTCTGTGGGAATTTGTGTCCATTCGTTCTGTATAACATTTGTGAGGTCAGACACTGATGTTGAACGGAGCTCTGGAGCTCGCTTTGTGCACTGTAACACGGTCTGGAATAGAAAAGGTTCTTCCACAATCTGGGTCCACAAAGTTGGAAGCATGGTGCTGCCCAGACTGTCTTGGTCTGCTGTGGCATTAAGATTGTCCTTCACTGGAAGTAAGGGGCCCACAGATAAGCCTACACCACTTAATTTGTACATTTTTCAGAATGTTTTATTTGAGTTTTATTTTTGACTTTATATCATTGTTGTCTTTATGTCTCAGTGTGAAATAGCAATTGGTTGCTAGTTAGCATGTCTTTTGGCAGAAATTAAACAAAGCACTTAACTTTTCTGTGAACACACAGTCACGAAAAACATACACTTGTTTATAGGCAAGCAATGCTTAGCTTTTTTCTCTTCAGTGTGTGAACTGATGCATTAGCTATGCTATCTTGTTTAGCTTAGCATTGGCTGTGCTGGAAGAAAAACAGCATGCTTTTCTGGGGAAAAGAGGGCCAGACCTGTTGCAGACAGCTACAGGTCAACCATGGGACAGAACTCAAGCACAGTTGACATTAACCTCTCTCCAAAAAATGCCCAGAGGGGATTGGCAATTAAACGTACAGTAGATCTCTCACGTAAAGAGTGATGGGTAGCGAAAGAGGAGGAAGGAGGGCTGGACAGCTCCTACAATACATGGCCACTGCTTCACTGTGGCTCAAGGGTTTTCAATCACTAAGAAACCCTAGCTGATTTAACCTAAACATGTGTCTACAGTCACCAGACACAGTAACCAGCCCAGACAGAGTGTGATGTTTCAGCTTTAACGTCCACTGAGGGGATTTCCATCCTTTGTAAAGATACTCGTCATGAGAAATAATGGCTTTCACCAAAAGAGGCCATTAGAAGGCCAGGCATCACGGACCTTGCGGGCTTCATTAGAGAATAAGAATCAAGCTTGAACTGTCTAATGTGTGTGCAAGAAGAGCAGCTCTGCTATTTCCTCAAAACCTTTTTTAATTTAGTCTGAATATTTCATAATGGAGCAACAGAAGTGGTTCAGAATGACTTTTTACAAAAAGGTTTAGAATATTTTTCCTGAGAAAGTATGATTTTGCAGATAAAGGTTTTGTTATGACACCGATTATTTGTTACTTTTAGATAAAATAAATAAATTGGCTGTATTTGTGAAGCAGACACATTATTTTCATAGATGGTGCCACATAATTCATAGTAGGTTGAGTAGCAAAGTCTTAAGACTAATAACTAATAGGCCTTGGGTTCAAGAGGTTAGAATCTCATGGAGGGCTGTTGGATTTTTTCCGAATGGCTGAGATTAATCACGGTGGAAAATGTGTAGTAAGACACTATATAAAGTATGTCACCACCAAGACTTCATTCCCACGTGTAATGAAAATGTCATAAACAGCGTTGATTGGATTTCACAACATTGCTTCAGTTTCAGCCTCTCTGTTTCTCTGTAGGTCTACTTAGAGTCTAATGCAATAGTTCATCATTTGAACTCTCATCATTTGGAAATCTAATCTTGCAGAAACCTCCGTCTGACCCATGACACTGGGAACCCAACATTACCTCTGTCTATTAGCGGAACATTAATCTGACAGGGTGATGAAACACGTTGAGGGAGAAGTTAGTTTAACAGACTCTTTCCTGATGGTTAATCACCGTGTCTGGTGTGTAAACCAGACCCCCAAACCTCCAGAGCAGCGACCTCAGGACAACGCCATGCAATACAAACGATCTCCATCAGGGAATGAGGCGGAATCATGTCTGTAATTTATGACTGACGGTGTATTGTGAGGTTCCTAATAAAGGAAGCATGAGTGATTTTTTGTATACAATTGAGACAACTGAGCAACTGAGAGTGGCTCGATATGAAATGCTCCATTTAAGAAAAGTATTACTGAAATGGATTCACTTTTTACAATTTAATTTTTGAACACTTAACTCTCTGCTGCTATCACTACTAAACACAATGTACTTAAAAAGTGCTTAAACCTGCCATAATTTACCCCTGAAAATACACCAAACCCATTCATTTGAATGAAATGGTCATTAATTTGGGAAAGCAATCCCTTAGTTTTACCTTAAAATTAGATGGAAGACATGAGTGTGAAACTCCTTAATCCTACATTTAAGGCGTTCATTCAGGAGGTTCAATTATTTAAGGGGCAAAATTGAAAAAGTGAGGGAAAAATTCAGTATTTTTACCATTTAATCAGAGTTAATCTGTATTTTTCCTTTAATTTTCAAAAAAAATTAATGTAATTTTAAGTCAAAATTAAGGTAATTTTAGGGGGTAAAATTTGGTTTGGTTTCACTGTGTATACAACAGCATCTGTCATAACACTGTATTAATTCGGTTAAACCCATTATGAAACCCATTTTTTATAAACATAGGTTTGGAATTATATTCCCTTTTGGAACGTTAGGGCCAGAATTTGCAGTTTAATTTGTTAATAAACTGAATTTTACTGTAGCTGTGATCCATTAATGTAGATCCATAAAATGTTAGTGAAATAAACGCGTAATCTACATGTTGGAAGCGAGAGTAAGAAACCAGCCACCCTGGTCTGTCCTGCTAATTGAAAGCATGTCAGTAGTGCACTGAGGGTAACAATGGCCTCTTGCTATGGTGTGTGTATTAATTTCAGGCTCTGTCTGATGGCCCATAAAACTCTCCAGTCTGTCAGAAAGAGTTATGCCCCGGCGCTGTGAACTGTGTAACCCCTCTACTAACCCACCCAGGCCTAGTAAAGAACTGAAAGGGCTCCACAACTGTCTATGTAGCGAACTGATATAGGCTGTTCTACAGTGGTTATCCTTTCAACTTCTGCATATCTAATATTCAGTGGCTTTCAGTCGGGACCATGAAATGGCTGTTCTAATGGCGCGGTGGTAAATTTGTCATGTGTTAAGCTCAGTAATTCATTCTACTTTGGTTTTCTTCATCATATGCTGAAGCACCCCAGCTGGGTGGCACATGGTGATGTGTGTAGAAGCTGTTAAAATTTGGCTTAGCTTCTCTTCTCTCTCCCAAACACACACACTGAGGTCATGATCCCAGATTTGACAGGTCCTAACCGAGAACGTATTGCCAGTATGCTGTTTCAACTTAGTCGGTTTCAACCAAGCTACAAATGTACAGTTAGCAAAGGCCTTGATAAGATAATAAATGGTAAGAAACGACAAGAAAAGGTAAGAAAAGACATGATAAGATAAGATAGAACAAGACTAGGCTTTATTAGTTCCATGTAAAATTTTCATTTAGTTTGCATCACCAGTTAGAGAAATAATTCTGAAAAATTGGGTTTCTGAGAATCTCTACCCCTCATCCTCTCTACAATTCTCCTTTTTATGGTGAATATTAGCACTCACTCACCGTAATACTGTATTGCTGATTGAGCCAGTATATTCAACCTAAACCAGGCTTTTCAACAAAAAACAAACATAAAGGCCATCATTTATAGAATTTGGACACTTAGGACAGCCAGGACAAGTGCAAACAGTTTCCATTAGGTGTACATTACCAGTTAAAAGGTTTTGCATATTTTATCCTTTGTTCGTTTATGTCATGTATTCTTAAACATTTTAAAAACTCTTGCGTCAACAAGAAGTTTCCTCTATAATATGAACAGTAAATGTCTGATTCCTATTAAATGTTTGTAATCAGAGTCAAATTGTAGACTTTAAATACACTCATTAACTGTTTAACCCCTATGGCTGTCTCTTAATACATCGTTAAATATCTAACAGTTGTCCTCTTGATCCACATTAAAATTACAGTCATATTAGGTGACTTTTCTTAGGTTGGTAGTGATGAAGAAAAATACGAGATTATAAGTCCACACCATCTGTACATTTAATTTCTAGCAGAGAATATTGACTGTCTTTTATTTTAGTAAATATCAATTAAGTAAAATGCAAATGTAGAAAACTGTTGGCTAGAATGAATGTATTTTGATATCCAGGTATTTATATCCCAGCACTTTGTGTATATGGCATAGTATATTTCATACAGAGTATTTATGCAGTTTTATCTGACTTTATATTTTATATTAGTCTTGTGTCTGTGTCTCTGTGTCTGTGCAGTTGTAACATAAGCAATTTCCTCTGGGATCAATGAAGTTTTTTTATTCTGATTCTGAAAAACTCATTAACCATGCAGTGCACTCCTATAACTGAAGGAGCCCCAGGTTTGGCCTGTGATAGAAGGTCATTCACTGTACAGTTAAAAACTACAAACAGGGCAGATTAAAATCTCAGAACTTGCCAGAAATCACTAAAATTGCAGTAAAATGCTCAGGAAAAAGTAAACCATCTCTGATAGAGCTGTACATCCCTGTCTGTGAGTGACCGACCCCTGAGATAAACACTTCAGTGATTCCAAGTAGGTCCAACAATCTGGTCTAGTTTTAACTGGTCTGGACAAAAACAGCAATTAGGAAGAACCTCATCTGCGATGGAGGCCAGCAATAAAAGTAACAGATGGTACGGACTTAGTTATAAAATTCAACAACAAACAAACAAAAAAAATTTTTCTCAAGTATTTAACTATAATGTTTGTCTACCAAAACTGAAAGGAATGAAGGAAACAACAACATATTACAATTTTTATCACTATTACAAACTGTGTAAAACATCCAAGCTGAAAACATCCGCTTGACCGAGAGTTTTATGGACAGAACCTCCTGCCAGAGAGGATCATAAAAAACATTTATCCACCTGCATTACTTCGGGAAACCAAAAAGAAGCTCAAATGCTTAGTGATGTATTGTCTGTACCAGTATACTGACACCGCTGCTACGCAACAACATTCCTTTTTAGTTTTAGTTGAGGGTCCCTTTTGGCATAGTTTTAAGAAAAGGCTTATTTTTAGGCCGTCAAATAAAGCTGTGTCAGGTGGGTCAGACATTCATTTAGAGCACAGTGAACAGGAATCATATTTATAACATCATTAATGCAAACTAAATGATACAGTAATATACAGAAAATGCCCTCAGTGAAATAGTTGTTTTATTCTATTTCCTAATATGTACATATTCTCTACAGAGAACACACTTCTTTTTGTTTTTATTTATTTTAAACACAAAATATTTGCAGAATTTTACATAGTAGTATGTAAAAGGTGGCCTGTGCAAAAGTTATGGCACATTTTTTGTGTGTAACTTAGCTAGCAGTAACTTGGTTAAAGAGCTGTTGTTGATTTAAGTATAGCTTAATAGATTTTAAAAACAGTTGTGGACAACTTTAAGCACTGATGTACGGCGCTCTGAATAAGAGCGTCTGTAAACGTAAACGTTATGTTTAATTTTTCTAGTATATGAGCCTTGAGGTGGCACAGTGGGTAGCATCATAGCAAGAGGGTCCTGGGTTCCACTGAGCCTAGTGTGGCTAAATCTCATGTCTGCACAGCAGGCCTGTCAGGTGAATTGAAGATGCTAAATTGGCCCTATGTGTGTGTGTTTGTCTGTGTGTCTGTCCTGTGAGGGACTGGTGACCTGTCTGTCTTTTGCTCGCTGAGTGCTGGGACAGGCTAACTACAGGGGGCAGTCTCCCTGGAGTATCTTGGGCTTAAGGGTCTTGCTCAGGAACCCAGTGGTGGTTTGCTGAAGGTAGGATTCAAACCCATGAGGCATGTATCCCATCCACTAGGCCACCACCACCCCACACGGGTTCTGGTGGGGTGTCCCAACGGCTCAGATACTGGATGAATGTTCGCCTCAAGCAGAAAGAAACTGTGCGCTAATACTTGCAGAAAATGCCTAATTAAAGTGTGCACAATCTGGGGTGTTCAAGCATTCATTTTGAATGGTATTTTAAAACCACTGTGATTTTGAATTACATCCATACTTTCCAGAAATACGTTCAGAAATTGTTCTGGCTAATTGTTCAGAAAACTATCCTTTTTGTATCCATCACCCATGTAGACCATGTAGACCACCATGTAGACCATCCATGTAGACCACCCTAAACAGGACCACCAAATCTCAAACAGACTCCATTTACTGCACTTGGCAGAGCAGGGCACATCTGTATGCAGGTATTTTCACAGTAATATTATTACATAACTCTCCCACTCCTGGCCGACGTCTCTTTCTCTATCTCTCTCTCTGTGTCTTTCTCTCTCTCTCTCTCTCTCTCTCTCTCTCTCTCTCTCTCTCTCTCTCTCTCTCTCTCTCTCTCTCTC
>JBBJLR010000001.1:25524686-25538366 GCA_037577145.1 Brachypetersius gabonensis
GTATAATAAACCCCGTTTTCCCCTGATCATGCCTCTCCGTGTTGGTTCCCTGTCCTTCCCCGCTACGCTCACGGAGCTCCCCGTGACAGACCTGCTGTTTTGAATGCTTCTTTTAAAGTCAAAATATAGTAAATATTTGTTTGGTTTGTATCACTAGTACAGGGTATCATCTGCAAGATCAACTTATTAGTTAATGCTTGTCATGCGGCATCCAGCATATTAAACAGATTTCCTGTTGCACTTTGTGCTGTTTGCTGCACATCTCCTGCTTATGAAAGCCCCTCATAATCTCTGCTTGTCCCGTTACAGTTGCGCTGTTTGTTTCTCAGCATACTTATGTCTGTCCTTGTCTGCCATTTGTTGAGAGGTTGAATTATATCTGGCAGGTTTTTTCGGCCATCTGCCCCTCCAGCAAAACAGAGGGTTCCAGTCATCGGCCTGTTTCTCATGTACTCCATCAGCCTGTAAGATCCATCTCATTCAGAAAATTCCAAACAAAGTAGAAAAATGTAATAAACATTACAGGAGAAAACAGCAGAAACATATAAAGAAATGAAAGCGTACAGTCCAGTTTCTGAGAGCCAAAGGCAACACAGACTATCATGAAATATCACAAGATAAGGAATAGACCTTTAATAAGGTAATAAGATAAGAGAAGAGAAGATAAGATAAGATATGATAAGATAAGATATGATAAGATGAGATAAAAAAAAAGATGAGATAAGATAAGATGAGATGAGATGAGATGAGATAAGATTAGATGAGATAAGATGAGAAACCTTTATTAGTCGCACAAGTGGGAAATAGATTAAAAGCAATACAACACAAGAAGATAAAATAAAAAGTACACTTTACAACTAATACAAAATTACAATTATAGACATTTGTATGTGTACATATAACCTATGTGTACATGCATATTGTGGAAATATATACATATAGGTATGAGCACTGTCATACAAGCCAGTCTTGGTTATCTTTAGAAATAATGCAGGTTTTTCCTGAATAAATGAGCAGAAAATCACTGGTGGACAGAATAAGACCATTTTGATAAAATGAGCCCAGAAGTGGCTGAGAACATTTTATGCATGTAGTGACCTTTAAGGAAAGAAACTGAAAACTCCAGAGAACTTGCAGGCCAGTATGGGTGGAGGGGAAGTACCACTATGTCATATGAGTTTGATGTGCTTGAAGATTAATTAACTGTTGAGTTTTCCAAGTAAATATGACTGGAGGACAACATTGTCTTTTACTACTAGAACAGAGCTCTGTGAGAAGGCATAGCTGCCACCAGATGTCTATGCACTTTTGAAGTCCAATTCATGGAAAACAAACAGAGTTCGAAAATTGTTCCCACTGCCATAACACAATATGGCAGTGGGAACTGCCATATTGTGTTATGGCAGTGAGATTCACTGTGTGTTACTTGCACACAGTGAATCTTACAAAGGGCAAAGCAGAGAGCTGGTAATAAAAAAGCGGAGATGAAAAAGGTCAGAGGGCGATACAGCTCATAGCACAGGGCCGCCACTGAGTCTATACAAGCAATCTTTATTTTGGGTGAAAAAATTCAATTTCTGCACTTTTCTATTCACTCCAGAAGCACCTGATCAGCTTCTTTGGTTTAGCACAGGAACTATGAGGTTCAAAGATCTTTCGTTTTTTGTTTGACCTAAAACAAAAGAAATTTGTTCATTTTTGTCCTTTATGTTCATTTGCATGTGACAGTAGTGGTTAATAATATTATAACATGTTTTTAAATAACTGTTTACATGTTTACAATAACTTTGGTCCTACATGACATAGGAACTCCAAACAAATATCAGCATGATGTCTGACACCTCGAGCCTCAACACAAATTTGTTGCCATTTGTTGTACTTCCAGGATGGATCTTCTCTGTGTCCTAAAGGTTGAGGTTGTACAAACCCCTGGACCACCTTGACGAAGAGCTGGATTTAAGTTTTAAGCAGTTTTAGGGAGGTTCTGATGATATTTTAATAGAGACAATTTTAGTGACCATTGACTTCTTGTGTTTGCACACAGTGTTAGCCATGTTGCTCCAGTGCTGAGCTAAATAAGCACATTTTGGACTCCAAGTGTCTTCCCTGATAGTCTACATCTGGGGGGAAAAATATGTGCATCTGTTTTTATTGCCTCATCATTTGTTTGAGAAAGAAACATTTATGTCTGGAATGAGGTAAACAGTCCAAGGTTCTGGTCTTTATCGTGTAATTTCATGCTTTTGCTTGTATTTTCATGCTGAGGGTCTCTTATCTCCACCCAGTACAGAGCACCACCATGCTGGCAAGTTTGTATTCAGGAACATGCTGTATTATGTTCCCAGTTCTGAATTTAAGTGTTTTCCATGCTGTAACTCACCTGATCCAATAAATGAGCCCTTCCTCAGTTAAAGTGGGTGAGTTTGAGTAGGAAAAACCGGACAGGGCAATTCCAGGACCAACGCTGGCACTACTGTGCAAGCCGCACCTCATACCAGTAACAGCTATTTGGAGCTCAGTCTCCAAACAAAATGAAACTGTTGGCTTTTACAGAGCGGGAGCACAAAAGAAATTTCAAGAGTTTAAGAATCACAACCATGCCTTAAACCACCAGCATTTAAAAAGGTGTTAATATATAAGTGTTTATATACGCTTTCAGTATCTAAATCCTGTAATTCATCAAACCCTCAAAGTATATGGGAGAAAATACATACAAAGGAACATGTTCTGAATTCAATATGATTTGAAGGGAAATGTATGTTATACAGAAACTTACTCAGTCAGAATTATTTACAGTGGTGTTGAATGTTTCATTGGGGGTTTACAGTTGTAAATAAATTGGCCATTCTTGCATTGCAGACATTGTGATCCCTGGTTCCATTCACCACCACTGTAAAAGTGGTGAGCTTTTACAGAAACCTTTCATTTATCACTATTTTATCTTCGTTCCATATAAAAACAAGGTTCATTCGTGGTTTTAATAGTCAAGACATTGACAAATAAACCAACAACTTTGCTTATACTTTAACTGAATATATGAATATTTGTAAATGTGTTCTACATTTCAGAGAGTATTTCACATAAGGAAACAGAAATAAATGCTTATGAATATGCAGTCTGCAATATTGTTAACCCATTCATGGGATTTGCAGGGCGTTCTGATGCAAACTTGTCCCTGAAGAAATTTTCTTTTCAGATTTATCACTATTTTATCATTATCCCATAAAAAACGACTTTTCTTTGTTCACTGGTGGTTTTGAATAGTTGGAAAATTCGCCATATTTGCATTACACATGTTGCGAGCCCTGGTTCCGTTCACCACCACTGTAAAAGTGAACGTGAATTGTGAGAGGGTTAGTTTCTGCTAAATGAATCATGTCACATCAAACCCACTCTGAAGAACATCACTTTTACATACAACATGCATGAGTTTTCCTTTTGTTCTAAAACAGATTAGTTGCAGAAAAGGTTAAGAAGTGAGCTTGGCCTGGTCTTTCACATGGATCTACCTCAGATAAGAGCTCAGTCAGGCTGTGTTATCACTCAGACGAGTTCACAGCAGTCTAAAGGAAAGCCAAAGTCAGTGAAGCAGTTTATTTCCAGATAGGATAAAGGAATGTCGGGGTGCTTTGGTAAAAAGCACATTCGGTTTGGTCAAAACACTGAGTTATAAGCAATGAAGCCATAAAGCATCGTCAGAGTCTTATTCTTGTTCATCCGCTGTTGAGAGCAGGGAGCAGGATGCAGGAATTTAAAGCAGATGGAAAATCAGTTGCCTGGACTCAGCACTTTCCAAAAGGTGGGGTACCTAACATTCACTGCCATCGCCGCTCTTGCTCAGTCTGCAACTTCTTTCGTGCTTTTATTTATTTATTTTTTCCATAACTTTGCCTCGGTTATCTTCCCTGACAACAACCCTGTTGTCAAGAGTTCATTAGCCAAGCTTTGGAAAGGAATGTTCTAATAGTGGCGCAGGGCTGGACAGCACCAGAAACTTTTTATCCCAAAATGGAGCAGATACGTACACATCTTAGACTTCTCCCATAAATCCTTGCCGCAAATAAAGCATCTCTCGTGAGATGATTAGAGTGTGCCATTGCTTAAACCGCACAGTGCCGGTGTCTGATGCCCTCCACCTGGACACGCCACACAGGGCTATTTACCGTGCATTTGGCAGCCAGATGTTTGAAATTTGCTTGTTGTTGTTGCAGCTTCTGTTATGTAAAATGTAAGTCTGTAAATCATTTGTACTCTTCCGCCCAAACTTGACACCTACGCTGTGTTAAGAATGATACACTCAATAAAGGCTAATACTGTTGTTTTCTATTTTTTTGCTTAATAAAATAGTTAAGAATCAGAGGGGGTTGAGGTGAAGTGAAGTGCTCTGTTCTGAAGAAACTTACTGAGTCAGAATCTATTAATTGTGGAGGAGTACATGAGGGGTGTTGTGCCCCAAAAATGTTAGCAGCATTCCATATAAAAACCCATTTGAGTCATAGCATAAATCATATATTTCTGTAGGCCCATTGGTGGTTTTGGACAGTAAAGGGGGTTCTCCACTGACTTGTACCAGCTCGGTTCGGTTCTACTCTGTTTAGTTTGGTATCGGACCTACAGTTTTCACACTACAACTGGTTGCTATAGCGACCAAACATTCTAAGCAGCAGCCCCAGCGGAGCACTCTAATCTGAGGTAAACAATGCAGCATCATTACAATCAGCAGTATGGATGATCAGAAGGGTTTTATTTGTTATCCTTGGTTTGTAGCTGTTTGCCACAAAACAGAGACAACTGGCGTACCAGACAAGGCTTAGCATTAGCATTAGCTATCAACACTAATGCTAATGTTCAGTCAACAACACTGATGTAACCATAGCGACCACCAATCAGTAACCTCCAATATGTACACGTCATCATTTTATATCGGTTCAGCACACTTGGAACCTCGGCCAAGGTGGTGCCAAGAATTATAGTTATGGAAAATAGATTATAGTTATGGAAAATAGATTATAGTTATGGAAAAGCAAAAAAATCGAGTAGAGCTGAACCGAACCGAGCTGGTACCAGTCAGTGGAAAACCCCCATAATGTCTGTTTTGAGCCCTGGTCCCATTCACCACCACTGTAAAGAAATCCAAATTAGTAAGAATCTCTACAATTAACCATTTCACACCAAACTTCTATGATCTCAATTATTTGATGATGCATACATTTTGATAATTCGGTGTAACTAAATCATTCTAAATCACTCACTGTGGTTTGCAGTATGGTGAACTGGCCGGAGGGCCATCACTGGAACAACTGATCGATAAAACATGCCTCACTATTTCTCAAAAGCAGAGTTTGTGCAGTGATGGTTTGAACAGGGAATGTGTAGCTGTGCAGGTTTTAGTCCTCTACAGTGTAAAAGACAGTGACAGAATCACTCCTTTAGGAAGAGCCGTGATGTATTCCAAGCAACTATGCATGTTACAGGGGAGCCGAATTTATAATCACATACATTTATTACTACATATCACTCTAAATCTAACTTCAACTCTCTCAGCACAGGACAACCATAAAGATCCAGATCATAAACATGGGGTCAGCTTTCAGCTGCGTGGACGTCTCAGTACAAACGGGGTATGATGTGAACGAGGGCAGATAAAGCTTTTTTGGGGAGTGTCTGCAAAGTCTGAGTTATGAACCCTAATTTGATGAGCCTTACATAAGTACACATTCATTTAATAAATGCAGATAAATCACTTCTAAATGAATAAAGCATTCAGGACATTCATGCAAACATGAGAGACAAAGCTCAGGACAGGCAGCATCTGAAGGCTTGGACGCGTGTGAGGCAGCTGGATTACAGTGTGAAGGCTGCAGCAGCTGCGGTTGGAAAGCGGAAGACAGCCTAACACCAGGCTCATTCCTAGGCACCGGGAGCTGCCAGCCTTTGGCACCAACCCCTACCCACAAGCACCACGGCAGGCCAGCTTGACCTTGTTCTGGTTTTTCTCCTTGCCTTTCGAAATCCTCGATGCTGAGATATCACTGAAAGCCTTGGAGGGATCACAATAGTGAAAAATCACACATCCTGTATCCGTGACAGTGTTTGAACATGTGTTTCCAGTAAAAAGGGAGGTTTGACATGGCCTGGGGGAGGGTGGTATGAGGGAGTCAAGGTCCAACCTTTTCTTTGTCTGTATCAAAGAGCTTCTATTAGTCTGCCACCCATGAAGTCCGTATCTCTCCTGCGTAGTCTCTGTATGACTATGTTATACTACCTACTGTTGCATGATAACAGAGAACACTTAAGGTAATTATGAATCGCACATGTAGAGTAACTTACAGTCTCTGAAGGCAGAGGAGAGGGTTTTTTAAATGAATAAATGAAAAAGGACATAAGCAAATTATAAGCCTATATTGTACTCTATAAATAAAAAATAAACATAAGATGTACTTTTTTGCATTGAGTTGGTTCATTCGGTGCGGATCTGAATTTAAACATTCTAGTCTCTCTCTGAAAACAGTAGACATGGTCATGGGTCTCTGGGGTGCAGGATAGAGTTGAGTCTAGAACCCAGGGGATTATAGTCAGTCTGAGACTAGTCTCATGTGTCCGAGACTCAAGTAGCTGGACTGTGAGTTTGAAGCAAATCGAATTGAGGCAATTTCTGGGGTGCACGCTGAGCCTTAAGTCACTGGGATTAAAGTTCCAGTTTACATCTAAAATCTCTGCAGTTTGTCGAGTCTCAAGTCTCTGGGGTTTGAGTCCAAGTCAAGTCTTGCGTCTCTCAAGTCTCGAGTCTCTGGGGTTTGAATCCGAGTCAAGTCCTGAGTCTCTGGGGTTTTTTGGGGTTTTTTTTTTTTTTGAAAGGCTCATTATTAGGAGCTGTATCAAACAGGAAACCACTGTAGCACAGCAGCGTGACCGCAGCGAACAGTAAGGCTGGAAATGAAAGGTTAAGGCTGTTGGTTTTAATTTAATTCATTGTTTGCGCATTTTTCTCCAGCTTAGTCAAGTCACAAGTCAATCAACATGTGACTCAAGTCCAAGTCACTGACTCAAGTCCCCATCTTTGGCAAGAACTGACAAACTATGATAGGATTCTGTGAACAGACAATATGAGTCATGTTACACAGTAGTTTACACTGAGTGACTATGAAACAAAAGACCTTCTTCAAATCAAAGCGTCAAAGAGGCAACTGTAAACAGGTAAAAGGGGAGTGATGCAGTATTAAAAATACATCCCACCTTCATAATGTATCATAATACTGTTCATCATCAACAGCTTTATAAATGAGCACTACACATTATCAAACCCCAAACCTTCCCAGGGGGGAAAGGGGACTCGGGGCCCGACTGAACGACCGGCTGGGCCCCTGCTGGACACATGGCGGGCACAAGAGCACCACAAGCGTTTCCTGATGCGCAGAACTGATCATGGCTGCGCGTCCCGGCAGGACTGCTAACCTCATGAATCAGTGTAGTCATCCCTAAGCCCTTATATAAATCAGCCAGGCCCAGGCAGGGGGCACCCTTTTTTCCCCGCAAAACATTTATTTACAGTGACATTTTTACTCGGTATCGTGGACCAGACAGCGTGAAAGATTCGCAGTGTACTTGACCCCAGTCTGGGCTACATAAGCATCGTCCTTTATGTAACTCACTGTAGCTTATGCTTGTCTGCTTTTTATGGGACTGTGTATTTCAGTAGACTAACACGCTTGCGTCATGCGGGGAGAGGTTTTGGCCTGTTTAATGTAAATGATGTAAACCTGGGACATATTAAATGTATTTCACACTAGTATGAAGAGATCTCTTAAGAGGAAAGAGATTTCAGGACCTATAGATACAATCTGATGCCCTAAGCACAAAAACACGCCAGGCGTGGAACGGGCCAAAAACAATCCGTAGACATTCTGCTTGGCTTCTCACGACAGCGACTACACGGCCTGTGCTTTAACGCTGATTGTTTTTTCGATGATCACATACTCCAGTCGTTCAACATCAGCAGTAATGAAAGAAGGGAAATATGGAGAGGGAAGTAGTTGGGCTCCAGGCTCTGAGACAGATGCTGGCTTGTGATGAAGGGTGAGGGGGGAGAACTGTGGGGGATATTAGCAGATGGAGATCTCACACTCTAACATAGCAGTGGGAATCACTAGAGGCCACATAATGTGATCTTATCAAGATCCTTGAACATAATACTATTCTTTTGAGATTATTCTGATCAGCAATTAGTATTGCGTTGTGACTTGTATTGTGGTTTAATACTTATTTACTGAGAATCATGTCTCTGTACCATTCCTGTTCACATTTTGTCCATATTACTTAACTGGTTTTAGTGAAGGACAACAGATTTGTAAAGCAGATCAAACAACATTAACTAATGCTATGTTCACACAGCAGGGCGAGTGGGTCTTAAATCTTAGAGTTGAGTGTTCAGATTGGCCAAATGAGATTTGGGTGATCAGACAACAGACAATAATCTGCTCACATATCCATACTGGTTGCCATAGTATTTCATGTGTACACATTATTGAACTTAAATCTGGTATTTTTTAAAAATGATGCAGCTACAAAAACACAACATTGGAATTGAATGACCTGTTCATCAAATATGACAGCTAAGAGGCTTCATAGGCTCTACCATTAATGTTCATAGACAGACTTGTCTGTCAGATCTGTACTGAAAATCTCTGTAAAAATACAGCACCAAGTAATATATGTTTCCTAAATGTCAGTTAAAGCATCAGCATTCCATGTTTAAGTCATGATACATGATACATGATGAGGGTACTTGCATGATGTAATACAAGGAGATTTCTACCCAAACAGCAGAGACTTTATATTTCACAAGCAGATTCAAAAGCAAGTGATGTGGTGAGGAAAAGTGGCAGCTTTTTTAGTATTTGCTCCTTAATAGTGTAAAAGAAGTGCTCCTAACTAGATGGGCAATCACTGCTTGTATGTAGGAAAATAGTGCAAGTAACTGTTTTCACCACTACTCTTACACGTGCCTCTCTTCTAGGGTCATCCATCAGCTTTGGAGACCCTTCAGGGGGTCTTGTTGGGAAGAACCCAGGCTGTGATGACTTCCAGCTCACAGCGAGCAGAGGCTCTGCTAATCAGCATCATCCCCCAGCCTCATTCCTCGCACTCTCCCGCTGCCAGCTCCCTTCATCGCCCCTTTAAGCAGGACAGACAGATTGCTTATTTGCCTCCTAACACTTCGCTATAAGAGATAGGAACAGGAGCTGATCCCGAATCAGATGCTAAGCGTTTACAGGAAGTTGTGCAGTGCTTCAGCGACGTCTGTTGCCCATCTTTAGCATTAGTCACCATTAGTCATACACGCTTCCAGGCATCTCGTCAGCCACACAGCCGCAGTGTCACAGCACCATAAAACGTCAGATGGTGGGCTCGATCGTTTTCAGGAAGAGGAAAGACCCAAGAGGACACAACAGCCACTAAAGATCCACAGATCCGTTTGGTTCATCCATCAGCTTGTCAGAGGCACGCTAGCAGGCCAGCTCTTACAAGCTGCAAGAACATTCACTCTCACGAATCGACTCGTCTGCATATGTTTGCCAGGGTCTGGAGACCGGCCTAACAGAACGGTCGCACGGCATGTGAAGTCACTGGCACGAGAAGTACATTTGAGAGACCACATTCTGCCAAACCTGGAGGATTTATTGCCCAACAGGTCCTCTCGTCCCACACAGATGATTATCATGTCAAAAAGGCCCATTTGCCCATCAGTCTTCCAATTAGTCAACACCTCCAATCAGGAAATCCGGAACTAGGTTTGTGGAGACAGCCAGACCCTGAGGGCATCCAGCAGGTCTGGCATATTCCACACACACTTCCATACTTCTGCTGCCCAAGCCACTGGAAGAACACACGTAATCCAATCAGGGGTTCAAGTCATCACCAGGACAACACACTTCACGAGGAATACAATCAGAGACACATTTTACACACTTTCATTTCAGCAATTTTGGGGTCGTACCTGGCAAGGCTTTGACAAGCTATGAGATCCAGAACTGTTTAGTTTCTGGAGGGTACTTTAATTTTGACATTTTTCTCATTTTCTCCCCATGTTAGTCATGTCAGGTGACAGAGGATAGGCGATTTCTATGCAATTCAGCATTCAGCAGCCCAATTCTATGGTCTATCACCTTGTGGATGAGCTGTTGCTTCTCCTAGACGCTTTCATTTCACAATAATAGCACTTACAGTTGACTGGGAAAGATCTAGCAGGACAGAAATTTCATTAGTTGAGTTAGGGCAAAGGTGGCATTCTATGACAGTGCCTGAGTGACTGAGCTCTTCAGTATGACCCATTCTCCTGCACAGAGCTCTGACCTCAACCCCATCCAGCACTTTTTAGATGAACTGGAATGGAGATTGTGAACCAGGCCTTCTCGTCCAACATCAGTGTCTGACTTCATAAACGCTCTACAGCAGGGGTGTCCTGCACAGTTTGGTGGCAGTTCTACTCAAACGCATTCACCAAACCTGACAATTAACTGGTGAGGTGAACCAAGTGTTCCCTGAGCAGGGAAATCACCAAAACGTGCTGGACCATGGCCCTCTCCTGCTCTACAGAATGAATGGGCATAAATTCCCACAGAAAGAAGAGTGGAACCTCTTATAGCTGCAAAGGTGAACCAACTCCTTATGAAGGTCTATTGATTAGAATGCAATGCCATTAAAGTGCCTCTTGGTGTACAGATCAAGTGTCCCAATACTTTTATTGATTTATTGTATATTAGTGACCACATGAGGGGCTTAGCCTAGTTTAGTTTAAAGATAAGCATCTCACTGTACACTAGTCTGTTGATGGCACAGTTTCAGATAATGGATCGCATAAACTTAGGCTGTATTATGTTTTATGATGTGCATGAGTAGCCTTCTATTACCTACATTACCAAGGGTTTGGTAGAGACAGTCTTTTTAGTTGTTTAGTCTTTTTTTTTCTTCAGAGGTCCAAGAAGAGAAAAAAAGAAGAAAAGCACAAAGTTAAACTGCATTAGGTTTGCATAAATTAAACCAATATGAAACTATAATTAGATTATCGACTTCAATGTGTATTCAGTTCTAAATAAATAAGTAAACAAATCAAATTTAATAATAAGGCAAATAAAGTAAACTGTTTATGGAACAGTAACAACAGTTTATGGAGGAATGAAATAAACAAATGTTGGTTATGTAACCAACATTATGGTGGGTACAAAAGGCATGTGCACCCTCCCAGCCCTGGCAGCGCTGCTGGAATCCTGTGATCTGTGGTTAGTGAAGTCCAGTAGAACTGGACAGGACTAAATTGGGGAGAAAACTGGGGGGGCATGGGTGGGGGGGTAGGGTGTTTCTGCACAAAATTTTTGATCCTGGTTACAGCTCTGGGCCTGGGAATGTGTGTGGTGTGTGTGTGTCCCTGGATTTGTTTGCCATTACTGTAACTAGTTTATTGAGGCTGTTGTCTTGTCTGGCATGACTTAATCTATGGATCGCACTTGTTTCGGACATGGAGTCTGAGGCCAAATGTGCAGGCATTCCCTTCATAGCATCAGAAACTCTGATCTACCGATTCAAGTGGAATCGATTTAAGTTGAGACGGTTGCCAAACGTCAGGTTGCATAACCCAGGCCTTCGAATTCCAACGGAAGACAAAACATGAGCCATAATTAAAAAATCATATAATGGATTTACAAGGTAGATCCTAATCTACTAAACTGAGAGCAGGCCTTCTTTTGACGTTTTGACCTGTGTGTGATGCACGAAAGAGCAGAAATGTGGCGTGGCCTCAGTGCTGGCAACTTCAGTGTCAAATCAAAGGATGAATCACGGCGAGATCACACAAATGGCACCAGCAGTCGAGGGTAAAACGTGGAATTTTTTTGGAAGCACATAAAGTAAGAACTTACAGGGATCAACAAATAACTCGGGTACCTCTGTAGCGAGAGCCAGCAGTGGATTTCGTGGTTTGCTGGTCAGAGGTCTGCTCTTTGCCCACTGCACATTCCTAAGGGGAAACTGAGAGAGGGACCATTATGCAAATAGTCAGAGCTCTGCCAAGGAAGGAGGACCAGAGCCGCTGCGTGCCAAGTGCTCCGAGATGCCTCGGTCTGATCCAGCACGGCTTAACACAACAACAGCGGGGATGAGGCGAGCGAACCAGTCCGCACATGCACACAGACGCATATACAAAAACACACACAGCATGAATACAGTCCAACATCTACAATAGACTGGTGTACTAGTGCTCTGCATATAAGCACAGGTGTTAATGGGCCATTATCACCAAACTGTGACCCTTTCACACCATACCAGAAGGAGAACTTGAATCATAGTTTTATTACACAAGAAACTCAGGCACTTGCCAGTTAGTAATTCTATACACTTTTTTCAATCATTTCAATCTGCTAACTATATGTTATGCACACTTTATCTATCTATCTATCTATCTATCTATCTATCTATCTATCTAGTTAGCTAGCTATCTATTTAAGCATCTGTTTATTGATCTGCATTCATCCATGCATTTATTTATTTATGCATACATTTATTTCGATAGTGACATTGTCATAAAGCATCTTTACAGAAACCTGGTCCAAACCCCAGTTTACTTCATCTCTTGAGGTTCATGAACTCCAAGATCTGCACCTTTCATCTAATGGGAAAATTTAGTTACCAAACGCTTGACTAAACAAGTAGGTTTTAAGCCTAGACTTGAAACCTGAGTCCCGCACATTAACTAGAAGATTATTTCAAAGCCGGGGGGCTTTGTATGAAAATACTCTTCTGCTTATAATACTGGGAACTAGCAAACAACAGCACTTTGTGATCCAAGTGTGGAGGTTCGTTACAGGAGACCAGTACACAGAGGTATTCGGGGGTGAGGTCATTCGGGGCTTTATGTGTCAGCAGTAGAATTGATTTTGTAATCAATTTTGATTGAGATTTGACCGGATGCCAGTGTAGTCTTAATTATATCAGACTGATGTGGTCAGACTCCTGGTTCTAGTGAGGACTGGAGCTGCTGCATTCTGGACGAACTGAAGTCTGTTTAGTTTTTTGCTAGAACATCCCGACAGCACGGCATTACAATAAACCAGGAAACACATTCTTTCTGTGTCAGGTAAGAGTGGTGCATTTCTTATTTCAAAAATGAGGAAAGGCTGTTCTGGGAATATTACCTATGTGTGCACCAAAAGATCAGAAAGACACCAAGATGTTTCACTGTTCACAGAAAAAACCTTCACAGCGTCTTCAGTCTTACTCAGCCCCAGTATCATGGCCTGTAGGAAATGTCTTATGTGCATGTGGAGCAGGTAGAACCTGTATTCTGATCAGTTCAGAGGTGGTTTCTTTGTACTGACAGTAATCAGGAGATACACATCTTTCTTCTGACCCTGGTGAAGATTCCAGTCTGCAGCCACAGACTTAGACGAGGAGCAGACGGAGAAGAAAAGTGACTCTGCGAGAAACCGGAAATTTCTGATAAGGATTAGGGAGACTGTGTTGTGAGTGTCTGCTGGTATAATGCTGGCAGGATCCCACTCACATGCTCATTTACTCACTTCCTAACAGTCCTCTTCCACCCAGAAGACTGAATTCATTCACACACACACACACACACACACACACACACACACACACACACACACACACACACACACACACACACAC
>JBBJLR010000001.1:25547529-25564317 GCA_037577145.1 Brachypetersius gabonensis
CACACACACACACACACACACACACACACACACACACACACACACACACACACACACACACACACACACAGTATGCTGCATGAGAAACTTCTGAAATTGACAGCTGTGCATCACCTTGTAATTCATGCGAAGGCCGATGATCTGAGCCAGGAAAGAGCGAGTGAATCTGGCCCGCACCAGCTGTTTGTAGGCCCCTCCCAAGGCCGACTCGTACAGGCATTTCCCCACCACTCGCCCAGCAAACTCATACATCTTCAGCCTCAGATGGGCAGGCCGCTCTGCGTTAGGGTGGACCTTTCAGACACACACACACACACACACGCGAGCGCGCACACACACACACACACACACACACAGTAAGTGCCCAATCCTTGACCATAACTCAGACCTCACTTCAGCTCATAGACTCTCACCTACTCATCTGACGTTACATCATTTTGTCTGGAGCAGTATTTGAGAAAAGATTATATTGACAAAATAAATACCTCTACTGTTAAAATAACTAATACTTTTAGCTTTGGTTTCCTGAAAGCTGAAAGGAGTCTAATGCGTACCAGACCCTGGTTGTTGTCGCTGAAGCGCGTGAAGAGCTGATTATTGGTGTCGAACAGAGCCTTACACACAAGCTCAAACCACTCCCGCCTCGGCCCGCCCCAGTCCAGAGCTGTGACGCACACACACGCGCGCGCACACACACGCGCACACACAACAATTCTTATTTCTAATGATCCTGATCCTCACAACTACATACAAATAAAACATGCAAAATCTAAGTACAGTAAAGCCTAAATGAAACCGGGACAAACCTTCTTCATCCTGAAACACCACTTCAAAGTTCTTACTCCAGTCTGACACAGAAAAGTTCCTGGTGGCCTTAAGGGACTGCAGAAGAAAAAATGATTAGCTTGACTGTTTCATGTGGCCAAGAAAATGCAGTTAGTTAAAGGAGCACTCTAAAAGCTTAAGAGTTCCAGCAGGACAGGCCACTCACTGAGTCGAGGATGGAGTAGCGGCTGATTTTCAGGCAGGTCTTCGTACGAGGCCTTTTAGAATGAATATGCCTGAGTTCCCGCTGGAAAAAGCTCACTTTGTCCTGAAAGGTCTCAGAGCCTCCTAACATCCAAAGAAAAATCATCATTGTACTCATGAATAAAAAAAAAAGCGCATTCAGGAACATTTTCACAAGCCAGTAAATATATGCAGCCTCATGTATAAAGAATGAAATACTGCTGACTGAATCACTGCTCCTGCAGAGAGTTCTTACAGAGATTCTCCATCCTCATTAAGTTCACTGAACTGCATTGTAAAGTGACCTGGAGACTGTAAAAGGCACTAGACACAACATTAATGACAACAATAATAATAATGTTGTATCATTATTAAGGTACAGTGGACTTGATAAAATGGACAGTTATTGTAAATACAAGGTAGATGTACCTTAATGATGATACAACATTATTATTATTGTTAGTATTGTTGTTATTAATGTTCCCCAATTACGTGATGGTAATTGATCTTCCTATACTCGGCATATAATTTTTAGACCTCTGATAGCATGTTTAATAAAGGTTAGACCACCAAAGAGCAGGTATTATCTGGGTGGTGGACCATTTTCAGCACATCAGTGACATTAACACGGCAGTGGTATGTTAGCAAGTGTGGATCACACACACTGCAGCACTGCTGTGTTGAGAACAGTCCAAAATATCCAGCCAACAGGATCTTGTGGCCAGAAACTGGTCATTGATGAAGGACAAGAGGATGATCAACACAAATTAAAAGGCTACACAGACACACACAAAAAAAAACAGATGCAAAAAACAGATGGACTGCAATCTGTAACTGTAGAACCACAAAGTGCACCTACATGGTAAATAAACCTTATCAAGTGACAACAGATAAAAAGGGGCCATTGCATGTACATATAATAGCTGTCAGACTCACCGATGTTCTTGTGAAGGAAGCGGATAAATGTGGCTGCCATTATGTTTCTGTCCTTGCAGCTTAGCTCCACAGGAGGCTGAATGCCATCATCCACCACCAGCGTCAGGTTCTTATGGATTGGGTCTGGCCCGTGGTACGTGAACTAATAGAGAAAAGTGGAATTACGTATAATCCTTCCACATGTTTAAAAATGTTGAGTCTTGAAAAAGATCAGCACTAACCTTCGTTCCTGGGCACACACGAAAAGTGAAAAGGCGCCACGGGATAATCTTCAGGTAAAACTCCTTCACTGAGAGTTGCTGAAATAAAACAAAATTCAGATAAACATGACAATGTGAGGGAGAACAAAAATGTTCATGGTGTTGCGAACTCCAATACTGGTCCCCTACCTTTGGCGATATGTAGCAGTAGACCTTTTTTGGTTTCTTGACCTTCTCTGGCTGACCCTCAACTGGAGAGTCGTGCTCATCCTCATCATCGCCCATGGAGGGCCGCCTCTGTGGAGACAGCAAGGAGGATGCTGGGAACTGCCAGGAGGAGCTGCTGTAGTTGCCAGTGCTGTAGAGGTAGGCCTCAAAGTAGATACTAATGCCTGGAGTGGACACGTTCTTCTCCACGCAGCTCTTCTCATTCTCTGTCACAATGAGATTGCAGTTATCAGTTAATGCGCATTTTTTAAGCACTTACATTTCAAGGTTCCTGCGGGAAATTATGCACACAAGCAACTTATACACACATTTACTCATGTAAACGCACACATACAAAACATCTGCATGTCCGAATGCGCTAGAATAGAGGCTATGGAAGAAATCTGCCCTGTTCGTCTGTGTGCTACAAACACACAGCTTCTGGCATCATTGAGAGCAGAGATATAGACAAACCAGTTTAATCAACAGGTCTCTGAAATTCCAATCCAGATGTTCACTGGAAAAACACAAAAGAAACTCACCACTTAGCACAATGATGTCAAACTCTCCGTTGCTGAGCGGCTGGTCCCTGTAAGTAATGCGTGCCCGAAAGCAGCCCTTCTTCTTAAGAGTGAGCCTCAGCAGAACCTGACACTGCTGCTTATTACAAGAGACAGCCACACTATAATAGTCTTCAGAACTGTCCTCTTCCACAGTGCCCAACTAAGGGAACAAAACATTACAACAGAAAGAATGGGGAAGAAGAAAAACAACAGTCAGTTCAATTGTTTTGTCTCTTGTTAAGGGATACGAGTTGGTGAGGGGGGCTGCACAAAGATTGTTTAACTGCAACTTATACACTGTAAAAAAAACAACTATATTTTTGAACACAGTAAAGCTATATGTATTTTGGATTTGTGGTGGAGTTTGCATTATTACTCTGCTACAGTACTGTGTAAACTGTTTAAAGCCAATTATCTGAGCAGTAAGAGACTTTCTGCCAGCAAATAAAATGACATTAGAAAAAATGCTAACAAACAAGAAAGCATTAAATAATAGGATTTGTTTTGTTTGTAAAAAAGTACTTTAAGTTCTGTGAACTGGTTTGAAGAGCACATGTTTGGTTCTAGATTGCTCCTCCAGTCTTTGCATGGATTCGTGAAACTCCATCAGCAGCTGCTGATTTAATCTAATGAAGAATCGACTGAGCTGAACCAAGTATTTGAGGTATTTGATGAGAACTACAATGTAATAATGGGCCTGCATGAGGAGGTCTAGGAAAGATTAAAAAACCAATGAAATCACAATTTTTGTATTTATATTATGTGTATCTATTCTAATATTAGCTTTTAAAAGAATATACTCCTCACCTAGTCTTAAATAATAATAACTCCACACAATTTAATTTAACACAGTATTTTCATTACAGTGAAGAGACTACATTACAGAGGTGCCCCTGAAACATAATGTCTAGAGGAAAAGCATGTATAGAGTTGTGTCCCAAAGTGGCCTAATATTGTTTTTAAACTTAAAAACTATTGTAACATAAATGCCCCACACTTTGAATATACTCGTGTTGACGATTCCAGTGTGCGTTAAAATTAATGACTCTCAACCTGTGACTATGAGCGTAACATATATCAGCTTCCACCTCACATATCAACAATCTGATTGGTCACCACCTGACTCATTTCCTTAAAATAGTTAAGGTGGTTATATATATGTACATTGCAGTCTCTCACCGCATCATGTCTAAGGTAAACATAACGCTTGATCCAAATTATTTTTAAAAAACACCATGCTCATCACAAATATGCTTCTTAAAATTTCAGCACCCCGAACTAAAATCACTCAAGAGTTCAAACTACATTCCTTTATATTCCTTTTGAAAATAGCACATCCTCAATAAAGACCACACTTAAACTTTAGTACACAATTTCCATTTAGTTTCTGATTTAAACATAATGGAAAACAATTTGTACACAAAACATAAAATGTGCACAGGTTGTGTTTTGTGCATGTTTACACAGATCTATTTTTTCTCTTATATGCTCAATTCAGCAAAAGAAGGATCTGTGCATAAAATACAGAAGTGAGTTCTCTGTAGATGAGGCGCACTTCCCTTTGCCTAGAAAATCAACAAAAAGTAATTTGTCCTTTGCACATTTGCACAAGTCGCCCTTTTTAATATGCTCAATTCAGCAAAAAAGGATCTGTGCATAAAACGCAAAGTGAGCTCTCTGTGGGTGAACTGTTTTTAGCTTTACTAAGAAAATCAACACAATAAGTGACATGTTTTCTCCAATATGCTAAATTAAGCTCAAAAAAGAAACTGTGCATAAAATAGAGGTGTGTTCCCTGCAGAAGAAGTGAATTTAGCCGTACTCAGCAAATCAACAAAATATAATTTGACAGGAGTGCCCAACCTTTTGCATACAGCTGACTTTTTAAGTGGTAAAGAGCTCTTACTGAGTGAATATGCACACTGTAGTTGACCTCATCCACAAGGGACACAGAGTTACTGGTAGGGTTGCCGTATTCATCCCGAGGTTCAATCTGCAGCGTGTGCTGTTGACCATATGTCAGCACCAGAGTGGAAAAGTGGTATGCGATCTTTGTTTTGGATGGCACCACTGTTCCTGTAACAAACGCACACAGTCGTTTCATTCAGACAAAACACTCAGTACTCGCTATCCAGTAATCAACAGAATGAAACAAACCTGATTAGAAGTTCACTTTTTAAGTGTTCAAACATGTACCGTGTTCAAATCAGCGTAAAACCCAAGACAAACATTTCAGTCAAAATGCCATAAACATGACAGACAAACAAAAATGTTTGCAAACAATATTGATATCTTCCAAATACAACATAAGTCAAAACCAGCTTTAAGCACAGCTGACTAACGAGATGAACCTCCTTATGAACCTTGCAGAAAGTACACAGACACCTGACCAAAGGAGGAAAAACAGATGCTGTGTTCTGTTATATCTGTAAGTACATGCCTGTCTGTGAAATAGAAAAGGAGTGATTCATGAAAGTTAAACAAGATAAAGTTTGATACTGTCAAAAGAGGACAGCATCCTCGTTCTCACGTTTCTTACCTGGCTGGAATATTTTATAATATGGGCTGTAGGCCACATTGAGGCCCCCCAGTTTAACAGCCACTTCATAGCGGCCTGCCTTGCGCACAGTGAAGGTCACTTTCACTACGTTGGACTCTGGTTCCTGAAGGACCTCCTGGGTGACAGGAATGTCCAGAGCAAGTTCTATGTGAGTGATGTTCACTCTCAATCCCACGGGCCTGTGGGCTGGAAACGGCTGGCCATTCTTATAGAAGAGCTGTAGGGAAGGAAACAGAGCAAAGGGGTTAATGAGGTTATGAAACGATTCTAAAGCTGGATTGGCTGAGCTGATTTCAAAGCTGCTGTGAATCACTAAAAATGTGACCACACCTTAATTATTATAATATGTTCATGGAATAACCTTTGACTTACTTTGCTTATCAACTACAGCCAACTTTAAACACAATAATTACTGGAATATTGTCAGTTATAAATGAATTTATGTAATCGGTATATACTTGAACATCGCATTATACTGCCACTTGAGGTTATATAGCAATAAACCATTTGAGGGTATTTGTTAATATTAACACAGTTGAATGGAGGACAGGCTATTATTCGCTGCTACTAACAATCTTTAACACATAGACTTACACTCAATCATCACATTAACATGCAATTAAGCAACACTGAGAATACCTGCACCCGGAAGCTCATAGTCTGGCCCACTTCTTGTGGTTCCTTCCAGTCCCAGGAGACTTTGCAAGAGCGTGGGTCCAGGTAGTTCCCCCGCACATAGTCATAAATGCTGCGATCACCGCGGCGTCCAGGGTCCTCATTCTGCAGAAAGCTGACCACTCGTGCAGCAAGCTCACATAGGAACTTGATGGTGAAGACGAATGCAATGATGGAAACAGTTATTCCACCTGTTTGGGACAGAGATGGCAATAGTCTATCAAGCTGTCATTTGAAGGCCAACAGCTATTGAACGCAAACACTAACAAGAAACGCATGGGAGCAGAGTCAGGAAACAAGCCCTTCAGGTTCTTCATGATAAGGCTGAAATGTTGACACTAACTAACCAGAAGAACAATTCCGACAACAGAGAAAAGAGGATTAACTTACAGACTGTGTTATAAAAATGATGCTTGGAAACTGTATATTCATAGTGTATACTTGAAAACTGATCTAGATATTTCACTGTGTGCTGTGCTAAGTAGCTCTGCATGTGACAAATAAAACTCTTGAACTAGGTGTGAGAGTAAACATATCTAAAAATGAAGGAGATAAAAACTCACCAATCACGTAAAACATGAGGTCCCTTATCAGAAAACACAGTGCAACAGTACAGCCAAATATCACAGCTCCGGCTGGATAAAGAATAAAGGAATTTTTGTTGTAATTTGGTCATTTATTTAAAACAATGTCACTCCTAACAGGAACAGAACAAAGTGCAATGGAGTCTTGAACTGGTCTTATTTACACCTAGAATCATTAACTATCCTGGTTTCCTTCCATAGATTTTCTTTGCCCTCTAACTGGCACAAGGCTCTCGCCTCAATTTAGTCTTCAGCTGAGAAACAATACACTACAATGCTGTAAAATTACATAAATTTCAGCTACCCCCCCCCCAAAACAGCTTCAGAAAGAAGCGCGTGGGTGTTAGCAGCCAAGTGTGAGTGACAGCGAAGACTACAGAGACAAAAGTGCACACACAGGGGCGTGGTTCTCTTACATAACTTCTTTCTAAGTAATGAACACACAGAATAACATGACACCCAAGTAAAATCTGTATACCTCACTAGTCCCACTTCCCAACTGAGGCTACGTCCCCATGTCTCCGATTCTACTCACCAATGGACCACTTCTCATTGAGACGCCTCTCAGCAAGGCTGTGCACCAGCTGAATCTCGTAGTCCTGGTCTCTGCTGCCCCTGGAGGCTTGGAGAACTTTCACTCCTGTGGAGAGTTTGATGTAATCTTCGTAGTAATAGCCCCAGGCTGCCAGAGAGAGCTGAAGCTGGCTGTCAAACTGAGCCAAGTCATCCAGATTAGTGCATCCCAGAGCCTTCAGACTGCCAAAAGACAAGGAAGGTGCAACATTCAGACTATCCACATTTCACAGACTGTATTTCAGCAAAGTGAACTACCTATTTCACATCAATTACATTTTACCCTGACTATCTACATAGATCAGAAAGACCAGTACTTAATGTTTTAAGATTTTATAATGTTTATACATGCAAATTACTGTTCATAATAATGGACTAAAGTTTTAGTATGCAACAATTATTTAAGGCACACCAAGTCATAACTGGCATATTTAGGACAATAACTAAGCGGTACACATCAACAGGAAAGACCTGTAACAGATTTGAGAAGAAGGGGAGGGCCAAACGCAGTGGACCTCTGAGCTCAATAAGGAAGAACACTGTAAATTTCCATAAACCAGTGTGACTTCTTTTATTTTCCCACACATTTTTTGTTCTTCTACAGCAGAACAAAATACACTTATAGGACCAAAATAAACACAAATCAGATCCATGGCCCAAATCACATTAATGTTTGGATAAACAGATGAAACATCTTGATTTTGCAGTTAATAACATCATAAATGCTGTTAATGTCCACTTTGTGACTAAAATGTCGACATGTCAGCATATTCATGAAAGACAGAGTGCTACAGTACATACTGCAGCATTGCAGAGGTTCAGTACGTATCACTTCTCAGTCTAACAGACCTTAAAGAACACTGCTGCAATGACCCCCTCTTCACTGCAGCTGCCAGAGCGCAATGGCATTCAACTCAAATCAGTATAGCCCCTACTGCCCCCTGGTGGACTGAAGGGCCAACCACAATAACATCCAACCCATTTGTGTGAAAACTGTCCGATGGTCTGAAAGATCTAAAAAACAATTGCTAATGTATTTGAATAGAAATATGTGTGTGTGTGTGTGTGTGTGTGTGTGTGTGTGTGTGTGTGTGTGTGTGTGTGTGTGTGTGTGCGCTCACGTATTATAGTAGTGCTCCAGGCTCTGAGAGCACAGCCACTCCTGAAAGGCAAAGTCTCTGAGCAGATGGAGGTGAGCTTCAGTGATGACCCTCCAGCGCTGCTGCTCCTTCACCACCTCCTCCAAACGGGCCAACACACTCAGACTCAGCTCTTCCAGAGACTGCACATCTATACACAGAGAGTGGGAGTTACACACATGGTTGAGGATATGGCAAACTAACACTGGCATTTCTGCTTGAATGATGATATACTCTGTAGTTCATTTATCTGTACAACTTATGTATCCTGCCCATTCACTGCCACTGTTCTCATACAGAAAACTGTAATCATTGGGGCCACTTGACAAATAAATACTGAACAGGACTGAAAACAATTCAATTCCTGGATGCTGGTAAATGTCCAAACACAATGGATTATTCTAATCTGAACAATGACCTACAAGTCCAGTTTCTTCTTTGTTAGGGCAACCAATGTATCACAACCACAAACGAAATGCAGTAGAAACTAAAATTTCCTGCAGAGAACTAAGTGCCACCATAATCACTATATTCTACTGACCTTCAAATAAATACTTGTATTCGGAGAGGCTATGCCCCTGCAGCCATTCTTCAATCTGACTTTCCTTGCTTTTCTTCCAGCGCACTTCCCAAAATAATATCCACAAAGCTGAACAGAAGATGAAGGTCAGCAAGAAGCGGCGGTCCATCAGACCATCTTCAGTCTTAACTCAGACCCCCGTCTGTACAGCAGTGGACGTCATTGGGCAAGAGATTTTCTCTCTCACGCTCTCCAGATATCTGTGGTGTTTACATGCCTATCCTCCTCTGTGTACTCTGGTCTTCTCAGGTATTACAGTACCTCTGTAAAAAAAATCAATATTCATTATGGTACACTAGTAATAATCAATTCTTTGACAATCCAAAACAGGTGTAAAGAAAGGACTTTGTACCTAGTCTCTGAGCACTTAATTTAATATTTAAAAAGTGACACAGGGGTGGCAGGAGCATGTAACCCAGATGCATTCAATATGCATGAGCCAAGCTGATGAAAAGTGTCATTACTTATAATGAACAGGCATCACAACAGTGCATAATTAATGGTGCACACATCTTAGACACAGAATTGGAATTACTTTTTGCATTTTGTATAGTCCTCATTCTTGTGTCCTTGAGGGTGGTAGGCCTTTTCTGGAAATACTAAACTAGGCTGGAAGACAAAGGGTGACCAGAAAAACACAATCACAATCCTGCTAGACACTTTAAGAGCTGTATGTGGCACACACAGAGGTTTCGGTGATTCGTGGGTTTCCTTTCCAGCGTAGAGAGAACATTACAAAGCATTTTTAATAAAGAATTCTGCTCCAGAATACATTAAGCTGGCAAAAACACAAGGTTGCTCTGAACAAGGCACTAAGGGACAGTGAGCAAACCTAGCTGCATTGTACACAAAGCAGTTAGTCCTACGTCTAAAACCCATCCGACAGTGCTGGCATTTGAGGGTGAGTGCTACAGAGAGCGACCGGGAGAGAGAGAGAAAAAGAGGCAGATAGAGGCGGAGAGGGGCAGAAAGAGTCAGTGAGGAGCTGCCCCGAGCAGAGCGTTTCACTGGTTTCAGCACCTTCCAATAGGACAGAGAGAGAATTAGCAAAGCTAGCTCACCTCTCCCACATGTAAACAACACAATAAATTCAGTATTACCGGGCTGTCGTGTGGGTTTCAGAGCTCGAACCGGTCCGTAGACTCGTACCAGGTTTTTCTGTTCCTCTCTCTCATTCACTCACACACACACACACTCTCACTCTCACTCTCACTCTCACTCTCTCTCTCTCTCTCGCTCTCTCTCGCTCTCTCTCTCTCACTCACACACACACACTCTCACTCTCTCGCTCTCTCTCTCTCTCTCTCTCTCTCTCTCTCTCTCACACACACACACTCTCACTCTCTCTCTCTCTCTCTCTCTCACTCTCTCTCTCTCTCTCTCTCTCGCTCTCTCTCTCTCTCTCTCTCTCTCTCTCACACACACACACACACAGGACTAGCCGCTGCTGAAGGCCCTCCTAGCTGTCGACCGCGGATGACGTCAGATGTCCGTCCGCTTCCATGGAGACACGAGGGGTTCCATTAGCCTAACTTGAGCTCAGTCCTTCAAAAATGGTACGAATAAACTTTAAACAGAGGAAATCAAGTATGCATTATATATACTGTACGATGGAATTAAGATTAATATCCTCAAACAAGACGTGGTAATTTTATATTTCGTTTAGAGAGCCATTTTATGGAGGGATATAGCCACCGAGCTAACTGGGCCATAGCCTAGCCTGCAACTCAGAAGTAAATATAGCTAAACTGCAGCTGATTTTGGTATTTCAAGTAGTTTCTGTGACTGTTGTGTGCTTAAAAAATGCTGATGGGTCACTTAGAATCAAGGAGTCTAAATATTTTGTAGTCAGTGTTTGTAGAATTTGGCTGTTTTTATGTTTTGGCAGTACTCAGTATGGCATAAGGATTTGCCACAGATATATTACAGTAATCTGAAGTGTGATTTCTTTTGTGTTTCACTGGATGAGCACAAGAAATAAATGTATGTATAAGGAGCCCATAGTAGGGGGGTCATAGCTGAGGGGCTTTTCCAGAGGGAAAACTGGGATAACTTTGTGAATCCTCTATAAGTCAGTAATAGTAGACACCATGCGGGTTCACATGCTAAGTCTTTGTTCAGCATTAAACTGAAAACTGAAAAGTGATTAAATACATCTAGTTCACATATGGTGCCTTACCTATTGATTATATTAATAAATGTGTATGTACAAATGCCCTAAAATGAATAAGTTCCAGATTTTTTTTTCTGAACTTGTAGGGGAAGCAGAAGAAGCAGAAATATGCGGCAATGAAAAGAATGATAAGCTTGAAGGATCAAAGAATGTAAGTGTGTTCATGTAAAGCTGAATTCATTGCACCATGTGGTGTCTGTTTAGCTGAATATGCAATAGTTTAGTCGTATACAAGACGGGCACAAGGGAGCACACAGGACTGACTCTGTAATTTTTTTGACAGAAAAGAGAAGGATCGAGCGAAAACCCAGAAAAAGGAAAAAGAAGACCCCTCAGCCATTCGAATACAAGAAGCGTAAGAATGTGTGGCTGCACTGCTGGGATTTATTTGAGTGATGTTTTCTTTTTAACCCCCAACACGCTATCTTATGCTCCCTAGGCCTAAGTATCCATCATGTATGTTCTTCCAGTACAACACTCAACTTGGTCCTCCTTATCACATCCTTGTGGATACGAACTTCATCAACTTCTCCATAAAGGCCAAGCTTGATGTAGTCCAGTCAATGATGGACTGCCTTTATGCGAAATGTGAGTGATTATACTCTATTTGTCGCCCTAACACATGGTCATATTCACAAATTGAGCTGCTGTGTACATTACATTTTGTTTGTACTATTCAGGTATTCCCTGCATCACAGACTGTGTCATGGCTGAGCTTGAGAAGTTAGGGATGAAATACAGAGTTGCCTTGAGGTAAAAAACAAAAAAATAACAACTGCATTTAACTGTCCATTCTTTTACTTTACAAACAGAATTTATGCCCCCCTAGTATTTCATGTGTTGATATTTGTTTAACATAAAAAATTGTCAAATTGTCAACGTCTATAAAATAAGTGTGTTGTTTTTTTTTTTACTCTGGCATAATGTACAAGTGGCATCAATATATTAACAAAACGTGTCCATAATTCCTTATTTAAGACATCAGTGTAAATGTAGAAAATCTGATTTCATCTTCTACAATACTGTGATTTTATCATTTGCATGCTTTGACTAGCTTTATTACTGCCTTTAATTATTTCTAAACCATGTCTTGATCTGTCGTGTGTGTGTGTGTGTGTGTGTGTACAGTGTGTCTACAGGTATAAACAAGTTGAATTTAAGACCTTTTAATACCACTTAAAATACAATAAAAAAAAGATTTAAGACCAAACAGTTGGTTTTTTTTTTTAGTAATCATTCAACTTTGGTCTGGAATGCCTGAGATACTCAGGCATTTCTTTTTTTCCTGACTAAGAGGGATAAGGTGCAGACTGGAACCTTGCGGTATATGTCATGTTTTTTTTTAAGTCATTTTCATAATCCTTTCTCTGTAGAATAGCCAAGGATCCTCGCTTTGAGCGCATGCCATGCTCACACAAGGGAACATATGCTGATGACTGCTTAGTGCAGAGGGTAACACAGGTAATGCAGCATCGCCATCTGTCTGTTGGTCCAATTCAGTTACAAAGGCATTACGTGAACTGAAGAGTGACACTCTGTCGACTTCTCCCTGCAACAGCACAAGTGTTACATCCTGGCCACAGTTGACAGAGACCTGAAGAGGAGGGTTCGAAAGATCCCGGGGGTCCCAATCATGTACATCTCTAATCACAGGTAAACATGACCCTAACAGATAACAGTGAGGTAAAAATGTGAAAGTTTGCATATAGTTTCTTCATCAACACATGTCTACAAAAAAATGTAATCATCAGAAACCATAATATACTTTTCTAAACCAGTTTTTAATGCTGATTTCAGATCTGCTTTCAGCTTTCGGTCACATCAACCTTTGGAATTATGAGTAATATTAGATTTGCAGTAGACTTGCATGCGTTTTTTTATTAAAGCGCAGCACCAATCAAGAACTGTTTCAATATTTTCAGTGCAAAGTCAGACAGGCCACACTGTGACATAGATATAATGATCAGTGTCAGTCAGCTACCACTGTTTCTTCAAAAACAGTCAGCAAATGGTTATTATATGATCATTATACCAACTGTCATGCAGTATAGAACTAGTTTCATCACAAACACTGTACGCCCGGGAAAAACTAAACACAGATTTGAAATCAGCACTAAACTTGTTTAATGATCTGTGTAATTATAACATGGGGCAGCTGGTGGCCTAGTGTTTAGGGAGTGGCCCCCACAATTAGTAGGTTATGGGTTCAAATCCCAACACTGATTGTGTCATCACTGAGGTTCCCTTGAGAAAGGTACTGTCCCCACACACTGCTTCGGGCGCCCCTCATTGGTGGCAGCCCCCTACTTTACTTTGTGAATGGTTTGTTCACACTGTGCTGTGCTGTGTTCACACATGACTATAAGAAGCCTCTTTAATTTAAAGTGTTCATATAACTGGCCAGTAGAGGGAGCTGACTGGCCAGTAACAAAGGAACTGATTTACCTGTAGAATAAATAGAATTTTGCACAAACTTTACTGTTAAATTAAAAGCACAGCGACTGGGAAGCCTGTTTTATGTACATGCTCTCTAAGTAAACCTCACAGCACCTTGACAATAAATGTTCCAGCTTTTTGTTTGTTGATGTAAACATTGTGATTGATGAACGATGCAAATATTTGCTGATCTGAATTCAGTATTTTGTTTTATTCATATGTTATACATACACATACATGTATATATTGATATATAATAACCGTACCTTTTTTGTTTACCAGGTATAACATTGAAAGAATGCCAGACGATTACGGTGCACCAAGGTTATAGTTCATTGAAGATGGAGTTGGCCTGTTTCTTTTTTCCATTTAGATTCTTTAATTAATCAGAGCATTGGATATTAAACTACTATTATGTCAGGTTTTGCACATTTTCCTGCCTCTTTTGTCATTTTCTGTCATCTTTTACAATTTTGTTCCTCTGTTGCTCCAAACTGAGTCAGTGATTTGTTTTTAGGGAACATAGACCTGCAATAGATTGTTTTGTAAAATGCATACACCACCGTTGACGCCACTGTCTCAGGTTATGAGTAGTACTTATGGTAAAAAGTTCACTTTGCCCATGAAAGTGTAGGCAAAGAACATTATTTTGCCCCAAAAAAATTAAATGTCAATTTAAATGGCAGTTGTGCCAAGGGGAAATTCTGTTAAATATTGTGACCATCATAGGTGGGGGTATCAGCCTGAACCTTCCTTTTATGTTTGGAGTCCATTTGACACATTCAACGTTTAATGTCTCTAAATAAAACTTGCTTTTGCTTTTAAATGACTTTTTCACATTTAATGTGAAGAAATATCCAGTTCACATTTTGTACATGTCTGTGTTCTTTGGGATAAGACATTTAATCTCTATATAAGACATAAATCATTTTGATAGTTTTTTTTCTAATCATTAAAAATTGTCAATACATGTGATCAGATCACATGGCAAGGGGGAGGGGAAAAATATATTTTACACAAGAACCTGGGTATTTCCTGCCGTTGAGGCTTTGTTTCATTGCAAAAATCCTTAAATGTTTAACTGCAAAAAACCAAAGTACTGACAAACTTGGGTAGCGATTTCAATTTCAGCAATTTTTTAGATGTTGAGGCTCTAGACTTTCAGAACGGACTCATTCAGCTTTTAACATTTACGTTTATGGCATTTGGCAGACACTTTTATCCAAAGCAACTTCCATTCTCTTACCACGGGGTCTTCCTAGGGTCTTGCTCTGGAACCCAGTGGTGGTATGCTGAAGGTAGGATTTGAACCCATGACCTCTTTGTCAAGAGGCAATTGTCCTACCCACTAGGCCCCCACTCCAACAAATGGTATACAGCACTGTGCAGAAGTCTTGAGCCACCCATCATTTCTTTATGTTAAGCATTGAATCACCTTGATGTAAAATGCTTCTGTCTGTCAAACTCTTATCTTTGGCATATTCAGTAGATTCAAGATTTATGTTAATTTTCTGTGGATTCAGGACTTCGGCACAGTACTTTACCAGCTGCTGCAGGATCCAGAAGAAAAAGTAAAGTCTGAAGATGCAGAGCCTCAGTTCCACAATTTGTGGAGATTAATTGAAAGCAAACCCACTGACCCCCGCATCCCCAATCACAGCCCAGTAATCCAGTTAGTGGGCGCATGCGCGGTGCAGGGTGTATAGGCGTGTCTGAAGGGGGAGTTGAGTGTGGCACTGGTCGGATCCCGTCTGAGACCCTCTGGACGGAGGATGGAAAGATTGGAGAGATGTTCATTTAGCTTCATCAGAGAGGATGGAAAGATTGGAGAGATGTTCATTTAGCTTCATCAGAGAGGACAGACAGTGACTGCGGGAGGAATGAAAGGGTGGGTTTTGTAGCCTGCAGTCTGGACAACCACCGGAATAAACCGAATATACCATCAGGACAGGGGGTCTTCTGTCCTGAGAGCCGGTTTCTTCTGGAAATACACGGTGGCCTTGATCCTACAGCCTTTCTCTTTTAATTCTGGTGCTTATTTCTTAGCGATCTCCTTATAAATAGACGCCCGGTCTCCACGCCTCGGGAGATCTGTTTTTTTCCCGGAGGAACCGAGCTCCGGGCTCGTCCGGGCTGGTGGGTGTGTTTTTAAGAGCCCGTGTAAAGATGCGGGAGGGTTTGAGAAGATCCTGGTGAGGTCCAGCTGCTGACAAATGCCTGTGATCTGCTGCGGGAGCGTCCATCACTGTAGGTCTCCCCAGAGGCTGATGGACAGGTCCGGGATCAGCATGTGTCTGAGCCAGCCTAGGGGCTCGGGGCTGTCTCTCAGCCTGGAGGGGGTCGAGGAGCGGGACGAGGAGCAGGAGGACGAGGGGGAGGAGGACCTGCGGGACGGGGGCATCCCGTTCATCATCAACCGGGGAGGGCTGCCCGTCAACCAGGACACCTGGGAGCAAATGTGGAAACACGTGGGCCGGATCCACCCGGACGGAGAGGGGGTGGCCGGTAGGATCCGAGGAGCCCCAGACCTGCCCAAGGTCCCCATCTTCATATTCATATATTCATATTCACAAAAAAACGGTCACATATTTTGCTGTTCGTGTATATTCTCACATAGTGATCCAGCATTCTTATTCTTTATTATACAGATTTGAATGTATATTCTTATTTATAGGCTTCTATTCGTATTACAGAGTGATATATTCTCAGCTATTTCTCATGGATGCATTTTCTTCTAATATGTGTCCTTACATATTCCTTAATATATTCTCTCATATTCTAATTATATTATTGTTTATTTTAGTACATTCTCATTATATTCATATACATGAATCCCATTCATCACATTCTTCATGTATGTATGTGTTCTTACATAGTGCTCCAGTTTATCTTAAATTGATATTCTTCCACTCTTCTTATGGTTTTAAATACATATCCTTGCATATTCTCATTATATTCATTTATATTCTCACCTTTTTCATTAGATTCATATAAGTCACATTTTTCTTGTATTTATATACAGTCATATATTCTCCTTAGATTCACATACATTCTCACATATTCTCCTTATATTCATATATATTTTCACATATTCTCATCATGCTCTTCCATATCATATTTCTTTCAATGTTTGTGTATATACATTCTCCTTATA
>JBBJLR010000001.1:25589038-25610387 GCA_037577145.1 Brachypetersius gabonensis
AGTAATGCCTTACACTACTGCGTTACAGCAAAAAGTAATATGTTACTGTAATACATTACTTTTGTAATGCATTACTCCCAACACTGTTAATAAGGCATTGGTCCCCCTGTGTAGCTAGAACAGCTTACACCCTTCATTGAAGGCTTTCCACAAGATTTTGGAGTTTCTGTGGGAATTTGTGCCCATTCATGGTGTAGAGCATTTATGAGGTCAGACACTGGTGTTTAGATGAGAAGATCTGGCTTGAAACTGGATGTTCCCTTACATCCTTAAGGTGTTGTTCTTCCACACTGAACTCATCCAGCCATGTCTTTATGGAGCTTGCTTAGTGCACTGGGACACAGTCATGCTGGAATAGAAAAGGTTCTTCCCCAAACTTGGTCCACAAAGTTGGAAGAATGTCTTGGTCTGCTGAAGCATTGACATTGTCCTTCACTTGAAGTAAGAGGCTCAACCCAAACCCTGAAGAACAGATGTGTTGCAATACTTTTGTCCATAAAGTGTGTATACATAGTGTCAAGTTAGCACAATTCATTTTATGTCATAATCCACAATGTATCATTTTAAACTATTAATTCCATATCATCTGGAAAAACATAATAATACATTAATAACTCCTACTGACTTCTAGAGCCTTCCTAAGTCCAGCTGGGAAAGCCGAGAGCGCCCCACCATCATTCCTCAGGGGGTTCCTTTCATGGTGAAGTTGCTGAGGTACTACATCAGTGAAGACTCTGTGTTCCTGCATCTAGAACATGTTCAAGGTGAGTCGAGGAAAGTGATGTGCTAAGCAAGAGAACAATCTGGCACATATACAATGTCAATGAAATAATCCCAGCAGGGATTCAGGGGCTGTTCTTGCAGTAACACTTCAACAGAAAAACACTGCACTAAATTTTTAGTGAAGCGAAGAAAGTATTCAGACATTTTTTTCTTATTTAATATTCTTGCATGTATTTTGTATTTAGAACATGCGTTATACTTATAAATACATGCTTTTTTGTCAAAAAATAGTACATTTGAAGAGAGTATATTAAATAACAAAAGTGTCTGAACACTGTAAAAGAAAAAATACACAAATGTGTAGGGACTTACCATTAGGGGCCCAAGCATCAGAGCCCTTCTGTCAACTTTCTGTTGCTCAATACTTCACTGTAAAATTATAAATTATATAAAATTATAAGTTATTATTAGGGGTCCAAGCATCAGAGTTGCAAGAACCCTATTATTACAGAAAATATAAATGTCTTTCAGGTGGAAGACTCTTCTCCAAATTGCACAAGATCAGGAGTGACTCAACCAGAGAGCATCCAGATTGCTTCGGACCACACCAGCATAAGATCCAGCTAAAGAACAGTTACACCTCCCCTGCCCTCAGTCAGCTGTATGCCCTGAATGGAGGAGATAGCAATGGGACGTCTGCACTCCTTGAAATGGGGAGCTTGGGAAGCTCAGACACGGACTCACTCGCGTCTTGGAACGAGACTCAGTATCAGTTAGAGAGCTGTGGAACTCACTCCTACTGTGAGGAGACGGGATGTCTGCAGAATTCCAGGGCTGTACTCCAGCTGGGAAAATCCTCAAACTATGGTGCAATAAGGACAGACTCCAGTTCCTGCAGTAGTCCGGCTCGTCTTGTTTCTCAGGACATTTTGCCACTTCCCGTTCATCCCTGTGTGATCGTGGACACCCGAGATCCGCTCAGCGTTACTTCTGACCTTTTAGGAAACGATGTCCGCATCGAGTGGGTCGACTCCTGCTCGAATTTAGAAAAAGCCTGGAACGCTTCTGACCTTGCTCAGGATCACAGGGCTTTAACAGCCACAGAGACACATCATTCAGACATTCTGGGAATCAGCAGTGTACCTCAGATCACTCTGAGCTCCTTATTTGGAGGGGACACACAGCCAGTCCTCTGTAGCACCGTCAACATCCTTCCACAGAAAGTTCGTATCGTCCCCAACACGCTCCATTTACCCGTGGAGAGACAAATGCAGGAGGACATTCCTCATGGACAAAACTTATGTAACTCACAAACTGGCTCCCAGTTTGTGGCAAGCTTGAGCTCAGGAAATTCTCAGCCATGCACCGTTTCTCCAAATGAACCAAAACTTCCGAGGCCTGTAGGTTTCTCCTGGGACTTCATGAGGATGGCTCCTCGGTTAAACAGTACAAGTAAAGCCGGAGTGAAAGAGGTGCAGGAGGTTGGAGAGGACAGCTGGGAACTCCTCAGTCCTCCAGGTAGAAAAGATGGAAGGGATCCTCTCTCCAGTCCTCCTGTCACCTCCAATAACATCTTTTCTTATGGGCAGACTGGAGCAAATAGATCGTGTGTTGAGCAGCTGATAGAGACTGGTGGCCTGGGTCTCCAGCCCCAGTCTAGAGGCAGGAGCTTCAGATCCCAGCATTGTCGTTGGGGCCTCCCTGAGGCAGAGGTGCGAATGTGGGGTGCTCAGATCCTGCTGGCCCTAGAGAGCCTTCATGAGCAAGGCATCGTGTGCCAGGACCTCAATCCCAGGAACGTCCTCCTCAGCAGCAGTGGTGAGTGTATCACTGTACAGTCCCAAGCAAATGATGAAAAACAACATAAAATGTTATATGAAATAAATTTTAAGATTGTTGTCACAGGTGTGGTGCAGGACTGCACAATAATTGTGCTGCAGTTGCAGAATACCTTTAAATATATTAGAAATCATTTGCGTGTCATGGATAGAAATGTCTGCCAAATGAATGTAATGTAATGATGAAAAACTGATCTGCACTGTTTTTATATTGCAGCGGTCTGCGATACTAATATTGCAAATGCCAAGACCATAATAACAATTAGTGGCCTTGATGATTCAGCATTGACTTAAAATGTATAATACGTGGGCGTCCAAATATCTAAACATTACTCCTTATTGTCAGAAGAATTAATAGATGAATAAATAAATGTATTGGTTGATAGCAGTTATAGGAATAGTTATGAATTTGTTGGGTCAGTTCTAATCCTAAAAAGCATAAATTAGCAAAGGACCATTTTTTTGGCACATTTTTATTAACTTTTTACCAAAAAAAAAAACCAAACACACACATTACGTGGGTTGAATGCATCATTCTATTATCTAGGATAAAAACATTATTTTCTATTTTACATTAAATAAATTGCATTTTATATTCTTACATGAAAACGACACCATCCAGTAAAGTGGGGTGGGGTGTAGGTCCGTGGGTAGGATACTTGCCTCCAGACCAAGAGGTCATGGGTTTGAATCCTACCTTCAGCACCACCATTGGGTCCCTGAGCAAGACCCTTAACCCTAAGTTGCTCCAGGGAGACTGTCCCCTGTAGTTGGATAAAAGCGTCTGCTTAATGCCATAAAATGTAAATGGAAAGTGCTTTATGGAAAGGTTATCCAGCTAAGCAAAGTAAAATGGCTCATTTTAGTTACCCATGAACACAATACAGTGCACAGTGTGAACAGTTTGAAATTCTTTCCCTGCATTTAACCCATTCACCAAGTGAAGCAGGGAGCTGCCACTAACGAGGGACGCCCAGGGAGCAGTGTGTGGGGAAGGTACCTTGCTCAAGGGCACCTCAGAGTTGCATAGCAGTCTAGGGATTCGAACCCACGACTTCCTGATTGCAGGGTGAAAGATCACTAGGCTGCACTAGGCTTTACCAGCAGCCTCCAATAGAGTGTGATCAGCCAAAGGCCAAAAAATACATCGATCACATGTTTAAAGCAAAAGTCTGCTTGTTTCTATGTACATCCCTAGTAGCAACATGTTATTGTACATGACAGACACCTACAAACAGGACAAATGATGCACATCCAAACGTACTGACATGTGTTCTGAACAGGATCGGCGTGTCTGACATACTTTGGCCAGTGGACAGAGGTTCAGTCCGAAATTAGCCCTAAAGCGGTAGAACAAATGTACTGTGCCCCAGGTAAGCATGCTTAGAAAACATTCACATAGAAACAGCTGTAAGGAAACTTGTTACGCAGATGTCATCAATCAGTACATCATTAACCATAATGTAATTATTCATTTGGGAACAGAAATCGGGGGTGTATGCAAAACCACAGAAGCCTGTGACTGGTGGAGTCTGGGAGCTTTACTGTTTGAACTTCTTACTGGAATGGTAAGGACAGACTTTTTGCTTCAGTGGGTGAAGAACCTTATAGCCAGAAGCCAAAGGGACCACCATAGGACCACCACTGAACAGATATCATGTGGATCGTTCATTCTCAACACACTGACAAGGCATAGAAGTGGACGTCATATATAAGAGTAAATATGAATATACAGGACATTTTCCTGCATACTCTTACAGGCCACTCTTACAGGCCATGTAGTCTCCATTGTAGGTTCACAGTGATGGAGTACAGTCAGCTTGTTGGTGGTCAGTTTCCGGCCACAGGGCCACAGACGGCTGGAAGCCACACAACTGCACAGTGAGGTGTTTAAAATCCCATCACCTGTACTGTGGCTGATATACTCAAACCACCACAAACACAATGATACTGCTGTGCCGAGAACAGTTTAAATAACTGGTCAGCTGTGGTCCTGTGCAGGTGCCTTAACACTTATGGACAAGATTGAGGATGGGGCTGAGGAATTGTGTGGTAATGGACTGGCTAGTTGTAAACTTTTTTTGACTGTAGGTGGACTGGTGTGTGAATAACTCTATGGCCAGAATTAGGAAAGGGGTTCTTCATAAAGCACTGATTTAAGACCAGTTATAATAGACAACAGAATCAGAAAACTTTATCAAGGAAGGAAATTTCTTATACTATGACTGCAGACACAGTGAAATACACTAAATACACAGAATGCTGGGGTATAAATTCTATTGCTTACATACTGCAAAGTAATTTATTAGGAACAAGTAGTGGTTAGGGGTTGTTCTCTAGTCTGCTATTGTACTTAATTGAGATTAGTATTAGATTCTGTCTACAACTCCAGTGCATAATTTGTTCTCTCTGTTTATGAAGGCATCACACATTTGTACTGTAAACAACTCTTTATGAACTTCCGGGTTGCAAAATAGACATTTTCTTGCCAAATATAAAAAGGTGTAAAAATGTTTACATAAAAAAACCCTGATAATGTCTCTCCTGTGATTGTCAGCCGCTCTGGCAGTGCCATCCCACTGGTGTGCATCAACACACTCAACTCCTCATTCCAGACCACCTGAGCACTGCAGCTGCCTCCCTACTCACAGAGGTAAGTGGTCGGTGAAGAAGGGGTTCATTTAACCCCCAGAACTGTCTAGAACCGGCATTTGTTCTCCTACACTCTCAGCGTTTGCTGCTCTTTCTCTGGCTACTCTCCGGAGCCCCTCCCTCTGCGGGGTTTCCCCACCCACTTGTAGGCGGAGACTTTCCAGAAAGTTCAAAGATCTTTAGAGTTTCTGTTTGTTTCTAATACCTAAAATAAAACATTTGTTCATTTTTGTTCTTTATGTTCATTTGTGTGTGACGCCAGGTTTAAATCCCCAGGCGCAGTTATTATTAATACGTTTTTTAAACTACATTAACTTTGGTTAAAGTTAATCAACACCATGTCTTGTTTTCTGCTGCAGCTCCTTCAGTATGACGCTGGCTGTCGGCTGGGCTCTGGAGGTGGAGGTGTGAGTGACATTAAGTGTCATCCCTTCTTTAACTCCGTTCCTTGGCACACGCTGGGCAGTTAATGGGCATGTGACCTCCAGCACATATCAGAGTACCTGCACACCTTCAAACTATGGGTGACTGTTGGATCAACTCGATCCAAAGGTTCATGAGAAGGGTTCCCTCATGACTGCATCTCTGCTGCCCCCTGGTGGTGAACCACAGATAGAGTATCAGTATTCCTCTCTAATTCCTGTTTGCAAGGTACACCTCCCTTGTATCTGCGTATTGACTTTGTGCGTGTTGGGGTATTGTCTGTAGCTCCTCTTCATCGGAAAAAGATCACCACAGGAACAACACTGACCAGATATTGTCTGCATGATGGACCATTCCCAGCACAGTAGTGTTTTATGCTGATACAAGTATCAGGTCCAGCAGTTCATTTTCCTGTACACTCTTACAGGCCACTTTGTTAGCCATACCTACTTTGTAGGTTCACCTTAATATCTCCATCCAAGAATGGAAAAGGATCACCACAAGACCACCACTGACCAGATATTGTCTGAATGGTGGGCCATTTTCAACCCAGTAGTGGAACTATCACGGCATAGTAGTGTTTTACAAGTGAGTGTGTATGCAGGCCACTTTATTAGACACGCCTACCTTGTGGGTTCACTTTGTTGATGCACGTCCTTTTCTCCCCTAGTGCAAAGTGTTAGTCATCAGTGGTCAGTTTCTGGCCACATGACTCCAGTTGGCTGAAGACACTGAGCAGTGCAGGGACATAGCAGCACCACAAACACATTTACATTCATGGCATTTCACAGACGCTCTTCCCTAACTACAGGGGGCAGTCTCCCTGGAGCAACTTGGGGATAAGGGTCTTGATCAGGAACCCAGTGGTGGTTTTGCTGAAGTTAGGATTCAAACCCATGACCTCTTGGTCTAGAGGCAAATATCCTACCCACTAGGCCACACCACCACCACGAATGCCGCTGCTGTGCTGAGAACAGTCCGGCACCTAAATATCTGTTCTGCTGTGGTCCAGTAGAGGTGCCTTAACACATGTGGCCAAGGTTGGGGGCGGGGTGATGAATTATGCAGCAACAGATTGGCTACAGTCAGTAACTGTAAACCTGTAAAGTGCATTTTGCGGGAAGGTGTTCCGGATATAGCAACTACCCAAGTACAGGTCCATCAGCTACTGGTTTTTGAATAAATTGGACATTTCTATCACATCCTCTGTCGGATTCTGTGGTCATTAACAGAACTAACTGAAATCCAGGCTACCTTACAGTAAAGTATTATGTTTTCCAAACGTAAGAAGTAAAGTCAGTACAGCTTTTTACAAATCTTACTGATTGATATTTTACATTACACAAATAAAAGGAAAAGAAGCCCTTTGATTGGTTCATCAGTGTCTAAAATAATACCTACCTCAAATGAATTATAGTATTTCTGCAGGTATGGATGCATGCGAATGAGGTGTTAGGACAAAGCCAGTATTCTGAAAAATGAACATTCAGAAGATGTAGAAATTGGGACTGCATTTATCTGAATGGAAATGTTTTCATGCTATAAAAATGAATAAAATGCATGTTTTAGCAAAGTTTTCCAGTGATTTGCTCTTCCAGTGTACAAGAAATATATCAAATATTGGTTTGAAATAACAGAAATTTCATCATAAATCTTGCATCTATCTATGCCAACAATGCCAAAATTTTTTATTATAAATCGGTATGTGTAAATGTGTGTGCGTGTGCGAGGGGGGCAGGGTTAAAGCTAAAAATCAGACCAGATTTGATCTGCTTGATCATTTTAATGTACATTTTGCGAACTGTCCCCTTCACCTTTTGTCACAATCTGATGCAGAAGAGAGGAAGTCATTTCGACTGCTTGATGCAGAGATGGAAAACCCTCTCTAAAGTAGAGTTTGTGTGCGTCTCTGAGCCTGAGAATAAAGGCACTGATATCACCACAAGACCCCATCAGCAGCCGTTCAGAGTATTGACACAGCTACCGCATCCTGTCTTGCCACTTAAGTCACAGATGTGACTCTGGCCTGATGAATTTATGGGCGTTTACTTTAAAGCACAGCAGACTTACCCACAGCGTGCATGTATTTTTAACCACGCGGCTTCAGATCTGCCCGGCCAATACAAGAACGCAAAAAATGAAAAAAAAAAACAAAACAGCAATGCGGCCAATACACTGCTGGATTACACAAATTTATATTTCACTTGCATCTGTTTGTGTCGAGTGCAGGAAAAAAAATAATAAGTAAAAGTCTAAGCATGACAAGACGAGAGAAATACTTTCTTCAATTTATTGTTTAAAAGCTCATTTCCACCTTAAATACTCGTTTCTTTACACGGCATAGACAGAATCTGTTCCCAATGACTGATCTCGAACCGATTTAAGGGACATACCAGGAGTTTTATGTATGTACCAAATTGTGTACAAAAAAAAGAGGTCTTGGACACAAAACATAGTGTTTCTGGATTGCTGTTCATCTGATGAATTACAAATTCAATATTCTATACACAGAATATGAAACAGGACATACTGCATACTACTGTGCTTGCTTTGCCATTCAGAGAACCAGTAATTGAACAGTTTAAGTAACTTAATTACATGTTAAACGGCTGTAATACTCATAACAATTACAAAATTGTATAGGTGTTACACCTGTTAAACATTTAATTAAATTTTTAAAAAATAGCAAAAGCATTTACGAACTTTTTTTAAAGCCTTCCTGCTAAATAAAAAAAAAATCCCAGCTGAGAACATTACACAATAAGATCCTTTTATCATTCTAACTCATGCAATTTTCAATGGTAGTTTCACTCTCCTGCTCCTTCCGAATAGTAAAGTGTCCTTTCCCTAGTTAACCAACATAGTAAATCAAATGCAGTGAGGAATATCGGGGGAGATAGCAACCACTGTGTGAGATGAGGACTCTTGCATTCTGAGGAAGTCAGCCATTGGTGTGCGTTTCTTTAAAAATGACACCCTCACATGTCCAGGAGGAGCGCCCTGGGATCCTCGACCACAGCCTTGATCTTACGAAGGAAGGTGACCGCCTCTCTGCCGTCTATCAGACGATGGTCGTATGTCAGGGCCACGTACATCATGGGCCTGATCTCAACCTGAGAATGGAGAGAGGGGCGGAGCCACACAGTGAGGCACGGATGGAAGAAGAGTCAAGGAGTAGAAAAACAAAGAAGTCAAGCTCTTAACTGACCTTGCCCCCGACAGCTACCGGCCTGTCAAAGATTCCATGCATACCCAGAATGGCGGACTGTGGTGGGTTAATGATGGGTGTACCAAACATGGAACCAAACACTCCGCCGTTACTGATGGTGAATGTGCCGCCGTCCATATCCTCCACAGCCAGCTCGTTCTTACGAGCCTGCTCAAAACAAGGCATTCGGTTAACCCCATTATAAAACCATGTAACTTGATTGAACGAGCCACATTTAAAGAGATGAGACGGCGAATGTTAACTGAATTCTGAAGCGAAAAATGAACATATGCCTGACAACTACAATGAAAGCACTACAATGAAATAAATACCATTTATTGTTATTTATATAGTGAAAGCGGAGCATTTTATCATAAAATAATGGCAATTAGCCACTCAAGGCTATGCTACACAATCGTAGGCACTTTATGCCTCATTTAAAAAAGAAAAAGGAATGCAGAAAACCGATTCACAATTCATCTGTTGACCTTTCTCTGGCTGCTGATGGAAGGTATTAAGAATATGACATTCTGTTCTAGGACGCCAAAGCGCTCTATCTGAGGAATAACCACTTGTTTTTCAGAAGCTACGTGGTCAGCATGCCCCCACCCTTCACTTAACATCTGCTTAGCCCAAAATATAACCACCTTTGATTTAGGTCATATCACTAATTTATCTAAAAAAAGGTTTCTGGTTAGTTGCCCCATTTACAAAATACCGTTAGTTAGTTCGCTCTCTACTTGTGCCCCTGGAGCATTTGCAACCAAGTCCAAGCTGATGGTGCGAAGTGCATAGAAGCATGAAAGCTAGAAAACATGCCAATATCATTAACCATGAGATCCAATGTGTGACACACATACAAGAAAGATTCCTACCTTTTCTCCAAGCTCATGAATGGCCTTTTCAATGTCCGTGAAGTTCATTCCTTCCACTCCTCTAACTACTGGTACCACTAGTCCCTATGGGGGAGACAGGTAGATGGTAAAGTTCTTCAGGGGTGAATATAAACATGTCCACACGAGAGTAATAATTCGAATGTTGCTACCCTAAATAGTACTAAGGCGTTCAGGGTGCTCAGATCAAACTAGGTGTCATTTGTTCTTAAGTGGCTATGATGCATTACCCAAGACATACAGCGCATTAAGTTTCACTCACCAGAGTAAGATTGCCATTTTGACTAAATGCATTTATTCACTTGACTCATCGTGTCATTAGATGATGCACATGATGTTTGGGCAATCTGTTGCTAAGAGGAACAGACAAACTCAAGGAAGTACCTTTGGCGTTGCTACTGCCACACTGATGTCCACATAATCCCGGTAAACAATCTCTTTGGTTGTGTCATCAATAACTGAAAACACAAAGGGAAAAATGTAAATGACAACTAATGAGATTTATTGATATTACTGAACAGTATTCTAACAATTCATACAACCATGAATCATGAAATACATGATTTCAAAGAACCAAGTTATGAATATTAGTCCATTATTTCTTAGCTTTCCAGAAGACATTGCCAGACGCCATTTAACAATATAACTTTAGGGGTGTGTGTATATATATATAAATAAATATATAAAATCAAGCTAAACTAAGAACTCTGTTCAAGCATAAAGGCAATTCCTGCCTAAGTTGTCTTATCACTGTAATCAAAAGTGAAATATTAGACACAGCTTGTGAGTACGGAATTGCTGGCCTTTTCAGATGCTGTACACACTGGCTTCGATAAAACCAGGTTCAGTGTGGGTGCCTATGTAGGCCATGCTTCTGCGGTTCAGAAGGAAGCAGCGGGGGAAAGGTAATCTGTAAATCGTGATCTTAGACTCGAAATGCACGACCACAATAACCACGTATACTTGCTAGTAGTTGATTTTGAAGTGGCGACATTAAAAACACAACCAAGCTGGGGCTGGAGCACGTACCGGCATTGACTGCTGGCTGATCTATCAGAGCGTAGGCAGCCGCTTTCACAAAGGCAGACATAAAGCCCAGTTTGATGCCGTGCTTCTTCAGGAAAGCATCTTTGTACACCTTCCTCATCTCCGTGATGTTGCTGCAGTCAGGGGACAAAGAGGACAAAATCAACATGGAAGGCAAGCAACAGAAGTCTGCAGCAAAGAGCCACGTTCAATAGCTAAAGCAGAACTTACATTTATTAGCATTAACCTGGAACATTGTCAGAAAATGAGCTCTTTTGATAAATAGTTCCCATGGTTGCTACCGACAGCAATGCAAAAAATTTCCTGTAGAGGCAACAACCTTGAAGTCCTACACCAGGGATGTTACTGACAGTAGTCTGAGTGTATGATAAAAATGGGGCACTTGCCCAGCTCTTTTTAATTGTCTGTTTTCCTGTCTCTAACTCCGCTTAGGCTCTAGGGTTTCTCCGCTAACAGAATTAGCACCGTCCCAAGACACACACTCTCCGAGAAAGGAGAGAAGACGAGATAAAAATCTTCACTCTCCAAACCTCTCAAATCTTATTGGCCTGTCATAAAAGCCCATAACATTGCAGGCTGCCCGCTCTCTGAGGGCCGCTCTCGGGGGAGAGCTGGGCAGATGCTCTTGGCCCCTGACCGGCCGTGCTCCTTCGTCTCCAGACTAACCCTGGCTTGCGGAGTCTTCCTCCATCCCATCAATGCCAACTAGATTTGCGCGAGTACGAAACCCCTGAGCAGCCGAAAGCCGACACCACCATTTGCGCCGGGAGAAATCCTCAAAGTGTCATCTTCTGGAGTGAGGGAGGGGCTCTGAGGACATTAACGTTTCCTTGTAAATTAATAAACCGTGTTTTACCCAAATCTTATCTTTGTTTTTACCGACATTAGTACCAAATATTTACATTCCATGCTTTAAGTGGGCATTGGGTTTCAAAAAGCTCTTCCTGTAGGGCAGATTCCAATCTATAACCATTTGTGTTAGCATTGCTGAGGTTCTAATCACATTTGGGCAACGAGCGGGATTTTCACTGCACTGTTACAAGACTTCTTTCCATATTATTGACCAGAACTCCATCCGTGACTCAAAGAGCGTCTTTTAAAAGAGATCTATTGTTCTGTGCTGGCAAAAACCAATAATTGTCCTTTCAGTCAGGAAAAAAAAAAAAAGAGAGATACTGGTAGTGAATCTGACCTCATGTCCACCTCGTTGAAAGTTGTCAGCATGGCACAGGTGTTCTGGGCTTCCTTTAGCCTTTGGGCAATTCGCAACCTCATGCGGTTCATTTTAACCTGCAGTTAAAAAATGCAAAACATCTGAATTGGTAAATCTACAAAATAAAATATATTTTTTTTCTTGCGCTAAAATTAAGATCAGCTCTATATAATGGGCAAAAACATACGTTTATTTAGGTTGTTTAAGCAGACACGCTTTGTGGAGATCTGCACTGAACTACCCGGCCACTTTACATGCATTTCTTTATGGCCTGAGGTGATACGCAACACACTCATACAGAGAAATCACATCACAGTCACATAAGTTACATAAGTCACAGTTACAGGAGTCACAGTCTTTAGAAAAACTTAAATGTGTGCATTAAATTCATCATGTAAATGTCCAGCTGTACCGCTGCTGCTGCTTTACAATCATCAGTGGGTGCGTTAAAGAAAGATCCATAAGTGCTTACCCTGTGCTCTGACCTGGCCCCCTTGACTCCAGCGTCTGAAGGTGCAGCAGCAGGAGCTGCAGTCGGTTTGATGGCTGAAACTGTTGAATAATGAAAGAATAATTAAGCTGAATAACTTTATTGCAACATTTAATCTTGGTATTGTGTCTTGGTATTTTTTTTTTATCATTTGTTGTTAAAATCAGGTACATTCTCTGTACAAAACCAATATGACTAAATTTGAAATCCATGCAATCTAAATATTCAACAATGCACAGAAATTCTGAAGATTTTACTAAAAGGGAAACTACAACATATTAAGCTAATTTTTGCTACAGACCAAGAGCAAAAGAAGACAAAGGCAGGACAACTGCTTACTAAGTGAATAATGCATACAGTGCGTCTCTCAGTCCTAAACCCAGATTACCTGGTTTGGAAGCGATGGGCTGTGCTGGCACTGGTGGCACCGGGGGCATGGTTGTTGGGATGGGCCCCACTGCAGCAGGAGCAGCGGCAGGAGGTGCAGAGGGTGGAGGAGGGGCTGCAGCCGCAGGTGCCTCTGCTGCTGGAGCTGGGGCAGGGGTCACTTTAGCAGCAGCAGCTGAGGGGAGCATGAAACCACAGAGAACATCAGTTTCAGTTTTCTCATCACATTGAAATCATACAATATTTTGGAAGCCGTCTAAGATTTTACACTCTACAGCCATGGAAAAAAAAATTAGAGATCACGCTTCACTTTATTTCTGTCCACTGTATGTACAGTTTTCGGCAGTGTGTGTGTATAAAATTCTCAGGTTGCTATTCCTTTCTGAACTACTGCAGTGTGTCTGTAAAAATAAGAAAAGCCTTCATATGTGTTGTGAGTGCAGTAGTGTAGAGCAGCTTGTCTGTATTCCAGCAGCTTCACTCCTGATTCAATTTCTGATGGATGAAACACTCTGCTCTTAGCTTCACTGTTTTGTTGCAGTTGTAAAACAATGTTAGCCTTGTGTAGTTTCCAGGGTATCATTAATTATTTATATGCATTATTTTTTTTTACATTTTCTCCAAACATGTATTGTTTGGAATTTTGAATCAAGTGTAGTTAATAGTGTCTTAAACAATGACCTGCACATTTTACACAGACACACTCCCACACATTACAAAAGCAATGAGCAGAAAAAAATGCCAGTGTCTTATTTTTTTTTCTCATGGCTGTATGCCCTGCTGTAGGCATACGTTTTCTTTTGTTCACCCAATCTGATAAACAGCTGCTCAGATACCAACCTCCTTTTCTGAGTTTGAACAGAGGAGTGCCTCCTTCCACTTTGCCTCCATCAGGAACCAGCAGCTCCTCGATCACTCCGGCAGCCGGAGAGGGCACCTGCACTGATGTCTGCAGTAAAAGAGGATAGTGCATGTCATTTATACGAGTGTGTAACCTTCTGAAATTAACCCCTTGAGGTCATAGTTGTTGCCTGGGAATAAACAACTTTTACATTTAAGCATTTGGCAAATGCTCTTATCTAGATCATCACTGAATCAGGTTTCAGATGGAGGCAAATGTAGTGTTAGTGTAACCTGATAAAGTCTTTTTACTTGCAGACCACTGAAACAAGCAGGGCCAAGTCTGCTGGATTTGACTAAATGTATTGTGTGTGCCGTGTTTACACTGTTGCATCATATTACTATTTCCACACAGAAAAATTAGAACAAAAAGTCCTTTACCTTATCAGTCTCAATTTCACAAACGACTTCATCCTCTTTGACTGAGTCTCCAACAGCTACATGACAAGACAAAACAATCGAAAAGAATATAAAATTAAAACATCTTCCTAAATCATTAACAACGTATAAAGTGTTATGAAGGGAAGAGATGAAATTAAACATGCCTACCTTTCTCCCACCTCACATCCCCCTCTGTGACAGACTCCGCAAACGCAGGTGTGTTGACTGTAACAACTTCATTCCCTGCAAAGGAAAAAGATAAAACACATGAGGAACCTTGTCTTCACCATTCACAGTCTTTTGAAAAGTAGCACCAAAAGTCTTCTTACAGCTTATGCTATTTAAACCACTGACTGCAAAACTGAATATTAGAGGCTGGTTGTTGGTCTTCTAACACTTGCAGGAGACTGAATTAACCACTTTCTTGCTGAAGAAACTATTTATGAATTATTTCCAATGCAGCAAAAGGGAGACAGCATTAAAACCACAGACTGGTGAACATTATGGATTATCTTGTTAAAGAGACACCCATCAAGAGATGAGATATTAGGCAGAAGTTGAAGATCTACACCGTGCACTAAATTAAGACCCGACCTATATAACATAATTTCAATAAGGAGAAGACAACCAAGATGACTTTGGTTTGTGGGCCTCAGATAAGAAAAAAAGGGGTCCAAATATAAAAACAAAAATAATAATAATAATAGGTTACATTTATATAGTGCCTTTCACAAACCCAAGGACGCTTTACATAGAGTGCAGGGGAAGAAAAAAAAAAACAACAAAAAAACACAATTTTGTTACAATGTTACGTAATCAGGTGGAAGAGAAATGTTCATTGAAGAGAAAAGTCTTGAGATCGAGTTTGAATGAGGAGATAGAGCAAACAAAGTTTGGGGGCCATGACACTAAATGACCTGCCACCAAAAGTGGAGTCTAGTGCGTGGAACTAGAAGAATATTAATGCCAGAAGATCTGAGAGCGGGAGGGAGAGTAGGAAGTAAGGAGTTGAGTAAGGTAGGGAGGGGCAAGGCCGTGGAGAGCTTTAAAGGTGAGGAGTAAAACTTTAAACTTAATTCGAGACTGAATAGGTAGCCAGTGTAAAAAACTGCACTTTGCAACATATTAAGACCTGATCTATGTAACTTCCATGATGTGAATAAGACAGAGATGGCTTTGGTCTGTGGGCCTAAGATAAGAGAGAAAGGGTCCAACATGCATCCAAGAGCTTGTGTAAAAAGCAATTGAAGAGTCAGTTCTTGAAATTGACATGTTAGAAGCAGGAAAACGGGTAAATGTGAAGATCTGAGTGACTCTAACAGGGGTCAAACTGTAAATTGTCATGGTGTAATGGGTCAGAGCATCTCCAAATCAGCGGGACTTGCGAGATATTCACAGTGTGCAGTGGTAAGAATCTACTGAAAGTGATACATAGATGTTCAACCAGTGACACTGTCATGGGTGACCAAGGCTCACTGATCGGCCCAGAGGGGCAAAATCTATCCCATCTGGACCTCAGAACAGCTACTGCAGCACAAATGTTACTGAGAGCTATGACAGAAAGGTGTCAGAACATACAGTGCACTGCGGTCTGCCCATGCGACCTCCAAGTTCTCCAGATCTCAGTCTGATAAATCATCTATAGGATGCTTTATCAGGGACTGGACAAGTTTTGCTGGATAAACTTGTCCAGTCCCTGGAGGACCCACCTCTCAACTCTGCTAATGGTACAGCTTCAGATGTCTTGAGGAGTTCATGCTTTAAAAAGTCACCAGTTCTGGTGGCACAAAAGGGACCTACACAATATTAAGGAGGTGTTTTTAATGTCATGGCTGACTGGTGTTGACTGTAGAGTGACAGGGTGGAGCAAGATTTTTTATATGGGTCCCTGGGGAAATGTGCTTTTATACATTTTATTTTATTTCCATCCAGACTGGCCAGATCAGTTTCTCTCTCTGTAAGAAAACTGAATCTCTTAGTGTATTATTACCAAGGCCAGAAATGCTTCAAATAATGCATAATTTTATCCCTGGTCTCGTTTTCATTCGTTAAAACCTGATAACCCGACAGGATACTACTGGTGACACTGAAAACCATACAGGACGTACTGTGGGTCGCAGTGGTCTTGAAGTATCTGATTTGGAAGATGCTGGGCCTGGTCTCACACTTTCTACAAAACCAAGTAAATATAAAATATTCGTCAGAAGATATACATTTAAAAGCTAATCCATCATCAATATTAATAACAAACCTAAATACTTACAAACTGCTTTTGAAGGTGACACACTGAGAAGACGATATGCCTGGAAAAACACACATTGAGAGAGAAAAATGAAAATCAGAAAATCTGGTCTGGAAGCTTTTAAAGTAATATAACTACAATATCAACTATCTTCAACAAACATTCGTAAAGTAGACATCAAAATACTGGATAAGAGAATGTGCTAAATGCCTTAAACACAGATATATCACAGAAATTGGAAGTCAAAGAACTGCAGCTTCACTGAGGGACAGACTTACCTGAAGCAGCTCGTCTTGCTAGGACACCGTTACCCTATAAATAAAAAAACGAATTAAAGTGTGGAAACACTTGACAGTGTGGTGTGTTCAGATAACCAGACAGCCAGATTAAAAAAGTGCATTTAAAATGTGTTGGTTAAGATTTTCATTGTGACCTTACATCACTTTGGTGGCCATCTGGTCTTCTCTGTGGCCTTATTGACCATATTAACCACAGCAAGCCATGATCATATAAGACGTGTGACCAGATTAAAAACAAACACTACTCTGCTGGGGCAGCACATGTACTTTAAACCTAGGGGAAAGGGTAGTAGCCACCAGGCTATATTTAACTTGCACAGCTGACATGTTACGTCTGCCACTGGAGTAGGGAGTAAAATTTCACAATTATTCTCAATGGAAAGGCGAGTGGTTTGTGCACTAAGTTCAGATAATGGCTCTTAAAGCAATTGCTCATTTTGTACTCATACACTTCGAGACTGCTGGGGTTGTAACATTGCACCAGGCACTTCAGCGGCAGGTACAGAGGTCACGAAAGAAGTACAACTGAGAGAAATTGCTGTTTTCATGTGCTTGTGCAGACTTAGTGACAAACAAACTTTTCTTTCACATGTGTATCTACTTGCTTCAACTTTCAAAGCTTTCCTTAACAATGACAGACAAGTTCTGCAAACCTTATTCACAAAAATTGTTGCAAGTTTTTTTGCTTGCCAGCACCAGTGTTTTCCCCAGAAAATCCCTTAAGAAAGGCTTATTTCACTTCTGCTCTGTGCAGATCTGCCTTAACTGTGAAACAATATGCACCCTACAGGCAAAAAACACACTAGCATTATAACTGCCAGGTTAACCATTTAGGCCATATTACTTTGTTTAAACAGTTCAAAGAGCAGACAGGGATGGGGTTGAGTGGTCACTCAGTGAACTGACATCTCAGTGCTCACTTTGCCCTTTATATTAAAAAAAAAAAACTACAGGTGTTTGTATAAAAGACACATTAACAGCTGCATGTTTCAGGTCAATATACTGTCATTTCGATAAGGAGAAGAAAACAGAGATGACTTTGGCCTGTGGACCTAAGATGGAAATGTAAAATCACGCATGAACTTTTTCCTCTGCATTTAACTCATTCACAAAGTGAAGGAGTGAGTAGCCACAGAGTGCCCAGGAAGCAAAGTTTGAGGCAGTGGTGCCACTGTCAGAGAAAAACAGTGTTTGTTTAAAATGTCATTTTGACTCTCCCCGACCAAGAGGTTTAGAAATGTGGTTCGTGACAGCATAAATAAACAGCGACTTGTTTTGTTATGCAGATCTGATCGAGCTTTAGTATGGAGGATAAGACTGAGATGACTTTGGTCCGTGGGGCCCAAATAAGAAAAAAAATGTGTCCAACGTTCAACTAAGAGCTTATTTAAAATGCAATTTTCACTCTAGAAGCAAAATTTGTGACAATATGTTTACTGAAAGCATAAACAAATAATCTCCAGCATATGGCAGTCCAATGTTAAATTAGCTTAGCTAGCCAGCAAGCTAACATAATTTTCATGTTCTTATTCCTTCTTAGGCCAACAACACGACGTGAAATAAATTAAAATACTAAAAGCAATTACAGACACTAAAACTGCCGGAGCAACCTTGCTTGACCTCCGAGAGTGGACAGAAGCTGGAGGTGACAGATTGGGAGCTAATCGCTAAGCTAACTAGCAAACATGGAAGTCCAGAGTGGTTTTCCTGGATGACCTCAGTGGAAAGACTGGATTTTCTGGGTTTTAGGGTCGAGGAAAGAACTATCGGGTCCGTCAGAATAAATAAAGGCGTTTCAACAAGTTGAAGTTGTGAGTAAATGGTTACAATGAGCTCCAGAAGCTAGCAGCAGGTGGAGGGACATGCTGTCCTTGGTGTCATAGATCTGCAGGCGAGGCCTCCGAGCCGGTCCTCTTTATGGACTTGGTAAAAATGTTTTGGGACAGAAATGGAGAGACCCGTACCTGCCGGAGGGCTGAGATCGAGCGGCCTAGGGTGCGGCTGAGACAGCGGGATCGGGAGAACATATCGGCTCCGAAGCCAGAGATCCGGACCTCCCGGACACAGAGCTGTGAAGGCCCGCAAGAGGAGGAGCAGCAGCAGCGGGGAGAGAGACTCAGCCACGCCGGGGCGAACCAACACCAGACCGGGGAGGGGACCAGACCGGGTCATACCAAACACACAGCGGTAAAAAGTATGTGGACGAAAAATCAAGGTTCAAGGTCACTTCATAGTAACCAGCAGCTGTGAACACGTACCTAAGGCGATTAGACGTTTCTCCATGGACCACAGTGCAACATACAACATACACGACAGAGACAATAAGCAAACAATAAATAGAAAACCACTGGGTCTTACCAAACACAGTTTGTGGACGGTTCTAGAATTGCACTTATTTATGTTCAGAGACCCTATATATATCTTTCCCTCAACCACGAAACTATGGGGTGAGGATTTGATGCATTAGCACTGCTGTGAATATTTGATTGCATCCACAAGAGCCCAAATGACATGATTAGTTGCATGATCACAAACACCCCTCTCTCGAAAACGTGTTGGACGGCGAAGTCTCAAATCAGGGTTCAAGGTCACTTTATTGTCATCTGCAGCAAAAAGTGCAACGAGATGTTTCTCTATGGTCCGTGGTGCAACATACATTTTCAGCAAGTTAAAAGAGACAATAAACGATGCAAATACAACTAGTGGGTCATACCAAACACACAGTGGACAAAAGTTTGTGGACGCCTAATCCAAAGGCTAATTCTAGTGTGCTCTACTCTTTAGATGCTTTCACACTGATGTGAGGATTTAGTTGAAGCCACAAGTGCAAGTTACATGTTTAGTTAGAAAAGTTTGTTTAGTTATATATGTTTGTTTCATGGTTGTACTTTATGTCTTCATGTCATAACTGGCATTAGCACAAACACCACTCTCTCCAAAATGTTTGGAACACCTCACATCAAGGCAAATCCTAATGTGCTCTACTCTTTAGATGCATTAACACTGCTGTGAGGATTTGATTGCCTCCGCTAGTGAATGTTGCATATTTAGTTGGATCACAAACACCCCTCTCTCCGGAGTCTCCACAGCTAGTCTACTGGTCTACTATAAAACTTCATACAAGAATCAGTCATGGTGGCCCCATATGCAGCTTCTCCAAAGCGTCCCATTTGTTTAATATTAGTCCTATTAGTTCAATAATATGTTTGCAAAAGGTTTTTTTTTTTAAACATTTGTTCTCTCTCCAGAATGAGTTGGATGGTAATTCATCCCTCTAGAGTCTCCAGAACAGAATCAGAAAACTTTACTGTTCCCGTAGGAAATCGCTTATGTTAGAGACACAGAAACAAGAACAATATAAAATATAATGTCTAAAATACATTTAAATAAAAATCTGCAGACCTCAATATGAAATACACTATAAACATGCTGGATTTAAAGATGCGTAATTTACAGTTAAGTGAATTTCTAACAACACAGATGGTGGATAGGAGTTTGTTATTGTATGTAATAGAGTTCAGTTATATTGACAAAGTAGTGAGATTTCACATGGTAAGACTATTGCATTTAATAAGACATTACACATAATGTAACAACTCATCCCAGTGCCCAGTCCAGTCCACACCCCAGTGCTGGGCTGATTTACCACAAACTGGCACCAGTTATAGTGATTTCATATGTGGCTTCTTCCATAGCATTCCAAATGTGAATGAATTTAAGAAATCACATCGCGAAAGACCTATATATGTTCCATACTTGGTGGGTAAGGGGTTCCTCTGGGCTGAGAAAGCGAACGTAGTGATTAACATAACGTTTGCAAAAGTTTTTTTGCAATTTTTAGCTATCAATTTCATTTTTAATGTAAATTTAATTCATATGTTTTAATAGGACATTTGCTAAAGTTTGCTTGCACTTCTTAGCTATTTATTTCATTTATGAATGTGAAGTTAAATCATGTGTTTTAATATTACATATGCATTTTTTGCTACTTGAACCGTTTTTAATTTTATTTTTGCAGGCAGAACTGAGCACTGAAATACATGCAGCAGGGTTCTCACGGTTCTGCATCTCTAATGTTCCTTGAACAGGAGGCTGTCCTCCCGCAGCAGAGAGAAGAGTGATGTGAAAGCAGGGCCTGTGTGAGCTGGCCTTGCCTGCGCTCTGATGCTCAGGCTCCTCCTCTCCATCCTGCAGAGGGTCTGGAGGCACAGCCCCTCTCACTGCCACTCACACCGAGCAGAGCAACAGGTAAGACGGGCTCTTCTCCCTCTCCTCTCTCTTCTCTCCTCTGGGGCTGCTGTTTTATTACATTCCACATTCCTGACCTGAGCAACTTTGCATGTTAAAAAGATAGTGGTGTTCTGTATGTTTTTCTCTCTGTTTAGATACTTCTGTTCATTGGTACGTATATGTATGTATGTGTGTGTATGAGGCTGCATGCTTGGTTTGTAGATATGTTTCGCTTAGTGCAAGTTTTTGTTGCAGTTTCAAAGCTTTTAGACACCTTGATAGGCCAAAAGATTTTACCTTCTACATATTTTAGTGAAGTAATCTGTTATGGGGTATTGCAGTAAAAGTACGTTGTTTGTTGTAGTAATTGTGGTAGTGATATTAGTGTTATTGTTGTTGTGTTAGAATTATTGTAGTGTATAT
>JBBJLR010000001.1:25627129-25645445 GCA_037577145.1 Brachypetersius gabonensis
TATATATAATTAGATAATATAAACTTAGAGAATAGTAAAGAGAATAAAAAGAACTGAGCAGAGCTGGGGTAACTGAAGTTCTTATACATACATATATAATTTTTTATAGGCCTGGCTTCCACCACTAACACATTCTGTTTTATGATTTTGTGACTGACAGGTGCCTGACAGGTTCCTGGAGGTGGCGGAAATCACGCTTCATGAGTTTTACAGTGCCATTTCCCTCAACAAAGACTCTGACCCCTCCTGGAAAAAAGCCATTTACAAAGTCATCTGTAAACTGGACAGCGACGTTCCTGAAGAATTCAAGTCGCCTTCATACCTGTAGGTACAATCACCCCCCTCACACACCAAATAACCTCTTGAAGTTGTGTGTTGGGCTACAGGGTGTTTTGTAGCCAATGGGGATTTTGATCATTTCATCACAGTACTAGAGGTAGTTCCTGCAAGTGATCTTCTGGAAGATCAAAATCCCCTCAACAGACTCTTTAAACAACCTGATATGTAGCAGATTGATATGAAACAGTAGCCGATACATCATACAGACTCTGCCTCACTTCAGCAATCTCTGAAAACGTCAGGGAACCTAATATAACTTTTCTTTTCTTTTCTTTTCTATTTTAAGTGAATTGTTCTTTGCTTTTTTACTGCTGGGGTTGAACTGTTGAAGTCTTGTTTTCGTTTTGTCTGAAATGGGGGAAAAACAAGAAGCTTTTTGAATAATTAAAGGTGTTTACTATTGAATCTTTTACGTTTAACCCTTTAAATTGGGACTGAATCGAGATCTATGGAATTCTTAATGGTTATATTGTGTATATAAACTGGGACTTGTATCTTCTGCAGTGTCTGTAATTCTAAATGTGTCTAAATATATGCTACCTACTGTAGTCGTGTGGTATCTTATGACAAACTATTCAAAGTATGCTGGATTTGAGGATGAAGACACATGGTAGTTTGTGGAAAATAAATGTATATGTATATATGTGTGAAGTCTTTGATACTTTTTATATATATATATATATATTGCCATTCTCTTCATACTTATAAGGATATTTACCTTAATCTTGGATAATTAATTTCAAACCCATATGAGGATTCAGGTTTACTTTATCAGGCCTAAAGTTTTCAAATATTTGAAACTGAATTTTGTACTTTTAAGTCCTTTTACAGTCACTTTTTTGTTTGTTTGGAGCACTGGTATTCATCTCCAGCACAAACCAGAAATCAGCAGGACCAACCCCCAAACACACACACACACACACACACACTCACATGAGGACCATTGAAAATATTTTTTCCCCAGTTGCATCCCGTTAAGGTGCCACTAATCCGTGACATAAAGGCCACTGTTGAGAGGGCAGTAAAGTATGCTGCTCGCATTGTTCCCCGCTGCCGATTCAAGTCGCATTTCTAAGGCCCTCATTCATTGTGTGGCTTGGCACGAGCGCTCGCAAGCGCCATGTCTTAAAAACAACAACAATGCATTCTATCCTCGTGAGTAATGCGCAGCATGACCTCATAACAGAGATGTGCCACCCAAGCAGAATTCCAGCCACACGGCCACTCTTTCCTCCAAGCACCCAACTTTGGCCAGAGCCGCCGACTCATCACTCCTCGCTCCACACGTGCTGCTGCCTGGCTCTCCGCCTTCAGACCCCCGACCCCCGACCCCCTCACCCCGCTCCTTTAAGACCACTGTGTGCCGAGGCTCAGAGAAAGGGAGCTCACGCAATCTGACTTAGAGTTGGGATTAAATCATATCACGTTTAAAGTCAGAATTTCCCCGTTAGACAAGACATGTTTGATGTGTGAAGTGTTTTTATTCAGAGTCACCCTTCACACTTTTGCACTGGATCACAATATACACACTAAAGTAAAAGAAAAAATAAGTGTAAACTGGCTATTTTTGTCATGTGAACACACCACAGCACACAGTCTGAAATTGTTCACTGCTTTTAACCCATTCAGTTATACATTGAGCTGTACAGGCTTTTTTCACCCACCATCAAATCATGTTTTGTTGTTTTTCTAACTGTAATCAAGCACAGACCAAGGTACACTTCTGCAATGAATAAAATAGTTTGGTATTACAGGCAAAAAAGGGAAAATACCACTTTTCCCTTCATTCTGTTCACTGTTAGTACAGTTTGTGGCAGTGTGTGTGTGTGTGTGTGTGTGTGTGTAGTAGTGTGTGTACTGCAGCTTTTCTATGGTCTGTATTCCAGCAGCAGTCACACATACACACAAGCACACACACACACACACACACACACACACGCACATGCACACGCACACTGCTCTTAACATCACTGTTGTTTGTTGCTGTTGAAAAATAATGTAAGAGTGTAGTTTAACATTTCCAAGGTATAATAATTGTTTATATGATGTATTATATTTACATTTTCTGCAAACATTTTTTGTTTGGAATTTTGGTCAATAGTGTATAAAACAGTGAGATTTTACACAGACACACACTCACACAAAAGCAATACCAGAAAATAAAATTATCACTGAAATAACATCTTTTGGGGAAAATTTCAAAATATGTACTGAAGACAGCGGGTGAGTCCTCCTCATTCTCACACTCTTCTCAAACTCTGTGGAGTTCCACAGTAAATCTTAAACAGACTTGCTTGTGTGGTTTCAGACACTGTAATGCATACAGTTAGATTGTATTTGGAGTTCTGAAGTTCTGAAGTTTAAGTTTAGAAACACCCTGCTCTGTTCTACATGTGTGTAATTGTTCCACTAGTTCCTCACAGACTTATAGACATTTTTATTGTCAAACATTTTTTGGGGGTTTGCCCCGATGTGTTAACCAAGTGAGTGCCCATCCGTTAAAAAAGTCCTCAAACCATTCCTGAACAAATATTTGCAGGGCGCGTTATCCTGCTGAAAGAGGCCACTTCAGGACTCAAGGTTTCCCAGCAGAACACTGTCCAGAGCATCACACTGCCTCTGCTATCTTGCTTACTTCACATTGTGCATCCGAGTACCATTTTTTAAGATAAGATTTATTAGTCCCACAACTGATCAATAAATTAAAAGCTACACAATACAAGATCAAATAAAAATGACACTTTACAACTAATACAAAAATATAAATATAGACATTTGTATGTGTTGCATGTAGTGGAAATATGTATCCATATATACAGAAACACATTGGAGTGTCCTCAGCAGGCATTGGCAAAACAGCACTTTGTTCACAGTAATCTTTTACTCCTACAAATTGCTCATATTGTACCAGAAAAAAAATACAAAAATTGCATGTTGTACCAGAATATTGCACATAAGAGAAAAATTGCGATTCATACACACCAGGGCATCCAGATAATGTAAAAGTAAACGTGGACCCTACCTGTGGTTCACTAATGGAAGGAACTTTTGGAAGGAAGTGACCTCTTAATACCAGGAACAGCTTTCAAATCCTGCAGCTTTGGAGACGCTCCAGTAGTCTCACCACCAGTTTGGCCCTTGTTAAAGTCACTTTCACCCATTTTTCAAGACCTGACTGTTCACCTGCTGCCTCAAATATCCCCTTGTCCCCTTACCCTAAACAGGAGCACCTTATTCACTTCACCTGTCAGTGGTTTTAACATTGTGGCTGATGTTCAATGGGCAGAATTTCAGTGCATGTGAACTTACTTTCTCTCAGAAAATCTTTCTCTTCTCAAGCTTCTGCACGTGACTAGAAATGGAGCACACTGAGCTCCTGTAATGCCTCCCTGTTAGTGCAATTAACCAGCTTTAGTGAAGAGTTTCTTTTATATAGCAGAGTCAAGTTCCCTCAGTGGCCTGAGTGACTGAGAGAGAACTTTCCGTTTGTGCGCCACAGATTCTAATTGAATTCATCTTCTCTGACTTCTTTGTGCCGCTATTTGCCGATGTCGATTCACTTACTGAGAACATATTACAGATGAGATAACGGTGCCCTCCGTAGATTGCTGCAATTTATTTTTGCAGTAACATGTTTTTGTGTTAATGTTTTAATCAGAGACGCGCTACGCTGCGACACAAACACATTAAGCAGCAAACCCTGCAAGGCACCCAAGCAACAATTACATCTGAAAAGATAATATTAAAGAAATTAAAACATTAGTTTAATTGGCTTTGTGAGGAGGGAAAAAAACCTCACAAACTATGGCAATTATTTCGGAGACATTCCCTTTTAATTAGCTCAATCTCTTCAGCATAAATTGGTTTACATTTTCAATTAAAATGAACGCAATTATGCTGAAGTGTTTTGCTCAAATGAATTTGACAGAACATTTTTCATAAAGCAAGACTTTATTTCGATTGCAGCGATGATGAGACCCTTTGACTGAAGGGTCATTTTATATATATGTGTGTGTGTGTGTGTGTGTATATATATATATATATACATATACATTTTATAGGGTTAGGCTTAAATACTTGAAAAGTTGACAAGTGTAGGAAAAATAGTACAGAACAAGTCTAATTTAATTCCAAAATTAATATTTCCATGAAAATAAAGTGACCATTTTTTTCATACATGGACGCATCATGAAATTCTTCTCTGTATTTAACCCATTCACCAAGTGAAGCAGCGAGTGGACAGAACACAGTGCCCGGGGAGCAGTGTGTGGGAACGGTACCTTACTCAAGAGTACCTCAGTGGTGCCACTAGCAGTGCTGGGATTCAAACACACGACTTTCTGATCACAGGGGCAATTTCAAAGCCACTAGCTGCACCAGAGGTAAGACTTGTTTCTGCCCGGCTTTGAACTGGGGGCCTTTCGCGTGTGAGGTAAACGTGAACGTCCGACTTGTGTGTGTGAGTAAACCGAATTTTGGTGTAACTCTCCCTAGTCTCAGTTAATAAACAATCCTACCACTGCTGCTGTAAAATATATGATCACAAACAAAGCAACACAAACAGAACACTTGCTCTAAACTAGTTCACCTACGTGAGTGCCGTAAACTCGAAACGTCGAGAACCCCCTGTATGTGTGTGTGTGTGTGTGTGTGTGTGTGCACGTACTGTATATATATATATATATTTAGATGACATATATATAAAACAAAGATAAATGTACCCTGAAAAGAGCTGCAGTCTCTCCCCTCTTTGTTGTTTGCTGCTCTTCGTTATGATAGCTGTTGTTGCCGAGCTGCTTTCCGTACCTGGAGCTAATCCACACCAGTAGAACATGAAAGGAAAATGCTTTTATTAATTTAAAGCTGAAAGGGTCCGTGTGCAGGGGAGGGTCATGCAGGCCTGGCAGGCTGGTGTTACTGAGATTCAGAAAGAGAAACAATACCATCTAGTGGAATCAGAATCAAACAGCACGAGGAACGACTCAGACCTGCTATCTATCAGTTCTCACACCTCTGGCCCAAGGGTCGAGGAGAGGGGGGGGGGGGTGGGGGGAACCCCCCCCCCCCCCCCCCCCCCCCACACACACACACACACACACACATTTACATCACTCTGTTTCTTGTTGTTAATGTATTAATCAGAAGGCTTTCAGGGTGCACGTGTTTGGAGATAATATTTTTCTTGAAAACACTGGGGTGGAAGAGGTTAAAGAGATAACGAAGAGGTAAAGTCTATGCTTTCTTTTACATGATTTACACAATTTTATTTAAAAAAGGAAACGTGTTTATTTATTCTGTGCAGTTTCTAATATTGACCACAAGGGGGAAACACTGACACAAACAAACGACACACGACACCTGTCCAAATGTTATTTTTATTCCAGTCTTTAAAGGACAAAAGTGAATTCTCCAAATTATGGATAATAGTATATACAGTAATTATTCAGAAACTTCAGAGTCGGGAAGTTTAAGTATAGCCTGTCTTCTCAAGCAGCTTTGTGTAAATGCTCCTGAAATGCTCCTCCAACAGACCCCTTACATTTTCTGCAAATGGTGTAGAAAATAAAGCACGATATTGAACGTTGGATAATAATCTCATGTGATTTCACTTCAGTGATAAACTGATCATGTTGAATGATTATTAATTCACTTTCCTTTTAATACAGACCTACGCACCCCTGGTCTGTTTAATGCACTGCTGATGTTCTACAGAGAACATACTGGGATAAAATACAACGGTTAATATAAAATATAATAAATGTAATAAAATGTGTCATACCTTTTGCACAGGTTATGTGCAAAAGTTAAAATGTGCAGAAATGTACTGTCTATAGTGGACGCGTTTTTAAGTTCACATGTAATTTGACCAGAGGCGCGCAAACGTTTTGCACATGTGTGTTAATAGAAAAGAGCCTGGGTTGAGAGGCGGGCCTGGACTACCCTAAATCTTCCTTTGAGGCTTCTGTTTGAAGGTATGAGCGTATGAATGTGTAGGTGGTCGAGTGTGAGTGTGTGAGTGTGTGTGTGTGTGTGTGTGAGAGAGGTAGCTCTGCCGGCCCGGCGGCGGGAGAGCGGAGGACCCGGAGCGGGGGACGGGAACTTCAGCGCGGCGGTGCCTGACTTTTGCCTGCCCTTCAGACAGCCACTCCTTGGCGTAGTTTTGTGCGATCACCGGTAAATCTTTATTAATTTTAATTGGAGCCCCCATTTAAAAGAGCAATTAAAGCGGATTAATCGAGCCCATCCCGTATAATGTCTTCTGTTAATTAGTTTGTCAGCACTGTTTTAATATCGCCTAATGACTTCATATTTCAGGCCTGACATTAAAGAGATGCTGAAAGAAAAGAAATGGCCTTATCAGAATGCGACGCTTTAATGGAAGATGTCCTCCCGCCATGAGGCAAGGTCAGGGACTGCAGGGCCACGGGGGAGGAAGGCCTGGCTGTGAGGGGCTAGGAGCTCCAGAGACCACACACACACACACACACACACACTTTCAAGGCAGCCCGTCACGGTGGCTCTTGGCTCCGAAGCGTGTAAACTGTGTTTGAAAAGACAAAAAGCCCTGCCACTGACGTGCTCTAAACCTCACCCCAGAGATATAATACCAAAGGCTTTACTCTGTAAAGGTTGAAAGGCCTTGAAATGTGTAATACTGGCAGCAGTGCTGCGTGTGGCCTGTGGAGAGCAGCGCTGGAACGTGCTGTGGTGATGCTGAGTCCTGGCTGGGCAGCACCAAGTGGAAGCCGATCTGACCAGGCGCTGCGAGGGCCGAGCTGCCAGCGACACTACAGTCATGGTGGACATGTAGCCAAATCTGGCAACCCAGCATTCTTATTTTTACATGTCCGCCTGCCAGACCCAGATGATGAAAATGAGCCATTTGGATAAACTTGGCACGTTTACATCATGAAAGAATGATGTTAATTAGTATTGTCCTTGTTAAATAAACAAATAAAGCAGGTAAACTGTCCTCAAAGCCCAGTCCCACCCATAGAGTCAGGGAGACTTTATGAGTCGTAAGTATCACTGAAAGGGGATTCTACCCATTTTTTTTTTCATTTCAGCAGTATCAGGTATTTAAGAGTTGTTCAGAGTGATTTGATGTGAAATGCAGAATTAAAGGGTCAGAATTGTGAACTGTGGTGATGGAAACCAGTCTGAAATGTTTAATGCTTTAAAAGCTACCAATGGGAAATGCTGTTTCCTCATGTGTGAGACGTTGTTCTGCATGAATCGTTTGGTATAAACCATGTTTTTATTCTGTTGAAGGCAGAGAGGAACATGCAGTTTCATGTATGCAAGGCAAAATATGATATTTTTTCTCACAGATCCACACCTATTCTACCATTCAAAACATTACATGTAAAATCACAGAAGCTGCATGCAGTGATAGACCGTGGGCTAAATTCTGTTATTTTAAGGGGCACCTATTTCTGAGGCTTTTATATTCAATTATACACAAAATTCATGTGTCATATCCACATTCTTTTATCTAATGTAAAGCTTTCCCAGACGACTAGCGGCTAAAACAGCAGGAAAGGGAGGCAAATCCACTGTTAATTTTCACGACTGTGTCTCTGGGGGACATGTATTAATTAATAATGAATGATGAAATAGAGATAAGGGTTGCCAGGTTTCAGGTGAACTACAGGAAACAACTAGTAATGTGGTCTGAAACGGTCTGAAAGACCAAATAGACCCTTTGAATTCCGTTCTATAATTCTCAGTTTCATTCCTCTCATCACCTGCTTCAGTCCACTGTAGACCCCCCAGACCCCTGAGCAGGACAGCAAAGCAAAGTGTGACACTAGAAATACCCTACAGGACCCATAAAAGAACCAATACTTGTATCGTCTTTGTTTTAGTGAGTTGTCGCAACTTTGTATTTAAAATCGTAGTGCACACTACAATCCTGCACTGAGCAATAAAGAATTTTTATATATATATATATATATATATACACACACTACCAGTCAAAAGTTTGGACGCACCTTCTCATTCAACAATTTCCTTGGTTTTTATTATCGGCTACATTGTAGATTAATACTGAAAACATCACCCATTGCTCTGATGACAGCTTTGCACACTCTTGGCATTTTTTCAGTCAGATTCATGAGGAATCGACTTGGAATGGTGTTTAATTAACAGGAGTTCTTCGTTAAGAGTTCATTGGAGTTTTGCTCCTTCTTAATGTGTTTGGGATCATCAGTTGTGAGTCGGGTTGGTCCACAGTTAGTGATCCTGTTCCACTACGGTTCTACTGCACATTATGGCAAGAACCACTGAATTAAGGAAAAAAAAAACAGTCCATCATTCCCTTATTACAGAACAGATTCTGCTTTGTTTAATTTTTTTTTGTTTTTTTGTTTTTTTGTTAACAATGAAGGAGCGATGTGTTCCTTCATCGTTTTGTTTGTTTTCAATATTAATTTACAATGTAGAAAATAATAAAAACAAAATAAAAACATTGAATGGGAAGGTGTGTATATATACAGCTCTTATTACATTACAATTTAACTGAAGATCCAAAGCAGCTTATAATTTGAGGAAACATATACCGGTATATACATACAGTACATAAAAAAACTTATCATCTCTGTATTTTTCCATTTTATTATTTTACATGAAATTAAATCTCTAATAGGCTCCAGGAACCCTAGTGAGGATTTAACAGTTACAGAAAATGAATGAATGAATAAGTGAAACCTCTATCCACCCTTTAAACTGTGTAAATGTTTCCTAATCCAATCAAAAAAACGGGCCAAAATTAGTTTCCTTCTCCTGTATAGTTACCAGTTTGGAAAAGGTTTTGTTCTCTGAATGTGCTGAATGTGTTCTCGCTGTAAAAAAGGGTCTCAACAGTAAATCTAAGATTAAATGTGCTGTGCTATGATGGACGCCTTCTTTTTTCATGAAAATGAAATCTGCCCCTCCCAGATTGCTCGCAGGAGGCCGGGCGTTAGTGATGCAGGGTAAACCCAACAAGCCCCGGCGCCGAAGAGGAGGACCCTCTCCCAGCGTTGGCTCACTCAGCTGAGAAATCTCCATATGGCTGCTCACTTCACCCTCCAGTCATCCACAGCACAGCCGCCGCTTATTGCCTTTACTGCCATTCGGCCTGATGATGATCCTGATGTGGACAGGAGGGGGCTATGGGGGGCAGCTCAGTGAGTCACTGAGCAGATAATCAAACTTCACGATCAACTCAAGTGACCAGTGACCAATTAAGTAACAATAGTCGGGGCCGAATGGAAAGCAAAGATCCGTTTGTAATCCCTCAGCGTCCGGAGCCCTAATCGGGCCTGAGCCTGATTTAATCCGAGCAGGCGCTGATATCCTTCATGTTGATGGGGGTTATGGAGGGAGGGAAGAGGGGAGGCAGGAAGGGAGAGAAAGTGAGAGCGATGTGTTGGAGTGATGGAGTGAGGGACAGAAGTTGATTAAAAACAACACAGCGGAGGAAGAGCTCGTTGCGTTTATTGAGGCTTTGGTGCTCATCCCTGCTAATTTGCACCGGCCTCTCTCACACCTCCATTCCTCTCCGCTGGATTCATAAATCTCGTTCCTATTATCCTGCTAATTAGCTGGGATTACAGGAGCATGTAATGCCCCCGCTTCCCCATAGATTGATTGGAGGACGGTCTCTTTGTTTTGAAATCACTTTCTGATTGATGTACAGAGCCCTAGTTTGCAATTGTAATAGCCCAGATGTTAACAATCAAATGTGTTTCCGCTTCAAGAGGTAACAGTCTGTCATGGAAGAGGAGCCAGCCGAGCGTGTAACGACACCTCACTGGAGTGCAAAGGGGAGAGGAGAGGAAAGGAGAGGAGAGGAGAGAAAGAGGAGAGGAAAGGGGAGGAGAGAAAGAGGAGAGGAAAGGAGAGGAGAGAAAGAGGAGAGGAGAGGAGAGGTGAGGAGTAAATAGGAGAGGAGAGAAAGACGAGAAGAGAGGAGAGACAGAGGAGAAGAAAGAAAGAGGAAAGGGGAGAGAGAAAGAGGAGAGGACAGGAGAGGGTAGATGAAGAGAGCAGGGGAAAGAAAGAGGAGAGGGAAGGAGAGAAAAAGGAGATGAGAGGAAGAAGAGTGGAGAGGAGAGAAAAAGGGGAGAAGGGAAGAGGAGAAGAGTAGAAAGGGGAGGAGAGGAGAAAGAGGAGCAGTGGAGAGGAGAGGAGAAGAGTGGAGAAAAGAAGTGAACAGAACAGAACACAAGAGAAGAGGACAAAAGAAAAGATAAATAAATGAAAAAGAGACAGAGAGAAGAGATTAAAAGAAGATGATGGTCTCACATTACTGGCAGAAAGCATCTAATCCATGGATTTCTGGCAGTTTAACAATTTAATAGTGTTAAAGTGATTTAGGATGAGATCAGGATGGAAGCAGCAATGAAACATCCATCATTCTTTCCAGATGGTTAAAATACAAAGTCAGAGTTATGACCATTTCTCTGGAGTGTGAGATGCTCAAAAGCCCCAGAAACAAACAAACAAACAAACAAACAAACAATCACAATACCACGTGTATTCAAACATAACTGAATTAATCTGACTCTCTGTACAAAGTCCATTGATGCACCAATGGATAGAAGGAGGTGTTCAGTGTTGCCACAGTCTCCGTCTTCGAATCGTAATCAATCTCAGGTCTACTCAGTTCCACTAATCTGTTCTGAGAAGTGTGGATATAACAAATCACCAGTAGAGGGTACAATTGCCTCACTGAAGCTCCCCTGCCTCCTCCACTCTTCTCATTTTTTCTTTCCTTGCACTTTACCAATAAATCACTTTCTCACATAGTTAATGGATATAGAGGCAGATCATGAGTGAGCTATCTGTGGTGTGATAATTTAAGAGAAGATCCCCGAAACTGATTGTGGTGAAAGGTTATTTATTTCAACAATAATGTGGAGGAAAAAAGATGGAGTCAAAGTGAGATTAGTGTGGGGTAACTGAGGGCTGCTGCACTTAAACTGGAAAGCGTGAAAATTGGGTTCACACAGGCGGCGGAGGGAAAACGGCTGGCGTTTTACATAAACTGCACACTACACTTGTATAGTTGTGTTTTGGTGTGTGTGTGTGTGTGTGTACGTGAGAGAGAGAGAGTGTGGTCGGGTGTATAAGCACGTACATGGCCAGGCTTTCAGTGTTTAGACCTTGAGAAATGCCCTATTTGTCCTGTGCCTGACTGAATAGCCCCCCTCCCAGCACTATCCCAATAATTAAGACATAGGAGGACAACATGGTCAGATTTAATGCTATTGCAGGCCCGAAGCAAAGCCTCGCATTAGAGTTCAGTGCGATGTTGTGGATTTTAGGATAATTTGAATATTCGAAATATCTTCAATCCTATTATTCATATCACTCTCTGGATCCTCAGTGTCCTGGATGAGGTATTATAACATTTGCGGTGAATGCCAAATAAAAAAAAATGTCCTTTTGCACATATTAACATGATATGTAGCAGAAAATGTTATATTTTAAATACAAAGACAGGGAGGAAAAAAATTACTTTCACATATAGTTTTCCTCCTATAGAATCATTTCAATTGACTATTTAGAAATAAATGACATGCGATATAGACACTCTACAAAGGAAAGGTGCTGGAAGATGTGTGTAATCTTAGCCTTAAATGCTGTTCTCTTATGGAGAGCTAAGTGGGTCTTGACAAGCAGTCACGCCACCTTCTGTCCTGCGGGGGCGAGGCTGCTCTCAGACAGGCCTGCTGAGGAGATCATGTCCCCTCCACGGGTCGGGTGCCCAGATGTCTCTCTTTCTACACCCCTGCACCCAGATGGGTGTACTGGGATGGCTCTCTAGAGAGCTGGTCTCACCTGCAGGGCTCCAGGGCTCCAGAGCTCCAGGGCTGGGTGTCAGCTCCTCTGAGGCCTACCTGCTGCTCAGCAGGTGCTGGGGTGGTCCAGGACGAATGGTGACCTCTTTCTGCTTGGATACAATGGGGGTACTGATGGAGATCGTAATAGAGACAGAGAAGAAAGAAGAGAGAGTGTGTGAGAGAGGGAGAGAGATTATTTTTACCTTTTTGATATTTTTCAGCATTTTTCTGGTTTATAATTTTGTGCATGCTGTTTTTCATTTAACATCTAATTCATATTTTTATATGTTTACAAAGATTAAGGAGATCAGGCCAAACAAGATGCCTATAGTTGCAATGGCATGTGACATAAAGCCCAGTCTGATAATGGTGTAGTATTCATCATTTATCTCTACACTCAATTACAGCTTTAGAGAAAACCAGTGCATAAAAAACCATAAAGACTCAGGAATAGTTTATGCTGTTCCTACACAATCCAGTTGTTGTCCAACACTCTTCAGATTCTTCTCTGGAAATGGAGCGTATTTAACACCATTCCTGTAGCTTTTTGTGCCCCTGTGAAGTGAAAGACAACAAAAAAATGGATGTGACAACGAAGCCCTGCCTCCCTTTCAACTTTCTGCTGCCTTTATTAAAAGTGGAGGGTGATTGATAACCTGTCAGTTATTGGAATAATCAGGACGAATCCCGCCTGGCTCAGCTGAGCCTGCCCACCACCCCCATTTTTTATCCCCCCCATATCAGCCCAACACATCCCCTCACCATTCAAAAGCTGTAATTGAATGAGTTTTTGTCATTATTGTGATTAATCATATTAATTTGTACTAATTAAGAGATGGTTTGAAGTGATGACAATTAGATTAATGAAATTAGTTTTAACTTTCTACCCCCCACCCCCCTTCACCCCCCCACACCACCACCTCTCCTCTCTCCTTACCTTACACCACAAAGGGGATGGAGGGTGGGGGGGAGTCACAGCAAGATTGTTATGAAACAGTTGGCAATCTGGATTTTTTGGACTAATTGAATGTCTGATTTTATTAATGATGAAATTTATAAAAGTCCTTGGGGGGAAAATTAAAGCAGATTCAGCTGGTGCGGGAGGGAAATTAATTAAAATTCCTGAAGATACTCTTCACATTAAAGGCACCGGGCCTCCACAACCCGGGCCAGAGAGTTTGGCCTAACATTCCCACGCCGTAAAGGAGAAATATAGGCCTTTAAGTGGCTCCTGAGATGAGCTTCGGATGCTCCATAGATTAACGACGGAGCTACCTCAAAGAGAAGTGTGCTCATGATTGGCTGAAACGTACACCAATCAGTAGGAGGCAGATAATATTTGCTCTCTGGACTCCAGGCAGATCCCGAGGCAAACACTGGCCCGACTGCTCTGTCTGATACGGGACACACTCAGCGGAAACCCTGACCAGCATCCATAACACAGCATTACGGCATCCTGCACTACATTTACTGAGTTACTGAGACTCACTCAATTGTTTCAGTTACTATTATTCATCATCCAGTGACTGATATGGAAATAAATAAATCTCTGTTTTTTATTTTAACTTTTCTTCATCAATTGATCCTCTTTCATGATGAATGAACCCCAGTAGAAATGCCCCTTAATGACTTTTGACATTGCTTCTTTACATTAAAATGAACCATTTTGGAGGTACTTTTATTTGAACAGCTTATAACAAATATATTTGTTATTTAGAAATGGATTTTGCATTCAATATCTTCTGTCATACTATAAATAATGCATGTATACTGTATATAAGTAGCAAATTACCACTGAAATGTGGAAATTGGTTGATCAGTACATCACTGTGTATTTACAGAAGTATTTATTCTAATTTGAGGGCTCTCCCGTTTACCCATATGTCAGTTCATCATTCTCACAACTACAATTAACACATTTGTTTTATTTGTTTTCCACGTTAAAAAGTAAAGCAGAAATCCAGTAGTTACTGAAGATGTAATATCAATAATTGAGTAATGACTCTCAGTTGGAGTTACATTAGTACTGACATAATTAGCAGAATTAAATATTTTGTATACAGTATTATTTGGTGTGAAGAAGGTTGCCCAGTTTTCTCCCTAGCACAGTTATAGCCAAGCATGAACCAATGAGCAGGACTCCCCAATCAAATGACACTACCAGTTCAACTGCATATTTTTTAACTGTGGGTTACACGTCACAGAGGCCTAGCAGCATGATAGAGTAGACTGAGGGCCATCATACCCAACCAGAGAGTCCGAGGTCACTCTCCTGGCCATGGTTGGCTGTGGCATCTTCTTCTACTTTAAAGTGACTGGAACCTTAAGTGGTCTTCAAATGGCAAACAGAAAGCAGATTCTTCAAAAGCGAGAACAGTGTGAAATACTTTCTCTGCATTTAACCCATTCACCAAGGGGCATGTGGAGAGCAGTGTGTGGGGATGGTACCTTGCAAAGGGTACCTCACTGATGACACTAGCAGCATCGGGATTCGAACCCACAAACAGATTGCAGGGGCTCCCCAACCACTAGTCCACCAGTATGAAGCACCCAACAAATCTGTTGTCCACTCTCAGTATACCAGTATAAACAACATTTCCTAGGAATAAAAACAATTAAAGACTCTCGACTTCAAGCCTATTCAGGTGTGAGGCCGCGGCTGGATGATTGACACTTCCGGCAGCCCCTGTCACTGTGGGCAGCGTGGGCAGGGAGGGTGGGAGTTTGACACTCGTGTTGGATGGGCCCTGGCCGCTCCGCTCTGTTTTGCATATTCACAGCGCTGTCTACTTCTCCACAGGCCAATTCATAATTAACAGCTGTTGAGTTGTCAAAAGTGGCCCCGGCCGTGGCACATGCAAATGTGTTTGTATTCTTACACTGGACCTTAGTGCCATGGCTGCATTTTATAGGCCGTGATCCCTCTCTCTCTCTCTCTCTCTCTCTGTCTGTGTCTCTCTCTCTCTCTCTCTAGACACACACACTCACACACATACCAACTGGCTCACTGAATGATAGACATGCACCTGCAATCTCCAGCATTGACGTATTCTGACCATAAAGTGGTCCAGTACCCCACCCCCCACACCGCACTGCTCCCATCCTCAGCCCTCTGTCAGGTCCCTCTGCTGGCACCCCGGCCTCTGAAGCGTGCATAAAGACACTGATGTCTGGGAGAGGTGGTGAGTGGGGGTGTGCGGGGGTCTGCGGAGGCCTGGGGGTGGGGGGGGTGGGGGGGGGGCAGTATGAAAATGAGGCCTGGCGCCCTGCCGGCCCCGCGCTATGTGTGTTTGTCATGCTTGTTTAGCTGAAGTTGAAATGTAAATATGGACCGTGGGAGATCTGCACGCCGATATGCTGCTTGAAATTCTAATAAACAGGTAGCTGTCCATTTGTTATAAATGATACCCATAAAAGGAGGGTGATTCCTTTAACTGATAAAGATGAAAAGTAATTGTTTGCGCTCGCACAAAATTAATCAGATCAAAACAGGTGCAATCATTTTAAAAAGACAGAGGCTCTATAAAATAAAAAATAAAACGTGATAAAGTATTGGCTATCGGGCGCAGTCTGGAGGTGAGCATTACAATAATACGGAGAGCTAGTATTCGGGAGTGGAGAGATAGGATTATTGCATATATTTAAAGTGCGCAGATGTTTATGTGTAAAAAAGGCGGCACAAAAAGGCGGCTGAAGGATACAAGGTCACAAAAATGGAGAGTGCCACTCCTGGTGACTTTATGAGGAAAGAAATAAACGCAGCGGAAAACACAGCTTTCCCTCTTCCAGCTTCCAGGATGTTTCACATCAAGGGCTGCTGCTCGAAGCAAATAAGTCCAACTGAAGGTGCAAATGAAAGACTTTTAGCAAATTTGCAGTCAATTAAAGCGACTGGTCCAGAAATTCATACGAAACGATAACAATTAGAAACTTCAATATACTACTCTACATTATCAGCATAAATATGGGATTAATTAACTTTGCAACTGCATTTTACAAGTGTATGTCTTAGTATAAATGCACCTTATATTGCCACTGTCTGTTTCTCCTATGTGGTAATTTTTTTATCATCATGTGAAAACACCAACTGCTAATGAAAAAGTCTAATATTGCTTACAAAAAATCTTTGTTTATTAACATTCATTTTAAGTTTTTTTCCCTCTCAGTTTTTTTCCCTCTCCTGGTGTTTTGGAGACAGGAGGAATGATATAACGCACCATTGTCAGCCTCTTTCAGATCTTTCATCATCTTTGACTGAAAATTTGGACTGAAATGATTTGACCGATCCTCCAGTTCCACTGTGTGCTGTAGCACCCCCGTCCCAACGCTGTTGTGCGACATATGCAAACAGAATCTATATAAATCCACCTCCATAATGAGGTGATGGCATCTGGTCCAAATATGATAGCACACCTGGACAGTGTTTGGATGTTCGGTAAACAGGCTGTATTTTCACAGCTTTGACACACACTACAGTGACTGATCCCCCCTCCCACTCCCAGCTCATCCAGGAGCAGTCTAAACAGCCCACAAAAGTGACACCATGAGCTGGCCACCAGCCTGATCCGTCTGGTTTCAACAGCGTGTGTGTATGTATGTGTGTGTGTGTGTGTGTCTGTGTGTGTCTGTGTGCATTCCTACATTCTGAAGCTGGTCAAAAGTCATGGTCTGAATTTACTGCAGTTATGAAGAAGTGCTGCACCAGTATTGGGTTATAGTCCATTTATGCTTGTCCTCAGGTGGGCAGGTGGTCACTTGCATAGAACATTGTCGATTTGCGCACCATTTCTGCATAATGTAAGTGTTTAGATGTAAACAGTGTCATTCTGAGTCATCTGATGTGCTTTGCAGAGAAACTTACAGTCCCACAAGTGAGAGGAACCAGGCCTACAAACAATGTAAGGCCTCTGAAAGCTCCTTTATTTAAAATTTATCACATATAATGGTAATGAATAACCTTTCTGATCCCAGAACTATTACTTTATGATAATTGTGAGAGAAGACTTTGATAAAATACACATTTTTTAAAATATTTTCATTGGGAGGATGTCCATGCAGGACATTGTAACATAAAGCAGTGCCAATTTTTTTCCCTCCAGATTTTCCCCTATTTTACCATCATCACCATAACATATAAAACCTCAATCGTTGTGTAGGTTCTCTGGCGAGTTTGGATTGTAAATATAAAGGAAATATTTATATTATAGAGACCGCATGCCCTGCTTCCATTCACCACCACTGTGAGGAATATCAGAGGTGAGCCATTTTTCATTAAATGTGGATCAAAGTGGAATGATCAAATTTCCAAAGTAGTAGTGGGAGTAGTGTACTTTCGTCATGTATGTATGATATAATTGATCATACATGACTTTTAAAATGTGGACCTGGAGAGTAAAACTGGATATTTTTTAACTGCTCCAGTAAGAGTGAATAGTGAAGTGTAGTAAGTACAGGCCTCATCTCTTCTCTTTCTCATTGTTGTGCAATCGTGTGATGCTTCGGCCCTGCTGGAGCCCCAGACAACTCTTAGCCTGTCATTTCCACCAGTCAACAAGTCTGCAGTCGTGCAGCTGTCTGTTCCTCCATCATCAGCCCCGCGCTCCACCGAGGCTCAGGTGCGGTTGCCGCTGTCTCGTCTGGTTAAAGGGGCTCGATTGCATCTGAAAGGCAGGAGTAAGCAGAGAGTTAGAGCCACAAAACCAAGTGCTCTCCTCCGCACCACCCCAACACCTCCCTAACACCTCCACAGAGCCCAGCACTCCCCTTCTTCGTGTCTGGCAGGTTTGTAATGGAGATAATTGTACAATAAAAGCTATTCTCTAAATCATTTCCCCTCTGTCCATACAAGATTGATCACGGAACTGATTCTTCCGACCACCGTAATTTTCATATTTAATGAGCGTGACTCCAAAACTATTACACTAATTAGTCAAATCTCACATATCGTTAATGATGCTCGCAGTAATTAATATTGTATTTAATTAAAAAATGACCCATTTCAGTGGCTTGCACGCAAGCAGGCAGGCAGGCAGGCAGGCATTGCTGGCTGAGTGGCTTGCCTGGGGGTGTAGCATGTGTGTGTGTGTGTGTGTGTGTGTGTGTGTGTGTGTGTGTGTGTGTGTGTGTGTGTGTGTGTGTGTGTGTGT
>JBBJLR010000001.1:25669004-25689409 GCA_037577145.1 Brachypetersius gabonensis
CACACACACACACACACACACACACACACACACACACACACACACACACACACACACACACACACACACAGGACCTGATTCAAACCCCCAACCCTGCATATGGTAGGCAACAGTGCTACCCACTGCACCACCATGGGTCCCTGTCATGACAGATTATGAATGACAATTTGTGAATGATTTTGTGACAAGTTAATTACGATAGCTGCTATTTAAAGGAATAAATGATAAATAAATGCCCTCAGTATGATCTTCTATAGGCTGCTCCGAGTGTGTATGACGTGAGCTCAGTGTCAAGATGTTATCTCATAAAGGAGCTTATAAATGTACAACTCTCTCCAGCCACGTAAAGAGCAGCTGTGATTTATGGCCATTGATCAGCTGCTGGAGGCTCTGACAGCTTTGTAGACAGCATCAGCACCCTTTACACTGTCAAGGTACAGATGCATCTTTAACAGATAGAAACATAGTCTTGAATAGAGCCTCACTCCCTGAACAACGAGGCTTCAAATAACAGGCAAACATTTCAGAGCTTCAGCACGTCACTCATAATCAGTGTGACAGGCATTTCTCAGCAAATAATTGGGAGGAAACACACACTTTTGGCTTTAATTAAACAAAAAAACAACAGAATATATATAAATGAGCCCTCTATCCAATCACAAAATTGTTTACTGAGTGCTATAAGCATCCATATCAGTCTCATCCTGTGTGTTTTTGTGCCTTAATGACAAATAATTTAGGTTTAAAGTGAGTTCACATTCTGTTTTTAACATAAAGTAGAAAAAATAGCACAGTGTTAAAGGGCCCATATCAAGTTACCTTGGTGCCACATGTTAAAGTTTGAGATGGTTTGTTTTCTTCTCCATTCCATACATGGGAACGAAGTTTCCAAAACAGGACTTTTTGTTTGTGTTGTCATAAACATCATCAAATTTAAATAGATCCACCTATTCAGCCATGATTGGTTTAGCCCCGCCCAAAGCTCTTTAATTATTAAGGAGAGAGATAGGGGTGGAGAATCGTCATGTGAAATCGTCATGAAAAAAAAAAACCCGGAATGTGAACAAAGATAACCTTGAGTATTAAAGGGCCTCATTCAAAAAGTAGTATAGCATGAAACACTCCTAGTATCTTTTGCATGAATGAGCTGGGCAGAACTGTTGAAGGCCAAATGGGCGGTGTTATGTGAATGCATTGTTTGTTGTATTTAAAGCTTTGTTTCCATATGACTTTACAGTGAATGGTACCTTTTAAACTTTAATATTGACATACTCCATCAAACATATATTTAAAAAGGGGATTTTTCATGACATGGACCCTTTAAATGAGTAGCATTAAATCACTGGTTTAGGTTTAGAACATTATTTCATGCCACTTCATTCAGTTTCCTCCAGCGCATTACATTCAAAGCAATATACAATGTAGTTAGCCACCCAAAGGTTTGTAATCCTCAGTCGCGGTTCCATCCGAACCGTTACGAAGAGAAATCTCTGCTTCTCCAGTGGAGCCTAATTGTCTCCCGTGAGAATGGATAGCACGTCCATTGCACAGCTTAGTTTAAAATGCAAAATGTGGACATTATCTGGCACTGAGATTCAGCGGCATCCATCATGCTATGCTAATGCGGCTGGCTGGTTAAGATATTCTAATATAAGCCACCCTGGAGATGTAGAGGAATTAACACAAACAGAGAGGGGAGGCAGGAACACAGAGGGGTCAGGAGATTGAAAGGGACAGGGGAGTGTCGGGCAGACAGGATCACACGCATAGACACACACACACACACACACACACACACACACACACACACACACACACACACACACACACACACACACACACATGCATGGATAACAAAACATACAGATATTTTACATCACAGACCAGGCAAGTGCATCAAGCTGCACTTTCCTCCTACCTTTCTTCTCTTCACGAAGGAACCAGTGCTCCACAGAGGCCTCAGGTGGGTCTCAGCCAGCCTTGTCCCCTGAGGAAGATTCCTCCCTGCCCCTGGTTCACCAGCTCAACACACACACACATACAGTCACACACGCACCAGCTCCCTGCTCCAGCCCGCCAGCGCTGCAAGGGAAGGTATTATTATCATTATATTAATGTGACATTAATTGCTTTTACTTTTTCACTCCATTAAGTGAGCTCTATCTCTTTGGGAGCCAGGCCAGATGGTTTATCACTTTGCCGCTGTTGCTCGCGCCATTAATGGGCTAAGACACTGGGCTATAAAATGATTGCACCGCAGTGTTGAAAATGTTCATCGCACTAATTGAAAAGTAATTGTGGAGGTATAGTGCAACTGTCACTCCATAAAGAGCCTGATTATTGAAGAGGAGGACTGGCGGGCGTTAGGCTGTTGTTTGGCAGCAATTACAAGGTGTTCTGAGTAAAAAAAAAAAAAAAAAAACTCGCAATGATCATCCATGCGAACTCTTTCAAAGACTAATAGACTGAAGACAGCTGTTTCACCGTTTCCTCCTTTCAGTTCAGTTCAATTAGTCATTTGGTTTGGTTTAGCCATGCCTGTGTTGTGCGACTGGTGCAGATTCTATTGGTCCACAGCAAGGCCCCCAGGGATGGGGGGTCGAAAATGTGGGTGCTTAAGCAGCCTATGTGATGTACACACTCACAACATGCTAAATTATACACGCAAAAATGGAATCAACAAAATGTTGCTTGACATAAAACGGAAACCTTCTAGTGCTGTATAGAACCATTTTAAAGGCTCTCTAAAGAAGCATTTAACCATTAGAAGAACCAATTATGCATTCAAATGGTTCTTTGTGTGTTTACTTTTGTATATAAAAGTGGCCATTTTACTCAGGATGCACGTTTTGTGTTCTGTATTATCGGTATATTTTATATCAAACATAACATGCTGTACTTTAATGTGGTGGGGGGACAACAATACTGCCCTAAACATTTAACTGACCAGTGACCACCCTGCTGTCTCTGTTAGCTCTCCTCCTGCATGGATTTTGCAAATGAGCTCAATGCAGTCAGTCAGAATCAACACTCAAACTCACATCAACCATTAAAAAAATAATGTAATCGAAAAACTGGAGCTAATTACTTTAATTAATTTTTGTAATGTTGGAAAACAATACTAGGCCAGATTGAGGTCCAGAACATGACTCTTGACATTTAGATGTAAACAAGAGGAAAACATGTGCTCACACATACACACACACACACACACACACACACACACACACACACACACACACACATATACTTTATTTGTCTTTACTGCACTCAAACAGCTTTAAAATCTCTTCTTGTACTTTTGTCATAATTACGGTAATTAAAATATAATGTATTTGAAATACTGAAGCTAATTACTGTAATCGATTTAAAATCTTTTGTGTTTGAACCAATAATACGTCAGGGAAGCAATCTGAAAATATAAATATCTTTAAAGTTTCATACATATCTTTTAAAACGCTCTGGGGTAACTGCAGCCCCCTACATTTACATTTACGGCATTTATCGGACGCTTTTATCCAAAGCGACTTCCAATCCCTAACTACAGGGGACAGTCTCCCTGGAGCAACTTGGGGTTAAGGGTCTTGCTCAGGGACCCAGTGGTGGTGTGCTGAAGGTAGGATTCAAACCCATGACCTCTTGGTCCAGAGGCAAGTATCCTACCCACTACGCTACCACCACCCCTAGAACTCCCACCTGCCATTTTCTTCCATACTGCTTTGGTGGTCTTTATCACATCACACAGTCATGTAAAGAGTGTAATGATGTATCATTTAGTAGGACATGTGTATTACTGAGATTCTTCTTCATGTACACACTCGACATAAACTACTACTCCATCGCTTTCACCGTGAGCACATTATTAGTTTTATTAGAGGTATTAGTTTCAGGCCCGTTAGGCAAATGGAGCTCAGCCAAACAACACTGCAGATTCCTTCTCATGTGTGAATGAGACGCATGCGTGTAACACTGATGTTTCTGACATAAAAAGTCAGCGAGAAGGAGATGGGGGATAATTAGAAGAATTTTAATGCTTGCATCGTCAGCAGTAACATTTGATTAATATCGAATGAACTCGGAATATTATGTGCAAGACCAACACATTAAATTGTTCACATTACATTGTAAAATACCATTAAATTCGCAATCAATCAACTAGCAAATAATTTAATGAAATTTTACAACTCGAAATGACGTGTATTTCCTACCCTCCAATTAATTCACTTTCATTTAGATTAACCTCAGACATTTCTCAAGAAGAGGAACGCTTCTTTTTTGTAGTATTTCTTTGTTTTTCCATGATTAAAAGATGCCTATCATTATGGGATGCATGTCGATATCTGTTCCACTTGCTTTTAGTGCTATAGTGTGTGAGCTTTCTGCTGACATGCAGTGTCAGTGCCCCAACACACTGGCTTTGTTTCCACATGCCAATTGATGCACAATTGTGTTTGAAGTGTTGCCCCGACTGTGTGAGGCGTTCGTTTAAGCCGTCATTACTAAAACAAAGCAGTCCCTCACTTATCAGGCCCTAATCGACTCACCCGCCCACCCCTCTCGTCTGTTCAATCCAGCGTATTGACACGCATTGACTGGCCCGTGAGAGCGTGGCGTGGTGAACTTGTTGTACATGGATTGGGGTCAGGACGTGGCGTGTGTGTCTAGGTGTGGTGGTGGCAGGGAAGAGCCGACATATTGGTGCATGGCCATCTCCAATCAATCTGCCTGGGAAGGGGTTTGTGCAGGGTAGCCCGTATGAAGCGCATTGATGGTTTTTGAAGAAGGTGTTCAACAAGGGAGGCGATGATGCTGCGTCTGTTTATGTTTGTGAGATCAATGCAGGTGCCTGCCCAGGTTTGGATGTGCTGATGTATATGCATGTGTGTGTGTGTGTGTGTGAGTGTGTGTGTGTGTGTGTGTGTGTGAGAGAGAGAGAGAGAAAGAGAGAGTGTCTATATATGTCTGTTCTAAAGGGCATTATGTGTGTTTGCTTGTTTGTTTGTTTGTTTGTGGTGTTTGTTGCTGTGTCTTTAAGATATGTGAATCACTTCTGTTCTGATTGGTTGCCCTGCATTGTGTCTCATTCAAAAAACAGTGAAGGCTGCAAGATGGCACACTGCCTTGGTGTGAATGGGACAGGGAAATGTGTTGATTTCTGTGACCTCACAAAAAGAGTGTGTACAAAATATGCTGCTTTCACATCTTAGTTCTCCTTAACACCAAGTTGCTCTAGGGAGACTGACCCCTGTGGTTAGGGAATGGACGCTGCTTTGGATAAAAGCGTCTGCTAAATGCCATAAATTCTTGAAGCTGGTGTGTTGGAATGTGGTGTGTCTGATGATCTGAGTCAAACTGCGTTGTCCAAAGTCAGAGCTTCACCAAACCAGCAGGTCTTATGTGTTATTGGTGTGCAGTGGTCAGTACCTACTAGGGCTGCACAATATATCGCAAATTCACCATCACTGCGATATTAACGTGCGCAATATACACATCGCAAAAGACTGACTGAACTGCAATAAATGGCGTTTTTCCAAAACTCTTCACCCAGTGCCACAGAAAAGTGGGCAAAAAAAATCACTCTGCAGTTTTCTTCTGTGCTACTGTTATAAGTTTTTCCTTTGGTATTTTTCTTACTATAATTTAAATTATGTTTACATTTATCTAAGATTTAAAATTATATAAAAAATGTTTTCAGATTTTTTTCAACAATGTTCAATGGTTGAAATGTTTTATGGGATGCATTAATTGCATTCAATTTTTTTTCTGCATAGACTGGTCAGCGTCTGGAGTCCAGCAAATCCAAATCAGAAAAACGCGAACACTATAAAGGATAAGTTTTTACATTGCACGTAATATCACCATTGCAACAGTCAACAAGATTATCGCATACCGCATGTTTTCCTAATATTGTGCAGCCCTAGTACCTACCAAAATTTGGTTAAGGAAGGAGAATAAGGAGAGCTGGTGACCGGGTCTGGGGTGCCCAGGGCTCACAGATGCCTGTGGAGAGGCAAAGCTAGCCTGTCTGGTCTGATCCCACATAAGAGCTAATGTAACACACTGCCACTCTGCACACATTGCTAATGAAAGGTGGATCTACCAAATCAGAAAACTTAATTGATCCTGGAGGCCTGGGCATTAACAACTCCAGATTCTTTCAAGTTGACTTATCCGTCAAGAAAGTCGAAATCGAGTCGACTAGTTGTTTGATGACATCATCACAGATGCAGTGGAGGAACAGGTGTCCAATACTGAGCAACTGTTAAGTTCTCTATAACATAACATGACAATTAAACAAAACAAAACAAAAGCTGATACCTTGAATTTTCTGGTAAATTTAATTGCACAGAAAGTGGGAACAGCTCAAGCCGCAGCGCCACTCAGTGTCCTCTGGGCTGGACGACTCTCTGCAGTGCTAGTTTTAGCCAAGATAGCTAGTGGATGCCATGCAGAACGCTTGTACTTTACAATTTAACACTTGCAGGATGTGCAGGTCACCGTGCTGCTTGTGTGTCTAGAGTGAAGGATCTCCACACATGTGATGTGTGTCTGTCTTCTCTGCTGCATTGTTGTGGTCTTGTGTTTAGATTCCCCTCGATCTAACGTTACCGCCCCTTTTTTGAAGGGACTAAAATAATTGGTTAAACCAAAGAATGCGTGTCAGCATGAGCCAATCAGAGACTGGAATTGCATTGTGTACACAAATGAGCACACAGAGAGAAAAAAAACACGACTTCTCTGAGGGGGCGTCGACTCCTGCCTCTGAAGTTGACTAGTCGACTAGTCAAATTTTGTGTTAATGCCCTGGCACTGGCTTAAATATTAGGCAGTTGATTTTAATGTTATGGCTGACTGGTGTATACAAAATGCATCATTTTATGGGCCGAAAAAGTATAATAAGCATTGCATCATGAAATGTGTGTAGTGTTACAACATTAATTTGTGTGAGCGTACTATCTGTAGGTCAGCCCAAGACCAACCAGCAGTCTGCTCTCCCCCCGTCTCCCATTCTCCCCTACCCAAGGTCAATATCCTCAACAATTAGCCCGAGGAGGAGGAGGGGAATTTTAAGCATGGCCGCCCGCCGTCCTCAGCCCTCCTCAAGGGCTCAGGGGGGCAGCAACAGTATGTCAGGCTCAAATGAAAAGTGTACCCATTCTCACTTTATGTCTCCATTTGCCAACCTCATTAGGACCATTCGCAGACACTTAGAGGCACCCTGCGTATCGGGATAGCAACCTGCCCTAGCCAGCATTGTCCCCATTCCACCTTCAGCCACTTAATGAAAAGTATACTACTCCCAACCTCAACCGAGCCGGTGTCAGGTGTTGTATGAAATGCAGATGCAAATATAGAGGTGGATGAGTAAGGGTAAGATGATAAGGTGGCCCAACACCCAACACACCACACACACTCGCACACATGCATTCACACACTCACACCCAACACACTCGTGTTTTTTTCGGGCATCATTATCTTATTTATTTACTTAATTGGTTGAAAATGCCAGCAACTGTTTCAGAATTCAATGGAAATGGCCCAAAATATCTTTTAATCCTGTTGCTTTATTTCTTCCTTCTACTGGAAAAATTGCAAAATTGTAAAATCAGGATGTCTTCTGTGGTGTCTAAGTAGATGCAGCCAAGCAAGCACTGGTTAAGACTTCAGAAGCTTGACGGAAGATCTTGAGCAATATTTTCAATGTGAAGTCAGACAGGCGACACTGTGGCATAGATATAATGATCAGTGTCAATCAGCTACCACTGTTTCTTTAAAAACACTCAGCATATGATTATTATATGATCATTATACCAACTCTCATGCAGTATAGAACCAGCTTCATCACAAACACTGTACCTGCAGGAAAAACTAAACACAGATTTAAAATCTGCATGAAAAACACTACAGAACCCACAGAAACTTATCCCTGATGATTCTGACCTGTTGACCTGTGTTATCTGCAGATAAGGTTAAGGTTACGTTAAGTGTTAGATTTATTAGAATCTTTTACTTTAACTTTCAGTTACACTGAATTGATTGAGGCAGACTGAGGGGGTATTTGATGTCTATACAAGACAATGTTACCAAAGTGTTTTGTACAGACGTCAAATACTCTTTGGTTAATCTTGAATGGCCAAAAATGTTCAGAAGAACCAGAATTAGATTGGTGTTAACATTATATTAGCAGTCCCATATGGTTGTTTGCTGTTAGTATTAAAACTGCACTTTTTTCACTATTTTTTCACCTTTAATCCCAGACTTTAATCCCAGATGTAGCTCTCTCTCTCTCTCTCTCTTTCTTTCTCTCTTTCTCTCTCTCTCTCTCTCTCTCTCTCTCACTCTCTCTAATATATATATATGCTGTTTCATATATGTAAATGTATATATATATGAACATCTGTTAGGGCTTTCGTTTGTGTCAAATATAGATCAATAGATGAATAACAAGGATAGATGTGAAAGAAAACAGCTACTTTAGTCTTGAGAGCTTCTATAGCTTACTTTATAATGAAAACGAGCGATTGCGGCAGAAATCACCATCTTTGGCCATATGTCTGCTGTTCAAGGGCTGGGAAGTGGCTTCGAAGGGTATAAGCAGTAAGCAAGTGCATAAAATCATATGACAGCTCAAATGGCTCTGGTAGGTCCGGTTGGGCCAGAGATAATGCACTCTGCCCACTCTGCTCTCGGACAATAATGCTGGCCAGACACTGGAGTAAAAAATGAAACATATACCTAAACTCAATTCCACAGAGGTACATCCACGCTCATAAATCTCTCCCTACCCACCACCCCCCCTTTTTTTTTGCCACAGGCTTGTCAAACCTCTGAGCTCTTCCTGCAAAAAAGTAGAAAAGAAAACAGAGGAGGAGAGGGAGATGGGGGGAGGGGGAGAGAGAGACAACACGCAGCGGTGAGGCGATTACAAGTGTCGAGCCAAGAACAAGCAGTCCCCTGTGAGCCTCAGCCAGGAGCAGCGGGAAAAAACTCACACACAAACACAGCCATCACACTCCACTGTCCACTGCGCTTATCACACACTATAATTCCCAACTCTCTCATAATCAATAGAAGATGAATACCGCACTACTTCTGAAAAGGGACGGTGGCTGGCGCTCACTGATATGGCAAACAGTAGTGAAGGTATGAGCTATAGTGATATAGTGCTATAGTACTAACGTAGTAATACCATAGCAATATGGCAAGATAGTATATTGACAACATTAAAAAGTTCTTGATGTAAGGCTGCCACGTTTACGTGATTCTGTGATTAAATGATCATTAACTAAAGTTTACCTGCTTGATCGACTGAATACATCACTTACAGTATAAAGGAGAGCTTGATGGAGATAAATGGATTTATTTTGATGTTTTTTGAGACTTTATTTTCTTCTTTTCAGATATTCTACCATCTTTGTTGGTCATACAAACTATTTCTTGCATTTTGTTAGTTTCTCTTTGTATCCCATAGAATTAAATAAGCAAATTTTGTTACTGTGTTTAAGATTTATATATGCAAATGACCTCTATTCTCATCGGCTGCCCATTTATTGTCCCTCAGTTAAAAAGCAGTTCGAGTTGAAACACTGCTTATAACATCAATCGCTACAAAACACAATGTTCTTAAAATGTGCTTAATCCTACCTTAATTTATCCCTGATAATACAACGAAACCCCTTTATTTGAATTAAGTGGCCAATAATTTGGGAAACTGACCCCTTAATTTCACTGTAAAAGTGGATTTAAGAAATGAGTGTAAAACTCCTTAATCTTAAATGTAAGGCAGTAATTCAGGAGGTTCTATTATTTAAATTTGAAAAAGTAATGGGAAAATTCAGTAGTTTTACCCATTTTGTAAACACTACAAAACCGAACCACTTAATTTCCAGGAAAATTAAGGGGGAAAGTGCACAGATTTAGGCTGATTAAGGGATAAAACTACTAAATTTCCCCTTTTTCAAATTTGCCCTTTAACCAATAGAACTCCTGAATTAATGCCTTATTTTTAAGATTTTCACACTCTTAAAAAAGTTTCACACTCATGCCTTAAATTCACTTTTAAGGTAAAATTAAGCAATTGATTCACAAATAAATGACTAATTGATTCTTTGATTTCACAATTTAGGAAATTATAAATGTATATGTATTTTGCTACAGTGTTTTTATGCATGTTATTTAAAACAATGTATTTTAAAGCTTAATAGTTTGCCAATTTTTCAAAAGAATTTTGCAAGCTATGCATTTTTTCACTGTTCAATTTTAATGAGAACTTAAAAAAACTGATAACTCAATACAGCTTTGAAAAAAATGTGTTTTTGTTTTATTACTAATGCAGTCAGTGGGGACAGCTTTGCTTTTGTGTATGAAAACACTCCACCAGTTTTTCACAGCGACATCTGAAATCTGCTCCCTTTTACTGTTTCAAGTGGCTTAACCCAAAGTCCTTAACCTCCATTCAAAAAGCTACAACACAATGAGTGCACTGTAGCGCTGATGTCATGGATTCCTGGTGACTGAGGTAGACAAACAGTAACCCACTGTCATTTGTAACTCAGGACAGCTGTCCTCTCTTCTCTCTATCTCCCACGGTGAGCTTTAGCGGGCTTTAATTGGAGGGGGTTAAGAAGAAATCGACAAAGTTAAAGCAGAGACTTAGTTTGACAAATGAGGTGGGGAAAAGCGGTGTGGGGCTGTTGGCTGCAATTAGCTTTCACAGAACTTAATGTGACGGGGCACTCTACCCAGCTCTGAGGCCTGGTGGAAAAATGAGGCCCGCTGTAACTGTTCATTAGTCCAAAAAATACAGCCTTTAGATTTTATTTTTAATCCCAAAAGGTTTTAAATTGTAGTGTCTTGTATTTGGTCAGTTATGTAGCCAAACCTATACTGCATTTATGTTACTTTATTGATATGAATCAGACAATAAAGTACCATAAAAGTACCAAAATCTAAACCAAAAACCAAATTAAATAGAACTTATAAGTGAAAAACTACTCAAATTTCCACAATTTGGTTCTTTATTACAGACACAGATACACAATCTTAATTTCTACAACTGAAACAACTAGCACCTGAAAGCACCATACATTATTATGTCATGCATTTTATAGTTTCCCATCAAAGTCTAGTGTTGTGGGGATGAAAATGTGTTGAATTGTTCTGAGATCCTTCTTTAACAAATCGATGTCCCTCTTTAAATGCATGTCCAATCCAAACTTTTTTTTAAATGTCTGGAGCTCAATTGGTACAGCATAACATTCCCTTTTGAAAGGAAGGCTAATATGATTACAGAACACGTGACACACAGATTTAAATCTACAGATTTACAGAGTTTAAGGTTTAGACTAACATCCATGGACTTTGACAATTCTCATTGGCGCCCCCTACTTTGAGCTCCACCTCTAATAACTTAACAACATTTTTAATCTCACTTGAAAACCTTCTTTTTTCTGTTGCCTTTGAGTGTGGGTAGCGGAAGCTGGTGTATGGTGTTTGAAGCTAATATATTAGCCCCTAGCTAACACACTCAGCACAAGCTAACACACCAGTCATGATTCAGCAAAATGATATATTTGACCGTTTGATCCAATATGATGTACATCCCTGTAAAGTCTTGATTTGATTGTATTGCGGCTTCTTAGCATCTACCAGCGTAAGAAGGCAAAGTTCTTCTATCTTTTAATCCTTTCCATCTAAAATAAAATGCTAAAGCTCCCAAAGCAGCACAGACACTAGACAAGCAAACTGAAATTAAACTAAAAATGTACAGCAATTAAATGTTAATCTTTGAAAGTATACGTATTAAATCAATAGTCTACAAGCATGTGTGTAGTAGGACGATTAAACCCAGCTGTGGTTAGCTAAGAGCTTTCGAGATAAAAAAAATATATACGACTGGAAAGCAGCTAACACCCTGAAATACTATTTTCTCACAGTGACAGTTAACATTACATGATCAGATTAGTACTTTAATATCACTGGTTACACCCTGGGTTTACAACAAAAAGAAGATTCCCATAATCATAGGCATTTTTAACTACAGGTAAATGTTTTATCATTAAAATTAACCAGGAACACGCACATCCGTCACATTGTGGCTTGAGCACATGTAATCATGGTCATGCAACTCCTGGCAGCTTGTGGCTCTAGATACAACCACCATACAGGCCAATCCATTCATTCCCTATTTAAGGTACAATGAAGGACCCCTTGCAACAAAATAAGCATCACTAGCAATTCCCACTCTGGCCTGATGTTAATGATCCCAGCCTGAACATGCCGGCTCACCGTCTTCCCCTCTACGAAAGGAGCCCAAAACTTTTTTTCCCAGAAGCACCTGCAAGGATGAGAAAGGGGATGATTTGCATAGAAAAGTTCATAAGCTTGGGACATAAGGATACGGTCGTAAAAAGAGGGGAGCAATAAAGATTTAAGTATGACAGAATATTAAAAGGAGGCAGTAAATCTTAAAGCAGGCGGGCAGAGTGACCCCTGCAGACACCGCCGGCGCGGAGAGGCCGAGGCTGCTAGGCTAACATGGCCGTGCTGAGGGGGAGATGTTCTCTCACTGTACACAGAGAATAAAGCATTTCCCCTCCTTCAGACCACTGACAGATACGGCTGTCGCTCACTCCTGCGCTGCTGGGGGATAGTTAAGATTTAAGATAATGACGCACCCACTCCCGACATTGATATGCCCGGGCGAAAGGCCTCCCCGTCTCGCCGGAGATGGCTGTCAGGCGTTTGGCAATGAAAGAGTTGAATGTCTTGGCGCGTTTCCCCCGCGTCAGGCAGAAATTGTTCGTAGCACCGGGTCTGGTACACTTGTCTCAACTCATTTATTTCAGCCAAGGTCTACAGATATAAATAAAAGGAAATGTTACTGGAGCATTTTAACTCTGTGGCCAGCCTTGAGACCCGTAATGTAACCCACATATCATCAAAAGTGCTGAATCTCCCTTTGTCACTAGCTGTGACACACCATTCCTTCAAAACACATTCATGTCCGCATCTCTGAATCCCACAAATGCTAATCAAAGCCTGACGGGGAGAACGATGGGTGCTGACCTCCACATTAGTGTTGCCTGCAGACTTTCAGTGTTAATGTTCACTAAAAATTAGCTTCTTTTTTTTACATATATGTGCACAATTTCAAACCAAGCTATTTATTCCCTTTTCAATTCAGTGGGGGAAGAAAACACACTTCTGCAGTTCAACAGGTGGTCCATAGATGGAGCTCTTCTCATTAGAATACATTAAAAAGCCTGTCCTCTGTCCACTCTGTAGTTAATGGCCCAGCCGTGGAGGCTTCTCAGGCCCTTGAAAGGATCCCACCAAGCTGTCCCTGAGTGAAAGAACAAACATCCATTCCACCCCAACAGGCCTGTAATTGTACAAATACTCCTTATCCTTTACTTAACACACCGGACCGCCCCAAGTGTGCAGCCAGAGAGCCACAGTTGTCCACAGTCCCCTGCAGCAGAATGACTTAATTTAGCTAACTGGAGAAATCTAATTACAATAATGCACAGAGAGGACTGTTCTTTCTGTGTCGTCCCCCGCCCCCCTCCACCCCATCCACCCACCCACCTTGGACATTCTCTTACCTCACTCCGGTCGGCAGAGGAGGAGATAATACACACCCAAAGGCAACAGCGACAACAGTAAAGACTTTCATTGGAGGGGTTTTAATCAGAATTCACAGTCTCATAAAGTTTTCAGCAGCTGGTGATAGGTGTGGAGGCGTGGGCTCCGAGGAACCGTGTGAGAGGGGCTCTTTTCCTCACTGTGTTCCTGTGATGCACATGTTCCAGTGCTAGAGTCACAGGACTGGATATTAAACAAAACAAACAAATAAATAAATACACATAAAATAAACAAAAGTGAATAAATACATAAAGAAATAGCTGCAAATATATGTATGTGTACATATATATATATATATATATATATATATATATATATATATTGTGTATATTTTGTGTGTGTGTGTGTGTGTATAAAGATACAGGCTCAATATCAATGCATTTACATTTTTTAAAAGTATATTTATCATTCATTTTCAGCTGAATGCACTGGTATCACGATCATAGTTCTCAGTGGGACCGAATGGGGAGCAGAGCGACACTACAGGCATAAAAGTGCTTTGACTTTGAGAAAAAAAGGCTCTTTGTTTATCTAATTGATATTTTCTTGAATAATCCATTCTCCAACCATTCTCAATTAGCTGCGTAGTGACAATGCTAATTCCCTGTAAAAGAGGCCCAAAATGCCTGCCGATATGTGAGCTTTAACTACACAAAGCCATTAGGCGGGCGCAGCAGCTGCAGGAGGCTGCTATTGATCAGCGTGAGGAACTGACAGAGGTATTCTCTGTGTCTCTGTATTGTGGTGCGAGAGACTGACATTGTAAGAGACACTTTCGACTGCATTCTCCCTTTATAAAGCACAAAGAGCCTCCAAGCTGTCAAGCTAAGTTTTACTGCGGCGCTGTGACAGAGGGGAGCCTGACTGGCCTTCGTTTCCAGCCTTGCTTAATCAAATGGTTTGGGATGAAAGAGTGAAAATGCTTCATTAACACACTTGTGCGTGATTTTTTTTGACTGGCCTCACTTTTATTTCACAGTTCACAGTTCTGTAGCCTTAGGACTAAAGGCATTAGAAAGGTGGTGAGGGATTCTTTCTAGAGGTGTAACAATACACAGATTTTAGTTAATTAATGAATTATTTTGTTAATTAGCTAATATTTTTGACAATTATTATAATAATTGCATCATAAAATGCTTTTCTGAGTTACAAAACTCATCACAATGAGAGCATAATTAGTGTCATTGGACAGTGTGTTAAACTATGAATAAAAATCATGTATGTATAGTATAGTATAGTATAGTAGTATATACATTATATGTAAGTACATGTTTACACACACACATACTGTATATTTATATATATTTACATTTAGCAGATAAAAAGAAACATTGTGACATACTGTGTCTCATGAAACTGTATTAGTTTTGTGATTATATTTTGTTATATTTTGTCATATCCCTAATAAGATATGATTTGTTTTCTGATGTTCTGAGCATTAAAAATATCTTGTTTTTTTAAAGCTTCTCACACTGGCTGGTCTGGCTTCAGTGGCTTCAAAAGAAAAGCCTCAGATGTAGCTTGTCCTTGTTGAAAACCGTGACATCCCCCATCAAACTACCTGTTTTGGTGATTTTTGAAGTATCCTCTGCACTTAAATGGCATTTTCTCCACAGTTTATTGCACAGTTTCTCTAGTTTATACAAAATAGAAGAGGTGCATGAATGATTAAATATATCATATATTTTTGCATTGTTTTATGTGTTAAAAGCAGCAAAAACATTGCATTCTCTGATGTGTCCTTACATTTACTCATAAATCACTGCAGATGCCCAAACGTTTAGAATCCCATTACAGCTGTATAAACAATACAAAAATCTGAACTTCCATTCAGCTTAATACAGTGGGTCTCAGTTTTCAGCCGTCCAGTTCACTAATATTAACCCTTCCATGCCACCAAAGCATGCATGGTGTGTGAGACTGAATCCAAGCATTCATAATGAGTTACTAATTAATGTTTGGATTAATCTGAATGACTGGGTTTGTGAATTGATTGATTCCTTCACAACGCAGTTGACTGTTCATTTTTTTCAGATTTTTGATTCTGTATTGAACTTGTCGCGCCCTCACCGTTGCCGTCTGGGGGGTGTGAGTATTTGCGCGTCCCTTATTAGCTTCCATGTGACCCTAAAGCCTGCTCCCTGGCTTTACCCACAGTGCACCACTGCACGCCCCGTAGACGCGGGACGAGTGCATTTGCACACGAGGCCGATTTATGAAAGTCTCTCACTGTCGGTATCAAGGTCACCCCGGACGGAGAGGAGACAGGAGCGGCGTGCCCAAGGCCATTCCCGTGCAGACGGCGATCATATTGAAATTAGCAAATGGACCGCACACTTCAGCTCTCTGCCCCATTTGTGGGCCCTTCCCTTCCTCAATGATATACCGACATGAACTGTGACGGAACATCACCATTTGCAGGACATCAGCGTGAGGAGGGGAGGGTATCTAACCACCCCTAGCCCCCCCCCAACACCCCCCACGTTCCTCCCTCGCCTCGCATCCTAAAATAAAATGGATTGACTCTTATTTATTTACAGCATGTTTTGCACTCATCCCATAACACTGTAAATTACCTGCATGGTCAAGGTTCCGTTCTCAGGCAAGGAGAGCGTGGGGGGGGGGGGGGGGGGACATAAAACATAAAGCATGTGATCTATAAGACATTTAATCCAGGAATCACATATGATCTGTCAATTTCCATATATCAAGCTTTATAGGTCATATTTTAAATACAAAATCACATTTATGAATATAAACGTGTGAATTACAGCTGGCCATGCGCATTATGCTGCGTAAAGTATGTCCATGAGCTCGAGACAACTAAGCAGGCCGGTATTTATGATTTTTGATCTCTACCGTGAGAACAAAGAAAGGGCGCACTAGCATCCGGCTCTCCGGCGTTAAATCAAGATCAGATTTATTTCCGAATGCCGTCCAGCTCTCAGTGATGCTCTGGTTCTGTGGACACTCAGGGCTGGACGGATGAACAGAAGAAAACCGGACAGGTGCCTTTAAAAGAAAAATAGCATTTTGTCTACACTGGAGCTTTGATCTTTCAGTTGTTGGCTACATTGCAACAAGCTGATGCATCGTTCAGAAATGTCATCAGTTCTTTTAGAGTGAGAGAGAGATAGAGAGAGAGAGAGAGACAGACAGACAGACAGTGAGAGAGACTGATAGAGAGAGAGACAGATAGAGAGGGGGGGCAGAGAGACAGAGAGAGAGACAAATAGAGAAAGAGAGAGAGAGGTAGAGAGAGAGAGGCAGAGAGAGAGACCGATAGAGAGGGGGCAGAGAGAGAGAGAGAGAGAGAGAAATAGAGAGAGAGAGAGAGAGAAATAGAGAGGTAGAGAGAGAGAGAGAGAGAGAGAGAGAGAGAGAGAGAGAGAGAATGGGTTTGTAGGCACTCATGAATGCCATGCGTGAGCGTCCCTGGGGACGGTGTGCCGGACTCCTGCTTGCTGCAATAAGGAGGATCTCCACCGTAATGGCAAACAAGTGCATTTCCTTTAAGGCCAGTGGAGATTTCTAACCTTTGGTTGACATGGAGAAAAGGTCAGGTCCATCCTGAGCGTCCGGCCCTGAGGAGCCCCTCACCATTTCTCTCCCTCCAGCCTGAACCCTGCCTGCGCCTCCCTCTGCAGCCGCACCCATACTGAGACTTTCATACCACAAGACCTGTAAAATACATCACCTCTGACGAGCCCCTCAGTCTGGTGTGGAATATGGGCTCCTTAGAAAAACAGGGACAGTGTTTGGCTTACTTTTCCTAAACAAGTTAATAAAGTTAAATTCATAAAATTATTTTATTAAAGTTCAGATAAAACATTGTAAATAACATTTCCTGATGTGTTCTGTTTTTTTGAAAATGTAAATATTTTGAGTAAACTGTCAGTTTTAAAATTAAAAAATATAAAAAATCCTTTACAGCGTGTGACTTGGGTTGTTGCAAAAAAATAAACAAATAAAGAAAAAGAAATTAATTTCTAATTAATTACTTTCTAATTAATATATATATATATATATATATATTGCTGTTGAGGAAACTTCTCTTTTTAAAGCTGAATATGCTTGTTTGTGTAATAAATAAATAAATATATATATATATATAATGTGTGCATGTGTAAAGAGACATTTAAGGCCATTAATGTTTTTTTTTTTTCATTTCTGAGTCTAGAACAAACTGGACTAATTTTGATTAAACCCAGAACTCCACCCTCCTTTCAACTAACCCAAATATAGTAACACCTGTTGTCCTCTGTAACAAGGTGAACATTTGTGGAAGTCTTTACACGTTCACACACACCAGCACTGCGACTTCAGCACCAGCGCATTTCATTATTAGGGACACTGTATGTCCAGTTGAGGTCCAGGCAACACCACAAAAACACAAAAAAGAAATGGGACGAGAAGAATGGACAGAATGGACAGAAACAAAACAGGACGACCATGAGGCAGGGACGTGGGGAGGAAGAGGAAAGAGCAAGAAGCCGGAGACTGATGAGGGAGCGAGGCTTATATTTTATTTCTGTGCCACAAGCTCTCCTGGGACGTTCGCTCGCTCCGTTTTCAATCCTAAGTGTAATTTGAGCCATCGCTTTATGCAAAGTGTATACTGCAGCTCAGTTCAAACCCAATCACTCACACTGACATGCAATTCTTTCCCGCTCATCATCAACAGCCAGAATAATGGAGCTCAGTTAGGAAATATAAAGGCCTGATCACACACTGATGGGAACGGCATCCTGATGCATAATCTGCAGACGCAACAGAGGAAAACGCAAAAACTGCTAACACACACACACCTCAGCATCTCCCACCACAGATCACACGTTAAACACACACTCCGGCTTCAAAGGCCTGATGGCTGGGTGTCTAATTGTAAAATGTAATACATTTGAAAAACTATTTAATGATATTTTAAACCCTTATGCGTTGTTTACCGTAGCCTGGTAAACACATCAGTGCTGATCAGTTCAGCTGTGTGGAAAGGTTGGTGCAGCCCAATCTAAATCACATGGTTTTTTTTATTTACTAATTGTAAATAAGTATATATCATTTATTCCACTGTGCTAAGTGTCTTACTGGCTGATGTCTTACTGCTGAATTTAAAGTATTGGACAAAAAAATGTTTAAAACATGATCAGCACAAAAGTAATATGCATGTTTTATGTTCAGTGCTAAAATATTGAAGTGTGTTTTTGGTATACGATGTGTTAACCTATTTTAGCTGAAAGATCCAACAATTGATGTAATTTTAGTGGGGAAATTAAAACATTTTGAATATGGCTGAATGAAGAAACACACAACTGCATTCCATTTCCTTTGTAAGCAACATTTACGCTCATCTGGTAAACTCAGCTGTTAAACAACAAAAGCTGTGAAACATTATAACAGAGTTAACTGGAGCCCACTGTCCATTCTGCAGCCAGCAGAGCTCATACTGCTCAGCTGCTTGGGCCTGTTTAATCTATGGACATATACTCAAGATTAATTTTTGTCATGAAAAAATGGGACTCTGCTCACCAGACGGACTGTGAAATAATGAAAAGTGTGCAATTTAAATTGTTTTTAAAAGCAAGGCCCATTTCATATAAGGAGGGACCTAATTGTTAAGTTTTTTAATGTGGAAAAAGAAAATTGCCTCGTATTAATTATATAGATTGGGGAATTAACTAATCCCATGAAAGTGTTTCATTTTACACAGGCCTTAATGGAAGTGCACAGACTGATATCATCTCACACCATCCCCTACAGTCATCTGACTACTGTAACTGAGGAACAGTGGACCCTGTAGAAGAGCATTCACATGCAAAGTGATATTAAATCGGCACTATGTATGTATATATACACATGCATATTTAGGGTATATATATATATATTTATATATGTATATATATGTATATATACACACACACATGTATTTTTGGTGAGTAAATAACACTGTAGTTTCACTTGTTCAGGTTCCATTGCTGTGTTTATATATGAAACAGTAAATGCTGCAGGAGTGCACACTTGCTGTGTATTGTATTATGGCTTCAGCAGGAGTCCAGTAGTCTTAGGGGAGGCACGGGTTGTGTGCAGTTCTTTAGTACAGGGCTGCAGCTCATGTCGCGCTGCGCTGGCTGGCGCTCCGGCTGTCCCTCTAAAGCTGCTGTGCTCTTCTGTGCCGGGTGTCTCCTGAGACCCGGGCTTCTGATCTTCCGCCACTTAAACAGGAATGTGCTCTGCAAGTGGGGCTCAATCAGAGAGGCTCTAAACTGAGTGGACAAGCTGAAGGCCATCATCGCAGCCTGCTGACCATCGAGGCAATGAAGCATCGACAGCAGCCGCTCTTTTACACTCGCCTCTGGCATGAAGGAGGACCTCAGTGTGTGTGCAGTTATTCCACCAGGCCTGACAGATAAACACAGGCGGTGACACACAATGCGGACATACATTAGAAGCTAATAGATTTTAGGTCATTTCTATATACTATCTTGATTTTAGTGTTAATTTGGGGCATAAAAGAGAAGTGCAGGTCTTATTTCAGCAGTGAGGGACTGTGCTGTGAAGAATAAGTGAACGTTCAGTGTGCTACAGTTGTCCCAAGAGGGAACAGAGATGCTTTGAGGGCAGCAGGCCTTTCCAAATCACTGCGCTTCAGTGTGGACCAAACACACACACACCCACACACACACTCCCACACACACACACACACACACACACACACACACACACACACACACACACACACACACACACACACACACACA
>JBBJLR010000001.1:25689853-25701714 GCA_037577145.1 Brachypetersius gabonensis
ACACACACACACACACACACACACACACACACACACACACACACACACACACACACACACACACACACACAAGAGAAAAGCAGTCGCAGTATGTTTGGGAGTATATCTTTTCTTTGTTCCTTTTCTCATTTTTGACATCAAAACAAAAAAAGTAATGTGACACAGGAATCGTTAAATGAACAATCAGAGATATTATTGTACAGTGCAGCCAAAGTGATATAATACACACAATAAATATTTTTTTTTTCAGGAGAAAATAAAATCCCTTTTTTCATTTTCGACAAGAGAACACGGCGGGACCAATTCTGACTGTTATCACAAAGGGGTTTGGAAGAAGGGGACACTTGGAGAAAATCGTCATTAACTGACTTAGTGATTGTTGTTTTGAGACAAATATCCTTCATTTAATAGAAGCTGAGGGCTGAGATCAGAAAGGTGAGTTGCTTGTTAAAAGCACAGCTTTCATAGAAGTTGATACTAGGAAGAGAAATATCGCCGATTTAAAAACGACTCCATGATGAAATGGTTAAGACGTCAAAAGTCTTTCAGAGTAGGCTTGGTGTGAAATCCATACTGATACTGAATGGAACCAGATGTCTGAAGAGTTTAATGCCTTGAAAAACTCCCACCACAGGATTTTTGCTGTTTATGTACATGTATACCTTACATATAAACACTCAGAAGTTGTGTGGGTTCTCTAGTGGTTTGGATAGTGAATAAAATGCCTTTCGTGGACATCAGGACCCCTGTATCCATTCACCACCACTGTAAAATAATCACTTAAGTATTATACCATTTAACACCAAAACTAATCTGAAAGATAATTATTGAATTATACAGAATCTTTGCCGTGTAAAGTTGATTTGGAGCGAGAAAGCGGGCGAAAGACTGACAGACAGATAGAGAGTGTGGGCACGAAAATCTATGCAGAGAGTGGCAAAGTGCAGTGTCCGTATTAGAGCAGATGTAAATAGAGCAGGTGCCGGGGGCAGTGGTGCTTATTGACAGTCTGCACTTATATACAGCACTGCCCTCTTGAAAACGCTAGAAAACTCTACAGTACAGGTGCCGATCGCATGTGCACCCAGTGCTTTCCGACTCTTTGCTTCCAAATTGAGAGTCTGGATGAGTGATGAGGTAGTTGCATGTTTCAGTTCAGAGTGACTCATGCTTTGTTCCAAAACTAGGGGGGCGGGGGGCGTCAACTCTAATAGTGTCCCGTAGAGACGTTTTAATCTCATCTTGCAAAAAAGAAACGTCTTCTGAAAGATTTGACATGGCAAAATCATGGCATGATTTTAGTCAGAATCGGTCCCTGTTGTTGCCCACATATTATGCACAATAAAAAGAAAAATGCCCTGTATTACATTGTCTTTATCTGCCTGGCGAAACCCACAGCTCGGTGGCCACTTCAAGTGTAGACAGTTTGGTGGAGGGGCTCACGACCATCCTCCTTTAAGTAGCCAATGAGTGTACAGCAATGATATAGCGAGCGAGCGAGCTGGCCACCACCACCCTTCACCATGCCAGTTCCTTTTGATCACAGTATCAAATTGTGACAGCGCCACAATTTACAACATCACATAAAATGACATCAGTAGTATAAGCCATTCCCTTCCCGGCGGACTCTCTCAAAGCGGAGGATCAAGGGGTGACGCAAGTCTACAGTACTGAACTACGTTTCCCATCATGCACCACAAAGGTCGAACAAAAACAACATGGCAGCTCTACATTGCGGAGCAGAATTCGCACGATTGCCGGGATGTTGGCGGTTCCTGTCGTCCGTGGCCGTTTTGCACTGATGGAACCTTTCGGTGGGGAGGGTTTAGGGGGTAATTAGCTGTTTATGTAGATGCCTGCTTCAAAGCCCTATTTAGCAATCAATGCGTCAGCGCTATTGTGTCAACACGAGGTCAAGAGCCCCCGCCACCTTCGGAGGCCTAAAAATAAAGCTGGTGTGAAAGACCTGCACCTGCTGCTCACCTTCATTCGGATGCATTGCTATAAAAGTGCCGGGACTATAAAAAGTCCGAGCTGCTGCTAAAACGGGCCGAGCAGATGCTGGGCACCTTGCTTCCTCTGTGCGGGATGGCTCTACAGGCGGCTTAGCGCGCCCAGAATAGTTCCTTTGACATATGGGCCTCTGATTGTTTGAACACGGAATCTGGTGGACCTCTGCCACCCGGCATAAATCCTTTGATACCTCCTCCCCTCCAGCTCACCCCAATCCCGGCCCACCTCCCCCACCAATCCCTCACTCATCTTTCACTCTGCCCAAATCGGGGCCGTTCGTCAGCCTGCCAGCAAACATTTAGCACCAGCTTACTCCGCGACCAAATCGGGGTTGGAGGAAAACATCAGCAACAACAACGACGACGACAACAACAAACAAAAAAAATGGGCCACAGTGCAAACGGCAAGCGGTGCGTTTATTGCCGAAATGCACTCGCCTGCACACGTAACATATCAAAGGGTACTGTGTTCTAATGGCAGCAGCATCGAAAAGCAGTCAGAGGAGTTGAAACCAGATCGCCCGTCCCGTCAGCTCCCTTTATTGCTGAGTTTTACTACAGAGTAAGACAAGTGACTATCTGGCTACGCTAGTTTGGTTAAACATGTTTACCAGTTGTGTCTTCCTGCACGTGGTGTGATAAATCAATGCTGCAGGGATCACCGTTCTGAAGAGGTATATCCGAGGACGTTTCAACCAAAAAAGAGCTCATGTTTGTTTGCGGATTACTCCACTTCCCCACAACGATCTCGTCAAAGCAAGACAGCAATGGCTGTCGATTCCCCCACCTCCAACCTCCCCCCCACCCCCACACCCCCACACCCCTCGTGCAGTCATCTCATTTTATCGCACTGTGATGAATATTTACAAGTCCTGGCGTAGTCCCGGTAACGTCCAAAGGCCGAACGTTCGCACGCGTTCGGCTTGAGATGCTCCACAGTTTATCTAGTGGTTCGGGTTATAATTATGACATGTATAGAGATGCTTTCAAAACTGAAAAATTAAAAAAAAAAAAAAAAGAAATACCACCCAAAACCCCCCAAAAAGCATCCGACCACCTTATCGAGAAAGATCTGAGTTCTTCTTCCATACATAACCACAGACCATAAAGAAACAAACAAACAAAAAGCAAAAATCATTTACTGTACAAGTACATAGGATTTGTTATATATTTTAAATTTTTATTCTTCATTTATATTTATACTTAGAGTTTTTTTTCCCATCTCGTTTCCTTTTTTTTTCCTGTTTGTATTCAGATCTTCTTTAAAAACGTCTCTTGTCCGTGAGAGACAGAGGGAGACAGGTTTGAAAAGACAGGACGGGGAGAGAGGTGAGTCTATGAGCTGTCTGTGGATCAACAGTGCGTCTCCCCCCGTGCCTCTCCTCGGCTAGTGTGTCTCTGAACGCGCCCCCTTTAGCCTTTGCCGCGGCGACGTGATCGCGGCCGTCGTGCGTAAGGCCGCTCAGACCTTGGCCTCCAGCATTTCCAGGAATAGTTTGTGCATGGGCACCTTGCCCTGCACCTTGATGCTGTAGAAGTGCTGCACCGCCTTTGTGGCCGTCTGCCGGAGCAGCGGCAGGGTCATTAGCAGCTTCCCGGCCCGCCGAGGATCCTCCGCGTGCTGCCCGCTCTCATAGTCCTGCAGGGCCTCGTGAAGAGCGTCCTGGAGCTTCTGAACCGCCTCCACATCCTCTATGTGCATGGAGTCTAAAGGAGGGATGAAAGACACAATATTAAACTTTATATTCAACTTCCCTCTGACATGCATTCATTCATCAGAAATCAAACAAATCCTCAAATTGTGATCTATTATGGTAGACTAATAGACAGAGCATTTCATTCCCACAGTGTTTTACTTCTCACACACACAAACAGTCCACAGTGCCCTCGCAGAGGTTTACTGTCTGAAAGATCAAGTCGCTGAGATTAAATATAAGCTAACAGAGAGAGGCTCAAATCAGTGGAATCTTTTTTAATATTGTGCTATTTTAATATTAACCAGAGAGAAACACAACATAATCCCATATAAACAAATATCCATTAATTAAAAAGGTAAATAGTGAAATACTGGTTAAACGTAGAGGCAAAAATCTGAACAGACTTTATAGCACTTCAACACTGACAAGGTTCAGGAGAAACACATTCAGTCAACATACAAGATCACGCTTTACTGCAAAAGGGCACAAGGTTGGTGTCAGAATCTTTAAAAAGGAGATCCAACATTCATAACTTTGAACAAAAGTTGATAAAACAAGACATTTTTGATCATTTCTACTGCTTTACTCATCATGAATGTAAAAAACCTGATGTAAAAGGTGACCAGTATTTTTTCATTCATTAAAAAAGTGACACACGTGTTTGTTCCAGTATTTGGTATCAATTTAACATCAAGAATTTTACACTTGATTTTATTACAAATCTTTTTCGGTATTTATTAAAGATATATTGTTTTATTTGAAAAAGGAAAAAAATCACAGTAGATATAAATACTCTTATCTACTGAAATTAGTTAAAATTTAGTCAAAAGGAGAGTTAAGTAACTAAGCATCTAAAAACCATCCATAAGGATACTTACATATATAAAAAACAAAAAGTCTGTGCTGCAGAAATTCATTACATACAGCCTCTAGTCTCTACATGTAGGACTGCTGCGAGTCTGAGTTCTGTCACTCAGTGAATCATTTCCTACAAATTAGTAAGTATTTCAACACGCATCCATACAGAGAGGCCATGGGTTTAACTCTCTGCCCATATCACCTCTCATACACACACACACACACACACACAAACACACTCGTACACGCAGGCCAAGTCAAAGCCAGTGATTGTTAAACTCTGTCCTACACCCTGGCCTGCCTCACCACAGTGCATATTCTACCATGTGGGCCGATAAATTTGTCAAAAATTTTAATTCAATGACTGGAACAACTGTATTCCCAAGACCCTGAGACTTTTCTCGCCCGCCTGATCCCCCAGCACTGAAGGATTGAAGTCGACCGCGTTTGAAACAAGAGAGCGAGGCGACGACAATGGCTGAGAAACAAACTCCGTGTGAAGGCCGCGAGGGCAGAGACCAAGAAACACCATTTCATTCTGCTGCCCTGTCGCTACAATCTTATGCAAACGTTTATGCACCCCTAGTCTAAATAATATAACACTACATTACATTCATTTGGCAGATGCTTTTATCCAAAGCAACTAACAACATGAGGGAGTAGGTAAACATGAAATAAGATAACATGAGCATTTAATACACAATTACTGTTTACTTGCTATGTTAACATACTGTTAAAAAAACAGTCGTGGTACAGTTTATATACTGTGTTTTTTCCTACTTTAGAAATGAATTTAGAAAATGATTAGAAATTGTGCACAAAAAATAATTTAATACAATTCAAAATGTATACAATTCAACTATTTCAAAATGTAAAACATATTTAAGTGTGTATGAATAACTTATTTTGAAAGAAAACAAAACATGGGTGTTTTTGCTCATATTAATCCTTTTCATCCCCGGCATGACGGGTCAAATGGAGAAATTCTGTCGGAAGTGCGGACTCTAAGCTTTCAGTCGATACCACATTAGTGTTTGTAAGTGTGAGGGAGGACATTAATGTCGAGTTCAGACGAAGCACATCTGATTTGAGCGAGACAGATTTTCGCAGCCTGAATGGCAGAAAGCCATAAGAAATCTGACTTTGAATCCAAATGGATGCAAGCCACTTTTGTACATGATATGAAACATATTATAGCTTAGGCATGCAGAGCTGGAGCTTTAACAGATGTTTAAGAAACGTATTTTACCGGGTGCTGTAGTTTCACAGTAACTTTCAATAAAGATCTGAACTTGATTATTAATAGTAAGGCCTATTAGACTTTTACATCTGCTGACCAGGTCATCTGACTCGAATGTCATGTTTTACTGGTTGCTGAAAAGTGCAGCACAGTCGTGAAGTACGCCATGCCAGCTAGCTGGTTATAGTTGTTGATTAACACATAAATACTGAAGCTCATAAAGGCTACTGTTACTCACAGGTGTTTTCTTATTATGGCAAACTGGTGTGGACATGCAATCAAATCCAGGCACATAAATCAGCTTCGGTCACTTGCACTTTGAAATCTGAACTCATGTATCTGAATTTGCATGAGAACCAGAACAAGAATTTGAATTTTGGATCTCAAATCTGAACCTGATGCTGTTAAATGTTGAGCTTGTTCACTGTACCAGGTTAACACACTCAGGTCCCTACTGGAGGCTGCACCGGGTCCTCAGCAACATGTTTAGTGTTTCTTCTCTGTCTTTCCACATGTGCCACCATGCGTGCGTGTGTGTGTGGCTCAGATGGAGAGGAAAGTGTGAGTGTGTATGTGTCCAGGAGATAGAGTGTGTAAGGGGAGCATTAAAAAAACAACTTTGAAGAAACAATTTCCTTGCAATCCATCAGAGAGCCCCCGTCGATCCAATTGATAAACTGCTAATTACAAAATCAATCGCTATGAATTTTCACCGCTGTCAGACAGAGGCGCTCCCGCGAGAGCCTTCAAACACACACACACACACACACACACACACACACACACAAACGCACTGCCCTCGTTCAGGCGGCCGGCACACACACTCACACACTCACGCTCCTCTGTCTCCCCCACCCCTCCACTCCCTGCTCAGAAAGGTCTGTCAACTGAATGCAAAGCAAAGGCCACCCTCAGCATTTTTCATTTTTCTCACAAACAAAAAGAGAGTGAGTGAGATAGAGAGAGAGAGAGACAGAGAGAGGAAGAGAGAGACAGAGAGAGGGATAGAGAGGGAGAGAGAGAGGGTGGGGGGAATAGAGGGAGAGAGAGCTTGCGGGTCTCTGTCCAGACATTGATCAGAGAGGGACAGAGCGTGCTTCTGAAAAGCAAGCTGTCGATACAGGCCCCTCGTCTTCTGCCCCGGAACAAACGAGGCCCATCACTCCCTGATACTCATTCCATTCGACTTAACACATTTTATTGACAGGCCCTGTGCTCCTAATGAAATGTTAAATTTATCTCCTGTGGCTGCAGGGTCCCCATGGCTACTGTTATGGAGATAGAGAGAGGGAGAGAGAGAGAGAGAGGGAGAGAGAGAGAGAGAATGGAGGAATGCCACAACACGGAAGGCATTCAATTAAAAGCCTGGCACATCCCCCTCCCGCTCTCTCTCTCTCTCTCTCTTTCTGTGTGTCCTTCATGTTTATCTCAGCTGTATCAATCTAGAGGACCCACCTCAAGATTAAGCAGATTAAGGAACACACATGATGCTCCTAATTCTTCTGTGTTTTGTTGCTCAATGTGTTAATTTGATTACAAAGTTTCAATGCAACCCAAAAATGACAATATTACAGATCTGTCTCATATGGCTTCACTGTTTGAACGCATTGCAGTGCATGAATGGGATAATTTAAGGGCCGGTATCCTGTATTGTTCTTGCAGTGATTTTCCTTAAAACAAAAAGAATTTGATCTCTTTTGGTCCCTGCAAAACAGGCTGCATTTGTTACTATACCTTTAAATCTGACTTATGTAAATGATCTCTGTCCTGATTGGTGGCTCTGTACTGTATTTAAAAAGCAGTCCTTCAGCACAAATGGGTGGGAATGAGCTGCTCTAGACTAAACCGATACATGTAAATTAGTTTTTTTGTGACATCACAAAAGCAATAACTTCAAAACTGGCTGTTTGAACAGTTGAGTGTAAAAACTGATCTGTGAATTGTACCTTAGCAGTGTTTACATAATATATCATACTCATCTGTTTCAAACACGCAAGGACAGTTTAGGACCCTTAAAATATCCAGCAAAAGGCACCCAAATTCCATGAGAATAAAAGTGTACAGAATTCATGAGTCGGCTTGTGATGTCATCAAGCTGTTTCAGTGTAAATCATTTTTTAAAAATCAGCAATTTCCAGCATTTTGCATGTTATATATGGGCACTTATAAGAACATGGAGGCTTATTTCTGTGGTTTATTTTGCAGAATAAATCCAAAGAGTGGTCCTTCTGTACCTGAGTTGGCGAGGGCAATGGCTTTAAGTGTGACAAATTCCTCCTTCTCCACCTTCAGCTTCTTGTACTTGCGGACGAGCTGCAGGATGGACACGTAGAGGTCCAGCAGGCCTGTGAGTCGCGAGTGCTCCTCGTCCATCACGTAGTCCTCCGCGTACACCAGCTCATCCTCGTACGGCAGCGAGCGGAACACGATACTCAGGATCAGGATCTCCATCCAGGCGCTCTGCAGTAGACTCATCTGATCTCCCAGAGACAAGCTGGAGAAGCCTGAGGGCACAAAGCAGAGATGATGGTAACTTTTAGAGCTCACAGAAATTAGCAGTCAAGCAATTACACTACTGGTAAGGCCTTCAGGAGCTGGACTGAAGGGCTAACCGGTCCCAATAATCACAAAATTAAATACTGACAGAATCAACCAAACACATTCATATTTACAATGGGTGGAACGAACTCAGTCAAAAGTCATTTCAGCCTTCAGCAAGCCCTACACAGGGGTCTGAGAATTAAGTCATACCTAACCAAACGTTGTTAGAAAACAGTGGTGACTGCTCTATGCTAGTTGTAGCTCTTTGCAGAGTCACTGTAAAACTGCAAATATAAAGCTCAAATATAAGTTAATGTCTGTCAAGCTTCAGTTAGAACATGAAATGTCCTTTACAAGCTTCAGATGTTTGTTTTTAATCTCAAATCTTGGTACTATAATACTATTAGTATCCCACAGGGGCGTCAGAAGAAATTGGCATTACCACAGAGGTCCTTTTGACATTTAAGGGGGCCTGGCTCCAACAGTAAGACCTCTGTCAGGAATAATGCAGCGACAGCAGTTATATTCAGTTAATATTCACCGATTGTACCCGGTGAGGGAGCCGCACAGTGACAGGAGGAGGTAAGGAGATCCAGGTCGAGGGAAGTAAATAAAGCCGTGGGCCTTTTCTGAGGCCTTTGTGTAACACAAGCGGAGATGAGCCTCCTGATCAGCAGTCACTTCCACACAAATCAGAGCCAGAGCCTGAATAGCATAATGAACCGCACAGCAGACACTAAAAAAAATAACAACAATGCTACTCGGAGAGGCAAATCACTAAGGCCTGGCGGGGTAAGTGATTTGAAAGGGGCCGAAGACACAGTGTGTCATGGGGATGCGCCGATAACCATCTCATTCTTTTTTTCCGATGCCCTCAGCTGTCGATAAACTCTTCACATCCCTCTGCCAGGCCTGCAACTCCCCCACTTCTCCTTCCCCTCGCTCCGGGCGCCTCTATTTTGACAGTATATTAGCCCCCCTCGTAGGCTCTGATGATTAAAATGATTGCTTTTACAAGTTTACCGTTGCAATCCTATCTGCCCCCTTGTGATTAGGGAGGTGATAGATTACAGTATTGACTGGGTCACGCGCCATACCTGCCTCCAATGTTTTCCCTCTTTCATATAAATGATCTCATTGAGGAAGAGTCGAAGGGGTGATGTTTATCTGCTTACCGTGTGACACTTCAGAGTGCTGGGCAGGGAGGGAGGGGCGGAAGAGAGCGAGAGAGGATGGAGGAGAGAAGGAGAGAGAGAGAAGAAGAGGCAAAGGAGAAAAAAACGGGGGGTACCCGAGTGTTTAATTTCCCTTATCAGAGGGGCGAACACTGGCTGTGCGTGCTGGGGGATACATTAATTAACAGATTGTGATCGGAACTGCAGGGCCCCTCACAATGTGAAGGGGAATCAATAGGGCCAGAGTGGAGGTGGCAGGGAGAAAAGAAAAAGAAGACCAGGACAGCACCCCGCCGACAACGCCTCGCCCGCATCCGAGCAGCAAACTCAAGGCTAATCATCAAAAGAGGGCTGTCAATAGCAGTTTAATTAGCCCAGTAATGCATTTTCATCTGTAATCAGAATCTTAAGGGAATAGTTCAGTGGGAAATCAAATGTTCACTGTTTCCTCACTTATGTCAGGTGTGGTCAGTCAGCTGTAAATTTTACCTCTTCAGTTTAGAGCTGGAGCTAAGAGGCCTATATTGCTAACAAACAGAAGTCAATAGTCACCCAAATCACTAGTTTCAACAAAGTCACACAGTGCGTTAGGACTTTGTGTCTGCTTTGTGAATACTGGCACTGGTGGTGTCTGAACTACCCTGTAGTGGTGAAGTTTTGTTTTACAGTTCTTTTACAACTCAGAAAGTTATACTGTGTCCTACAACACATGTTTTAACAGAAAGTCTGAGTGCTATTGACTTCTGGGGTTTGTCAGTATTAGCAACATTAGTTTTACAGCTACAATACTAAACTAAAGCAGCTAAATGTGAGCTACAAACCTGTCACGGCTGATCTTGAGGAAAAGGAAAGTTTGGAGCATATGCATATGTTTTTTTGTTTTCCTACGTTAAATAAATAAACATTTTTTTTGTAACTGAGTGTGTGCAGTAGGTTCTGAGGACCAGTGGGAGAAATTTAAGGATGCCTTATCACTACGCCGACTAATCCGTGCCAATTCACCAAGAAGGTATGAGTTAATTAAGGAATTTTTAACTGAGTCATTGGGTTTATTGGGTAATGGCCTTCATCAAACATTTAAAGGCTCTTCATTTATTTCTACTGAACATTTACTGCACATCAGAAACCCGGTCAGATGCTGGGCTCTGGCCTGTCGGCCGTTTCGTTGCGATGCATATGCAACACAGATTGATCAGCGCGTGAACTTTGAATGACAATCACAGACAGGGCTTAGGCTACCAGAAGAGATCACAGCTCCCCCCGGACCCGGCAGGACGATCGGGGGCGAGGCACATGTTCAGCATGCACGCAGGAAGCAGAAACATCCCCTGAGCAACACACACACACACACCCTCAGACTCTAAACACCCATCACACTCGGCAGCCCGCAATTACGCGCCGCGCTGAAAGGCCTGCATTTAATCGTCTGCCGCGGACTGCTGCGATGGAAAAATGTGTAACGCTGTGTGCTGTCCACCCTGCCCCTCTCTCTCTCTCTCTCCTCTCACAGTGCCGAATAATCACTCCAAATGGGATCTTCTGTTTTTTCCCTCCACTTTTTTCCACTCAATTTAATCGAGTAATGAAGTGACTTCCCGGCTCCCCAGGTCAAACGGTGCTCAGGCCGCGCTGCTGCTGCCGCGGAGCCTTGCTGAAGTACTTTGAGGAGCGAGTGATTCTCCCTCTCTAATGAAATATCAATATTTACATCTTCATTTCCAACCAACTGCCTCTGCATGCTCTGACCAAACATGACACAATATTGACCAAGTTGGGCAGCCTGCCTGCTGCGCCTGCCCCTGGGCGCTTTAGCAAATAGAGTGCCTAGCGTCGATGGGCATTAGCCTATCAGTGCATTAGCTTACGTGCTGGAAGCAGCACAGATGTGTTCTTCCTATCACTCACCACAGAATCAGCAGTAATCTCACATAGCTCTGTGCCCTTTTGCTGGAATCCTGGAAATCCTGTGTTTTGCATCTTGTGTATAAAACCAAGATGCAGTCGGTCCAAACAACCCCAGGGTTAATATACAAAAAGTCTAAAAACAGATTTAAGTGTGACATGCAAAAGAGTGCCTTTATTTTAGCCCACTTATAGAATGTCCATTGCATTGCCTGCTGTCAGAACAAAGCTTTGCATGTTCATTTTTAATTTTTATGGTATAAATAATTTTATATATAATACTAGCTGACTTTTAACTTGTGTTAAAATGTCATAATGAATAGACTAATTGGAAGAATCTAAACCTTATAGATAGATATACAGACAGACAGACAGACAGACAGACAGACAGACAGATAGATAGATAGATAGATAGATAGATAGATAGATAGATAGA
>JBBJLR010000001.1:25713186-25728847 GCA_037577145.1 Brachypetersius gabonensis
GTGTGTGTGTGTGTGTGTGTGTGTGTGAGAGAGAGAGAGAGAGAGAGAGAGAGTTAGTCACAGAGAGAAATTCTAGCAATACAATTAGATTATTTTTCATATTACATAAATGAGAGCTAGAGATAAAGAGTGTTCACTATGCTATATTTATATTTAATCTGTGGTGCTATTTATTTGTTTATTTAAGTGCTGAAACGGGTGGGTGATGTGTGAGACGGATATTTAGTGTCAGTGTTTGGTTTCTCTTGAATAGTAAAATGTATTAAGATGTTAGGGATGGCTGATGGTATCGACATTATATCGTAATTTCCAGAAAATTGCAAAACACACACACAATTGCTATTATCATGTTTGTCATTCTACTGTAAAACTGTATCTCAGTAATGCGAGACCTTCACCTGACCCTGACCTTAACCTCACTGAGCAAAATGCAACTTTTATGCTCCTTGAGGTTTTCTTTTACTAAAAATGTGGCAAAACAGCCCATGGTCTTACGAGGACCGGCAAAATGCCCCAACTTCTATTCCTACCTCTATAAGGACCTCACAAAGAGATAAATACAGGCACATACACGCACGTATAAATCTAGCACCAGTAAAACATGTATAGAAATGTGAGTGTGTGCACTGGAATCCGTATCTTGGAGAAACCAAACAATGCAGGACCAGTCAAGAAGTTCCATTTGTAGTCATTTTGAACTGATCTGAATACAGTGAGAGCTGTAGAGATCTTACATGGTTTCTTGGCTGGGGGCGGCAGTGTGAGGCCCAGGTAAGCGCTGTTCTCCGTGTCAATCCTCCTCTTATACTTCTGCCTCCCTCCTCGCACACGGTCCAGACGAACACCTGCAAGACCAAGAACAGCAGGTTACACACACACACACATAAACACAAATACACACCTGCAGTGGGCCAACTGTATTTTAAATGCATTCTACGATGTGGACAAAAAATAAATGAATAGGTATGGCAGCTCTTCTTCTATCCTGATACTGAAACCTTGATTATTGATTGTCATGTAGGTCTAATATATTTTGATCTAAGTAATCTTAAACTTTACATGTAGCTGTTTTAACTGTAGAATCAGGTTTTTCATATAGGATTAGCATATAATATATTAGCACATAGGATTATAGGATTAGCACATTATATTTTCATATAATGTCCTGCTCAAACAATTCAAACAACACCACCAACCCATAGCAAAACGAAGGAAAAGATAGTGTGTGCTTTCTCAGGATGGATTTGTTGCAGGACTGGAACAGACTTTTTCTTCCCTCAATATTCGTTCCAGAACTGAATATATATGATAGAGTTGTGGGGTAATGCTTATCCCAAATACCTCATTTTTAACAGCTACGTTTAGGAGTCTTTAAATAAAAATATATTAGACCCACATCACAATCAGTGCTGTTCTGTCAATAACTTTCCAAAGGTTAACAAGTAAAAAAATGGGTAAGTGGTAAAATCTTTTTACAGTGTGTAAAATCTTTGGACGATAGTGTATATCATCACTTTACGAATATCGAACCAATAGGTATGGGATTAAAATTATCCCTGTTACTTAACTTAAAACTTTTTGGGAGATATGGCCTAAAATAATATATTGATGCATCATTTTACCATATTTGCAGAAAAGCTGATTCCATTATGCAAATGGTTTTCACAGCATCTAAATCCCCCCCCCCCCCCCACCACCCATTTCACAGCACTCATACACACCCAAATGTGCGCACACACACTTAAAATCCTCTGTGGTAACACTATCAGAGTGTAAATAAATAATTTCATCTCCTCAAAGGCTATTTAAAACCAAGAAAGACTGGCATACAAGCCACTCACACCAACATACACTGACCAGTGTGAGTCAGACACACAGAGAGAGAGAGAGAGAGAACGAGAGAGAGAGACAGACAGAAAAAGAGAGAGACAGAGAGAGAGAGATACAGAGAGAGAGAGACACAGAGAGAGAGAGAGGAGAGCGAGAGAGATACCGAGAGACACAGAAAGAGAGAGAGAGAGAGAGAGAGAGAGAGAGAGAGAGAGAGAGAGAGAGGAGGTGTCCAGTAGAGGCAGGTTGGGCTGGTGTGTGTCACGGCGGTGGCAGAGCTCCATATGTGAGAGCTGAGCTATGTGCTGCTTCTGCTCCGCTGTCACACTACAGAGCCCGCACCTCGGCCTGCTGCACAACAAACACATGAATATTTAAACCGGGGTCAATGATCTCACAGACAGGCCCTCTAATTATTTAGCTTTTCAGCAGCGGCCGCCGAGCATGCTAACCAGACACTCGCTCATTTCATACACACACACACACAGCGGCGGCGGCGGCGGCGCGTACACACCAGAGCACAGCCAGTCATGAAATTTAGCACACTGTGCTTTAGCAGGCCGTGAGTGAGCGCCCACACGCTCCCAATAAATCAGCTTGGTTTTATTTAACCAACCCCAGCAGGACGAGTGGAGAAGCTTATCAGGGTGCTTCTTCCGCCGAGCCCACCAGCTAATGTAGCACAATAAACGCCACACCGCTCATCACAACATCTGTTATTTATTAGCCAATTATTTGATAAGAATGCTTTTTACATTTTTACATTTCACATAATGCAAATGCACAACCTCTAATATCTGAATCTTTCATAGACTATTTATAAGAGTCTCATTTCATTTAATAGAAAACAACTATTCACTTCTGTTTATGTGGATGAATTATTAAGCTAAAAGGTTTCAAATCTACAGCATTAAGCAAATGCTACACTAAAAGAAATACTATAGAAATGGCCTGAATAGTTTAGGGAGAGCCTAAATAAGTCTAATACTCAAGAGTTCAATCAGTGCATTGGTATTTGATTCTGTATTTAATATTCAGAAGCTTTTTAATGGCCGAAACCATGACATACCTCAGCAAATAAAATTAGCCAAACAAAATAAAATGATAAAAAGCTTATGACTAAATATGACGACATAAGAAATAAGAGATAACATAAGAAATAAAACTCATTCATTACAAATTGAATACACCCTTATTGTCTATCATCTTAAATAAACAGTTATAAATGAGAGATTACAATCGCAGCTTCTATTGAAACATATGGCGTGCCCGCAGCTGGCTATTAATATAATGTTGCTGCCTACAGGATATATATTCAACTACAACAATAAAAAGTATAGTTTAAAATGACAGGTGTGATTTTAAGTACTCTAGGAGACAAAAGATATTGAAAGTAAAATGCTTTTAAAGTGGTTTTTGTGCATAGCCAAACATTTACCCATCAAAACCATGGTCTCATCAACAGACTGAAAAAACCCCAAAAATATATATGTATTTTGCAGACCTAGAAATAATATTTCCTTTGATCACATTTTGACTTTGCTATTGAGTCAGAAATGGCAAATGTGGAGTTATTGTGTCTCATTCAGTTTTCACTTGAGAGTGGTATGTTGAAAGAAATGGTCCTAAAACAACCTTTGGGGAGGCTCCCAGACAGATTGAGAGTCTGGGCCAAGACACTAGCACTGACTCTTTGTGGTTGCTTATCAAAGTATATAGAGGAGGAATCTACAAGTTTACTTGATCTTGATATTTCAGAACAGTAACGTTTGGATTCTGTAAACAGTGACAGACATAATTGCCAGGTTGCACCAAAGGTCATGAAAAGTTCATGGTTGTTCAGGACTGTAAAAACAAACTGCTTACTTTCAGTAGCTGTGTCTCATTCTGCAGCGCGCTCAGAAGTAAACACCCCCCTTTGGAGTACTGAGGGTGTAAACCGCTGAGATTTCTAAAATAAAACTCATAGAGATAGAGATCTCTGGAAAAAATATATACATTTCCTGGACTGTGGGCAGACAAACTGAACCCTCCTCCTCTGATGTTCAGGTAGTTTTAATGTTAGGATTGTACAGGTGAATCACGCCTTAAAGGAATAAATAAAAATACATGGTCATACAGAGCAATGGGGGATAAGGCAAGAGGCTGAAGAGACACAGCTCAGTGCCTTCAAGCACATCCTCAGCTGTCGAATGGGGGAGCACTCGCTAAATGATTTCATCACATTAGAAGCAGACAGAGGCAAATGAGGCTAGAGTGTTACTACTGAACATTATGCTAATTTCATTCCCCTTTTCCCTTTAAAAAATGAAACTGGGGGGCAGGAGAGGAGAGGGAAAAAAAGAGCATAGACGGACCCCTATTACACCACCACCTGAAATACAGCAGGACACAGCGAGCTGATTAGCGCCTGATCTCCTAAGGAACTGCAGGTTTGCTCGGGATGAATAAGGAGGAACGCACCCCCCAAATCACACAGGATCAGAAATATGTAAATATTTACATATCTCACTTAAAAGGCATCAGTTCGACACCCCTCAGTCATTCCCTCTTTCCGGAGAGGACCAAATGAATCCAGGATAATCGTGCACACAAACCAAGAGCTGCTCAAACAAACCGCATGATGGTTTTACCAGAGGAATGAGGAGATTTCTGTTACTTATATAAATTATTTGATTCCCTAGAAACAGAAATCTGATTAGGATTGTCTTTCAATTTCCTGACACTGACAACCCACTAACCTAATTACCCACTGGTCCCTGTGGTCCCTCCCTTCCTAGCAAACACTGGGAGATCATTAGATGGTTGTTAAATTGCAGTAAAAATCTCATTTCTCCCAACTGCAACTTTAATTCCGCCGACAGACAGTGGGCAACACAAATATGAGAATATTTACTTCTGAATATGGCAGCGCAGTATTAATCCAATACTGAAATCAAATCAGACCCGACACACTGCCCTCCGGCTACATTATGTAAGAAATAAAATAATCCTCGTATGAGTATTTTGAACAAATTAGTGTCGATGAGGTGCTCCAGTGTGGCCAATGAGTGGCACGGGCTGGTTCAGGTCTTCTGAGGGGGATGGAAAATTTTGGTGTGTTAATTTTGATGTCATCATGTTCTACTGTTTCCTCCCTGTTCCTCTGAGGCTCTCTGGTCCCACAGAGCAAGCGGTGCATTGTGAGCCCACGTCTCTCCATGTCACATGTTAGTGTCAGCTATGGCAAAGCCGGTGTGAAGATTCCGAGGTACATGGGTGCCTGTTTTAATTAGAACAGTGCCTGCCATAATTAACAGATGCTGACAGGAATTAAAGCTTGGCACTAACCAGTCTCCCTTACACTCGGAGAGGGTCAGAGAGAGAGAGAGGGAGGGAAGGAGAGAGAGAGGGAGGGAGAGAAAGAGAAGAGAGAGAGAAGAGCTCACTAGTGGAGCTAATGGAAAAACAGTGACTTATCACACTACTCTCATACTGTCACCAGTACCTCTGTGAAAGAAAGTAATGGACGATAAAGATAACAGGCCAAAATGTTGTCCTGGTGCCAAACAATGACTTCAATCCAAATCTCACTTCGCCGTGCTTGAGTACTGTGCTTATTGCTTGCGCTTGGTCTCTAATGTGCAACAACAATCAAGACGCAGGGATTAAATGTGCGGCCACGCTGAGTGCGGCTGGAATTTGCCTGGTGGAAATGCATTTTGACTGTAATTGTAAGGGCAAGGAGAATAATAAACAAGCAATGTGCAGATCATTTAACCTCTGGTAGTCGTTAATGTGCTTCTTAGAATTACAAAAAAAAAAAAAAAAACAACTACTCAACTAGTTAATATTAAGGGTTCACGAACCACAAAACAACTACACATCCGGGCTTGATTTGATTCCCTTCTCCTGAGACAACAGTCCACCTTAAAAAGTGTGGAATACAAACACGAGATGACAGAATGAACTGACTGCTAAATCGCATGTTGTGCTAAATCACAAGTAGTGTGCATGTATTTATGGTCTCTATTGATCCGTTCCTGGTAAGTTTGAGTGGGATTCTGAACCAAAAAAAAATTATTATAAAGATTGCCATGTTTGGTGTGAGTAAGCCAGAAGTATTCTCCAGAAGTGTAGTGTAGACAGAAGACTTGCACAGAGCAGAGATGGTGTACTGTAGTTAAAGATTCAAGATGATTATTTGTCAAGTACACAATAATATGCAACTATTGCAGTGAAAAGCAATCCTGTATCACTCCTGAGACAGAGCAATAATTAGAAAATGGAATAAATAGTAGAACAATAGCATAAACTGACCAATATGTGAAGAATATAATTCTAACTCCGCCAACTATGGGCCAAAATTATTTGAATATTTACAACGAAGTATAAATAAAATATTTATAGGGAGTCCTGGTGATTTTCCAGCTCAAACGCATGTGCTTCATCTCAGTGGTTATTTGCCAGGTTTGGTTGGTGTTTTAAGAGCAGTCAAATCAGCATAATTGCTGGACACACTGGCATCCAGGATTTCACCTATTTGCTGGTAGTTAGCACAACCTAAACACAGAAAGTAAGCCAGGAATGGTGGCCAGGTCCTTGATGACATACTAAAATCCAAATCAGGAACTGACTTGGTCACTCTGTGTGTACTTCTGAAGTTCATTCCCAAGAGTTCCTCATGGATTGCTCCAGTGGGATGAGCCCACAATCACTATCGGCTTAATCAACAGACATGTGTGTGCGTGTGCGTGTGCGTGTGTGTGTGTGTTACGGCTCTGACCGCTGATGCTGGTGCGGAGAAGATAGCGGTTGGCTCTCGGGTGTCACCTCTTCAAAGCGAATGGGGTGCTGGTGGAGAGAGGGAGGGCTCAGAGCCAAAGCGGTTGGCATTTGCGTGGGGATTAGCCCCGGGCCTGAGGCTGCACAGGGGCCAGCTGACCCCAGGCTCCTCTTTCTCTCCAAAAACAATAATAATCCCTCTCCGAGCACGGCCCCTACAAAAGGGCCTGTCCCCACTCACTTTGTGAGGGCCGGGCTGGGAAGGCCAGCGAGGGTTGGCTGGGACCCTTATTTTTGGGTCTCTCACCTGTTCTGGGTGCCTGTCCCCTGGGAGAGGGGAAAGTGTCAGCATGGCTGGGATCTTTGGCAGTGCCAAGGGGAGCTTAGGCAGACTTGTTTTTAGCTGGGAAAAGCGCAGGGGCATGTCCCAGGGCCACGACGAACCCTGCCTTTCATGGTTGCCGCCGCTAACACCCCCCTCCGTCAGCACTATTTCACAGGGCCTCTGGCAGCGCCTCATGCCTGCAACTGTGTCGTGGCATTCGTCCTCACGAGCGGTGACGATAGAAGGAGTAGGATGAAGAAAGCTTCTCCCGCAGAACCCTGAAAAACCCAAGACGTAAAAGACGCCCCCACACTCTAGTGCAACCCCACCTTCAAAGGGTGGATGTGATTGCTGAATTTCTAACCCATCAGTCAAACACAAGGGGCAATTATATCTCATAAAATTTGAAGCCATATGCTTCAATAAAAACACAGTGAACATGTGTACTGCACATAATATAGAGCCCAGAACACAACGGCAAACCTCTAGAATTTAATATTTACTATTCCTCCAAGTGCAGTTTTCTCCAGATAATAAATAAAAACGAACACTGAGGGATGGTTTATGTCACCATGACTGTGGAACTGTCTCAAAGATGTCCACATCGACAACGTGTCAGTAAACACACTCTACTGAAGTCAAATGTGCACTCATACATGTCCATTCTTAAGTATGTCTGAGTCATGAGGAGCTTGTTTGGGCTGAGGTTGGGCCGTCCCACACATGTCTCTCTCCCACAAGAAATGAAACACAATGTGTAAGACCACATGAAGAAGTGGGCCACCTCGCCTGTCCCACTACCCACCCCGCTGGAAAACACGTGTTCTCGCCTGTTGTAATCCTCTCACCTGTTAGACTGAGGAACAGGCTGGCCTCGAGGGAACTTGCTGCCAGACAGACAGTTCACACACTTAGCCACCTCCCTGTAAGCACAAGGAGAAGGTGCTGTTAAGGGTTTACAGCACCTTCTGGAAAGCTCCTGTGAACTGGATTGCTAATTTCGTTCAGGCTACGTACTGGCATGAACAGAATGAGAAGGGAGGATGGCAATGCAGAGTCGGAGTGTCTTGGTCTGTCATGGTATGACGTTTCACATTACTGTATTGTGACAATTCTCAGTTTCATCATTAATGATTTATGTGATGCCAAGTGATGAGAACTGATTATTTCTGGTTCAAACATAAAGTCTCAATACACATTTGTGTGGATTACCACCAGAGTGTAAATTACCCCTCCATAATTGGGGGGTAGTGCCTTCATAACACTTCATAAAACTGCTATTTTTGTCCTTTGGGGGGGTCTGGGTCTTGATCGGGGGTACAGTACCCCCCACCCCCCCAGTACCCCCTGTAATTCGAACCATGATTACCACCAAGTGAGAGTAGGTCAGTTGGTGGTGGTGGCCTAGTGTGTAGGATATTTGCCTTTAGACCAAGCGCTCATGGGTTCAAATCCTACCTTCAGCAAACCACCACTGGGTTCCCGAGCAAGACCCTTAACCCCAAGTTGCTCTGGGGAGGCTGTGCCTTTAGTTAGGGTTTCTTCAGTTTACAGTGCACTGCGTCATGATAAAAGTGGACCTCATTCAGCTTTTTTTATTTGGAACTGTATTTACAAGGTCTGAGTCTATACCTCAACAAGAGGAGACACTTCTTTGAGTCTTGTCCTATTAGCCCAGAAGACTGACACGAGGTTTGACACGATTGACATGATGAGTCTTTTCAGACAAGCCTTGTTCTCTCACAGCTCTTTTTGACAGGTGTGCTGGATTATTACTTAGAAGTCAATGTTCAATTTCGGCTTTGAAATGTAGCCACCAGCACCTTCCTTGTCCTCTCCGCGTCCACAAATTGGACAGGAAAAAGATTCTACTAAGGCATTTTCTGCCTCTGGGTCATTAAGAGACATCTACAGGACGCCCCAGGGCAGGGATACTGCATCCTTATAATAATTACCAAGGTCTCAATGCAGACATTAGTATGACTATTCATGCCTTCCGGTTCCTGAGAATACAGAATCTACAAAAAAACTGAAGATATCCACATATCTCATGAATGTCTAACTGCTGTGTGTGTAGAACTGGGAATTCTCCATATCCAGTGATATCAGAGCTTTTATAGTTTTACCACAGCAGTCCAGTCTCTCTCATTTGACTGTCTCATAGACTTAATCCTATTGGACAACTACACCAACATTCTGGTTATTGTGGATAGATTTACAAAATAATGTCAACTAATCCCGCTGACATGCTCCCTGCCTTCCAGACCGCAGAGGCCTTGTTTTCCTGTTATTCAGAATTTTAACCAAGGCCAGACTGATGCTCTAGTGATGGATGTGTGGTTCCAGCATGGACAACAAGTCTCCACCACCTTTCATGATCACCTCCAGAGGGCAGTTTGCAATCAGAAGGTTAGTCATCATGGTTGTGAGCCCCCAGAATACTAAACTATCTAGCTGGGATCTGAACCTGCCATGTTATAAACGAATACTAACACATCAAGTCCACGTCTCCAAGACCCTAAGGCAATCGGTCAAGTAACATACAAATCACGATATTTCACCCAGAACTGATGTGTCTCTCCTCAGGCCAATGGTTCCTGGTCCTCTTTGGGTCATTAAGGATTTTCTAGAATAAACTATCAACACCTCTTGGAGGTCCAGGGTTATATCCAGTATCTTGGACCACTCAGACCTCTTATCCCATTATGTTTTCTCCTGTATTCGGATATTCAACCTGTCTGAACTCCATATTTTTTATTTTCTTGGTTGCGTTTGCATAAACATGTATAAATACACATATATCATTGATGTTCTATACTGTTACAACTGTTCTCTGAATGCCCACGGTCCGTGTGGATAAAGGAGTCTGCTAGTGAGTTAAAGGGCAGTAGCCATTGGATTACATCAGTGTAATCTCTCAATAGTATCTGTTCCTATCCTCTCAGCTCCGATCTTCTTCCATTGATCAGAGGAAAAAAACCTGTAGTCCCTGACATTTGAGTCCCTCTATTGATCACTTCCTCTTTTATACAGACGGGGGGAAACGAAGCAATTTCACAGGAGTTTCAGGCCAACTTCTGCTGCGTATCCCTCATCTGAGAACAGCGGGCTCATTACACTGTCTGGCATCTGTGAGTTTGCACCAAAACACAGCCAGATATGGATACATTGATACTGAGAACACAATACTGCTCAGGAAAGGATGCATATTTTCATTTTATTTGCATATCCAACTCTTTGTAGAGACTTAATTAATAAAGGATTTTAAATTTAAATTCAGATGTTGCTGACACAACATTAGCACAATGTTTGGATGCTAAGAATTAGCCTTGTACTGAATTTTACCACATTTTGCTCCTAGTGTAGAGCTTATATTCAGAGTTATATTCAGTGCCTTTTTGTACTCAAAAATATCTGGAGCCACGCCATTTTGTTTACGTCAATATAGCTGACATGACTAAGTTCACTATGGCTTTGAATTAATGGTCCTTAATGTAATCCTAACCCTAACAGAACACTGTTAAAACGTATCAACTGATTCTTAATAAGAAAAAATGCCCTCAGTGCAGTTGACCACCTCAGGTATCATCAAAGAGACTGTAATCCAGCTGTAACACACATTTGCCAGAACCTAATAATCCTTGGCGTATTCATGTTACGAGCACAATTAAACAGTACGGAAAGTTTGTGGTGTTCTACGCTGCCCCATGCTGTAAAGTTATAATTAGGGTGGATGGTTTCCATTCACTGCCTGACCTTTCCTCTTCTAACCCAGCCCAATAGCTGGCCTTAGCTTGAGTGTGACTGGAGGTGGCCTTCTCCTGAGCTGAGACAGGGTTATCCAGAGAGTTTGAGGGAGACGGACACGGTTCTCTGTGTTTTGTTCTTGTCTCCTTGAAAGGCCTGATTGATTTCGCGCTCACGTAGCGTAGGCAGGGAGACAGACGCCCGACCTTGCGTTGAGGAGAGATACCAAACGCAGACCAAGATGCCTTTCACGTCTTCATATTCATTTGCAAAATGTATTGACTTATTTTGATAGTGTTTGGAAATGGTAGGTGAAGGTGAGAGTGTGGTGTGTGTGTGTGTGTGTGTGGGGGGCAAGTTAGTACCGACACAGAGCCTAAGAGCCTCCTGTGTTAAATGCTAAGTGGTACCTGTTAGCGGTCACATTCATAACTAATAAAGGGCACGCCGAGGACACCTCATAAGTGAAGACACATTGAAGGAGGACATGGGTACGTGCAATCAGAATGAAGCGAGGATGGGTGATATGACCCTTTCTAAATAGTGTAGGACTAGAGGAGAATTGGAGAGGTGCGCTGTGTTTCATGCTGCAATGTTCTCTGGCACGGCACTCTGTGTATAAATCAACCAGAGTATAAATCACCCGCTTAAAACGCTTCTATTGGCTCATGTGGTAATGTCTGACACTTTTGGATATTCAAGTCCAGCATGGCAATAAACTATTCTGAGAACTGTTTGGGGTGCATTTATGGAGCAATGTTACGAGGAAATTATGTGAAATAATGTGAAGAAATACGTGAAAATATTGAATGTAAACAAACAAGACTCATGTAGCTTAGTTAGTTGGTTGTCTACACATCTTATCATTATGCTTGCTTCTCTTCATATTAAAATACAAATTATTATATAGAAAAAAGACTGATCCTGAACAATTAGTACCATTTATAATAAGAAAAATTGACCCAAATAGCATTTTATATCCTTTAAAAGAACATTTGGTATTTTCAAATGTGTACTTCAATATTCACTCTCAATACTACTCTTAAAAACAATAATATTCACATTATATTTATATAGATTTGTGACAAATAGTTTTTTTTTTTTTAAAAAAACATTTATTTTTACAATGAATGTCCAAACATGTGCTGCGTTGTCAGATAAGAAGACAAAAGAGTCTTTCTGGACTGACTGGCAGCAATAATGCAGAAGGCATCTTTTTCTTTAAAACAATGCATTTTCAGTAAACCAGCTAAACTGACAATGAAAGGAGAGAATGTTCTATTGCCAACTTCTAGTTCTAGTGCTCCAAGGTTGGTTCCATCATGAGTGATGTAAGTTCAAACCTAGTTCAGGATCCACAACTCAGGATCTGTTTCAGCTCTGCGGGGCTAAATGAGTGACTGAGGACGAGCTCAGCTTCTTCACTTGAATGTCACTGAACAGTCAAAGCCAGGCCCAAACAAAAAGTATTCGGCTACATCTCTTTGTTTAAATGTTTAAATGTCTTATCTTGCTTCTGTCTTTCTGAGAAAAGAGATGATTTGGAAAACTGTAGTCTGGGTGCATTCAGATTACTTTAAGTGGGTATGGCATGATTTTTCAAGTATTACATCCATTACTAAATAACTGACATTTCTCCTGGTTTTATGATAAAATATGTTTTGTTTAAAAGCGAGCTAAATAAGCCTCTGAGTTCTGCTGGGTTATAAAGGTCTCAACAAAAGCCGAAGCTTCCAAACACTAGATAAAGTAGTGTTCGTTACATAATACTGATGTAACGAACGAATCCTTGAGTTCTTGGAATTGTTGGCTCCAGCCCTTATAATAATGTAAGAACAATAATATCGTATAGTTTTTGATTGAAGGAGAAAAAATGTTTTTTCTTTCTAAGAATTACTAAAATGTTTAAGGATTTGCTCTCAATACAGTGCTGTAATACAGAGCTGGGCTACAACGCCTTCCCTTTGTCCTGTCCTGGACATGTCTGTGGACGTGTAGTCGACTGGCCTTTTACTCTCTTGTTTAAGCTAAGCTTCATATTTGCCCTGACACTGGTGATTCATTTATGACCATCTCTCCCTATTTTCTAGTCTCTTATTCCTCCAGATAATATATTTCCATTAATTTTTCATCAGCTAGTAATGCGATTACTCCCTCATTCTCCCTCTCTCTCGCTCTCCCTCCCTCTATCTCAACATGCAGTTGAGAGATTCCGTTACCTCACTTAGCTCCATATAGATTGCTCTCTGCTGCTTTGAGGAAGAGCCTTTTAGAGACACTAAATGGATGGATTGGATGTACTATAGACCACTACAGATATTCTATTCACCTGTTCTAAATGCATGCATGTAGCACTGTCTATATATGGATTGTCCCATGTTTCCACATTTTGTAGAGCAGATTCTGTAATGTTCTTCTTACCCGCACTGAGGAAAAAGGCAGGATTTGAGTACATAGAAATTGGTAGAGTTGGAAAATGGACAGATATGTGGTCTCTTCATTATTGCATTTGGTTCAAAATAAATGTTGTACTTTTTATTAAAAAAAATTTTTTGTATATTTATACACACACACACACACACACACACACACACACACACACACACACACACACACACACACACACACACACATATATACATATATACTCCCCATACACATATTGCTAGAAAAGCAAATGCCAAAGGAAAAGCTAGCAAACACAACCCTCCAGAGAGCTCAAACAGAGCAAGAGAGAGAAACCCATCCAAGAGAAGGAAAAAAAAATCCATGGCCAGCATGTTTAATTGTCACTGAATTCCCAGCTGGCGTGACTTTAAAAAAGCATCCACAGGAAGGGAGCTGAGATGTTCGGAAAACATTTAGCGGATCAATATGCCGGGGAGAGCTGAGAGCGGCTGGAGTGTGTGCTCGGGGACCGTGCCGAAGCCTTTCCAGTCGGAATACTGTTACACTTCTATTAGTCAGATGCAGGGATCGACCTATTCAGCATATTTCTGTCCCTCTGCCCAACAGCCGCATTATTTACTGCTCTGTGGCTGGGACATGGGGGTGGACAGCCGGGCCATGCCAACAGCCCCTCGAGCTCCACTCTGGTCTGGCATTGGCCCACCGATATGCCAGCCAGCCACGTTTATGACACCAGCATCAGATGTGTGTCTTCAACAGATACAGGCCTTCATCTGTCACACATGGTGTGTTCGAGGATCACAGTTCGAGGGTCCAAACTACTCTCAGAGCTGGCGGATTGTTTTAAAAGCTGAAAGTTAATGATGTCTGTATGGTGAAAATTGGGTTTTTTAGAACTGGAGAGCTGGTAAAGCTCTGAAAGAAGAAAGCTCCATTTTTCAAGTTTCTAGTATGTAGAGATCCTACTCATGAGTTAGGTTGCTTAACCACATTTTAATTGTTACAGTGGATGTTTTATGTTGTATAATGAACATGGAAAGAGCCTGCACTAATGCCTAACATGTCACCTGAGCAGTCTGGCAGATAGTGGACCAGCCAGCTGGAAGTCTGAGATGTTTGAGGAGCTCCTTACCTTCCTTCAGCATGCCCACTTTCAGACACTTCATGAAGCGACAGGCTTGACAGGACTTGCGTCTCCGCTTTGTGATCTCACACTCGTTGGTGGCCGGACAGCTGTACTCTATGTTACCTGGGAAGAAGAGGCAAGAGCAAAAGTCAGCACTCCTGTCTACTTCTACACTAACTTCTTTCTCTACTGGATGTCACATGACCACGAAATATTGTATGTATGTATTAATTAATTAAATTATTATTGTTAATATATGTACAGTATGTGACCTCTATCTGCCTGTCTGTCTATCTATCCATCCATCCATCCATCCATCATCCATCCATCATCTGATAAATCTTTATCATTATGTCCCATATCTTATTATTACACACGATAGTATTACCATGTGCAATTTTACTACGTACTACTGCATGTGCAGTATCACTTATCGACTACTATTACTGACCTCTGTTACATTTTCAGCATAGAGAACAACTTTTGTGTTACTAGTAAATCGGTGTATGTTAATTATCTGTCGTCTTGTGTGTACATACACACGACTTTTATTTTTTACTTTACATTTTATGTTGTTCTTGTGTGTGTGCGGTCATAACTTAAGCAATTTCAGCTGGGATTTTCCTGATTCTGATCTGTTTATCTCTCTATCTCTCTGTCTGTCTGTCTTTCTATCACTTCAGTTGCATGTATGTATTTATAAACAGCTAGATTAGCCTCCCAAACTGTGAGCATCCCCGAGATCGGCGGCCCTCAGCATTCACCTAAGCCCTCCACCCCGACTGCTGTGGAGCAGTCAGCCACTTTACATTATGCCCCACCATACCTGAACCCCCTTCTGCACAGCCCTTCAGTATTTACATACAGTGCGTCCAGGGCACTGATACATTATTCAAGTCAAGCACTTCAGCGCTTGATTCCAATGAATAGGAGTTTCATTGGAACACAATAAAAGAGCTGTTTCTGCTGTATGGTGTGGCTAACAATAGGTTGAGTGCTTGATATACGATGCCATTCTGCTTGTGTCCATGTAGCTACATTTAACTGTAAGGAGGCATTTCAATTAGAATGTGTATGGATAATGGCAAGGGGGAGCACTGAATGCAGAATGACAGTCCACTATAAATGGGGAATGATGAGAAGGCACACCTACAATACCAGACAGGCCTCGCTCCCATGCACGGGCATGTTTTGAATATCTATACCTGGGCTCCTCCGTCTGAATTTATATGGGCTTGTGTTGCTATTGTGAACTGCATGTGGTCATCCAAAGTGCTCCATGAGTCTTAGGGCTTTCTGAGGGCCCGGCCTGATGCAGGATGCAACAATACACTCACAATGTGCCCATTCAAAATAGTGGAGTAAATATCTGGAGTGTAATTAGGTGAGGGGGGGGGGGGGGGGGGGGGGGGGGGGGGGGGGGGGGGGGGGGGGGGGGGGGGGGGGGGGGGGGGGGGGGG
>JBBJLR010000001.1:25772086-25784346 GCA_037577145.1 Brachypetersius gabonensis
GATGTATGATGGTGTGTGTGAAGGTGTGTAGATGTATGATGGTGTGTATGAAGGTGTGTAGATGTATGATGGTGTGTATGAAGGTGTGTGTAGTGTCTGCTTCTCTGTATCACTGGGCTGTAAATACATAGATTTTATATTCCATTACAGTTGCACTTTTCTAAATTTGTTTATATTTGTGATGTTTATTTAAAAACTATTACCCACGTGTCTGTGTTTCAGATCCTTTATGTTTCCTTGTTGTCAGCCTGAATAGTGCTGTCAGTTACCCACACATGTAATAAAGCCCCACATTAAGAAATGCCAAAGTTCTAGCTGAAAATGTGTTTCCCTACATGTCATGTGACCCTTCAGCAGTACTCTCCTTCCTGCAGGTCTGATTCTGTTCAGTTACTGAACTAAGGCTCAGGGAGGTTTTTTTTATAAAACAGCTAAACTGCTCCAAAGAACCTCAAAATGTGTTTAGACACTAAAACCTCATCATCATGTTCATTTAGTGTTTACACAGTTTGCCCCCATCAAATTAGGAAAAGTCCTTTAATAGGATGCAAACAAATTATGTCAGTTATTTATTTAGAGATATTAAATATAGAATGGGGTCAAATTGAGCGCAAACTTAAAAGGAGGGTTAATTAAACATGTTGAAAGGCCATTTATTACCATATCTGAAACCAATTTGTTTCATCGGTTTTGTGATGTAACAAATACCGTCAGATCTTTACATACATTGGCATATATTTACATATATATATATATTATTCGTAATGGCTCAGTGACAAAATTATATGTTTAATATAAATAAAGAAAGATTTGATACAGAGGTGTTGGAACATGGTCAAATAAAAATGATTTTTTATGAATTTCAAGTATTGCCAGAAAAATGCACTATAAGAGCTCTTTAATATGCAAGATAGGATATTTAGAGTAAAAAGCCTACCAGACAAGAGAAGTATGTACAAATATGTTAATTACTTTAAAGTTATAAAGACAATATGAAGATCATTTTTAAGTGTTTGTTGCCGATTTGAACGGAGTAATAGCGTCTCTCCGTGGCAGAACGTGAGAACTGCTACTTCTGAGGGATTTTTAGGATTTTTTTTTTTAAACAAAAAATGCTAGATATGACGATGGATGTAAAACAGACTAGGAAAACGAATAAATGAAGGAAAATCTTTTTCTAAACATGTCAATACAATAAGAGCAATACATTCAAAATAAACTACATTCCCAGCCAGCAGAGCAGCAAAGTCACCTGACGTTTTACAGTGAGCCCCGCCTTTCTGTGCATCAGATCACGTTGAGTGTTGACTTTTATCCAATCAAATGGTAGGACTAGCGCTACCAACCAATCAGAAGAAAGAAAGGCGGTGATTGCGGGGGGAAAAAGTTCTTTCCCGTCCAGGAGAGGGCAGTGTAGCGTTCGCCCTGTAAACAACACTGTGCATTTCCTTCAAAAGTAGCGATCTATATCTCATATACGTCAAGGTTTTGTATTCACGTATGATGTTAAGATCAGCTAAAAACCTGAACATTTCCTTAAAACGCCGTATCGTCCCTTTCACACTTCTTGATCACATTTCTGGACATTTGTGAGATTTTCAGTGTTCATTAATCAAACTAATCAAAAACAGCAATACTGGAGACCCTGAGCTCCGCTTGAGTCCTCTCTCTGAAGGTACTTATTAACGTGTTCTTATTATTGCTGGCTTATTAACATGTTTATTCATTGAAATATTGAGGTAGAGCTGCATAAAATATCAGTATTGTGGTTGTACTGCTGCATACTGTGATCCCGAAGTTACAAAACAGCCTGTTTTCAAATCATAGTTGTTGTGCTGTCACAAGACAATGGACAAAAGTTTTGAGACGCCTGACAATTACACCTACAGGGACTTTAATGACATTGCATTGAAATTCATAGACTTTAATATTGAGTTGGTCCCCCTTTGCACTCTTTTGCACCTCCCACTCTTGTTGGAAGGCTTTCCACAAGATTTTGGAGGTTCTGTGGGAACATGTCTTTATGGAGCTCGCTTTGTGTACTAAGGGAGTTTTGCTGGAATAGAAAAGGTTCTTCCCCAACAGGGTCCACTAATTTGTAAGCATGGTGTTGTCCAAAATGTCTTGGTCTGCTGGAGCATTAAGATTGATCTTAACTGGAAGTAAGGGGCCTAGCCCAAACCATGAAAAACAAGTGTGTCCCAATACTTTTTACCATATAATGTAGCTCCTTATTCTAAATATAGCAGTTTAGCCCCGCCCACTCATTCTCCAGTTCTCCAACACCTTCAAAGGTTAGACTTTTGTTGGATTGCTTGAAGACCTTGATTCATCAGAACACCCAGTAACTCACCTGGAGCTGTGACTGATCACCCGGTCAGTTAGTCTGTGATATACAGTATACATGCTATACACGCCTTTATGGCCTCCATTAAAGTATTTCTATAATATTTAATAAACTATAGAAAAACCTGATCCTGTGGAGAGCTGCTGTACATGTGCCTAATTGTGACTTATCCCTGATGCCACAGAGAAGTGGGTCATCAAGTTAATGATCAGCACTGGGAAAGTACACGCAGAGACACATTTAGCCAACTTATTCAGTCAGATCTTATACAACAGGCCTTGATTCCACCTCATTTCTTCTCATTCTGCCCCCAGAGATCCAGACGTTCTTGTATGTTAATGCGTTCTTGAACAGTTCTCCAGGCTTCCCGAAGGACCTTCAGAGCCTCTAATTTCCAGTCCAGTCCCTGAACCTGACCAGTTTCAGAGGAATGTTTCTGTTGGTTAAGACACACAGTGACCTACGTTTGAATCATTCAAGCAGAGCAAAGAGCATCTAACTGAAGTCCGGACCCAGTGAAGAAACAGGAGCAGATGATTCCAGATGATCAGGTGGTGATCAGTATACTGGTGGTGCAGAATGCTGAGTGGTCAGAACTCTTTCATCTAGGCTCCCAGTATCTTTAGTCACAAGGTTCTCTTTAGTTCAATCTCCTCAATATGCCAAAGATAAGACAGTTTGAGAGGCAGGAAATACTATTTTTCTCCAACAAGATGATTCAAAGCAAAATATGAGTGGTGACTCAAGACTTTTGCAGTCCGGTACATATATATAGATGACACCTAAACGGGCCAAGCTGAAGGAGCACCATTAGTTTCCAGTGACAGTGCTTTTCCTTTGCTTCCTGCCACAGCTCTCTCTCCCTTTCCTGCCATGCTATTTCAAACTTCTCTCTCTCTCTCTCTCTCTCTCTGTGCTTCTGTTTCACTCTTCTATTGTGGTTGCTGTGTTATGGCTGAAGTAAAGGGCTGCCCGCAGTGGGAGAGATCCTAATTAACAGCCTTTTTCATTGGAGTGTGGCTTTTCTGCCGCTGCTCTTTTTGCGAGCACTTGTTTTATGGCTGCGCTGGGGAGCCCCGTCCGGGGATTTGGAGAGGGATAATTGCCTTTGCCGCAGGCTGCAGTAATCTGCTGGGCTAATTCATTATTTTAATAAGTTAGCTTCTCCTAGGGGGCGAGCGGCTGGGCGTCGCGCCTCACAGCCCTGACAGTGGGCCCTCGTTACCGCGACGCTCTCTGCACAGCGACGCCCGCTCAGGGTTAATAACAGTTATTAGCCCCTCTCCTCGGCCCCTAATTTCTCCTTTAACTGGGAGCATTCAGACCGCAGCCTCCGTTCAGCGACTCATCATCAGCCCTGCCGACTCGACCTGGAGAAAATCCTCTTCCTGAAGATCCACGAGGAGGGGGGAGAGGGGGAGAGTACATCTCCCTCCACCCCCTTGTGCCCACCATCCACCTTCACACCACCCAGCCCCCCATTCACCCCCTCTACCCACCCACAACGTCCTTAACGTTGTTTGTTTTGCTGTTTTTTTCTCCTCCATGCTTTCAAATTTCATTTTGGGTAAAATATTCGTCCGCAGTGGCAGGCAGATCAATCCGATTTATCCAAACAAGCTCTTACTCCATGGGCTTTGCGTAACTAATGGCTTCATTTTAGAGACAATCTTCTGTCTGGCTTGCTAATGGACTGCTCAGCGCGTGTGTCCAGGTTTGATGAGCGCAATTCATATGGACATTTTACACAGCCCCTGATTAAAAGGCATGTCATTTAACCAGGGAGGGAATGCAGACGAGGACCTGATGCATAAAAGTATTGGAAAAATCCAATAGTGGAGATGATGGTCACTGCTGGGCATTTGATAGGCTCTGCAGTTAAAATCCAATTAGAGACACAGCTCCAAAGTGGTTAAACGGCTTTCAGCACGGCCTCGGATACATTATTCCGACTCCGAGGAGCAAAAATGCCCAAATGAAATGGCTGATGGACATTGATTGTGCAGTATAATGTCCACTCAAACTGGGCAGCCAAGCACCCGATGGAGATTGTGCCATGATCTGTCTCCTGAGGAAAAAAACAAGTTTCATCACATTTCCAACCACAAGAAGAACATTTAGGGACATAGTATGCATATGTGTGGCTAAAACGTAGCCAGCAGGCCTACTTTAGCCATGTAAGGGGTACTTTGGTGGCTTCTATGATGAAGAACCACATTTGGTTCCCAGGAAAACTCTCAAGGCCTTCTAGGAGGTCTGATGATTTTTATTCAATTAAATTCGTGTTTTGTAAGCTAGGAAAATAAAAATAAGAATAGAAATAGAATACAGAGTAAAATAGTTGTTCTTAGTTCATTATTAAGCTCTGGTTGGAAACAACAGGGTTAAATTCCCCTAATAAGGAAACTTCTGTGGAATCTGCCAGATCGACCACCAACACAGTTAGGAAGTTACAGTGAATTCAAAGAAACTAGTCCTGGAGATCCACTTAGAAGTCTAGTTTCAGCCACAGACTGCTCTCGCTAACACCTTATCTGGCTAATGAACGTCTTCAGGAAATTCTGACTGAAGTGTCAAATGAGGGGGAAGGGACAGCATGTTAGATGTTGGAATTAAAGAGGAAAGCAGATCTCCAGGAAGAAGGCTGGTGATCACTGGGCCTGGCTTTCCTGAAGTCCTAGTTTTGTTGTTTACTGTGAAAACCATTGGCTATTTAAGCTATGGGTTTGTGTCCAATAGTAACCAGTAGCAGTTCATAGACTCTGTAATGTAAGGAATCACTAGAAATACAACATAAAAATGCAAGCATTTTTGCTATATACAAGTATTTATCTTGTATTTGTATATAGCATAGTGTACATCATGTTTTTATTGGATTTTTTCTGACTATTTTTCTAGTCCCCGTGTCTCTGTGTGTCTGTGCAGTTATAACATAAGCAATGTCCTTCTGGATGAATATAGTTTTCTGACTTTGACCAACATACTTCTAGAATCCTATAGGGGTGCACATATAAGTATGACTGTGAGGTGTTTTGATATTTGGTTCTATACCATCTCATGTTTTGTAGAAATGTACACACAAGCCGTGAACCGATCATTTAAAAGACTGTATGTAAGCCAGAAAAGCACATTTTTATTAAAACTGTTCATCCTGCCATTGAAGGCAACTCCATGAAATCACAGTGAAATCCTACCGCCATCATTGATGACACTGAGCCGAGCTGCTGTCCTGAGTTTTTGAATGCTCTTCTTGAATGCTCCCTCTATGCAGCAGCTATTACTCAGTGAAGCGGTGGGCTGGCAGTGTGCAGAGTGCTGAATGGACCATGGCACTCTGAGTGCTCTGTGCCCAGGGCTCGGGGTCATGTTCTCCTCGGTAGGCTCAATGGCCTTGCTGTCATCATCCAGCACTCTGCCAGCTCGCGTATTAGACACAGAGCTGCTGGATATTAAAACTGCTCTATCTCTCTATCTGACTTCGAGTCTGACGGACATAGTCTGAGCCGGGCCTTCGGTCAGTGATTAAAGAGCCTTAGCTAGAATTAAATGATGAAAGATTACAGTCAGAAAGCATACAGTTAACCCAGTGCTGTCCCAGGGCTGTCAGCCTGCTCTCTATATAAAACTATTACGCTCTTATTAGAGCACAGCATCAGATACTGTATGTGCGGCAGAAAAAATAGATGTATCCAAAATGTATCTTAGTTTCTGGAGGTATACATTAAGGACAATAACAAACACTCATTTCAAATAAGGTTACTTGTAAAACTACTAGAAAGCTTATGAACAAACATGAGTCAAGCCTAGACAGAAAGCAGGAGAAAGCATATTCTCATATTCTCAGTAAGCTCGCCACTGTATGGGCCAAATGGACAAACATGTTTTTGCTGCCATTGTCTTCTGTAATTTTTGTTTCATAATAATAACAATTGAAAATAATTAATAATTCCAAAGAGTTACCAAGCAAAGGTGAAATGGGATATAAAAATAAACAAATTAACAAGGAGGATTTCCTTTTAACCCTTTAAACTGCAGGTGTATTTGAAGGCTAGTTATCCAGTATCCATGGATTGTTATTCACTGTCTATGGGCCAAATGGCATGGGACGGACAACTGAGTATGGACAAAAATGCTTGCAATGCAGCAAGTACTGCATTGTAATCTGTAATTTGTGCACTTCATAATAATAACTGTAACTAAAAATGACTGATAATTGCAGTATGTTACCAAGCAAAAGTACTACCTGAAATGGAATATAAAAAGTGAACATAATCCCCTTTTAACACTTTAAACCAGAGATGGAATAACATCAGCACTTTTGAAATCTAATTGGTGACAAATAACCCTTTCTAGACTATGAGAGAGACCTGAGGACTGGAGAGTTTTGTGTGTGTAAAGGTCAGTGGCTTTCCGAAATATGTGATTAAAAAAATATAAGTAGCATAAATCTTGTTTATATCTGTTTGAGGAAGTGATGTTAGGACCTCTGGTAGCATTAGAGATCTGAACACAAAGGCCTCATGGTTCACCAGCGGTATAAAGTTAAATAAATAACCCGGGAACACATGATATTTGGCGAAGGAATAAATGCTACACCAGTGTTAATGTGGAAAAGTTGTTTCCAAATGAAGTCATACAGGCTGGCGTGTTCTCATGACTGATTACTCAATGTTTGTTCAGGCCTTAAAAAGTCTATGAATGAGTTTACAATGGCATAGATGTGAATCTGCAGGTTCAGTCAGTCGCTCTAAAACTCTGGATGTGGCCCATAAAACCCCACGCGTGATATCAATAAGCTAGTACACCATTAACCAGTTAATGTTCACTGTGGGCAACCACATGTGGAGACGGGGGCAGGGCTCAGGCCTGTGGGATTGCCTGAGGCACGTTAGAGGCCATCGTTTTTCAGAATCGCACAATGCCATCTGCTATTACTGCTGCCGGGTGACCGGCTGCTACTGGCTGGATCTGTCTCACTAACCAGTAATCAAAAGGCTGCTCCGGCTGCTTATGCACGTGAGAAAGACTAGGGGTCAGCTGATTTGATGAAAACTGATGGACAATATATTCAAGTTAAGTCAAGTCAAGTAGAGCTTTATTGTCATCCCAGCATTAAGTACACAGTGGTGCGAAATATCATCCTCATGGGTGCAGGGCAATACCCCTGTCCTGGTTGTTATTTACATTGTTCAAAAATAATGCAAGGGATCACTAGAAATGCATCATAAAGTAAAGAATATTATGGCATGTTAAGGTTTTTTTTACCTTTTATTTTGAAAAACACACTGGACACTTGACCATTACACCACAGGGGGTTTAATGAATTTGCATTTAGATACATAGACTTTCATATAAAGTTGTTCTCACTTTGCAGCTACTCCATGCTCACCTGTAGTCTTATATGTGTGTGTGTGTGTGTGTGTGTGTGTGTGTGTGTGTGTGTGTGTCAGTGGCGGTTTCTATAAGACTACAGGGGAAACAATGTTTCACCAAGAAAAATAATACAAAAAACTTCATAAACAACACTTTTTTATTGGTGTGAAATAAAAAAAATGCTCATAAAAATAAGGCTGCTCTCCAAATTTCAGCTCCTCAATAGAGTTACAGTTGTATACGGCCCTGGTCAAAAATGCAAAACAGCGCCCCCGCAGGCGTGGTTGAAAGAGAGAATTACAGTGAAACATGTTTCACTCATTTCAATGTAAATCTTCTCAGACCCGTTGGCTCGTGGATTTTCCAGGTTTCAATGGACTCTATAGGTAAATAAGTCCCACCCGTGAAACAAGTGACTGCCTACTGTGATTGGGTAGTTCTCCACCTCAAAATGACTGTCATAACACTGTGGCCAATCACAGTCTTTGTTTACACTTCGTTCTATTTGATGTAGTGAGCACTGAACTTGAGTGTGAGACTGAAGCTTCATACGTAACAAAACGCTTAACATATTATTTACTAGTATTTCTTAATAATCTTTCTTTTTCTTTTATATTTTATTATTTGTCTAGAAGGAAGGGCATTAGCTTGTTAGCTTGACTGCTTGCTAGCAATCCCCACCACCACTCAGCCAAGCTGGGCACTGGTGAAATCCTTGGGGAAAAATCCCTGCTGGTATGACAGAGTGATTAACAACTTCACCAAGAAGACCAGGAGCATATAATTAATTTATAAGGTGAGAAAGAGGTTAGATATGTTTTCTTGGGATTTAGTAATATTGTTAATTATGTACTTTGCTATTAGGTGTTCGTAAGATATGCAAAATAAAATACTTTTTATATTTTGTAGTGATTTAACACTAACTATGAGGAGATTGAGGGAAGAGCAGGAGAGAGAAGATAACATCAAAATGTGAGGCAGCAAAAGCAGAACATGTAGGTAAATATTTTTCAATGCAAATTTTACAATGAGAATCTGCAAAAGTCTGGGATGTTTTCACTTTTTAATCGACTCTGATGAATTTTCAGCAGTGTACAAGCTATTAGAGACTCACGTTAGCTGTAGAAACCCCACTGCAGGTTTGTGGGAAAAATAAGGAAAGGTGGTAGTAATTGGCCCATCACAGCACTGAGTAACATTCAGCAAGTTCATTTCAGTATCATCGGTTGAACTTAAATTTCAGTAGCTCACAATAAACTGACAGTGTTTGGTCTACTTAAATTAATGTCAGCAAACTGGTTGGGGGTTTTGATCTTTTTATGTAAACATTATAGCTACACATCATTGATGTACTATTCCAAAGACTCTTTTAACTGAGATGTAATGGATTTCTGGATTTTATCAGTAACATTCATTTGTCCATGTAAATTAATTAACCACACCTGGTTAAACTCATATGTGAGACAGTAAAGCCTTTGTGAGCTGAACTCAAAGGAAAGAAAATACCAATGTCTGCAGAATCGTGGTCCACCACGCTCTTGTCACCCCTGGATTTTGGCTTAGATGGAACCATAGATTGTTTATGAGAGCCAGAGGGTAATGGGCTTGCAGTCTTCCTGCCTTAAGGGCAGGTTATCATTGGGCCACTGGCTCACTTCAGTGACTCGTTGTTCATTTCAAACTCAGTCTTCAGGCTGAGATGATTTACAAAAAACAACCTTTATCAAACACGACTTCCATTCCCTAACTGCAGGGGACAGTCTCTCCCTGGAGCAACTTGGTGTTAAGGGTCTTGTGCAGGGACCCACTGGAGGTAGGATTCGAACCCATGACCTCTTGGTCCAGAGGCAAGTACCCTACCCACTGAGCTACCTCCACAGATTCCAGTTAGCAAACTGAAAGATACATATAGAACAAAGTGGTGTTGCTTGTCAAGCCACGTAGTTTGCTTGCTAAAGCCGTGACTTCAGAAACATGTCATGGGATCAAACCCAACTCTTTAGTTTTAAGTCTTGCATGTCACACTTCATCTGAAAATCAAATATCCAAAAAATGAGCTGACCTTCTGACCTAGCTCTGTAGCTCACAGTTTAAGCTATGATCTCAAAAACAGAAGGTTGTGGTATCACACTCGAGTCTTTAACTTTATGTCTTGCACGTCACACTTCATCTGAAAGTCTTAAATAAGTTACACAGCTTGTCAAGGCCAGTAGCTCATTGGCTTTAACTGTGGTCTCAAGCTTGGAAGGTTGTTCAATCAAATCAGTGTCTTACTTTTAATGTCTTGTATGCCACACTTCATCTGAAATTCAAATGTCCCAAAATAAGTTGAGTATCCAACCTGGCTCTTTAGTGCACTGGTTTAAACTTTGGGCTCCAGTCTAGAGGGTTGTGGGGTCAAATATGAGTTGCCAATTTAATATCTGGCACTTCACATTAATCTGAAAGTAAAATATTAAAAAGTTGATTAGGTTACAGTGGTCTTAAGAACAGAAGGTTGTGGGATCTTATCTGGCTTTTATGTCTTGTATGTCACATTTCATCTGAAAGTAAAATGTCCAAAAAAAGGGTGCTGCAGCTGCGAGGTCCTGCGGTAAGAGCACCGCCTCAGAGACCTGGAGCTTATGGGTTCTAACCAGAGCCATTAACTTTGTCTTGAACGGCAGACCTCATCTGAAAGTGAAATGTCCAAAAAAAGGGCTGTCACCTGTGGGATCATGTGGCTCAATGGTAAGAGCACTGTCACCAACACCTGGAACGTGCTGGTTCTAGTCTGGGCTGCTTGCATTATGTCTTGAACATCAGCTCTCATCTGAAAGTGAAATGTCCAAAAAACACAGCCTGTGTTTTCCTGTGGCTCACTAGTAAGAGCAATGCCTTCAAGACCCAGAGGTTGTGGGTTCTAATCAGATTGCTTAGCTTTATGTCTTGAACAGCAGACCTCATCTGAAAGTGAAATGTCCAAAAAAAAAAGCTTGACAGCTGTGGGATCCTGCGGCTCAGTGTAAAGAGCACTGCTTCGAAGACCGTGGGTTTTAATCAGAGTGTATAGCTTTAAGTCTTGAACAGCAGATGTCATCTGAAAATGAAATGTCCAAAAAAAGGCTGCACACCTATGAGATCCTGTGGCTCAAAGGTAAGAGCACTGTCAACAACACCTGGAAGTTGCTGGTTCTAGTCATACCTAAAAGATTAAGTTCAACTGTCTTCAAACACTCAGATTTGTTCCCTCCAACAACGTGTGTTAAGCAAGATTTGAACCAAGACCATTGTGTATTAGAGTCGAGGACTTTACCACTTCACCACTCTGTCTCTCACCCTCACCAAGCTTTTTTTGGGGGGGGTTTGTCTTTAAGATTGAGAGCTTGAACGAGCTTGGGTAAACCCAAAAAACGGCGTCAAACTTTTAAGACAGTAGGTTTGAACTAGCTGGTTGAGTTTAAGTTTGTTTAGTTTTACTGTCTTAAAAGCACATTCCTTCCAGCATATTTATGTGTCTTAGGCAAGATTTTAACCAACATCCACCAACATTAGAGGCAAGGATTTTTGCACTACACCACCAAGCCACACACATAACCAGCTTTTTTTTTTGGGGGGGGGGGGGTGTCTTCAAGATTGGAAGCTTGGTAGACAATGCCATGGTAAGTTTTTTGCAGCAATGGAAAGAGCCGACCTTGGGCTTTATTAAGAGATCTGTCTTAAGTGATCCTGGTTTAAACCAGAGTAAGAGGAACAATATCAACAGAAGGTGACTCAGAATCAGAAGAATCTTTTTTTGATTCTGGAGGAAATTGCTACTGGCCTGTTAATTTGAACCACCTGCTGTTTTCAGGTTAATAAGTGTTGGCTTCTTTGAAGTTTGGTGCTCTGGCTGGTTCTTCCACAGAACAAGAAGACTTGGATGGACTGAACAGAGCAATGACTACAAGATCTGGATAAGATCAGTGGTGGAAGAGGTGAAGATTATAGGGGAATTTCATCAGACCATTTTCTGCAGCAGCTCGGTTTCAGCTGGTGGATCATCAGTGAATTTCTGATGACTCCCATTTGTATTGTGAACCTGTTTTTCTGACATGTGTTTTGAATCAGCAGTAATGTTGCCCTTATGTAGAACTTATGGTTATGCACCACTGGTCTTTTTGTGAAAGATATTTGATTAATTCCAGATGAGGCTGAAATCAGCACATATAAGAGTGGAACATTTTCCATTTATATTGTATAAACTCACAGAACTTTTCTGTCTTCCCCAAAGAACCTTTCAGTCAACTGTTCTTTAGATAATCACTTTTGTAAAGAAGATGCATTAGTGAAGTTTGAAGAACCTTCATGAAGGATCTGTGAATAAACCTTAACCTATAAACCTGTTTGTTCTGTTTTAGTGAGCTGTTCCAATAACACACTACAGCACTTTTTCCCCCAGAAATCCTGTTTTCCCACCAAAACCACGGCCCTACAGGACAGGAGTTCCACACCCCTGATAACCAGCTGATTAGTTGGATCACATGTGTTGGAAGCAGTGAGCCTCAGGAACTGTCTGAAT
>JBBJLR010000001.1:25789184-25809619 GCA_037577145.1 Brachypetersius gabonensis
ACTCAGACTCCAACACAAACTACCTCTACTGACTCTAACTGTTCCTCCTCACTCAGACTCCAACACAAACTACCTCTTAATTGGACCTATTCTGTTAGCCATAGCCAGCCACTCTGTTCTGCTGTGATTGTCTGTGCACAAAGGCCTTCTATTGTAATTTATCTCCACTGAGACATTCTTTCTCTCTCTCTCTCTCCACGTCACCCAGAGGAGTCTTGGTTCCTCCTGTGGTTTCTTCTTCTTGCTTTAGGGAGTTTTCCCTCACCTCTATAGCTCACTAGGGGCTCAGACCTTGACCCTGTTAGGGGCCGTTCACGTGTCTAAAAACGTGGAAAACGCTAGGCGCGCCGCTTTCTCCTTCTTTCCAAAAGCGCTCAGGCGCTTGCGCTACGGAAGTGTCTGTCATTGCTAAGCAACCATCAGCCACGCTCTCCATAAATTTCAGCAATGGATTTCCACCAACAAAAACTCTTGCTGTAACTCTGCTACACAATTTATTTATGCAGAAAAGAAAAAACGTCCTAGTGTTTGGGTGCACCCCATTCTTCAAAAACGTAAAAAAGACAGGGAATTTCACCAGCTGATCCAGGAGCTCCGCCTGGACAACTGGAGATTCAAAGCCTATTTCAGACTTGACAAGGACCAGTTGGATTATATTTTAGAAAAAGCTGACTTAGAAAAATAATGGGGGCTTGACAAATCATAAAGTTCAAGAAATCCCTGGACCACAATGATGAGGACCACAACATGTTTGTGCGGAGGTATCAGTGTAACTGAAAAGGCGAGGAAGATAATTGGTTGAATCTTGTCACATGACCCGTGGTGCGCTTGTGGCATTCTGAAAAGTTGAGATGTTTTCAACTCGATGCGGCGCGAATGCGCCTGAAAAAAACGGGCGACTGCGACTGCGTCGCTTCCGTTATTAGTGCGGCTGCCGCACGTCTACATTTGAAATAATGGACTTGAGCGTGCAAAAGACGCGATATGTGAACGGCCCCTTAAGCTGTTTAATGACAACATCAGTTAAAAAAAGCACCATATAAATAAACTGAACTGAAGGTTCTAGTGATATTAACTATATCTGCATCGAAGAACAGATCCAAATCAATATACACAGAGAAAAAGAACTGAACTAGAGACCGAAAAAAAGGCAACACAATAAATCAATTGTGTAAAACAACAAATAACATCAAATACCTGTGATAATAAAATAAAGTTAAGAAAAATAAATGTCAGACTATGTGTATTGCAGGTACGTACTGACATAAAAGTGAAAGAGCCCATACTGATCTCGTAGGTCACTTAAATGAACCAGTTAAATTACAGTAGCCTATCCAGTTCCAATAGGACAGTGTAAAGTGAAAGTGACTAGTAGTCTCTCTGCTGCCTCTTCCTGCTGTCCTAGACTATATAGTGCTCCTAAATCCGTACCTGCATGATTTGTGAGACAGAGGGCGTCCCAGTGGGAGCTGGACCTCTATGGATGTCTGACCAGCCTCCATCACACAGTCCAGCTTGTCATAACACAGCCTGTAGAAGCAGCATTATCATTTATGTGGGCCACGTTCAGGCCAGAGTGCATGTCTATCTTCCCTCTGATCAAACCAGCCAGATCCCTCTGTCCCTACCTGATTCATAGATCCACAGAAGCCCCCCAGGGAGGGGTGATTAAACTGGAGCAAGCATGAGTCACTTTGGCACTGAAGTGCTACACCAGCCCCTCTCTACCCACTCAGTGTGAAAAAGCATAGCGTCAGAGGAAAGACTGGAAATAGAAAGCAGTAGAGCAGTAGCAGTAGAGTGGCTTGACGCGAGTGAACTATAGCATAAAAAACACAGTGTTGAGGTCATGATAAATAATATTACTATGTTTAAGTAAACATAAATTATTGAGGACACATGAAATGACAGGTTGTGCCTAAATATTCTTAAAACATATTTTCATAAAATGGAAAGGGGAATTGTTGGAAAAGAGAACTTTTTGGAAAAGAGAAGTATTGTATAATTAAATTTAAATGAAGTATAAGAAGAAAACCTTTTTTTTTCTTTAAAAGAAAAAGGATATGATAAGATAAACCGTAATTGGTCTCACTCAGCATTGAGCACCACCAGTATACTGATCACCGCCTGATCATCTGGGACCTGTTTCTTCACTGGTTCAGGACTTCAGTTAGATGCTCTTTGTTCTGCTTGAATGATTCATACGTAGGTCACTGTGTGTCTTAAACAAAAACATTCCTCTGAAACTGGTCAGGTTCAGGGACTGGACTGGAAATGAGAGGCTCTGAAAGTCCTTCAGGAAGCCTGGAAAGCTGTTCATTAAAACCAAAAATACAAGAAAGTCTGGAACTTTGGAAGCAAAATAAGAAGAAACGAGGGATGGCTCAAGACTTTTGCACAAAGCTGGGTGGTGTAGACATTACGACCCCTGGTTCCATTCACTGCCACTGTAAAAGTACAGTGGCAGTAAAAGAAAGCAGAGTTGGTAAGTTTCTATCTAATAAATCTGTTCTCATTAAACCCACAGCTCAGAGATTAAATAATTTAGTTATTGTGATGGAACTGGTGAAATTGGTGGTTGTTTTTAAATGATTGGAATCAAGTTTCTTGACAATGGAAGTTATGGGCTGTAAGTTCTGCTTACCTAAAACACTGTGCCTGTTAATATACTATTGTTATTTTCTTTTCAGGGCACATACTAGTTTAGCATATTTTAACCATTATTTCTTTTTCCATTTTTTTTTCATGATATGGTTTACTCTCCACTAAAACCAGGCTGTGATATATGCTGTAATTAATGATATATCAATGCCTCAATCTTATCTCGCTCCTTCACGAAGATTTGCATCTTAATCTTTACATTTTACATGTCTCCAAACAAGCTGATACTAATTCATTAATGGCCTCCAAATCTGCACTGATAAAGATTACAGAGAGAGCGAGAGAGAGAGAGAGAGACAGAGAGAGGGAGAGAGGGAGAGAGAGAATTACTGCACCTCTCAGTAAAGTCCTGCTTTAATTCTACCCGTTTCCTGCTTCAGTTTTTACCCCGGGCCCCCCCACGGGGACTTTAACTCTTTCTGCTGTATAATTTTAATCGGATGCTTTTTGTTAAATGTTTAACTTAAATTGGAGCCCTCATAAATATTCCAAATCACTCGCGCAGTGTTTGATGAGGAAATGAGCCTCCTACCCGCCGAGATTCCCCAGGCTACGAGATGAAAAAGAGAAAAATTCCTACAACTTAACACTTAGAAGTAACCCTGTGAGGCGTGCTGGCCGAGCACATTCGGATGCGGGGAGCGGACTCAACACAGTAAGGGATGGCCGTGCACACCAATGATGATTAAATATCTTTTCTGTAGGACCAGCATGTGTTGTAGACACAATTGAGTCATTACTTCGAGCTTTGGAAAGAAAAGAAGCTCCTAACTGAGTGGACATTAAAGGATAGTACTCAACAGCATAATCTTTATGAAAAGTGATCAGTGTCGGAAAGTTTGTGAAGCTTTTGATCAGTTGTCATCAAAAGGCCTATATAGATATTATGCCACATTCCTAAGCCTGAGAGATTTCTTAGGATGATTAAATGTCTATGTGGTTGTCATGCAGCTTTCATAAGGTTGCATGAATCCTACATACAGCTTTTTAAAATGTCATGTAGGTTTATGTCAGTTCATGGAAGGCTTATATAGGTGTAATGCAGCCTTATGGGTTCCACCCTTCAGTAACACATTTTTTGGGGTTTTTGTGTCTTTCTTTTGCTCTTACTCTCTTTATGAAATGGTCCAAATACCAGACATTTGGAACAAAGGCTAGTAGTTCCACCCTCAGTCATAAATTCTTTTCTTGTTAACACACGTTAATACTGTCACATTGTTTAGTTAAAGAGTTATTTCACTTTGAGAGCAAATTAGGAGAAGCTTGTCTGACAAATAAATACCTACGGTTAAAACCTGAACACGTTTATTCTTGCTGGAACTTATTTGATGTTATCCCCTTTAAATGTTTCAAAGAATTAAATCAGTAAAAGTATTAAAGTATGAAAAGCCTAAAACTTTACAGCATATTTGTAATGCACTATCGTCCTCATGCCATGTCTCTCGCTCCGTCTCTCTCTCTCTTTTTTCTTTTCTGTCTTCCAAACGGCCTCATCAGCAGCAAATGGAAATAAATAAACTAACTTTTTCTTCCCCTCCCCTCCTCTCTCTCTCTCTCTCCCTCTCTCTTCCGGCGACTCAGCCGACAGCCAGACAGGGCCGTGAGTCTGTGCCATGTTCTGGGGTCGCGACCTCACTGTGGCAACCACACTAGGAAGTCTCAGTTACACGCTGCAGGAAGCCTTCAGTCAGCGAGCCGGGACATCTCGCCACCTCACGCAACACACACCATTTACATATGCAACGTTTCAGCAGCATCTCTCAGCCCCGACAGCCGCTGCAGCCACGCGGCCAATCAGAATACAAATGTCACTCAGGGCACGGAGAGGGCAAAGAGAAACATGTGGGCAAACTCTTAATTTGGTCCCTTGGTGGGCGGAGAGGACTAACAATGCAAGAGTTTCCTACAGCACCGGCGCCCCTCGCGCTCCATATGAGCTGCAGAGAAGAGTTTCATTTAAAAGACCTGCGTGTAGAACATACAGCTGCTGAAAACAACTCACTTCCTTAATCCGCCCAACAACTGACCTGTCCATCCTTCACAAACAAATCTGGCAGGTTGTGTCAAAATACCCACATTTAAGGTGAGTCTTTCATTTTAAATGTTTATAAGCCCATGCCAGCATGGTAAGCTGAGAAGCAAAACAAGCAAATTTTCTCTGTAAAAAAAAAAAAATAATCCTAGTAATTTCTAACCATTTCTATTGGTTGCAATGTTTAATTTAATACAGCATCGAGGTCTGTTTGTTCAACTTTGAAAATGTAAAAAATTACAAAAATGAACACGACAAGGTTTCATTCTAAATGTGGCTAAATATAATAACACTGTTTCAATCCACTCTGGTTTTACTTAAACCTTTACATTGATATAGTAGAGGTTATTATACAGATTCTTAAGGAATCTTGACCAGGTACTCTTAATGGTGTAGTGTGGTTGGCTTGTCTGGATGAGAAATCATATTTGATTGTTTGGCACGGAGGGCAGTGGTGTTATCCACTACGCTACCACAGTCGTTCTTCAACAACTTGCTTAATAACTGAGCATTTTAAACTCAAACCTCGGTGTTATATAATAACATTAAACATGTTAAACAAATTCTCCCAATTTCTCATTTCTTTAGTAATGCAACAGTACTATGAAAGTTCTCCAAAAAGGGTTCTGCTGTTGTTACACCAGAGAACATTCTTATTACTATCTTGGTGGAACCATCATTGCTCAGAAAGTAGCTAATACAAACAAGTGATGTAAAATATGGGGCCTTGAGAAAAAAATTGTTCATGGACTTCTAGTTTTGTTAGCAACATAAGCCTTCTAGCTACCATTCTAAACAACAGAAGCAAAATTTGGATTCCAAACCGGTCTTGACTGATCTTGGGCCAACAATACATAGGAATCACCAAACTATTTCTGTAGAACTAAAACCCTCAAAACTGATAAGTAGTACCATTAGTATTCAAACCTGTACATCAAAAAACATTTTAAGACAAATATATTGTAAATAATATGACACTTTTAAATGAATGTACATAATATTACAACTAATAACATGATACAACAAATGCCATAACACATTTATGATATGGTTTGTGGCAGCGTTTAGGTTAATTTACCCTAATTTAGTCACTTTAAATCTGACACCCCAATCGGAACAGAGGAGACAAGTTGGTCACCTTTGGGCCCACTTTGTTCAGGGTCTGAAAATGAAACGCTGCGTTTCAGTCTCTCTCTCTCTCTCTCTCTCGCTCCCACTCTCTCTCTCTTTCCTGCTGAGGTCACCCCCGCTGGTATCGCAAGCACAGCAGTCACATTGTGGCACAATGCAGACAGATTGCTTATAATAACTGTTAGGGACCTTTCATTTTTCATTGTCAGCAATTTGTGGGATAATTTTGGCACCCTTTAAGGATACACCTCCACTAATAGGGGGATAAAAATAAACAAGCGAGTTGTGAAAGCTCTATATTGGGACAGTCTAATCCTGTTTACAAGTCTGAACGCCTCCCTTGCAATGATATTGAACGACACCAACATGCTTAGATGTGACAATTTTCACTATTTTTAAAAGCGAGGTACACTCGACCCAAAAGCTTTTCGGTGCCAACGAGGATAAGAGGATCAAACGTCACGATTCAAATTTCATTAGGAAAGACTGTCTAAGAAGAACCAATTCACCTAATAGTGAAACTGAGCCATCTCTATTTACAGTGGACCAGAACCACTGTTGTTTTTAGTTTTGGCTATTATTGATCAGTAGTGTCAGGTAATTCAATGAAATGCCTTTAGTCCCCCAACCCACAGCACTTTACAACATTATTTCCAAAAGGGACGGGCAGGCTAGTGAAGATTTCCAAAGAGCATCAAAGTACCAACAGTAGGAAACTTTAAAGAAGTAACTTCAGCTGAACCCTCCCAGCATGATGAAGTATGAAGCAGTTGACAGGTCTGGAAGTCTGTGCAGAAGCACTGGGTACTCAGTACGTGATGATTAATAGTGTGATTATTAATGCAATACAAATAACCACAGTTTTAATAAAAGCACAGCAATGTACCAATTCATTCACTTCTGAAGAGTTTCTTTTTAATTCTCAATCAGTCCTGTTTCACAAAAACTGTCCTGCTCCGCCCTCGTTAACATTGCTAACAACACTAGAATTCAATAGTCGCTTATTTTGGTCCATAAATAAATCCATAAATAAAACTTCTCTTTACTTTCTCAAACTGGATTAAGTTCTTCATTAAGGAGGTGCAGACTTGTGGATGTGGTTTAGGATACAGAATGACTGGAAGCTATAAAAATGAATAGATCTTCACGATGCAGCCGAGCATTGCTGTTTTACACAACAGGGTCTGTTTTTACAAACACCCTTAAGAGTAGGAGGGCTGACCTAGAATCATATTTTCTGATGGTGACTGTGAAAAAATACAAAGGAACCTTATGCAAGTTCAGTCCTGGTGTTATCAGAAATGTCATACTGCACCGTAAACCACACTGACAAATCTGTGACACCCTAATGAAGAAGTGCAGGAAGCAGTTTTTAGTGGGTTTTGCATTTGTGTATTAATGCATAAGACTATTGATTTCTACTGTTCACTACATTAGCTCTAGTTAAAACTAAAAAAGTCAAAGTCTGGTTTAAGAGGGAAAAAATTTGAAAAAACTATTCCTTTAAGCAGTAATGAAGTAAATGCACTCACTGTTACTGTCCATTCTTGTGAATAAGTGATTTTATAACGTGTTTAAACTCAAACACTTTTTTTTTTTCTGGCGTGGACTTCGTTTAACTGGACTGAAATGAAATAAAACGGAATGACATTCATTTTTGTGTGTGTTATATACTTCCTTTCCCGCACTCTCTTTATGTATCTAATATTTCTAATTTAGCACCGGCCAGGAAAAGTGACACAAGAAGCCATAAATTCCCTTCTAATTCCAAATAATTCCGATTACATGGACGAGTAGTTTTCAATCAGAAAGATAATCTTGGTGATAGATGGTGGGATAATTGGCTGTCTCGGCGACGTAAATATTGTGTCGTTCTATTAATCTTGCCGAATGAGGTGTCAACCTGTCACTCATTCGTCAAACTGAATTAGGAAACATAACGAATAAATAAATGCATGCAAGTCAGGCTTCTGGTGAAGCCTGGGTGTGTTCTGGAGGTGGAGAGAGAGTTAGCCGGCGAGAGGAGGCTGTGGTGAATGTGCTGCCATGGAAATCTGCGGATCATGTTGTTATATGGCACCGACATGCTCCCCTGTTTGAAAACTGCAATATTATGTGCAAAATTTTTCACACCTCAGAATCTACAAACCGTTTCACTCTCATCTGCTGTGCATCTGGATTACAGCCTTTACCTGCATAATAACCAGGAATCTTTATTCTCATCATTACAGTCCACTCTTAAAGTCCCTTTAAATTCCTTACTTGTGTATTAATTAATAAATAAATATCGTTCAGGCCTCTTCCTGAGTTAATGCAGTCATAAGAGAGATGTACGTTACCCAGCATGGGCCTCTACTGTACAGAGCAAAGGACTTACACACCTGTGCAAATTGTTTGAAGACATTTATACATGCCAGCAAAAGCATTAGAATGAATGCAAACAAAGAAGAAAGTCAAGATTCATATTATTCTAAAAAGTAGTTACGAACACAGGTTTAGTTTTGCCTCCAGTCATTGTGTGGATTTATAATATTCCAACACACCTAATTTAATCTAATGAAGTAAAAAAAAGAGCCAAACCAGGGATATGACGGAGCTACAAGTAAAACTGGGCTTCCATGAGGAAAGAGGTCTGGACATGTTTAAGAGAACACTTTGCCACACATAAAACAAACCATTTACTGTGTTAACATTATTCGTATTTATTGTAATATTAGTGTTTTAACACTAACTTAACACTACTGCTCGGTAGTATGTATAATTTTAAGTATAATTTTCTCAGGTAAGACTTTTGCTCAGTACTGTATATGTCTGCCCACCCACCAACCTGTGAGCAAGAGAAGGGGAAAAAAAGAGTGACTCAAGCACTGACATCTTCTAAATTTAATTTATAAAGATCATAATTAATGACCTCCAGGCAGAAGAGCACCCGATTTTAAAGTGGCAACTAAAATGGCCCCCCGCTATAAGAATAAGAATGAAGTTTTCATTGAATTCAGAATGAAATCTCAAATATCAGTAATTTAAAGGAAAAGGTCAGCCCTAATAGAGTCCCTCCCTGCCTTTTAATGGCCCATAATTCTCTTTAAGGAGCTCACCTGGCACGGCCAAGCTCTCAGCTAATTGTGAGCGATTAATGAAGGCAGCATCAGGTGTTGGTAAAGGCAAACAAAGGCTGCGGCGAAGGCCGAGTGGCGCCTGTGCCCTTCGACATCATCATTAGCCACCATCAGGTGAGCGAGCGCCGGCCTGACGCGTGACAGATTACATTTTCTCGGACGACGGGCCGCAGATTTATCTGCGTTATAAAGTAAGAGCAGCCCGCGGCTTTCAATCACCAGAAGAGGAAATTAGATTAACGAGCTAATGATCACAACAAGACACAGAGAGAAACCAATATGATGGCCATTATGTGCTGCTGCGTGGCCTTGGCAAGCTCATATGCAGCATTTTAAAGGGCCCATCGCAAAAGGAAGAAATCTTTAGCTTTCTTTTTTAAGAAATGAAAATTTAATACAGAATGTACATATGATTAAAGTTTCAAAACTTCCACATAAGACAACACGGTTGCAAAAACAGCCCTAAACCCACTCAAACCCAACCAAACACAATATTACAATATCTAAAAATATATAGGTCTTTAAAAAAGGGAATTTTGAATTTATTATTTTTATGATGTCACAGCAGCATTTTAGCTCCACCCATTCACACCAGAGTAAATCTTTCAGAACAGATAGTTTTTGAATGAGGCTCAATACTGAGCAGCCAATCAGAGCAGAGGTCATTTACATATCAAATCCACCTTGACTCTAAAGGACAAGGAGGGTGGCAGTTGGGAAAGGGTTAGGTAAAAATTAATTAGGACTGTTTTTGACACATAACACCACACAAATGTCATAAAAATACCAAAAGTAAGGAAATAAAATGCAAATGTAGAATATGGGCACTTTAAATGTATGAGTGGACACCCCACCCGCCCACCCCACCGCCCGGTAAGAGGACGTTTAATTTTGGGATTATATACAAAGGTGGGGTATGTCAGCTCTCTGTCAAATAAATCTTGTGGTTTTAGAGGCAGAACCCAATCTCAGATTCCTCCAGTCTGCATGTGTTATGGCCCCTCTCGCTCCCTTATTAAATCACTAAAGCACAAAGCCTATTTGTAGATTCAGGCTGCCATTCCATCAGGCCCATGCCACGGCCCCAAATTTACAGTAAGTGTCAGAGGCTGATGTGGACCTCCCCCCCCTCCCTCACACACATACCCCACCCCACCCCCAGCAGCTATGCCTAAACACCCCCAAACATGGATCATGCCCTCCTGTGCATGTCACACACGCACGCACGCACGCACGCGCGCGCGCGTCACCAGTGCGTGCAGGCTGTGTGGTCCAGGCCTCGTAAAGCTGACATCTTCACTAAACTATGCTAACAAGGCTGGGTGATTTGTATATGCACAGCCAGGTGGCACGGCTGTGCGGGAAGCATGCGGAGCCACGGGACGGCTCACATGCTGAGGAGGGGATTAGGGAGAGAATCCTCCACACAGGGGGGCAGCGCTGATCAAAGCGCCCCCGCATGCTAGCCCGTCCTGCAGCTCAGGGCAGGGGGAGCGACCCGGCGGGATCCAGCGTCTGCAGGATGGAACATTCCAGCAGTGCTTTAATGCAGCCGGAGAGTTTACGGTGCACCTTGCCTTACTGGCGAGTGCAGGTGAAGCAGCCGAATCTCCGGGGCTTATTTTTGAACACGAACACTAAGCCTCTCTGATGATCCTGGTACATAAAGGGCATGTTGTTTGTAGGTCTGTTGTTTTCGTTCCAGAAATGTTTTACATACTTCAGTTTATAGATATTGTAAGTCAATAAAAAATTGCTAATTTTATGGACATAATAATGATCATATGCTTAAACTAAGGAATCTGAAGGATAGAACACAAGCTTTTATTCATTTATCTATTGTATGTATCCACCTCTCTAACAGGATAGCGTATTTAGTACAGAGGAATTTTCTGGAGAGTTTTATTTTGACTTAATGTTATATTTTATATTCTTCTTGTCTCTGTATTTCTGTGCAGTCAAAGCACAGGCATTTGCATCTGGAATTGATCATGTTTTCTGATTCTTTGACCAGGCTTAGCCTTAGATTAATAGAACATTAATAGAAAATATAAGATAATAATGAATATTGTTAAAATAATATAAGCAAGTACTTTATTTATCTAGTGGAAAATTCTTGTGTTATTTGCTGCATAATGCAAAAAGACAAATAAACAATAAACAATAGTGCAACACTGCTGTATATATTAATCACCAATTTTGCTTCTAAGTGAAAAAAAAAAACATGCCACCACCTCTGCATGAAAATGCAATATTTCTAATTACAAACTATAACAGAGTCACAACAGATATTGAAATGGTTCTCCTTTTTTACAGAGGCCTTCTGAGTGCGAACGCAGGCAGCGATGACCTTTTACAAACATTTTTTTGGGGGGAAGGAGTACAAAAAAACCCTTATGTCAGCATGTATTTTTCCACCTATAACTATTTTTTTGAAGGTTGTGGCACTGGAGATCCAATGCAGGCCAAACTTTTTGGAAGCAAGCAGTGCTTTATCTTCTAGAAAGAGACATTAGAGGTAAGAGGCTAGTGTAGAGGCTAGTGTATCCTAGGATATGACTGACAGCCTGCTGCAAAGCTCAAAACCTTGAACCTTGTATCACAAAGTTCAAAACCTTGTATTTTTTTAACTTTAGTTTTTCTGATGATATTTCAAAAAAGGAAACTTAGCGTTTAGGTATCTCTTGGTCTGCTGTGGTTTTGTGTAATTGTAATGAATTGTTTTTCTCATTGATCCTCACAATCACAACACCTTTGGAAGTTTAAATGATCAAGATCGGAGTCAAATTAGCCGCATGTTTATAAATACACTTAAGTTCAGTTTATTCAGGCAAATAAGTTCTTGATTTAAAACGTATTTGGAAAAGAGGAATAAAGCAATTCTGCCCCACTCAGCAGTCCTAGAGTGAAGAGAGAAACCAAATCTCACCCAACCTACATTCTTCTCACCTACATTACCCTCGCAGGGAAAAGAAGAGAAGAGAGGAGAAGAAAATGGGGAGAAGAGAAAAGAAGGAATGGGGAGAAGAGACTAGATGAAATAAGAGGAGATGAGACAAGATTAGACAAGATGGGGAATGAGGAAAAAACAAAGAACAAGAGAACAAAGGAGAAGCAAATATAAGAAATGAAAACATGAGGATAAATGACATGAGAATAAGAGAAAAGAAGAGAAGAGAAATAGGGAAAAGAATAAAAAGAGAATACATGAGAAGAGAGGAGACAAGACGAGATGAGATGAGATGAGATGAAAATGGGAAAAAAATAAGAAAAGAACAAAGGGGAAGAGAATATAATAAATGAAAATAGAAGTGGATAAATTAGAAAAGAAGAAAAGAGAAGACAAGAGAAGAGAAATAAAGAAAAGGAATAAGAGAATAAAGGACTAAGGAGGACTGAGGAGGACTAAGGAGAAGAGGAGGACTGAGGAGAACTGAGGAGGACTGGGTGGAATAAGAATGACTGGGAGGTCTGAGGAGGACGGATAAGGACTGATAAGAACTGAGAAGAACTGAGGAGGCCTGGGTGGTCTGAGGACTGAGGAGGACTGAAAGTACTGAGGGGAACTTAGAGGACTGATGAGGACTGAGGAGAAATAAGGACTGAGGAAGAATAAAGAGGACTGAGGAGGAATAAGGAGGACTGAGGAGGACGCGGGCCGAGCGGCGCTCTGCTCTGTGTGCTGTCAGCAGCTCTGGAGTGGAGCCGTCCCGTGCTGCTGTCAGAGGGTGTCACGTTTCCAGGCCTGACACTGTCCTCCTCTGTGCTGCCCGCGGCTCTGCCTGAATGGGGCTTTTGATGGGGCAGCCGGGGGCCTTTCATCACCTCCGTCCTGCCCCGGAGCAGTGGGGTGCGGGTCACAGCCCACAACACCTGGCAGGTACACTCCACCACGTGCCAAGAGCCCAAACAAAAGCCACTCTGTACAGGACGTTTATTGCAAATTAATTTCCTCTCTCGCTCGCCATCCTCTCATCTTCTTTTTTTTTTGCATTCATAAAACAGGAGTCGGGGATGGGGGTGATCACTCAAAGTGAATCAGAACAGGATTAACTATGACAGGAAGCTGCAGTTATGAGGAGGTGTGCTTGGCTCAAAGTTGCAGTCTTGATGGAAAAAAATGTACCCTCATTTAGGATAAAAGTTGAATAGCCCACACACAACATGGCAGCATAAGAGACCGTTATGGCCAGTAGCTATTGATTACCATACATAAAAGCACGTCTATCTGCCACGTAAGCTTCCTCTCCTTCTATCTGCATGCACACACACACAAAGGGGCATTTCTGGGCTCATCCTCTAACGTGCTTATCTGTAGTTCAAAGGCTGATGAGTGAATTATCTCTGGCTGGAGTTGGGGAGGAAGCGGATGCGGGCCTCCTCTCAGCGTGGTGGCCAGCCCAGCGCTCCCTCCGCTCCTGCTTAACCCAGAAACAACCGCTAATCCACGCGAAGAGAGATCGCCGGCGAGAGAAAGGGATGAGCGCAGGCTACCGGTGGCCGAACGGTGATCACAGAAGGCTCTACTTTCTCTTTCTTCTCCTGTCCTCCTGTTTCCCAAACCTGCTCTCATGCTTTTCTCTCTCTCTCTCTCTCTCTCTCTCCCCTTCCCTCCGAATCTGAACGTTTGAAAAGGCGTGTGAGCTGTGAGCGGATGATGGGAAAGCTTCATCTCTTCTTTGAACAGACAAGTTTGAGGTGCTGAAAGATGGGAGATTATTATTAATCTGAGCACCTGCTGAAGAGGAGCCCTAATATAGTCTGAACTCTGGGCCAGTAGGCCAAACAGATAAGGCATTAGATTATTTGCACAAAACTTTTAAGTTTTAAACAGATAGTTTGGCAGAAAAAGAAAACCCCAAATGTAGTGTGGAAAGAAAAAACATGAGCATGTCTATCAGAGAGGATGTTCCAACTCAGTGGAACATTTGGGAAATGTGGAAAATTTGGAAAATGTGATTTTTGGCTGAATGTGACATTTGCCTCGCTGTCACTTTTCTACAATGTGCTAGATTCTCCCATTAAGCCCTTCACTCTAGTGATGCAATGCAACCACTCCAGGCCAGAACAGCTCTGCCCTGACCACTCACAAATCTCCATCAGACATTAGCATCACCTATGACACGCAAGGTCACCTGCCAACGAGTCTCCACTCTCCAATTAACGGCCCTGATGGACACTGCTAATTAGCAGGATTTATGGCTCTCTTTTATTGGGCTTTATGAGGAAGGCAAGTGGAGGGCATTAGCATTTATGGGCCCCAGGGCCCACGTTGAGAATGTGGCGCTGTACGCCAGTCCTCAATCTGCTAAAGATCAGGAACATTACTTAGTAAGAGAAAGGAGCCAAAAGTCAAGTATTGCATAGCTGACTGAAAAAAAATGGAAGAGGAGAGAAGAAAAGAGAAGAGGAAATAAAACACAAGAAGAGGACAGAAGAAATTATATTTAAACAAACCAAAAATCTAAATGTAAAGAATAGATAAGTAAAGAATGAAAAGTACTAAATGTAAAGAATGAAAAGTAGAGAAGAGAAAAGAGAAGAAGAGAGAAGAGAAGAGGAGGGAAGAGAAGAGAAGAGAAGAGAAGAGAGAGACAGACAACAAAATGTAGACGAGACAGCAAGAGATGCAGATGCTAAAGAAGAGTGTAGGGCAGTAATGGATGAAAAGAGGGATGTGAGTGAGGGAGAGCGGTCAGATGCTGGTGGAGAAGAAGTAAGAGAAAGAGGGAGAGAGAGAGAGACAGAGAGAGGGAGAGAGAGAGAGGGAGAGAGACAGTGAGGGAGAGAGCGAGAGATAGAGAGAGATAGAGGGAGAGAGAGAGAAAAAGAGAGAGCGAGAGAGAGGGAGAAAGACAGAGGGAGAAAGACAGAGGGAGAGGACGTGCGAGAGAGAGCGAGAAAGAGAGAGAGAGGGAGAGGGAGAGAGAGAGGGAGAGAGAGGTCATGTAATGAGAGTGTGGTTATTGATTGTATTGTCAGCAGGGCCATGCAGGGTCTTGAGTGCTGTGGACTCCAGTCCATCTGTGGACAATACAGTCAGTTACAGCTCACTGCTCCGTCTAATAAAGCGCAGGCAGATTCATATCACCCCGCTGCGCGTGTGCGCACTGGAAAACTGTGCAGCACGGCTGCAGGACGGCTTGGAGCAAAGGTGAGGGATTTCATTTCTGAAACGTCATTGGCTTGTGTTTTAAAACTTCCAGCTATAGTCTTAGTGCACAGGGAGCCCACGGCCATAAAATCGGATTAACAGTAATGCCTTTATTTTACAGGGCACACTGTAGGCAAACAGAGCAGCCGAGAGTCTGAATGATGGAGCCATTTATGCAGCAACAGTTTACTGTTTGAATATTCGGGGCAATATTCAGCCTGTTTGCTCTATTTTCATTTCATCTAGCCTTCGTAGAGCAACACTTACACCTCCGACCTACTGAGAGCAGCTGAAGTGAAGTAAGATAGGCTGTTCGTGTGGCACGAAGGCCATAATTGGGCAGAGAGGAAAGCGGTTAGTTCCTAATGCAGCATAAAAAATGGTACCTTCCTGTTTACCAGACGTCGATAGACTCAAATTCCTACAATTTCCCTCAGATTTAACGACGTATGGGTGGTTCTTTCACTATGAAAATGTTGCTCCAACATGCTTGTGTTTCGACGAAGCCAGTGCAGAAGGACCCGATAGGTTATGGATGTAGCAATTACCGATTTGATGATAACGGCACTTTAGTCCTACAGACAGTGGTGCACCTCTGTCAGCTCGGGCGTGGGCCTGGGTGGCAGCACCGGCATGAGTGACTGGCCAGGAGCAGCCAGCCAAAACAGAAAAATCAATAAACAATCTCAACGTTTCTGAGGGTCCCACATCTGACCTAATAAATGTCTCCATTCACTGTTATGACTTCATTTCGCCTTAACGTCTTCTTCATGTGCATCTCACACCGCTCAATTAAAGAATGGGCCGCCCTCCTGACACCATGGCTGCCCTCTCGCACTCACACACACACACACGTACACTCATACACTCACACACACACCTTGTACTTTTTTGTTTGACTCACACACTGGAACCGAGTCTCCATGGACTTTTTCTTTCGCGAAAACATCAAACACAGGCGGCGTGGAGAAGAAGAGACGTTATCTGACCTCCATCTGACACATCTGGACGTGAAATAATAAACACACACGACAAGCCAGTCACTAAAAGGTTCCATGCAGAGATGGATAGTTCGTCCTCTGGGACGTCACAGAGAAAATGCAGTAAAATGGCAAGAAATAATAGACATGATAAACCGGATTAGAACTACACTGAGGCCCTTCAGCATGGGTGCCCAGTCAGACCCCCTGGAGAGTTCAGAGCAGACAGGCCTGACGCTAAAATTCCAATGTACACAAATCAAGTGTACTTTAGTGAGAGACTAAACATTAGATCTCCAGGATCAGGACTGGACACCCTTTCTCAAAAGAGACCAAAACTTTCACACACACATTAGAAATGACTATGTTCTGCCACTCAAGACTTCAGAATTTTCAGTATTATATGTTTTTAAATAATGCAGTTTGGAAAAACACTGGATAAATGAGAGGGAAAAGAACAATAAGCTTTTAATTTGACAGTGTCTTTAGAAGGAAACCATTAAAAAGCTGAAAATCTTCCCATTCAAATAAGATTTGTCATTCATACATTTTTAAACTACTATGATTTGTAAATGAATCAAGATTTCATTGTTTCCTTTTTTCTTTCATTATTTGTTTTTAAATTCACTTCCATTGCAATACAACCTAATCAAACCTAGTTTGATAATATGATTAAACATAGATGTAAGATGTAAATAAAGTCATTCATTTCCTCCCAGTGGAACCAGAGGTTGTAAGATCTATAATTTCACTACACAGAACCACCAGAGTTGTCATGTTGTTGGTTGAAAAATTTAATGTTTTTGATACTAAAATAGTGGTAAGTTTGAAACAACATACACACCAGTTAGCCTTACAGCACTCAGCATGTGCCTCTTCACTGTGAACAGATTTGAAAACATACATTATAGGCCATAAGCTGATCTCCAAACTAACATACAACCTCCAAAACCGAGGTCATGCAATAATGTTCTGTGAGAAAGCCTTTAAAGCCATTAACGTCTGGGTCCATTCACTACCACTGTGAACAATTCTGACTCTGTAAAGTCAGAACAAAAGTTTAGAACAGAGCATTTCACCCCAAAGCATGTTTACATCTGTGCATGATTTGGAAAAATTGGTGGAACTCCTTTTAAAGGGTGAGGCAGGCTCACATCACCTGTGCGGCATCAGAGAGAAATGTGAGTGGCCGGGAGCATGACAGGCACGTAAGGGGCTTCTGCTGCTGCTCCTGTACCGCAGTCAGAGCCCGAACACGCTCAGTCACCGCTCAGCCGGAGAGAACAGCACACACTCACACACACATGTTCCCTCTCACTTGTCTCCTATTGATCCTGCCACTACCCATTATTGTCAATCAAGTGTGCAGCATAAGAGCGGAAGGCAGCAGGCGTGCAGCACAGAGCAGTGAGGTGCAGAGGAGTCAAGGCCAAACCACCACACCTCCACACACCTCCCAAACACAACACTGCATGGAGGTACTGCACACACTACCATTTCAGAGAAAGGTCCACCATCTCAATCAGAAACCAATCAATAATGAACGTAGAGGCACTTTTCCACAGGTCTACAGGGACCGTTCCGTACCTAAACTCTACTGCGATGGTACTGCCAGTTTCTGACTCAATTCTCTCCACAGTTTATGGCCGTTTTGTTATTGTGTTCTTGTATTATTTTTAGTCTTGTTTGAGTTTTTATTTTTCTCTGCGTTCTTTATCCGTGTGGTGAAAACCGAACCCAGAAAACTTGTTAGTGACGTCCTGGATCAACGTTTCTCACAGAGTTAAAGATAAATTTGTTAGAGTCACAGAAAACTCCCACTGAAATTTATCTTCAGCCCAAACAGACCGTACTTCTCAGTTGTTAGTTTGTATCTCCATTGTTGCTTTTTTGACAGTATATAAACTGTCCTCTTTCCATGTTGTGATGACTTTTCGACCAATCAGAAAGCAGTGTTGCAGTCAGCTTGGCTGCAGCCCATTTTTGGTCCTGCCGTCAAGCAGCTCAGGTTCGGCTTTGGGTTCTTGTCTCTTTATTTGTAACGGAAAAATATTTGTTTGCGGTACAGCATGGCTTCTTATGCCAGTGGAGAAGTGCCATAGAGCTGCTTGCAGATAAACACACCATCACAGTCCCTGGGCAAGACACCTAACACGTACTAACCACAGCATTTTTTAAGAATATAGCTTTGCATATTTAGTACTATGCATTTAGTACAAAAACACAGTTTGTCTTTTTGGTCTGTGCAGTCTTTGCAATCTCCTCTGGGATCAATTAAGTTTTCAGATTCTGACAAATGCAAAGAACGCCTGACAAATGCATGAATGAGACATATGTAAATGAGCAGATTAGTGATGAATTGTACATCTATATAGTCAAAACCATTTTCATTAAATATAAAGTGATGAATGATTAAAACAGGGCAGCCATGCATCTCATCATGACTTGATCACTGTTTTTACAACATTAATATGCACAATAGGCCAATAATGTAAGTATTTGTGAGTGTGAGCGAGAGGGCTTTTATTATTACATTAAAAGGCCCATGTCCTACAGCCGTCTTACATTTTACTTATTTTTTTCTCCATTTGAAATCTTCTTGCTTGGATTTAAGAGCTAAAATCTTCATTCACATCCTCTACGTATCTCTCAGAATGAATCATACTGTGTTTCTTTCTATGCCTTCAAGAAATATAATGATCTTTATTCTTATTGGCTACTGGGGATGTCACCTTATTCTAAACAGGCTAGGCTGAAACACACCGTATAACTTCACAGAGGCGGAGTTAAGTTTCTGTGGGCCATGCAAAACATGCAAATGCCAAAAATTTTTTGTGACATCACAAAAACATCAAAGTAAAAACAGCCTCTTTGGCCGTTTAGTTGACATATGACCTGTATGGAATGAGGACTATTATGTTTACATATATATTTTTAAAAAGCTGATTGTGTAGAATAGGGGGCCTTTTAAAACATAATAGCTTCGATTTAGACATAAACTAAATTTCCCTTTGCAGAGCAAATCTCTCTGGCATGCTCACGTCCCTGGTATGTCCCCTAGCTGTGTGTGTGTGTGTGTGTGTGTGTGTGTGTGAGAGAGTGTGCACTGGGGCTCTTGTGCTGCAGTTCTGCTCGGCCGACAGTCATGTGCAGCGGCCATAAGCGCAGGAGATTGATGGACGTGCGGCTCTCCCTCCCCGCGCTGTAAAAGATTATCCGCTTGCCCGCTGGAAACAAAGCTGTGATGGAAATTCGTCGCGCATCATCAGCAACAAAATATCTACACGCCAAGACAGGAGTCTCTCATTTTTCATGGGCTATATATTAAATCAAAAAGGGCATTAAAGGGAGAGGGGAGAGAGAGTGGAAATGAGAGAAAAAGGAAGGGGCCTGAGTGATAGCACTAGTTAGTGTTTTTTAAAATGAGGCCACTTGAATCGAGGAGATTATTGGGTTTTTATTGGCTGTCAGGAAACACAACTTCCTGCGTACTTCATGCGCTCATGCTCGCAGAGTGCTGATTAGAATGCCAGAAAGAATGAAAAGGAATGGAAGTGATGCTGTATGGGATGGGGGGAGTGTGTCTGGGTGTGTGGGGGGGCTGTGTGGGGGTGGAGGAGGTGGGAAAGGGAAGGCACTGTTAGGAAAGAAGTGGGGGAAGAGGGGGAGTGTAGAGATGAGGAATAAACAGCATCAGCACCAACAAACAACATAAATACAAAACAATTCATTCATCTGATTCCCAAATAAACAGAGATGCCAAATGTAGAACAAATTCTTCCAATTATTCTCACTTCAGTAATTAAAAACAAACCTGATTTCATTCATTTTAAATGCATTTTAGTAACGTTTTCCAGTTTCAGTGAACACATTTTTATTGTTGTAAAATTTAAGAATAAATCTAAGAATATTTTTTTTTGGAACATTTTAAAGCCAATTACAAAAATTACTTTTTAGAGATAAATGTACTTGTGGAATGGCAATAGGGCTGCGGCGAGTTAATGTTAGACCATCTGATCTGATCCAACAGAAGAGCTACAGCAGCACAAATGACTAAAAAAGTTAATGATAGAAAGGGATCAGAACACACACGTTATCACAGCTTACTGTATATGGGGGCTATGTAGCTGCAGACCAGAGTGCCCATGCTTACCGCAGTCTAAGCCCTACAATGTGTAGTATTTATAAGGCTACATGACCCCTACATAAGCCTTTTATGACAAATAACAAATATATATATATAATCCTTTATAAATGTTTATGAAGGTTCACTTCAGTTAACATGAAGTGAAATGAGCCTCAGAAACATCTGTGAGACAATATAGTGAAATATAGTAAAACTAATTAAGACTAGAACT
>JBBJLR010000001.1:25810116-25820528 GCA_037577145.1 Brachypetersius gabonensis
TATATATAACCATTTAAACAAACATTAAATAAACATAAACAAACTTTTACAGTTTACAGGGTTTAAAAGCTTAGGCAAGTGTCATGCAGCTTTATAAACACAGCCCTGAGTAAGAGTTACCAAAAAAATTACTATATTGAAAATACAATGAAGTTTATATTCATTTAGATTTTGCAATACATTGAGAACATCTGGTTGTCATGAACTCACTCTGATTAAAGAACTGAGTGGTCATGGGTGTCAGAAAGACAGGGAGGATGAGTGTGTGTGTGTGTGTGAGAGTGAGAGAGAGAGAGAGAAAGAGAGAGATCCAGAGATTAAGAGTGAATCAAAGCAGGCCACTCTGTCATGTCTGTTTCTCCATGCCACTTTCGCTCAGCTGGGTACGAGGCGATGGAGATCCAGGAAAAAGCCGCGCCTGCACATCAGCTACTCTTAAACATGACAAAGCTTGTTCGCTGCCGCTGCAGGAAAGCATTGATTTTTCCTCCATCTCTCCATCAATCTTCCGGAGGAGAAAAGCAAAGCGGGGAGGGAGAAACGGCCAGAGCGGCAGACATTTGAAGATGTGATTTGTAACTCAGGACAGATGGTAAGCAGAGAATTGCCGTCTCTCGGCGTGAGGCGAAAGGGGCGGTGGACCTCTCTAGTGGTCGTCCAGGCCAGGAGATTAACCAAGAGCCACCTAATGATTGAGTTTAGGCCACAAGCCTGGAGTCATCTGTCTGTCAGAGCAATTTAAAAGTCACAGGAAATGTACTCTTACCTCATAACAGAAGGACGAACTGCAGGGCACAGAACGATCCAACCGCACTTCATGGACAGAGTCTGACTAACAGCACAAAACGAAGGGCAGGTCCTACAGATCAAAAACACAGATCAAATGGCCTGCAAGACAGAGACATGCTGGACAGTTAATGTAAGAGCAGAAAGTCCAGATAATTTACAGCAGTTCTATACTCCTTATAGCGAGTGTAGATACCATAGAAGCACTTTTTGGTTCCCTGAAGAACCTGGATGGAGATCATTTTTTGTGGATTTTAACCTTTACAATTTGAAGAAAAGATTCTTTATCAGTTTTCAAAAAAACTTTAGATTAAGAACCTTTAAACTAGAACAAAACCTCATACCACAAAAAAAAACAGGATTCTTTGTGTAATGCCAAAGAAGAACAATTTTAGTCTAAAAAACATTTTGTAGACGAGATGTGTGTGGGAAGAACCTTTACAAAACAAAATTAACAAAAAAAGAAGGTAACAATTATCCTCCAATAATGCTTTTATTCTTCATTTCACATTCGTCACGTTATTCGCCAAAAATGATAAGCACAATGGGCATACAAATACTAACCACTATATGGAGGTCTTTCCCAACAGTCAAAATGAAATTCAATATACTGGCAGATGACAAGCAAGTTCCACATTTCTGTGCTATAATACTGTCAGGTTAAGTCAAAGTTCTGAATATTTCCATTTTTGCAGTCTTTATTAACTGTACAGATATTTAACTCAAGCCTAGCAGATATTTAACTCAAGCTTAGATGTTTTCTAAATCTATCGACCGGTTGTTATAAACTGACGAGTACTTTGAACATGCACGTCCATTACTATACACACACTGTACTAACATGACATATTGTTGCTTCATATTCAATATCTTAATAAATAGCTGCCCAAGCTGATATGAACATGTTTCAGTGAAGCACACAACTTTCCATTCGTAACATGAGGCCAGTTCAGCTGTTAGATTCAAAGTCCATTGCATCATACTTGTGTTTTCATTGTATTCTCTATTCAATGACTTATCAAATCATAACACAGAGCACATTTCATCCATAGAGTTGGATATTCATTTTGTGGACGGATCAAGAGATTCGATATACAGAGTTGCCACTTTATTAGATACACCCATCAAATGTCGTTTTTCAGGCATTATTTGGGACCACTATTCTCAGTCCTGCAGTGTTAACAACCCCCAAATTTTTGTGGACGATACACTCACACCAGTGTCAGACATACTATATTGGCCACTGTCATGTATGTACACTATATGGACAGAAGTATTGGGAGAATTTTTTTTTTGGATTTAGGCTAAAACCTTTACTTCCAGTGAATCTTAATGCTTCAGCAGACCAAGACATTTTGGACAACGCCATGCTTCCAGCAATACTTCTGTCCATTAAAGTGTATCACTGCTGTGCAAAGAATGATCCAACACCCCAATAAAGCAGTGATCCTATGGGAGTCCCTTTCCACTGATAGATGAACAGTTAAGAAATTGTGCAATAGACAGGCTACAGTCAATAAATATACAGTAACTTGCTAAGTGCGCCTACAGAGTAGGTATACCAGATAAAATGGCCGATGCATTCAGCTACAACAAATAAACTCACAGTTCAGTGTATCTCTCTATATCTCTCACACACTATCCACATTTGGTCTGCCCACCTTGTATCTACACTCACTGTCCATTTTTACACCTCCACTGACCATATAAATGCACTTTATATTACACAGTTACAGACAGTAGTCTATCTATATCTCTGCATCATTTGTTAGACCTTCTTTAGGCCCTTCATCAGTGATCAGGACCCTTGAAGCAGCACCAGTGAGTAGAAATTAGATGAGTAGATCATTTTTAGCACAGCAGTTACACTGATGTGGTAGTAGCTTATTAGTGTGTGTTGCACAGAGTGGATAACACGTAGTAGGTTTTAAAAAATGTGCTTAATCACTGTTCACTCTACCAGACACACCTTCTTTACTGGTCCAGCTTGGAGTTGTAAATTTACTGATGATGATTCATTTGATGCTGCACAGTTTGTGTTGTCTGTGGTCAGTTTCTTGCCACAGGACACTGTTGGCTGGTTATTTTTGGTTTTCAGTCCAGCAGTTTAAAACTGCAGCAGCTATAAGTGATCCACTCACACCCACACAAACACACTTTCAGGTCAGTGAGAAAGATCCACGACCCGTTCACCCGGTGGCCCTGTGGGGTTCTGTCCATTGATGAACAGGGTAAAGATGAGCAACAAATGATGAATAGAAACAATTGGATTATAGTCTGTAACTACAAAGTACAATTATCTGGTCGGTGGAGCTCATTAAATGGATAATGAGTGTAGATATAAAGTGGGTGTAGATAATAGTGACTTGTTGTTGTTGTAGTATTTCAAAAAGCAAACAATGAGATAGAGCTGCAAAAATTACCCACACGTTTAAGCACAAAGCTCTGTACAACATGCAACAGTGTGTTTTCAACGCATACTGGTTTCAGTGCCTTTTCCTACAGAAATTGAGGGTTTTGAATGCGGTGTGATACTAGTTACTTCACCTACAACCAGGACCTTTTCACCATTTCTAACAATAAAATAAGAGAAATGTCTGAACGGACTTGCTGAACATACGATTAACCCTTAGAAGTCACAGTTATAACCGATGATAAAGTTCAGTGTCAGGCCAGTCATAATTATGTTGTTTCCTGATGATCCATCTGCATGTAAATAACGGCAATGAATAATTTTATTTTATTTTTACTGCAGCTATTACAGCAAAGCCTAAAGTGGTCTGGCTGAATCTTGTTTACCGAGTAATCTTTACTTTCTACTCTACATTGTACTAATATACAATTCTGTATACACATACAAACATGTGAGGATCCTGATCAACTTGTGCTCTCATTTTTTCCTCAAAAAATGACTGACAAACACTAGAGTAAGATTTTGTCTATGAAATGCTGACGGGTTGGCATTCTGGCATTGTAGCTCAATGGCTGTTCAGGCTCACTGCTGTCAGAAATGTACATAAGTCATTATTACAAAGTCCTCTTTCTGGAGCTGAACGGAGTCTTACAACACCACAGCAGTGCTAAAATATGTTATACTGTTCGGTGCTGTGTAAGCAAGTACATTTTTCAGTATAAAAATCATCATTTACGAATGACAGTGTTGAACAAAAGCCCCATATTAACCCGTTTGTTTTATATTGGCTCTTGAGCGCCTTTTCACTTTTTTAATATTTAAAAAAGGCTAGAAATAAGAAGAATTAAAAGTAAAACATGCTCTTGCTGCTGGGAAAGAATGCTTAGTGTGACCAGATTTTTTTTTATTGTTTGATAGTGAGAAGACTCAAACCTGTTGATACAGAATTTACTGAAGTTAAATGTCATTTATGTAACCTGCTATGTAATTAAGTAGATTATTGTATTTGAACAACAGAGCAATAACTCAAGACTTCTAAGGGTTAAAATGCACCAAATTCACAGCCGGCTCTGAAATAAGATACTGACGCATATCTCAGACAACTCCCTTCATCATAACTCTTACCACTTCTGAGTCAATTACCTAGAGTAAGAAATTAGGGTCTAGGACCAAATGGCTCCAGTGAGGACTAGAGTCGGCATGCTGGACCTGACTTGATGCGTAAGTTCACGTAGAGTTTATGCCGGCATTATCATCCGGTGTGAGTGGTCACTGGAAAGCCCCAATCCACCACACTGGGGTGGAGACGTGAACGGGCATCACTCACTCCCGTACTCCTAGGTGTCTTTGTCAGGTGATTGCTGGCAGAAAAAAAAGGAAAAACAGATCAATACATCTCCTCTGGGGCTGACAGGTAATCTTTACCAAGGATGAAATATGAGCAGCATCAACCCACTGGATTCCTTAACTGTAGCTGTGGCGATTGACTGGGCGCACGCGCCCCCCCTCGCCCTCCCCCGCTCACTTCCTGCCCCGATGACAAAACTCATTTGGGGCCAAACAGGCAGAGGGAGGAGGGGTTCATCGAGTGACGTTGTCATGGTAACGACTAATTACAGCCAGAGGCAGGTGAGGCAATCGCTTTGACGATTGACAAAAACGTGATAAGAAAATATACCAACCTATCTGTCAATTCCTCCGCATCACAAAGGCAGCTGGTCATGAAGATGGAAAGCAGGGTCTCTGCGGTTACTACAGCTGTCTGCAGGCCCACACAGGTCCGTTCATTAATGTCAAGCACCCAATAGTGCACTGCGTATTCATAAAACCTTAAATCTCTGCTGTTTTAAGTGTCTTTAAATGGGCTCTACCAAGCAACTGGTTCTGAGTAACCAAGGCATAAGCGTAAGGATATGGGGACTTCTCAGGTGAGCCGTAACACATTTACAACTACTCCATGCACACAATTAAAATACAAAAACTCATGCTAACATGACAAGACTACATCATCTCCCAGGTACTCAGTCCTTCCCACCGTCCAGCACCAAGCCACTTACTACTTTACAATTAGAATGCACGTTTGAACAAGCACTGGGCTGCACAAAACTTTCATGTGGGAACATTTGAATGTGGAGAATATGGGGGGAGGGGGGTGCACAAGCCCTGGAGGGCGCAGAAACACACACTCACTCTGTTGTGCTAATGAGTGTTTTTAGAGCACTCTAGCGTTTCATATCCATGCTAATAGGGGGCCTGTGTTTTTGAGCCATACTTTCGGTGGGCACTTCTCTGAACTTTTTCCCAGCTTGAGGCAGAACAGCTTCGCAATGCCACTAAATTAGCTTCTATAGACTGATTTCGCTAATAGACAAAGGTACTAACAAAAAAAAGCACCTCTAAAACACAAGCCTCAACTACCAGGATGGCAAAGGTGGTCTGTGAATGTACAGCTGTATGCAAAGGTTTGGGGACCCCAATAGACTTGTTTTGCTGAGGTGAAACTGCCTCTACATAGAACACATTTCTGCACCTTTCAGAGCATAATTACTGTTTATTTTAAGTTTCAATAAAAAATTAAACTTAAAATGTGGCAAAAGTTTTCATCCTTTACATTATGGCTGTCCACCTAAATGAATATATGTTGTTAGCTGTTCCACTGTTTTGTTTCATGTTGTATGTATGTGTTTGTGTTTTTGTGCTGTCCATGCACCTGGGACTGTAAGAAACATAATTTAATTCAATCCTATTCTACACATATGAATGGATGACAATAAAAGTCAAGTTGACTTGACTTGATCTGATTATATCAGACATTATATATTAAAATATATAAATTATATATTAGATATAAGTATATTACATGCATTATTTAAATGTATTCTCTGTAGAGGATGTGTAGTTCTTCACCTAGAAAATCAACAAAACATGTCATCTGACTACAGGTGTTCAAACTTTTGCATACAAAAGGTAGTAGCAGGATCAGTTCGCAGGTGGGCTAAAAACAGGAGCTGCCTTGGGCTAACATCTTGACCCACAAATGGGGACAGCTCTTAAACAAGCCCTCCTCCTTGAGAAAATGGCCAAAGGTGATTAACAGGCTTGATTGCATTAGCATTTTTTGTCTGTGAAATGGCAGCTTCGGACTTAATTCACAATGGGGATTCACGCAGGAGGTGAGGGATCCTCCTGTAAACTCGCGGCACTGATTCACACATTCCTCTCCGCGTTTTAACGCAGGTCTTTCTGTCCCCAAGAAGTGGGCAGCCGATGTTAGCATCTTCGTCAGTCATCCTCGTGTTCCCCGTGGCTGCTAAACGAAGTCCCTGGCTTGATGAAGCAATGTGTCCGTGATGTGGAGGGCAGAGGGCCAGAGCATTCTCCACCGGTGGAGGGGGCCTTCATGAAGCCTTGGTCACCATCTTCTCGCTTTGCGTCCTTTCGAAAGGGGAGGTAAGCTGTGAAAAGGAAACAGATGGCATTAGCCGGCCCTATGAAATGTAAATATACTGTATATTTCAAAAAAACACATATACAGTAGGTCCTAGTTTTACAACAGTCTCAACAAACGACAGACTACGTGGGCTAACTAGTTTGGCTACGCATGTAACGCGGCGTATGAGTGAGTGAGTTTTCCTTTTTTCTGTGGTTTAGTTGTCTTTTTATAATTTTACAGCTGTGTTAGGGTCTATGATTCAGGCTAGTGTGTGTGTCTAACACCAAAATTCAGGTTACATTACTGTTGAAGGAACGGATCTGTGATTTAAACTCGAAGACCTCGTGTACTGTACATAAAAATTAGTAACCAGTCATACAAAGACACCCTACAGCTGGAATGTAGGAATGTCAATGTTGTGTTCTGTTTAGACATAAAAGGATTTTTTTACTTGAAACTTTACAAAACAGTGACGTAACCTTGCCTAAATACATCATGGAGAATGTCATGAGTCGTGAGATGTTTGATCTCATGATCTTCAGTTAGCATTGGGCATGAATGCTTATGACATCACACATTGTAATATACGTTATGACAATTAATAGCAATACTAACAGTGATAGAAACATGACACTGTTACATTACTGGGCCTAATCTGTAATGACAACTCATGACATGGTTTGATTACACCAGAGTTTTGAACAAAATCACATAAACAGTTGCCACGTAAACGTAGTGGAAGAGTGAGCTAAAATGGACAGGAACAGTTACTAATGAAGAAATTAGTGTACAGTGTTATACAAAAGTTTGGACGACCCTGGATAAATGAAATGTTCTGCTGATTTTGAAATAAGCACATCTTCCTTAGAGAACACCCTTCATATGGCACTGTTCTGGTAGTTAAGTGCACAACTTAATTAATTTAACACTGATTTTACTTTAAAATGTACAGCACTTTGGGTCTTCTGACATTTGAAGGGTATTCTATGTAAATTACGCATATTTATTTTCACTTAGAAAATCAAAGAAGCATATAATATGACCAGGACTTAAACTCTTATCCTTATTTCTGGTGCTGTTATTAAGGCCAATGAAGATGTAACACAGAATCAAAAAATAAATGATGCAAGTGAGTAATTTTTGTCAGGAGAGTTTATTGTCATTAAATGACATTTTCATATGGATGTGTATAATAACTTTACACACATCCTAAAATTACCCACCAAAAAACGCAGTAGCATAAACAATTTGATTAGTAAACAGCACATCAGCGTATTCATCAGAATGAGCACAATAATACAAACAATAAGATAAGCTTGTTATTAAACACACACCAGCCCATTTTATACATTTACTCAACGAGGAAAATGAGCCGTTTATTATCTTTCCCTGAGTCCCACTGTTGCCCCTGCATGCAGCATCCATCATGCCACAATGACCAAACTGCCTGACCTAAAAGCTGATCAGAGATGCGAGAGGCCGCACGTTCCAAAATAAAATACATCACTTAGAGTGCGCTGTCTTTGTCGGTCGCTTCAGAAGTTTGTTCAGGTTACACAGCCATTTTGAGATGAGGTCCCAGGTTAGAAGTCTCGAGAGAGAACTAAAACTGACATTGTGGCTCTGGGCTGTCTCACAGGATTAGGCAGTACAGCCGTCACTGGCATGTGCTTTTGCTAGTTCCCATTATATCTGCTTGTGCCTCTTTCCAAATGACTTCCTCTCCAAACTGATCCGGCGCGGGGAGGAAGGCAGGATCATTGATTAATATTTCTGGAGGGAATGATGGCTAACCGTGAGGCACACTTAACCCAAACAAAAGCACTTGAGGTATTCGAGGCCGAATGCAGAGGCTTGGGTTTACACATTCAGAAACCACACGGCCATGAGAAACACTTGACCTTCAGATATTTAGGAAAAGGTCAAGAGTCTAAATTTGTGCTTGGGAAAACTCATTAGAAACTTTAAAATGGCTTTATAGCATTTTTGCGGAGATACAAATGCATTCGGCAGGGGAAACTAAAATTTTTTTACATTTTGCAAGGATTACTTAATGGCACATTGTCATTTCTCCCCCTTAAGCACTAAGGCATGAGTGTAATGAGAACTTCCAGCAACAAAGACCACACTGTACACAAACAGAATATGTAAAGTAATGATCAGGCTTAAATGAAAGGATTTGAATGTCTTAATGACCCCTTGTGTTCACGCGCTCAAAAAACTATTATTTCACAAGCTCTTCCTGCAGTCCTGCCCTTCCCCTGTTTATTAATCAGCTAATTACACATTGACAGTAATGAGGCCTCTGATTCATGCACTTAAATGAATAGGACTGAATGGCTATTTAATGATTAGCCCTTTGTGCGGCCTACCGTATATAGCAAGGCAGCATCCACTCGAGAGGTTGGAGAAAGACAGACGCTGCACATGGAAAACCACTTGATGCTGCTCACTGAAGCAACCAGCACTGCAATCTCTGGGCCACTTGTTTATATAATCATTTATAAAACTGAGGTTTCAAACAACCAGTCAATGTAAATCATGTAAACTTTTAATCTCTTGCAGAAAAATACTGCCATTCAGGATTCAACCAGAGGCCATTACTAAGAACGTCTGATACAATTGCTAATTACTAAATAATCTTCGTAAAAAAATCCATTAGAAATGCACTGCTTGGTCTATGTAAGTAAGTGAGCCAAATAAATGACTTAAGCTTTAATAAAAGCCTAAACTACTATAAGATTCCCTCTTTTTACAGTGTGACCAGAGCGGCTGAATAGAAGCATGATGGTTATGATTGAGTGGCTCTCACAAATCCTTTCTCAGGTGCTAATGCTGGTATTTATCACTAGAACTGCTCAATGTGTATCAGACATTACAGGTCTTATCACACTATGCAGTATTCATAATGGCCTTATGAATGATTGTGTGCCAACATGCAAGCAAAGTGCTCTCATGATCTGTGCTGGATAAAAGAGCCAGGAGAGGAGGGGAAGAGGCCAGAAGAGAGGAGATGAAGAATAGTGAAGAAGAATAGTGGAGGGAAGAGGAGAAGAGGGTAGAGAAGAAGAGTGAAGGGAAGAGGAGAAGAGTGAAGGGGAGAGGAGAGGAGAGAAGAGGAGTGAAGAGGAGTGAAGGGGAGAGAAGAAGACTGGAGGGGAGAGGAGGGGAGAGGAGAATAGTGGAAGGGAGAGGAGAGGAGGGTAGAGAAGAAGAGTGGAGGGGAGAAGAGAGGAGTGAGGGGGAGAGGAGAGGAGAGGAGTAGAGAGGAGAGGAGTGCAGGGGAGGGGAGAGGAGTGTAGAGGAGAAGAGTGGAGGGGAGAAAAGAAGAGTGAAGAGGAGAGGAGAGGTGGGTAGAAAAGAAGAGTGAAGGGGAGAGGAGGGGAGAGAAGAAGAGTGAAGAGAAGAGGAGAGGAGTGAAGAGGAGAGGAGAGGAGGGTAGAGAAGAGGTGCTAAGCGTCTCAGTGGTGGGCTTTTGAAGGACGCAGGAGGAGAGGGGAGCATGCAGAGTGGAGCGGGCGAGGGCGAAATAGTGCGGTGGGCTGCAATTCTGTCAGCAGAAGTGATGGCTGAGCACTGGCGTTATTTGTCTTGCGCTGCCATATGGCCCTCGCGCCGGCGTGGGCATTAATGAGAGGGGGCCGGACCGCCGGGCAAGAACACCAGGGCCTCAGACACAGGTGATCTGTCACCATGGGGAAAGAGAGAGAGAGAGGGAGAGAGAACGAAAGGGGGGGGGGGGGGGGGGGGGTCAAAAAAAGGTTGGGAAGAAAAAAGGGA
>JBBJLR010000001.1:25826294-25843645 GCA_037577145.1 Brachypetersius gabonensis
CACACACACACACACACACACACACACACACACACACACACACACACACACACACACACACACACACACAGAGAGACCCATCAGCCAAAACATTAAAACCTATGACAGGTGAGAAATATATTTTAGAAATATATTAATATAACAAAGCATGTGAATAGTCTGTGCTTAAAGTTAATGCGGTGGAATGTACAGAAATGTATAGGGTATAGAGTATAAGGTATAGTGTATAAGGTATAGGGTATAAGGTATAGGGTATAAGGTATAGGGTATAAGGTAGAGGATATAAGGTATAGGATATAAGGTATAGGATATAAGGTATAGGATATAAGGTATAGGATATAAGGTATAGGGTATAAGGTATAGGGTACAAGGTATAGGGCATAAGGTATAGGGTGTAAGGTATAGGGTATAAGGTATAGGGTATAGTGTACAGGATATAAGGTATAGGGTATAAGGTATAGGGTATAAGGTATAGGGTATAAGGTATAGGGTATAAGGTATAGGGTATAGGGATGTGAGTGATTTTGACGAGAGTCAAACTGTGACGGCTAGACGATTGGGTCGAGCTTCTCCGGGCTCTTCCTGCACTGGTCAGAGTTGTGATTGCCGAAGATTCACTGATGTGTGTGTGGAAAGTGAAGGCTGGACCTTTTCCACAGCTACTGCTGCATAAACTACTAAAACAGTTCATGCAGGCTTAAACTACTGAAACAGTTCACACAGTGAGCATCACAGCTTGCTGCATATGGGGCTGCGCTGCCACAGACTGGGCAGAATACCCGTGCTGACCCGTCCACAGTGTAGTTATACATTCCAGACATACCTTAAAAGTTCTATGTAAGCACATAAGTCGCAGAGGCATTCTGCTCTTGTAATGATCTATTTTTGTAAACTAGAATCTTTCTGGAAACTAGCAGAAACATCTCAGCACTGTGGAACCAGAAGTAGGCTACGTATGCACTTGAGTTAATTCACAAGTTTTCTTGATTTTCTATGTGTTCAAATGTATACACCCCCTACAGACAACTATGCAAACTTTAAAGTACTACTACTTTGACATATGCAGAAAATGTCAAATGTAAAGTTATTTCCTATAAAGGATGCGATAACTTACAACCAACTGTCAGTGTCACTTTTGCAAATGAATGTGTATCATTTAACACCAGTTGAGGATTAAGCAGTGTGCCAAAAAGTTCTGCTGCTTTCTAAATACGCTGTTTCTCAGTAGAAGCACAAGAATGCAAGGCACAGTATAATCTATCACTACATGTTATAAACAAGTAGAAAGCATATTAAACAACAACAGACACCCTGTTATTGACAACCAATAACATACACTGCACGCCAGTAACTGTTACATATAAAGGCCACTGCCTTACTAAGATAAGATAAGATATGCACAAATAACAAAAAAAACAAGGAAGAAGGAAAGCAAAATTGTGGTTTTGTCCCATGAAAACTTGGGAGAAACGTAGCTTAACATGAAAGCTTTGAGGACACTCTTAATGAATCTTAATCTATTAATGAATTAGAACCCTGAGCCAAAACTTTTGCACGCTGCCAATCACAGAAGAACGACCTGAGGTTGATTCCTTATATCCGTATAGAGCAAACCATCTTAAATATCAGTTAACTAGTTAAAGAATATGTTTTCCTTTTGTATCAAATTAATTTCGGAATCTCTTAAAACTGAGAGGGACATTACTGTGCAGCGTATTTATTTTGATCATTTTATCAACAACATCCACAGGGCTTTTTCATAGTTACTTAAGCTAAAAAAAAATCTAATGGCTTTCGTGGGGTTTTTTTTCAAGTGAAAATAAACACTAAATATTTTCAGCAATATATTTTATGATTTCTATTTTTTAGGGGAATTTAACACACTGAGGGCAAAAAAATGAAACAAATCATGTAGTCAACTGTAATTTTTGCACAGGCCACATATCACGCTCATCCAATATGTTAAATTCAACAAATACACAGCAATTATGATTTAAAATACGCAGAAATATGTCCACTACAGAGGATGTGCACTCATTTACATTTAGTCATTTGACCATGGGGCCAAAACTTTTCCAAAGGTGACAGTCATGGCCATTCTAGGCAAAACTACTTTTAAAAGTACTAATATTGAAGTTAATTCTTAATTTTTAAAACATTTGTCTGTAACTCTTAGGGATTAATTTTAATAATGTATATTATTATTATATTACATTTTATTTATATTTTGAATGATCTGGACATGACAGTGGCCAGTACCTGAAGTTGTGGTCGAAACCGCTGTGGCTTTCCTCCTTCTCTTGATGTCTCCGGCACACAGCAACCCCATTTGCACATTTGACTGTCGACTGGAAAAGAAAATGGTTCACAGACACATATTTTATTAATACTCCTCATTAATCAAAATTATAAGCAGTTCCTGAAATTAACATGGTTGGTGTTAAATAAAATAAAAAAACAAGTAAAAAAAAACTCCAATGAGAATTGCTATAAGACACTGAAAATACCTGGGTCAGAAAACTGCCACAGCTAATAGGACTGAAAGAGAAAATACTGTTCAGGGTCTAGGGGTGCAGTTATAGACAGGGAGCAGTAAGATGTACTGTAGGAGTTTTAACAGAAATATCAGTGGAGGAAAAAGGAGGCGTGTGGGCCGTGTGTCTATGTCGCTGCCGGGTACAGATAAACAAATTACCCTGGCTACAGACCCCCCTGTGTCATATGTCAGAAGCCCCTCGCACAGTGAACCCTGATTACTCGGATGTAAAGTTAAGGTCAAGGTCCTCTCCGCTGTGGAGGGGGAAGGGACTGATGCTTTAAGAGCTGATGTGTGTATGTGTGTGCATGTGTACACATCATCTGCTTCAATATGAGGAAAAAAGAATACACACACCAATAACAAATGCTCGTTACAGTGCTGGATTCTCAGGGATGTTTTTAAACCACCAGGTCAAATACACATCAGGATTTTACACAGCACTGTCATCTCAAAACCTTTCAATTTTTTGGGGATTTTTAATCAAAATAATTTATATTGTGTTAACCTTTTTTTCATACACAACGGATTAGATGGTCCATATTACTTGGGAAAAATGACTTTGAATTAGGGCTCAGACCAGTGATCAATTAATAACTGATTATTAATAACAGCCATGAAAATGATAAGAGGAATTTCTATTTATTGTAGGGCTATCACAATTACTCCGGACTGAAAAAGGACCGATAAGATTAAATGACTGAAATTCACATTCTTGACAAATCAGCTTTAAATCATCATTATAAAGACATGATCAGCAGTCTGAACATCTGCCACAAGGGGGCAAATCACTGTTGTACAAATAATTAAAAAAAGAGAGACCCCACGCCAGTAGGATATTTTGAACATGCTTCTTTTTATAGTCATACATTATGAATATGAAAGAAATTATTTTTATTATAAACTGCATGTGTATTAATTTTATGAGTAGTCCTAAATAAAGAAATATTAACATGCACCGATCATACTGTCCCGATTCATACATTTTCAATGTTTACTTATTGTCTTAACCCATCTTGGAATAACAGGCTGATTATATTTATTCACGTTAAATGTTTTTCTCCTTCTCCTGAAATACCGTAATTTCTGAAACATAAGGTTTTCTTGCAATAGCGTTGATACAGTAGCCTATGTTTGAGAACATAAAAGAATGAATAGAGTAGCAGACGTCTGAAACCTGCTAGGGTGTAGGTCATTTCTGGCAGCCACATGAACCCCTCACCTCACACGTGTGTAGATAGGGCCCCGTCGCAGCCACCTTTTAACTGCCTGCGCATTCCCTGCCCTCAAAAGCCATAAATCACATGATACTGGTGCACCACCTGGGGAGGGGGGCTTGAGCGAAGTCTCTATGTTGTATAATCAATAGGTATAAAAATAAATGGCTTGACCGGTATTCTCTGCCTGCTACCCCTCTCTAATAAAATCCCCGTAATGCATATTTCATTTACTTTTATACTTATTGATTAGCTGTAGCCCAGTTAGTAAATCACGCGTCTATCGATCCCTCAATCGTAGCTCTGTCGGACAGCGTATAACCAGCCATTTGCTGCACTGATAAAGAGCTCAGCCATTGAACTCCCCACAGTAAATCTTTGCAAACTAACTTTTTAATTCCAAAATCAATGGGCGCTTAAACACCACATTATTTCACTCACTGCTGCTGCCCAGGCCGGTATTAAAAGTAATACCCAGATGCGCTAGTGTCTAATGCATGGGGCTATGGCCCTTTGCCTCTCCCTCCTTAGCCAGCAATCCCTGTTTTTCTGCTTTTCCCTGGCAGTCAGTTAGAGATGGCAGGGCTCAGCAGACGCTCTTCTGTCTACAGGCTCTTTCTGCACTGCACAGCTTGAAGTTCTGAGTTCATATCCTCAAGAAAGAATAATGGAATAAACACATTTACATTAAAAACAGCTTGACATGTTCTAAGTAACAGGCCTGGAAAATGATAAATGTCCAAAAAGCCATAATACACAATGCAGCTATATCCTTTCCAAAGGCATTTATGGAAAGACACCTGTATAAAAATTTACAACAAAATGAATGGATTCTGCGTTAATCATGCCTGGCTGATAAATATGTCTCATGGAATCAGTTGTCCTTATTAAAAGCTTTTAGTGTGAAAAAGAAAGCTTTTATGGGTGGAGTAAAAGTATTTGGAGGACGGGATTCATTATGTGGTTGAAAAGTTTTTTTCCAATTGCAGGCAAGTTGGCTCAATATGCAGGACAACAGCACTTCGACCGACAACCAAAGACGAGAGGGCAAAGCAAAGAAACGTTTAAAAGGTCAACCGAGTCGTCCAAAGACGTCTCGGACATTTTTAGCGCTGCCTGGTCCCTGAGGTACAGAGTAAAAAACACTCTGAGGCGAGGGTCAATCGGCGTTCGCGTGCCTACGCCTCTGAAGCAGATATATCAATTAAAAATAATAAATCAAAAGGGTGCGAAAGCCGCAGCTAGCAGCCGGACCGCCATCTATTTTCATTAGGCTCCGGGGCGCTCCAGGTGTGAGGAGGATCTTAAGATGAATAGAGGTATTCAAATGAATCAAAAAGGATTAGGGTCCGCTGGGATTGCAATCAATGCAGGCAAATCAATAATCAATAGGCCACTCACACCAATATACTAACTGCTGACATAGAGATCTCACAATTAAAATGAAAAGCAGGCGAGAGGAGTGCCGTAGGACTATGATTTATCTGAAGGCAGCGAATGTCATTTAGAAATAAATAAAGTCGATCGAGAAAACTTGTGTGCAGGCGGAACGCGGTTATGCATTTTAACATGGCAGCAGTGTGTGAGGTATTAGAGGGCGATCCGTCACCGCATGACGCCCGTTCCCACAGGATCCCACCCATAAAAAACAATCCACGAAGAGCGAATAACTCTCGCTCTACTGTATATGATCTAAACACTCGTAGGGACAATATAGAAACAATATTTTTTCGACCCAAACAACACATACACAATATTTAATTTCACTGAGGACTGATTTAATGGGATTCTACTAAGGGACTGTGGAGGATAGAGACTTACTGACATTTCTTAAAAATAAAAAAGGCACATTTATTTATCTATTTACATTTATCTATTTAAGTATGTAATACTAAGCAGTCTGAGCTGTATTTTGATGTGTGAGCGGCACTACATTAATGCTTAAAGGTTTCTGGGCGTATACACTGTAGTTTAGAAATGCAGAGGGACCCCTTGATTGTACATTTTACTTTTTTTCTCTCTTTATTATTTTCAAATGATTAAGTAGTCACCCTGAAGAGCCAAATGAAGACTGTTTAAAATTAAAAGAACAAGGCCACTGATTTAACAACTTTTTGAGCTATTTAATCTGTTTCTAATCTAATCTAATCAGTTTTACAACAAATTAGATTAGGTTGAGCAAAAAAGGACCTGTTAAATGTGCTGCCTCTGTATAAGTTGATAAAATTTAAAAAGAAAGTTTATTACTGTCCTTTAATTTATTACTTCATCTGATGTACAACTGTTTGGCTTCACTTGCCATATGAAGACAATTTTTTACTAAAAATTTAAAAAATTATAAACTAGACACCAAGAGATATTTGCAGTATTGTGAACATTAATAAATGATTAAATGACAATTCAGTGTAACCACCTATTTAGAGAGATTTACTGAATTATCTACTTCAAGATTTACCAACTTTCATTATGATTTACAGCTCTGTTCATCACTAGTTTTCTTCTTTTTCTGATTCTCAGTTTCCTACTCCTCAAGTACAACCTGTGAAGTTTTTTTATTTGTCTGCAGTAAAGTGCAGTAAAGTGCAGTAAAGTAAAGCGGCCTTCTATAGTCAAACATGAACACACCACAGCACACAGTGTGAAATTCTTCCTCTGTATTTAACCCTTTCACCAAGGAAAGCAGGGGGCTGCCACCAACAAGGGGCACAGGGAATAGTGTGTGGGCATAGTACCTTGCTTAAGGGTACCACAGTGATGACACTAGCAGTGCTGGGATTCAAACCCACAACCCTCTGATTGCAGAGGCAACTTCCTAACCACCAGTTGCCCCAGCAGTGAGGTTCCTGACCAAGGGAACTGCTCCACGCTGCACCAATCAAAGTCCTTGGGAAGATATCTAATGCTACAACCACCTGCATCCTCCACGTTATCAAACTGTAAGTCACTCTGAACGAGAGCCTTTGTCACATGCATTATCTGAACCAAGTGATTGGTATTTTATTCAAATATTAACTCCAAACTTTTGATTTTTAAACCATTTTCTATCTAATCTTCTAAAATAAGACTGACGACATTGTTTGCCACCCTGCTTCAGAATAGAGCTGTAGATAAATTACACACTTATAGAAGACACAGCTCCCACTAAATAAAGAGCCAGAGCGCAATGACAGAGAACACATGTTACACTTTGTAATCCCTTCATCCTCACTTGCAGTGAAAGTTATGAGCAAAACACATGCATGCTGGCTGTGTCAGTGCCATGTTAATATTAAATTCTTTCTCTCTGTGTGAGCGTCCAAATCTGAATCCTCATGAGGAGGAAACTGAGAACCCAATTTCAGTTTTTAATATTCATTGGTTTTTTTTGCCCAATTTTCTGCCCAGTCTAGTCACCTCCAGTTTCATCCACTAGCTAAGACTCCCCCAATCACACAAGACCACCAACACTGGGCGAGCACATGTTTTCTCCAAGTTGTGTGAAGCTCCACATCTTTTCAAACTGTTAATAATCTACAATTACTGAACAGCATAGTGCTTAGAAAAGAATGTTGAGCACCAATTCTGTAACATCTAACAGATTTCTGCACTGGACAGCATCACACGTGTGCTGAGGGGGGATGGGGGCCATTCTACCCACCCACAGGCTAACTGAGTTCTCTTGGAGACATGGGTGGCTGTGGCATCGACAAGTATCCTTTATTAACTCGAAGATCCTCCATGCCTGCAATGCTTGTAAACTTTACTTGTTTACAAGCATTGTTTCATTATTGTTCACTTACAGCTCATTGAAACAGGCAGAATATCCGTTGAAAGTTAAGCTGTTGAACCCATCCCATACTTGTGTTTGTAAGTAGCCAGGAGCCAATTGTGTTTTCTTGGTCTCCTGGTCACAAACTCCAGCACTCAGTGACTCTCATAAACCGAGGCATTCACCATATTTTAGGTCAGCTCAACAATCTGTATTATTAGCCCCACTGACATTCAGTACTAAAAACTGTAAAAACATTTGACTAAACTAAGCCCCAAATCAGGCACGTTCTAATGATTTTACCTGAATGTATTATTGTTTTTAGTGAAGACATTTGAGACATGTCCTGAAAGCCATGCAATGGCTTCCAGATATTAATAAAGTTTTTGTTTATGCTTACAGGCCTTCAAAACAATAAAGTAAAAAATAATCAAAATAGTTTATTTAATCTTATTTGTGAGCCTGTAGACTGCACATGCGAGTTTTATGCAGTTGCAGGATTAAGGAGACAGTCACTACTTTCCTTCTGCAGTGTACGTACTGCACATATGTATATGTTGAGTGGCTCATTGTTACGGCTGAGAGCTTTGCTGGAGGCCTGGGTCAGGAGGACAGACATGTCTTCCCCCCAGAGGCCGGATTTGAGCAGCTTTGGGAGCTCAACCCGGCTGCCACTAAGCGACGGGACACATCAGAGGCACCACGCGTGAATCCCCTCTCTCCCTCGTTCATTTGGGAGTATGATTTATACTTTTTGAAGTAAAAGGGGTCTCAAATTCTTCTATAAAGGAATTAAGAGGCCTCCCCTGAGTACAGCATTCAAATGAGAGCATGGCAATGATACCAGGGCTTTTTAATAGACAGAAATTAGTATTCAACATGCTTCAAACTCCAATCTGAAGAAACCTTTCAGGTGGAGAAGAAAGGCAATGAGTATGAAAGAGAGTGCTAAGAAGTGCGGCCGCTTCATCGGCGTCGTGTTTCTGCCCCTCATCAAGGAAAGAGGGAGCGCTTTTTAGAGCGGCCCAAGAGAGCAAGAGACAGAAGCAGAGGGGGAGAGTGAGGGAGAGAATTAAGAATGCACTGTAAATAGGCACCAAAGGCACAATGCAGTGAAGTCGAACATACTTGGGGCAATTAAACTCTCAGTGAGTCCGCACATCCCTGAGAGTGGCTACTCGCCTGCCTCTCTTTTGACAGACAATCTAAATAAACAAAGAAACAAATACTGAGGAACTTTTTTAAGAGCTATTTGAACTGTTTCAACTGAGGCCGTAACACCATCTTCATAGTTTGAGGTAGTTAACAAACAAGACTTGATCGGAATACATATCAACTACACAGCCATGACATTAAAACCACCTGCCTATATTGTCTAGGTCCAACTCATGTTGCCAACTGAGGCATGGACTCCACAAGACCTCTGGAGGTGTGCCATGGTATTTGGCACCAGGAGTTTGGGTGGTGGTGGTGGACTAGTGAGTAGGATACTTGCCTCTGGACCAACAGGTCATGCGTTCGAATCCTACCTTCAGCACACCCCCACTGGGTTCCTGAGTAAGACCCTTAACTCCAAGTTGCTCCAGAAAGACTGTCCCCTGTAGTTAGGGAATGGAAGTCGCTTTGGATGAAAGTGTCTGCTAAATGATCCATTAAATCCTGTAAATTGTGAGGTGGGGCTTCAAATGATTGGACTAGTTTGTCAAGCACATTCTTGGGAACACCCTTAACTCTTGTTCAAGTTCCTCAAACCATTCCTGAACAAATCTGCAGGGTGCATTATCCTTCTGAAACAGACCACTGATGAACTTTGTTTGCAACAATGTTTAGGTAGTTGGTCCAATCCAAAGCAACATCCATGTGAATGTCAGGAGGTTTCCCAGTAGAACGTTGCCCAGAGCATCACACTGCCTCCAAGGCCTGTCTTCTTTTCATAAGGCACTATGGTGCCATCTCTTCTCAAGGTAAGTGCTGCAAATAGAGACTCGGCCATCCAAATGTTGTCAAAAGTCATACTGTGTCCTAAACCACATCCACAAGTCTATGCCACCTTAATGAGGAGTTAGTTGTGGTTTGAAAGGAATCAGAGAAGCTTTGGTGTATTTTATAGGAAACAATTTAGATGACTACTGATTCAGTCTTGTAGCTCCAGTTCTGACCAACTGGAGTATTTTTTTTTTTGCCAACTTATTCTATTGAAAACTGCCTTATACACCTATTCTTCCTGATGCAGTTTATCCACTGTATAACATGGATGCTGCCCTCATCTTTATTTAAATGTATGGTGACCATAAGAAAACACTCAATACACGGTCAGATCAGACACTTCGTCATGCATATCAAGCACTAGAGATCATAAAGTGACAGTTTGAGCTGCACTCCTGAGGGAGTTGTCCACCATCAAAACGATGCTAACCCTGGTGAAAACTTTCATGCAGGTCAAATCGGTTAACTCTCGACCCCCCACCCCCTCTTGTTCTATGCATGGTTCATTTGGAGGAGTTAACTAAAAATGGTCCATCAATATATTGAGCTTTGACAGCAAATCTGTTCACGGCTGGTTTTCACACTCCCTGGAGACGCAAAAATCTTTTTGATATGTTCCGTAACCAGCTCAATCCCGCCCACACTGAGGGGAGGTATTTCTGAAGTATCTGGCATAAATACAATAGTGGTTCACCTTGCTGCTCGCCTCAATGATAATTTAGCAGAGTGTTTAGTGAATATAAACAGAGAGACAGAAAGTGAAGCTTAGTTGTTTTACTGCGACAGGGGAAAAGCGCCCATAAAAGTCAACACAAAGTTCTTCTAGTAATGACAACAATAATTCTCACACCAAAACAAGGCTTACTGTCAAAGCTCTCTGTTGAAAAAGGTTAAAATCAACAGTATGACTTTTCATGCTTATTTTGAGAAACTGGAAGTGTCACAGGCAGACACTCACCTGGTTTTACACATGGATGCAGGGCAGCGAGGATGGGTGCTGTCAGGAACCACGCCAACAGGATACATGGGCAACGGACACAGAGGCTTCAGCTAGAAACAAAATCAGTACCCAAGTATTATGGAGGGGAAAAAACACAGCAGACTGATAAAATTGATGAAATAAGTCATACCTGACTTCGATCTCGTTTTCCAAAGGAAGGCAACCAAATCCTGAAATATATACATTATTATCATGATAATAATTAATCAGAAAACATTTCATCTGAAGAGAAAAGAAGGGTAAAATCTTACTCTTTCTGACAGGGGTCCTGGGGATAGCTCCTCATTTTGTCCACAAAAACAGTCATATTGTTATCCTACAACACAAACAGAGAAGCAGTGCTCTGTGTAATGGACCAGGGGGGCAAAAGGGATCGAGGGAGTGGTTTAGGGGGGAAAACACTTGATTGGGACCCCCCCCCCCCCCCCACTTTCTACTATTGTGTCCCAGAGCAAGAAACTTAACCCTCAGTGTCTCCAGGGGAACTGTCCCTGTAACTAATGACTGTAAGTTGCTCTGGATAAGAGCGTCAGCCAAATGCCCCCTTTACCCTTTACATTGCTTTAAGGGATCTTTAACAGAGAGTAAAAACAGCATGCACTGCAAGACCTATAATATGTTTATAATATGACAGTTTGGTCTCACCCTGGCAGGCAACCTCCTCCTGCCTCGTCTAATGCAGCGCGCAACCACACCGGGTAAACGATTCAGACGGCCGTGATAACCTGCAACACGCACACACACTGTTATGATGCTGATGGAGAAAGAGAGAACAGAATAAAATAGAGAGAGAGTTCATAATCTAGACTTTCTATATTCAAGGCACCTTGACTTACGAATGTCGCAACTTACCAGTTTTTCGACATATGAACTGTCTCTCGGACGATTTTTTCTTTTGAGTTGAGAGCTAAAATTCGGGTTACGAGCATTTGTGCTTGCAGTTATTTTGCAAAAAATTGTTTATCCATGTGTCCAATTAAAGTGAGTACGAAGGACTGTGCTAAGAAGAAGCAGATGATGTGCATTGAATTAAACAAATAAATTAGAAAATCAGGACCAAGGTGTGCGTTTTTTTTCTGTTTATTTTCTAAACAGCGAACATCTATCCATGAGAACATGGAGAAGCTGCTGATGGTATGGCTGACGGAGAGGTAGCTCGCAGGAGATCCGTAACAGAGGTGATAATCTGGAGAAGGCTGTTTACGCCGATTTGCAGCAGCAGACCCAGGCGCTTTGGCGAACGAGGCATCGGGCCGCCTGTTAAAGCCAGTCGAGGTTCGAGAATTTTAAAAAAAGGACCAGCAAATGCTGTACATTATACTTAATTACAGTTTATTGCAGTACATTCTATTTTATTGTGTTTTTATACAATATTTGTTGTATAAAAGCACATTTTATATAAAAAACAAAGAAATGCTTTGTTGAGGTCGGGAACGGATTAATGGCATTTAAATTCATTTTTATAGGGAAAATGTATTTGACATATGACTTATTTACACTCCGCTACAGAACGTATTAAACTCGTAAGTCAAGGTACCACTGTACATAGTGATACAAGTAAATGTGGTGAAATGTGTCCCAGAGTCGACCTGTGAGACAGTTATCAAAGAATTTCAGATAAATTTTGAAAGGCTAAACTGAGTTAATAAGAACATACACAAAAATATATTCTAACTAAACTAACTAAATATTCCAAGCAGAAGCAAGATCTTTACACTGTGCAAAATGTAACAGAACAGAATATCTGTGGTGGTTTGCTGTTACATTCATTAAAATTTTGCTTCTCCCTGATGAATCAGTGACAAATCTCACCAATGGTTGTGTTATCAATGACAACCATCGACATAGTCTATAATAGGAGCGGGGAAAATTTTTATCATTACTGTTATAAATTAAGTCCCAATAAGCTTACTCTGAGCATATCATGGACATCATCAGTACTTTCATTATCATTAGATATTCATTTCATTACAAAGAGGGTATAATGAAGCCTGTTAGAGGAGATTTTATGCAGAACAGTGTTCTTCCACCACAAATTTGTCAGAGAATCTGACTTTACCCCTCTGATTGGGGCGGGCAGGCTGGAGGAATGTGGCTGAGCGACTCTTCTCTCTCCTAGCGTCCAGCCCAGCCGGCCTGGGGGCAGTTTCTGACTCTCTGCTGGAGCGCAAGCCCTGAACACTCATGCCTGACACACACTCGCCTTCAAAGAACCAGTCACTCTGTTCATCATCACCTGCAGAGAGAAGATCGATCTGGAGCAATCTGTGCAAACTCTTAATGTCGTGTTCAGGTAACAACAAACTGAGAGGGAATAAACACATATTTCCATAATTCCTGGTGTATCACCACAGCCACACACTAGAAATAAAGATAAGAGAAAGGAACATAAAATAGACCTGAAAATAGAGAGAGACAATATGTTTTGCTTATTTCATGAAGGTTCTTCATGAAAATGAACGCTTCACCACACAGTAGATAAGTCAATATATCAATCTGGGTAATGAATAATTTAATAACTGGCAACATTATATACAGACACTAATCACTACCTTCAGCCTGTACTTACTGTTTTTGTTTAACATCAGATCATTAATAGTGCTTTAATTATTACCTCGATGCTTTGTTCCACCCCTGGATGGTTCGATCTTATCAGTGTTTTTGGCCGAGGAATAATTTCAGGATCATAACCGGCAACATAACATTTCAATTACTCGTGCATGTGCCCTCTGTGTCAAATGGTGTTAAGTGAAGTGCAATCTCACTGTGGCTTCTGGGTCAGTCGAGGGTTTTGTTGCAGCAACACTCACAACAGCAAAGGAGGACCTCACACACACACACCCACACACCTACCCACCCACACACACACACACACACACACCCCAGTCCCAGACGTGTTATCCATGGGCCTGTCAGTCACCCACATGGCAAGGCCATGCCTCTCACAGTCAAGGTGTAGTGACAACTGTTAAATCAGAGGATGCCTAGCGCCACCATGGCTAATGAGATTAGCAAAGCCTTCAGCGCTCATTAGCGCTACATGACAACCTCTCATTAGAGCCACATGGGCACCCGGCAACTGCCACCCACTGCAAGCAACCCTACACTTTGACGTGATCCCATGTGCTTTTCTCTGTGTTTCTGCTGTGATTGGCCTTGAAACTGGTTCGTATGTACAGGCTGGTTTAACTGGGCTACAGGGCTGATGATCTATCAGACAGTAGTGTGTAAACACGGTCAGATCAGAAATATATTAAAAAATACACTTCAAGAAAAATCATAATGTACCTCCACCTCCTGCAGTTTCTTTCCTCCCTGACAGCTGCGTTTGCATTCATTTTTTCTTAAGGAATGAACAGAAATGAGAAGCGGGCGGAATTTGTTCTGTGATATGATTACATTTTGTTAATTTGCATTTTTTGCATTTACTTTCACAGATCACTTGTTTTTCGAATCTGACTGTATTACATGTTATTCACTCATTCGCCCCTTTTAAAGACACCTCATTTCCTGGTAATGGAATCCAAACAAAATACCATTAATGTCATAAACAGGAACAAAAAATATGTTAATCATTTCCTAACTCTGTAGTGCATGCAATGGTTCTCTAAAACTAAAAAAAATATTCCTGCAATATGTTCACCTGTATTACAGCGACACTCGTTTGAAGTGCATGTGGTTTATTGACTTATGTGGTTTAATGAAATAAAAAAGAAATAGTACAGTTAGCAGTAAAGAGAAGTGCATCTTGCCTATACCCAGCATGAACATATGCATGAATTTGACACACTTTAATGGCATAAATATAAGCTGTGCTCCTTTCTACCTTGCCTTCCTTCGTCATTGGTGAAAAGCCCAGGGTCACTGCTGCACACGCTGCTCGTTTCACTGCAATAAAACACAGAAGAAGCTGCATTTTAGCACCTGAGCATTATGATCTAATTGTGCAAAGTCAGAACCGCATTCTCGAACTTCAGTCAAAAGCCCAAACTGATGACACTGAAGATATTTTTTGCTGTCATTGGTAAAACATCCATTATATACACATAGGCTGGCCATACATGAAGAACAAAGCGACTTCTGACATCACATATTTATAAGAATTATGAAAATATGCAGAGACGGAGGTCAAGCGAGATCAGACCAAAATAAACACACAAGGTCCTTCCTCGCTCGCGTCTGCTTTCCGGATTACAAACACAAAGACGTCGGGGAGGGGCGGGTACAGATGCGGATCGAAGCTCGTGAGTGACATGCCCAATCTAATTGAATATCCCCCCCGTCAGCTCCAATCTAATCTGCTGGCCTTTTCTGAGGATGACAGGAATGCACCAGATTTCTCCCTCCCGCTCTTCCCGTCTGCTCATTCAGCAGGCAGTGAATGGACCTCGGGCTTCGACTTCAACAACTGGACAGCATCTGCTGTAAAGGCTGCTCTGGCCTGGAGCACAGGCCAACATCACTGATCCTCACCCCACCCACTGTAACCCACTTCGGAAACAGATTCAGCCGCACCTTAGGCCTCTTGTACCACACAGTGGTGTGGCAAGTCATAATGGGTGGATTACAGTTCTCTGCATACAGTTCTCTCTGCAATACAGTTACTGATTCTGGCAGGTTAAAGGAATAGTACAGGACAAAAACCTAATTAGCAAAATTTTCCAATTACATGTAGGTGACCAGCCAAGACCCATCTGGGGTCCCAGGCTGATACACCCAATATTTAAAAATACATCTTCAAAACTTCTGTCAAACCTCTCAAACCACACCACGCTTCATTAGGGAGGACGATGTACACAGAGGTGTGGAAATGTTTGACTGAAGTGACTTTGAAAAACACCATCGTTTTTCCCCCGATACAGAGAACCAATCAACGTCAAATTCAATACGTTCCAAACTGCAGAATGACCACAAAGGCAAATATGATTTCAGAGGTCTGTATGGTTTCAATGAGTCAAATAAAACAACAGCCAACAGAACTAGTCCACAGCTACAATCCAGATGCACAATTTGTTTGGCTGAAAAGCGATCTACCCATATGCTATATGTGACAACACCATGTTTTTCGGTAACCTTATATAATTGACTGGTCGCTAAAGTCAAGTCCACTTTACTTTTATAGCCCATACTTTACACAATGGTAACACGATATGTTTACAGGATATACAGGAATAGAAAAAAATATTAAGTATGAAAATAATAGCAAGTAAAAAAAAAAGAGAAACAAAAGGATACATAAATATCAATCAAAGAGGATTAAATGTATGATAGAAGTGCAGATATAGAAATAACAACCATTTTGATGGAACTGCATTTTAGAGCAACCATGTTTTTTAAATAATAGTTTGTGCAACACAAACACCGCACTCCACATCATGTCATTTTTTAACTACCTTGACAACCAAAAGACATAATACATGAACTGACAGACACATAGAAACTGGTGCTGATAACTGCTTCACACTGCTGGTGGTCTGATCGTGGAGATGCAGACCCACGGTGGGCGGTTCCCTGATGTGCGGTAGTGGGGACTGACAGTCCTGTCTGCTCGGCAGTTTGCCTCATGTTGATCAGAGTTGACCTTGACCGTGAGGAGAGAGGTCGGTGGGGTCAGACACTCGCTGATGCAGGACTTCGCCATATTGGGCGAGACGCGGGCCCACCATGCATCACTCTTAGCAGATGGCCCCCGCGCCGCCGCACCCTCACACACCCTGGAAACAGATGCGGGAAGGGGGTCACGGTCTCAAGGGAACGAGGCGGGCTTAGCCCAGCACTCCTGGATAAATACACACACATGCACGGACACACACACATGCTCCTCAGCTGTCCGCTGGCCTCTGGAACTGAGGCTGTGCATCTGGAGCAATGCAGGAGCCCTTTTGTGTCAGCAGAAGGAAGACGGCTACCGATCCTCCTGGCCATGCAAGATTCATAATGAGCGCTAATCGCCCTGTAAAAACGATCACTGCCTTCTGTCCGCACCCTGCGCCGCATCTGGCAGCAACCCTGCTGGTGTGGTCAGGCCCAGAAACACTTAAGGAATTACAGAGGCCATTTTATTTCATTACAGCTGTGCATTTATAGCTCTCGTGGGTAGATGAAGACACTCTGGCTTTGGTCTTGAGAACCAATGAAACTTGTTTCTGGGTTTGAATGTATGGTTCTAGAAAGACCTTTAACTTTTTTTTTTATTATATTTTCATATAATTATTTTGCATCTTATTGGAATTCATCCAATACAGGTTTGGAGTACAAATTTTGCATCTTCAGTTGAGTGCTGCAGCTACAGGACTAACAAACCCTAACAAACACAAGGGCTAATATTTTGCTAGTTTTACACCAGCACATTCCTCAATTTCCCACCATGCACACTAATTTTCAAAATAACAAATAATTTTATGTGCAATTCCCACTTGTAGGAGAGGTGCTCTTTAAATGAGGGGCACCTTGTGAGCATTGACCAACAAAAATATGAACATGTCTAAAGTCATTTGCATTTATATTTAACAATGTTTAAGTGGCACATTTTAGACTTTCCACAGCCGAAAAAACAGATAAATATGTCATTACAATGCTCCTGAAATTCTGATAGATTTATTGCATGTCATGCCAAAACACACCTTTGGATAATTAAGAGAGTTAGAACAACCTTTTCAAGCATGCAAAGGGTGTTTTTCCACTTTATCAAAACAGCAACATGGGTTTCGAAACGGGTTTCAATAATGTTGGCTGTACCTTGCCTTTTCAAAATGGAGCCCTCAAAGTCAATGAGTGTGTCCGAAACCGCGCACTTGCGCACTTTTAGTGCGCGATTTTAGTGCGTAGTGCGTTCACACTGAAAACCAAGATAAATTCAGTGCA